>JAWNMZ010000170.1:5292500-5980000 GCA_035043445.1 Drosophila silvestris | reverse complement strand
TATTGACTGTCGCTCAACACATGGGCGTAGTTTTCATTATTATTATTTTCTTCCTGCGAATTAGCTTAGAACTATTCTTTTCCTTTCTATTGCGGATTTATTTATAAATATTTCGTATCATTGTTTAATTTAAATTTAATTTATTTTCATCTATTTCTTACTTATTGTATTTTAAATTAAAGAAATAAACAAAAACTACGAGCATTCAACCAGCTGTTAAAAAGCTTATGTTTCATTATGTTAACAGCCATTGCAGCAAATAAGTCTGTTAAGCGTTAATTACATATCTGAATTAATTACCTGTTAACATATGTTCAAATATATGTAAAAGGAAGCAGCTGTTAGCAAGCATCTGTTAGCAGTCTAACTTTGCAAATTACAGACAATTTGTTTTTATGTAACAACTTAACAGCACCCCAAACTGAGCAGCCTCAAAACTGCTTCTGTCTGTTAACTTGCAAAAGCTTTACACATTTTAACATATGTATGCCTAGACTTAACATAACACTAACACTAACTGCTGCTAGCGAATCCTTTTGGAGAACTACGCCCATGTTGACAGTTAGTCAGGAGAAGCTTTTGCAGCTGGCTCCACTCCGGCTGTATTTCTAACTGAACGTCAGCTAGTCTGGCCTGAAATCCCCGCTTCATGCTCTCCTTACCCCCGCTCCTACTTCTTAACCGCCTTTCTTTTCTTCTATGCTGTTCTTATGCTTCTTCTTCTTCATGCTCGCATCTCAGCTGGGAACAACTTTTTGCTGCTCGGCTCTTCTGCTTGCTGCTGCTGCTGCGGCTGTGGCTGCTGCTGCGTGTTGCATTTTCCTTGTTCCTTGGAATGTCTCAGCATTTCTAATACTTAATTATTTGTGCGCGTTTCGCATGCGTTTTACGTGCGTTTATGCCAGCACTCGCAAACAGTAAAGATTCTCTGCCTGCTCCGCTGCTGCTCCACTTATGCAACAGCAAAACACAGCCAATCAAAAGTTCACCTTCAAAACTGCACTCAGCACATTCTCTATATACATATGTATATTAAGTATATATATATATGTATATATGCATATAGACTTTATTGTATTGTATTTTTAGTCGGTCGAAAGTGTTTTGGAAAATGTTTGTTCCATTTATGCTTCGAACATTTTGGCAGCCACTTTAACTAAATAAAATGGAACGGAATACAACATGGAGTATTTATAGAGCTGCTGCTAGTTGTATAATGTCTAAATATTGTCTAAATTGTGATACCCTGTACGCATTCAAAATGGGTATTCCGAAATGCTGCTGATTTATGTAACAGCCCAAAGGAAGCAACTCTTTCCGTCTTGCAGTCTGTATGAATCGAGACAATTTATTATATATTATCGATCAAATGAAATAAACTTGATCGGTGCGGGGTATACGAGATACACACATATATATATATATATATATATATATATATATATATATATATATTCCTAAATTGAAATAGAAGTGCTCAGACAAACAGGTGGATGGAAAGACAGCGCTGGCAGTTGGTCCTGATCAAGAATATGTATATAAGAATATGTTGAGGATGTAAAATGCTCAAAAGTTGATAGTCGAATCATCACAAGATAACATTCGATATCGCACCGATCAGTGGAACTAAGCAAAACAGTTACAATTCGAATCAAAAAAAGAATGAAAAGTTTGATTTAACTTTAACTTTTGCTAAAAGACGAACACAGACTGCTGCGGCTATATCGATCAGTAAATTATTCATATATTTATATAGTATAATGTTTTAACCAGTATATAATGCTTACCAGCGAGGAAATGATGTCTGTTGAAGCCAGTCGAAATCAAACGATTTTTATTCCACATTTTCTACACATTTTCATCCAACTTGATAAATCAAAATCTAAAAGATTATTTTATAATTGTTTATTATTTAGCTGATGAATAAAATTGCGAAGAAAATATTAATAAATAATAGTAAAAAGTGTAAAGTGAAAGAAAATTAATATATATATATTTATATATATATGTGTGTAATTATGTCGATTTGAAAGATAAATAAAATAATAAGATTGCAACTTTTGAGTATTTTTTGAGTATTTTCTTTAATTGATTTAATTGATTAATAACAAACACAAGTTAAGCAGATAATATTAGCTTGATTAAACCCTAAACATGAACATATATTTATAATTTAGATAAATGTACTTTTGGTGTATTATATATATATATATATATATATATGTCGATATATTATTATATAGCTAAAAACACTTTTGAATTTGAATTGTGAAAATTTGCATGCATTGCTCGCTAGCAAATCATTGTCAGCAGCTGTTGTTGCTGTTGTGGCATGCAACATGCGCATCTAATCGACTTACAAATGCGAGCAGAATGCGTTAAGGAGGCGACTCCATCGCTCAGGTGTCTAATTGGGCGCTGGGGGTGACAATGAAGCACTTAACCAGCCAGTTGGCTGACTGACTGACCGGTTGCCCAGTTTGTCACTTGAGGCAGTCGCAAGTTGCAAGTCGCCAGTTGTCAGTTGCCAACACACTCGAAAAAAAAAATCTAAATAAATTATACTAGCACATATATAATAAGAAACCCGTTTTCATATCTAAATTCCAAGTTAAGTTTTTATATAATTGCAATAATTTATATATATATTTATCAGCTTATATTTATGATATTTATTAACTCAAATCAATAAGCTAATTTGCACTTTTATGTTAATTATTGCGTAAATTTGGCATACTTTCTTGCAGTGCATTTGCAACGCCAACGCATTGTGGCAAAGTCAAAAACTTTGTTACCAATTGCCAATTGGCAGAAGGCAAAACTCGCAAAATGTTTTTGTTTTTTTGTTTTTGGTTTTTGTTTGTTTTTTTTTGCTTTTGCTTTGTGCAGCTCATGAATAACACATAAGGATCGGGATTGGCATTGGGATTGGGATTGGGAGATGGATACGGATTGGGATTGGATATGGAATCGCTGCTCGTTGCTCGTGTTGCGTTACAATTTAAATAAAATGAGCCCAACAAAAGGAAAAGGGTTTCTTCTTTTATTTGTGGCAAGCGGCGAGTGTGTGTCTTTGTCAGTGTGTGTGTGTCTGTCTCTGTGTGTGTGTGTGTGTGTGTGTTGGTGTTGCATTAAATTTACCGTTTGTCGCACAGGAAACAAAAGCACCGCTACAATCATAAAACGATTAACAGGTCGTGACCATTTCACCTGATTTTCAACCACAACAATCACAAAGCAAAAAAAAACTCATTTGCATGCAAAAGTTGTTGGCCCAGAGAAGAAGTCAGCTAAGAGCAGGGAGGGGCTGGTGTAATGGGTGGGTGGGTGTACAGCAAGTGCAGCCGCGACGACAAGTGTGACACTCAGCGGCAGGCAGCAAAACGGAAGTGCCACGCCCCCCACTGCCAATCACACACACTTCACTCTTCCCTTCCGACTGACCAGTTAGAATTTCCTTTCAGCATTTTAAGTAGTCAATTATGTGTGTGTGTGTGTGTGTGTGTGTGTGTGTGTGTGTGTGTGTGTGTGTGTGTGTGCGTGCTTTGCATGCTACTTGGCTAATGATAACGATAAGACAACCTTAACTCTCCCCGCTTCCCTCCCCCTCTCTGGCAACCCCATTTCAGCTCTTGGCTGACTGACGTCAGTTTTGCGGTTTCGGCTGCTTCGGCTACAAATTAGAACAGAATTATCCCACGCATCTCGGATAATGTACGCGAAATGCTTGATCGATTGCCAGTGATCGATAGTTGTTGTTGTTGTTGTTGTTCTTGTTGTTGCTACTGTTGCCTTGCCCCGAGCAAAAACTGACAACAACTTCGCAGACGACAACGACGACGACGACGACGCCGACGACAACAACGTTGATCGTCAGGACAGACAGACAGCCAAACAGACAGACAGCCAGACAGACAGACAGGCAACAGGCCAGTGCAAGGCACAAGGCAATCAGCCAGTGATAAACCATTTATTTATACTTTCAACAGCTAGTTTTAGCGGTTTTTTGCTCGCATTTCAAATAAAAAGCAGTTGTTTTTTTGACAAAGAAACTTGGCTTTTCTAGTTAGAAATTTGAACGTTTGTTTACAAATTAATTTCAAGTATAGATTAACTTATTAATTTTATAATGCACATCATTTTTTGCCACCACATTAAAAATTGAAAATACATTTTTCAAATACATTTCGAGAAAATTGCGTGAAAAACGGAAGCAATATTTTTGAATGCATTTGTAGAAGTTACTTTAATATAATATAAATGAATATATTTAATATATATTGAAAGCATTGAATCTACGCATCCATTAAGCATGATATATATATTCTTGAACTGCATCACTAGTCGAGTAGCTATAGACAAATCAGGCGGATTTTCATCTGTTTGAATGAGTGAATCTCAAAGACTTTAAGTGCTAGAAACTTCTATTTGGGAATATAGATTCTCGTAAAACCAGCGCAGATCAAGTTGATGCTATTTTATCGACTCTTAAATTAATATAATTAATTACTTATTAAAGATTGACTGAATAGAGTCTCATCAAAATCGAGAGCAAACCTTTCATTTGAGTGTGCAACACTTTTTAAGTTGACATTTAACATAAAACTAGGGTTTATCGGGATATATCTTTGTGGATATCTGTCAACTACAAGTAGCCATTTTCAGGTGACAAGACACAAATTGGCTGCTGGCTAAATGGGCAGCACTGTGGGGCAGGCAGGCTGCGGCAAGCTGTGGCGCAGACTGCGGATCGACGATCGCTCAACAAATTTCAGCGCGTAGAACGGTAACTTATTTTTTTCCACTTATTGCCAGGCCAAGACGACAAGAGGCAGCCTCAGCTTCTGTTGCCGCTTCGGTTGCTGCAACACGGCGATGTCTCCAGCCTGGCTGTGATAAAATGTGCGTAAAGTGATCAGTGGAAGACGTTCGAGGCAGCAGCTACTTTTGCGAGTTGGGGTTAAAATTCTTCGACTTTTTTTTCTTCTCTCTTTTTTTCATTTATTTTTTTTTATATATAGATATATTTTATTTAATTCCTTGTCGCTGGAAGTCGGCACTCGGCACTCGGCAGCATTTTAAAATTACAAGTATGTAATTTTGCTGAAATCAAGCGCTCATATGAAAATTCCAGCAGCGATCGATTCGATGTTGCACTCGATTTTTTAATTTGTGCCTGAAATCAGAGCAAAGTCCCACAGAGGGAGTGAAGGGGTGGAGGGGTGGTGGAGGGGTTGGAGGGGGGTTGGAGGGGGGGGCGACTTGTGTTTGTTGTCGCTTATCGCGCCCACTGTGCGCCGAGAGACAGCGAAATGTGATTCTGTGCACGTCGCTACACAAGGCATCCCAATCAGTCTGTGGCACTCTATGGCGTTTCTTCAGGTAAGGCACAGCGACAAGCTCCTCCTCTCCTTCGGGCCGCCGCCAGCGGCTCCTCGTTCTTGTGCTTCTCTCCTGGCAGCTCGTCATCATTATCTCTGCGCTGCCAACATCACAAATAATATGAAAAAAATACAAAAATAAACGAGAAAAAATAAAAATAAAAACAATTGCAGCCCAGGCTGAAAGACAGACAGAAAACAGAGTTCGATGTCGTCTTCAGTTTCAGCTTCAGCTTCAGCCTCAGATCGAAGCTGCAAATAAACTATTTCAATCAATGCTGCGAGTCCAGCGAACAGTTCTTTGCCCTCTCCCCGCTCCCGCTCCCTATCCCCCTCCCTCTCCCTCTATCTATCTCTATCTCCCTCTCCCTCTCTCTCTCTCTCTCTCGCTGAAACCCATCGATCACATGCCAAAGTTATTTTTTGTCGCATTTTTTGGCTGCTTTCGCTTGAATAGCATTTGTGGCGCACTCTGCGCAAAAGCAGACAAGTTTTTTAAACTTAAATATGAACCAAGATGTAAATTATCAACTATAAAAAGCTAAATTTAATAATTTGAAAGTGTGTTAATAAATTTGAAAAGAATTTTGAATATAATGTGCGCTTTGTGCTTATTTGCTCCTTTTATATATCTCCTTTTGCGTTTTAATTTAATTGAATTTGTAATTTTCTAATTCAAATTCCGGCAACTTCATTTAAATAAAGTTGAGCTTTTTAAATTGCGCGCGCAATGTTTGCCAGCAAGCAGTGCAACATGTACTGCTTGCCGAGCAGTGTTGCCTTGAGCAATAGATGACGCTTTGCAAAGGAAGCAGTGTGATTACTGCTTGACATAAGCAGTATTTCAAGCAGTTTAGTTAATTGGCGGCATTTTAAATATATTTAAAAATGTCGAAAAAGGCTTTTTATGTTTTTAGTTAAATTGTAAGGAATTTACTAAAAGTGGTTAAAATAAACTGCACTTTCTAGTCACCAAACAATATATTTAAGCACAAATCTGGCATAAATATTCCACATAATTACATTTAATATATTTCGTCATAATTATTCAATTAAACACGAATCAATTGCAGTGTATTTAACACCATTTAAATGGTAAAGTTCATCGAACTCTTTTATGCTTTATGCATTTAGGTTTTGGTTTTGGCTTTTGGCCGAGAGCTCTTCTTCCATAGAAGGGCAGCCCATTCCTCATTCCCGTAGTTCTCAAACTGATGACGATGGTAATTTTTAATGCTGATGCTAAGCGATTCTGCAATGAAAGTTTTATGTTTGTTGAATCGTTGAATGCACTTCGGCGAAAAGTTCCGAACGCAAATCAAAAATCGAAAAACAATTTTTTCAATTGAAACTCATCGAGTTGCAGTGCCGTGAGAATTTTGACAGCTCCAGATATGCGATACATATATATATATATATCTATATATATACACACACACTGGTGTATCGGGTTCAATGCGATCAGTTCGAGTTTGAGGAAGTAGCAAAACGTATCGCTTATTGGTGACTAACTGAAGAATCAAAGAACCCAACAAAGCCCAACAAAGACAAAGAACTTGCCTAGCACAGCTGAAAAGTAACTAAATATGATTAGAGCACACTTAATGCGTAGATACCCTGTAAACTATTTAATGGCATATTAGTATTTTAACTGTCTTTGTAAGTTATATATTATAAGGTGTATTTTAATTAGTTTATTTTAGATTTATATATTTAACAACTAAACTGTATATTTTTGGGAGAATCTTTTACGGTCTGCAATAAAATATATGTAGCTGAAATAGGAATTATCGTTTTTTTTCTTAATAATTGGAATGCTTTTATAATAATATCCGTTGAAAACTTACCACTAATCTAACTTACTAAGCCAACTTGCCAATCTTGCTTTCAAAATCTAAGTTTAAGTTTCCAGTTTCTTTAATCTAAAAGCTAATAAAAACTACACTTTTTTACTGTATTTTATTTGTATATAATCTGTCATTTTAAGATCTAGAATTACATTTTGTGCACTTTGTACAATCAGTTGTAAATGATTTCGAGTACAAATCGCTGTCTGCTGTGTGCTGGCTGCTTTTAGCCAGGTTAAGTTGGCTTGTCTTGTCTCATTGGCCGAGTGCAATGAACGGGCAATTTTCGGTGTGATTCTTATTTGTTTTCGTTGTTTTTACTTCTTTCTGTGAATGCTATTTGTTTTTATTTTAGCGGCGCACGCGTTTTGTTTAATATTTTTTTACGCTTTTCTTATCAGTCGCTTGCCAAAAAAAAGAAGCAGTAAAGAAGAAGAAGCAGAAGGGTGGCAAATTGTTGAAGATTTGTTATAATTGTGCAGCATTGTTAGTAGTTATTTGTGGGTGTGTTTTATGTGTTGTGATTGCCACAGCAGCTGCTTGTTGTATGCTAATCACGCTTGCTGTGCGGCAAAGATAAGCGCTTATCGATTGATAAGCAAAAATGATGATTGGTCAACCCGCGTTTGTCAATTGTATCAGTTATCAGTGGGGCAATAACAAAGGTGAGGCTTCGTCAATTACATGAATATTTCACATTTGTGCAATGTGCAATGCCACGCACAAGGAAGTAGAAACTGTGCAACAATGCTTGCATCACTTTGCAATGCGCACATTGCAACACTGCGTGCAGTCATCGATATCGATATCTTCTTTCCGATATGTTCTGGGCATTGATGCTTTTGACTGATAAGTGACGGCAGCAATAAACGCTTATCGTTCACATGCAGCACATGCAGCGTATGAGTAACGGGTTAAGTATACGTAAAAAGCAGAAAACAAAACGGTAAACGACAAATGCGCACACCTCAAAAAAAACACAAAACAACTTGACCTAAATAGTCAGATTGAACGAAAGCGGGAGCGGGACCGGGAGAGAGAGACAGGGAGAGAGACAGAGAGAGACTATGCGACGCCTTTTACAAATCGCTGCATTTAAATTAACAAAACTACGAAGCGTGCTAATTTTGATGTATTTCATAACAACATTTTAATTTAAATATAAGACGCAAGCGACAACAACAACAACAACAGCAACAGCAACGCTGCATATTACGTGAAAGCTCCCGCTTACGCTTAAGCTCTCACAATACTCTCACGCTCTTTGGCGCTCAGTCACGCATGCGCAACAGCAACAGCAGCAGCAGCAACAACAACAACAACAACAACAACGGCAGCAAAAGCGCTCAACTTAATTTTACTTCTAAACAGCAGGCAGCCTAAACACAAATCAAAGTGCGCAAGGCATTGCCGGGCAGGTGAGGGTGTTGGTGGAGGGCGTGCATTGCCGGCTGTGTTGTTGCGGGCGTGGTGCCTGCCTTGTCGTTCTTCTTGCTTGCCCGACTCCTCTTCTCCCACAAGAAAACACCAACAACAACAAAAAAAAGAAAAATACAAAAAGAAGCAAACGAAAATGAAAGCGAGTGCACAGGCAAAAACCCGAAGTCATTTCGGCAGCAGCGACGTCGACAGCGGATCGTCGTTCGTTGTTTAGCTTTTAGTGTGTGCTTTTGTCTGCTGCGAGCGCTGCGCTCTGGTGACGTCACGAATTAGTAAAGGCAAACCGCTGTGTCATATCAAAAGATGGCGTGGTGAGCGTAAATAATCAAATAAGAAAAGATCAATACTAATGGCTGCACATTGTGGATTATGTATGAGTGAATCAAGCAGAACGTTCAACAGTCGCTTTATTAAAATTAGAAGACGTAAAAGCGTAATTGAGTGCAATATATTTATATGTGTATGCATCAGCTATTTTTTTTAATAATAGGTACGAATTTATTTATTTCATTAATTGTTGTTAATAAAATAAACGAAATTTTGACAAGTTTTCTTACAATACAATTTTAATGTTATATTTGAAAGAAATGCTGAGGCTTTTCAACACAGCACTTTGACTATAGTCACCACACAAAACTAAGCACAACAAAAACAACAACTTGCATGCTAAGTAAACTGCCTTGCAGTGCCCTGTCCAATGCTGTTGTTGTTGCTGCTGCTGCTGCTGCTGCTACTGTTGATTTTGGCGTTCCGTTGAGAGTAAAAGTGATTGGGAAAAACTTTTGCTTTTGCCTGCCGATCGTTTGCTTGTGCTCTCAATTGTGTTTGTGCGCTCTCTCTTTCTCTCCCTCTCCACTCTAGCTCTCTCTCTCTCGCGCGCTGTCTGTGTGTCTCTGCGCTTTGGCCTGACCACCATCCACAGGTAGTTGCTGTAAAAGCAGCGCAGTTAACGACGCTGACGACGACGACGAAGTCATTTTGGGGCTTTTTATGGCGCTTTGCTCTCTTTGTATGTATGTGCGTTTGTGTGTGTGTGTGTGTGTGCTTGAGTTGCTTCTTGTCCGTTGCTGTTGTTGTTGGTGTTTATTTTTCGGCCGTCGCCGTCGCTGTTGTCGTCGCTGCTGCGTTTGCGTCTCATTTTCTTTGCGCTGCTGCTGCTGCTGCGCTAAAGACTTTTGTCACAGTTACAATTTACCAATTGTAAGCAGCGGACGTGAAGCGCGCAAACCACTAAACAAAAAAATAAAGAAGAAAAACAGCAAAAGCTCACTCGTTCGCACATAACGGTTCTTCAGGAGCTGCCTTCTAATACAAAGCGTCCGCGTCGGCGTCAACGGCAACGGCAACGTCAGCAGCGACGTCGCCAGCGTTGGCGACTTGTAAATAAAGAAATACACTCGCGTATAAAATCTGTTGCATCATTGCTGAAACACTTCAGTCGTTGAATCGCGTGCGTGCAGGCAACACATTTACCGCGACAACAACAATTACGAATAACAACAACACCAGCACCACCAACAACAACAACAACACAAGAAGCAGTGCGCGCAGCTGCAGTGACAATAAGATAAAAGCAGCATCTAAGAAAAAAAATAAACTTGAAATTAAGAAAATCAATAAAATGTGAAAAGTGACTTTTGGCAACAAAGTTTTCAAACAAAAATAATAAAAATATAAAAAAATCAACGCAAAGTGCAGCCGCCAAAAAATGTTAAATATAAAAAACAAAAGCTAATCATAAATTTCAACAATTTACAATATTTGAAAAACTAAGCGAAAATTGTTTTCCAACAAACAAAATTATTGCAAACATTTCCAAAGAACAGTTTACCTCAGAAGCAAATAAGAAAATGCTTTAGCGAAGAAAAGGAATGCGACAAATTCAAAACGAAAACAATTCGAAAAAATATAATTATTATTAATAAAAATAAAATAAAATAAATAATAAATAATCATAAACAAAAAAGGCATCAAAATTTTACCCTCATTCGCACAACTCAAAATGCTGAACATGGAATCGCCCCAGATGTATGCGGATGCGGTGCAAACGCTCGCTCAGCTCGACCTGAAGAAGCAGCAGCCGCCGCTGCCGCAGCAGGCAACAATTGGCCAAATAACGCTGACGGCGATGTCCACTGCACAACAGCAACAACAACAGCAGCAGCAGCAGCAGCAACAGCAACAACAACAGCAGCAGCAGCAGCAGCAACAGGTGACAACCGATGCGAATAATAATAATGCAAGTGTGCAGGATGCGGCACTGCTTGTCAAACAGCATGCCATGCAACAAATGCAGCAACTGAGCAACAACAACAACAACAACAACAGCAGCAACAACAACAGCAGCAACCTGTTGCAAAAACAAATGCTGCAACAGTACAGCACACAAACGGACCTCGACGAGCTGACCACACAGGAAATAACACTCGACCTGCAACATCTGATCGATGATCAGTTCAGGGATACGGAAACATTGGGCATCTTCAGCGATATGGTGACGAGTCCGGGTGGACTGTCTGCCACACTGCCACCGAGTGGCATGGTAAGTGCAGCGGCCAAAGTGTTGCAGCAGCAACAACAAAACCTGGTCAATGCACGCCAACAGCAGCAGCAGCAGCAGCAACAACAACAGCAGCAGCAACAGCAACACTCCTACGGCCGTGCCGCACTCGCCTACATGCCACAAGCGGTGCACTCGAATGCCAACTACAACAATCACTCGAGCGACGAGAACAGTTCCGTGGGCAGCGATTCGAGCAGCACCATCAAAGAGGAGCCCATCGATCCCGAGTATCGCCGCCACCTGCAGGAGTCGGTCAGCAGTCAGGCGGCAGCGGCGTTTATCAATAATACGACCAATGGACTGTATAATGCCTATCAGAGCAGCAGCAGCAACAACAATAGCAGCAGCAACAACAGCAACAACAGCAGCAGCAGCAACAACAATTCGACAAACTCAACACACGCAACACAATTCACCAATTTGACCACGGCCAATGTGCTGGCCCATCACAGTTTGCCGCATCTAACGGCTAACGCGCAACAGTTGCTCAAGCATCACAGCAAGTTGCAGCAGTCGCAGCAGCAGCAGCAACACGCACAGCAACAGCAGCAGCATCATCATCATCGCAAGCACAGCAACAAGCATGTGGATAAGGGCACCGAGGAGTATCGCAGGAGGCGAGAGCGCAACAATATTGCTGTGCGCAAGAGTCGCGAGAAGGCAAAGGTGCGCTCCAAGGAGGTGGAGGAGCGCGTCAAATCGCTGCTCAAAGAGAAGGACGCCCTCTTGCGTCAGCTGAGCGAAATGACCAATGAGCTTTCGCTGCATAAACAGATTTATATGCAGCTAATGAATCATACGAATCCCGAAGTGAGTCGTGTCTGTCGGAGCTTTCTCAACACGAACGATCATGCGCTGTGATGAACGTGTGTGCGACGAGCATAGAGAGAGAGCCTGTAAATGTGTGTGTGTGTGTGTGTGTGTCTGTATGCATGTGTGCATGTGTGTGTGTCTGTGTGCGTGTGAGTGTGTGCGTCTGTGTGACTGATTCAATTAAAGTTGTGTGGGTAGCGTTTAAGTGAAAAAAGGAAAGGATGTTAGAAACAACTTGAAGCGCATCACATACATTATATATATACATACATATATATATATATATATAATCATCCAAAAAATCTGTATATAGACAGCAAATAGATGCGAGACTCGAGTTCTTCAACATGACTAGCATAAGTCATTAGTTGCTTACTTTTCTATTTCTACTTCTACTTCTATTTCTACTTATATTTGTACTTCTAATTCATCTACTACTTTTACTTCGACTTCTTCGACTGCTGCCTGTGGCATTCCTTAATTTTGTACATTATCATTTTTGGCTGGGCGTTTCTTATAGTTTGTGTGTGTTGCTTCTTATTTGTTTGTACTTAATTTTAGTGAATTGTAAAATACTTTTGCACATTTTGATACAAATTATATAACATAGTATGCATAAGTTAAGCCAAAGAAAAAAAATGTTAAAATATTTATGTAAAAACTATACACTGTATATGTCTGTATATGTATGTATAAATAAATAAATAAAGCAAGCAGGAAAGAAAACATAAAATACAAAATACAAAAAACAAACACAAAAACCTATTTATGTAAATCTATTTAAATATACTAAGAAACAATAACAAAAACAAACCACAACAACAACAACAACACTGGTGTGCAGCTCGCGCTATGCTTCTGATTGCCCCTGCCACGCCCCGCTTTAGTTGTCCCCCAACAACAACAACCACAACAACAAAAACAAAAACAAAAACAACATCAACCTTTTATTAGCAAATCTTTAGCTTTAAGCTTAACAATATATAAACAATTTCAACTGCTTTTTTTGCATTGCACAGGAATCGAGACAGAGAGAAAAACCCAAAATAATTAATTAATGAATTAATATTATATGTGTATAATTATTGTTACCTAGCAAATTTAATGAGAATGCATACAAATATACAAATACCAATACAAAACAATATAAAAACCACAACAAAAAAAAATATATAAACAAATTAATAATATAATACAGAAGAGCAAGCATATAAAATAATACAAGATAATTGCTTAGAAGCGTAGTAGATGAAAATGCTATTTATTTGTAAGGCAAACGCAATGTTCTCATTTTTAATTTATAAATTAAACGACAAAGAAACAAAACACACTGTAAAGCAAACATAAATAAATTTTAATAAAATTTGTATAGAAAAATCAATGAATTTCGTTATTATTTTAATTTCAACTCATTTCTCAAGCATTTTCGTAGCTTGAAAGAAAGACAAGATTTTAATATACCTTCGTAGATCATGGTAAAGTTAACAACATCTAAATTTCACTATAATTGTATAAAAATCAGCCAATTGTTCCTATGAAAGCTGTATGACAAAGAGTTTGTTTTGGGAATCTTGGTAAGAAAAATGTTTTATATGAACTGATTACCTATTTGATCTGATGGCAGCTATATGATATAAAGGTCAGATTTCAATGATTTTTTGACCAAATGTGAGAAATATAATTAAAAACATATAGTATAAAGTTGTCCTATGCCAAGTTTCATTAAGATAATTTTACAACCATATCGTTGGGGCTAATGATACTGATCAAGAATATATAGTATTCATGGTGTTGGAGACGTCTTCTTTAATGCGTTACAAATTAATATAACTATAATACCCTCTACAATAACGATTTTAACTATTTTACAACTAGGCAACATGCAAAATAAATAAAAGAAAATAATTTAAATTTGTATTAGAATCATTCAAAATGATAAATTCGTTATTTTTTCTCAAGCTGGAAACTTTTGATAATGAAAATGTAGTGTATAATTTTCAATTTAAATATAGAGCATTGATAATATGATATGTATAAGTTTTTGTTCCTAAACGTTGAGCGATCTATTTCGCATTTCAAGTTTACATGTGTGTAGTATATGCAACAAATGGGCCGTTGCAATTGGTTAAAGCCACATTTGGCTGGGGACAAAGACACAAAACTGATGCCAAAAAAAGAAGAATATTTTTAATTAAACGTCTGCCATATTTAGGTGGCAAGCACACAAAAGATGCAACTACGGGTTGGCTGCCTGTCTGCCTGTCTGTCTCTCTGTCTGCTGATCGGGACGGAACGATAGGCGACAGGGCAATCTATGCGCTCTGTGGCATGCGCGACAAGTTGCCCTCGCCGTTGCACACGTGTGTGTGTGTGTGTGTGTGTGTGTGTGAGCGCACAGAACGGATCCCCAGACAATTGTTGACACAATTTGACAGTAAGACAAACCCGAAACGAAAGGCAAATTTATAAACGACAAGCAGCAAAATTAATGCAACTAAAAAGACAAATTAACGCACAGAGAAAGCCAAACAGCAGCAGCAGCGGCAGCAGCAGCCACAACAACAACAGCAACATCAAGGGGCAACATCAGTGGCAACTGCATTGCCATTGCTACCACGGGGCAGATAATCACTTAAAAACTTTTTGGGCTAAGCCCTTTTTGGAGACCTCAGGCGGTCCACAAAAAACAACAAAAAAAAAACAAATAAACTACAACTTTCATTTGAGCTGCGTGCGTTCAATTTGTCTAGGCGCAACACTGACCCGGTCCACCACCACCCTTCCCCTGCCTCAGGTGCCGCTTTGGGTCCGCTCTTAAAGCGCTGCATTGTTGGGCACTTTGATTGATGACAGCTAATTGCAGCCTCCAAAAAAAATGTAAAAAAAGTGAAATTGTCAGTGTGGGTGTCTCTGCGTACTCTCTCTCTCTCTCTCTCTCTCTCTGTCTCTCTTGCCAAGTGCAACGGGAGCTGCTTGCCACACTTTGTTGGTGTACAATTCCAAATTGAAGCGCGACTTTGATAAGGGTTCTAAGCCGCTTACAAAAGGTGAAAGCGGCATTCGTGTCAAATCAACCAAAAAAGAAAAAAAACAAACATTTAATAAAAGAGTCCCTCAAGAGTCAAGAATCGATTGTTTTCTCGTTTGTATCTGCGTCTGAGGCAGCTCCCATCTGGTCGCATCCTGGTGCCAACAAATTGACGCACAATTACTGCTCAACTAAGCGCCAAGCGCTCTCTCACCACACGGCGTATGAGTTATGAGCGCCAAGTGATAAATTTGCAGCCAGCGCACATTTCACATTAATTCATTTTGCATCGTAAATATGCATTTTTCTTGATGTTTTCTTCATTCTTTTTTCTCATTTCTATTTCTTGTGTTTGTCATTTTCGGTTCTCGTCTTTAATTATGTGCTGTGTGCGGTGCAACAAGGGTGCAAGAATTGGACTGAAGAGCGACAGAGAATGATTGAAGATCTCACAGAGAATATGAAGTGATAAATAAAAAGAATTTGTGAGATGCATAGCGAAAATAAATAATATATATTAGATATATATATATAGAAATGTTAATATTTAATGAATTTAATTATGTAAAATGTAAAAATATATTTAATATTATTTTGAAATGAATATTTAGCTATTGAATAGGTTTTTGTTGGCATCATAAGATATAATTTTTAATCTGTATCGATAATTGTGAGGAATTGTATTAAATGTTGACTTAAAAGTGCGAAAACTTATCAGTGACTTCCGGATTATTCTACATATTTACATTCTTATCACAGATCTTTTTGAGCCTCGCAAAGAGTCCAAATCATTTTTACGCTTTCAGTTTCAATTTCTCACATCTAATCTTAATCTAAAATATAATAGTGATAAAAGCGAGAGAAAATATGAAATCGCAACGGCCCATTTAGAGAGTGAATGGATAATGCCATCAGTTTCAATCAGAAATGGGTTACATATCGAAGGGATATCGTAAAAGACAACCCCATCAGGATTTCATTATATTTTTGATATTTATTTCTTTATTCTCTAAAATGTTAATTGTCTTTTTAATAATAGATAAATAGAACATTTCTTAGTCTACTGTTATTTCAGCTACTATTTCTATTTTACAAATTTACTTCACTTTTTACTGGACTTAATCGCTTATGTGTCAATCAGATATTATATATACATATATTTGAGACTTATCAATGCTCCAGTTTCGGGTAAGAGCATCATGCATTGCATTTCAAGCAGCCATTTCATCCATCTTTCACACTTCAGTTTCAGTTTTAGTTTTTGACTGTTACACATTTTTATCATTGGTGCCTTCTTTTTATGCCTCAGCAGCAGCAACAGCAGCAGCAACAACAATAAAAACTGTAACGGAAAAAAGTGGGTTACTTCATTTTTATTTTCTTGCTTTTCAAGCCACCAATACCAATAGCAACAACAACAACAACAACAACAATAACAACAACTAAAGCCAGCTTTACATCTATGCATCTATCGGTCTATCTTTTTTTTAGCACAGATTGAGTAATAGTTTGTTGTTGTTGCTGGCACTGCTGCTGTTTGGCTTATATTTAAAGCCAAGTCTCTCTTGCACTACTCCCCTCATCTCCACTCTCTCAACTTGGCAGCAGCAGCGGGGCTGATCGTGTGGCCAACTGCTGCGGCAAGCGCGGTTTCACTTTCTATGCCGCTGACTTTTGCTATCTACCAACAGCAGCAGCTAGCAACAGGCAACAACAACAGCAAAAAACATATTGGGGCCGTCAAGCATCCAGCAACAACAACTATTAACTAGCAAAGAGTGCTCTAGTCGAGTACTCACGACTACAGCATACTCACCAAAACAACTGATGAATGCGAATCTTTTCCTTAAAGACGAATCCCAACGGAATTCAAAATATATCAAAATATATAAAATATATATTATATTCCAATTATATCCAGTGGTCACCAAACAAAAAACAAAATTCACAATTTGTACTTTCTTAAAATAAAACTCTTCTTAGAAAAAGTATTTGCCGGCTGCAAAGTGTGATATTTTTTTGGGCAGACTATCTTAATGTTCGAAAATTGAATTATTAAATTTAAATGTAGTACTTTAAGTTAAAGTGCAATATTCACTATCAAAATTTCTAACATTCTCCAACGTATACAGAATGTAAAATTGTTGCATGTACATTTTGCCATACCTTCAACAACTTTAAAAATTCGCACCAGCAGCTGATATTTTAAGAAAGGAATGCGATTGCTTCAAAATACAATTATAAATTTATTAATCTCATTTCTTTTTTGTGATTTATTGAAAAGTTAGAAATGAAATCTTAATAATATTTAAATTTGTTTATTATTTATTGAGTTGTTTGCAGAAAAGTGTTCATCGCATGTCTTTTATATTTTAATCAGTTGATTTATTATTCATTTTGCAAAGACAAAAAAATATAAGCCAATTAGCGGTTTTATTTAAGCCAACGGAGAATGATAATAAGATTCCGAAATGTGAAGAAGGCTGGGCATATTGCAATACGACTAACAAGTCTCTCTCCTTTTCTATTTATCATTTATTAATATACCCACTTTGGTGGTAGTTATGAGCCCAGGGTATAAGAGACGTTAACGGCGTTGCTCTGTTCACCTCTTTTTGTTACTACTGTTGTTGTTGTTGTTGCTGTTGTTGTTGTATCCAACAATGCTTTGACTATTTTCTTTTCGACGGCCCCTAAGAGCTGCTGCTGCTGCTGTTGCTGTTGCTGTTGCTGCTGCTGCGTCTCTGAGTGTGCATCTGAGTGTGGGCCTCTTATGTAATCGGCTAGCAGTTGTTTTTATTGTTGTTGTTGTAGTTGTAGTTGTAAAAGATGCCTTTTCTTTTGTTGTGCAGCTGATGACCAAGTTAAGATATTATGTTCGTTATGTTGCGCTTATTAACGTGGCCTACAAAAATTTTGTTTTGCTTGCTTTTTTTTTGATGTTGTTTAAACGATTTTTCCACCGTTATAAATCAAGCGTCAACGCAAAAATCAAGACATCTTTCTGCGGCTGCCCTTCCCCCTCCTCCCCCCGCTCACCCTTTTCCTTTCCCTTTCCATTCCCCTATGGGCGGAGTTACGCAATTTTGGCATCAAATGCAATCGCCTGGATTGAGTTTATTCGTGGCTCACTCAGGCGGCACAAATGTTAATAACAATAACAATCAGCAAACAGTAAACAGCAGCAACAACTTAAATGTAGTTGTTAAAACAACAATAGCAAAACAACAGCAACAACAACAACAATAACAAAATAAAAACAGCAAGCACAATTAAAAACATATAAATCTAGCCATAGATGCTATACGCGCACAACAATTATTTTTAAAGAAAGGGAAAAGCATTTACAACGAGTATCTTTCAGATACACAGCCCAAAATATCTATACAAATTTATGTCTTTATGTTCCACGAGGTGAGGTGCAAAAATCGCGTGCATAACTTTTTTTTGTTGTTTTTGACTAGTTCTCCAAAATAGTATTATCGGAAAAATTCGAAAGCAACACATTAATCTGCAACGACATTTTGAATACACTTTGATTTATTACAGCTTTTCTATTTATGTTGTAAGCAGCTTTCAGATACGGGCTACGATTGGAAATGGAAATTCAGATTGTAAATGTGAATTTTGTTAATTAATTAAGATATTTATCAATTATGCTAGCATCAAATTGTCAGCATACATTTTTTAATTGATTCATATTTGAATTTAGTGCAAGCAAACTTCACTATGTAGCCCAAATACTCCCTTATTGGCAAGGGCATGCACACACACACACACACACACACAATTATACATTTGTGTGCGTGTGTGTGTATGTGTAAAGAAAACTAAATCTAAACCACTCACCCAAAGACCCATTGGCCTACTTTTCTTACAGACCAACAACAAAAATATAGGAAATACTACAATAAAAACAAAAATATGCTAGAATATAATCTCAACGCCAACACACATAAGAAGAGTGTGGCATGTGTGTGTGTGTCTGTGTGTGAGTGTGTGTGTGTGTGTGTGTGACTGTGTGTGTGCCGCTAATCAACCAGAAATGCGTGTGTTTGTTTGTGTTTGTGTTGGTGCGGCAAAATTTACAGCGCGCCCTTTTAAAAACTTCTTTCCAAAAAAAAAAAAAACAAAAAAAAGTCGCGCTGCTATTTTCATTTTTCAGCTGCGCGTTGGCGTCGCAGTCGCTGCTTTATCAATCTGCCCTGCGTCCGGGGAGGGGGGGAGGGGGTGCGTGGGCAACTTATCTTAGGGCAAGACCCGACGCGCGACGGAAAGAGATGGGCGTAGGGCCCAGGCCCGGGCCCGAGTTGGAACCCAGACACTTGTTGCAAGCAGGCAACAGCGCACAAACAACGAAAAAATTGACCCAATTTTCGAAGCAACAACAACAGCAACAAAAAACATATTATTTTTTTACTGCACACACACACACATACGCACACACACACACACACACACACACATATGAAACACAAACAAACCTAAATATGCCCTAGCCATAAAGAAAAAAGCTCCCTTAAAGAACCGAAATTGAAATTGTTGTTAATTTTTGTTTGCTTTGCGGCATTGTTGAGTTGTTTGCAGTTGTTGCTGTTACAAGCTGCATGGGTGGAGTGAGGGGGGGAGCTGTAGGCCAAGGGGGGATTTCTCTTTGGTGCTGCAGCAGAATTCACTTTCAATTTGGGCGCATTGAAAGTAAGAAATGTCTGCAGCGAGCGCAGAACAAGCACAAGAATAATATCTTTGAGTTTGCTTGACTTTGAGCTAAGTAGGTCAGCAGCTGTAAAATAGACGCATACATCTAAAACAAGAAGAAGCAGCAGCAGCAGCAGCAGCAGCAGCAGCAACAATCAAACCAACAAAAATGTATTTTTTTCTTATTTCTTGGGGAGAACTGCCAAACTAGCATGTGCATCTAGGGAATTGAATTGGGTTTCGAATTGATAATTATTGCCGAGCATGTCCATGGGAATGGGTGTATTGAGTGTGTATTTATGTGTGTGTGTGTGTGTCTGGATGCGTTTACTTGGTGTCTACCAGCAATCATTGCTTGAGGCATTTCTGCTGTTGCTGGTGAACTCTTCAAAGGGCCAGACACTGGCTGTTAAGTAGGTCAGCAACAACCAACAGCCAACAGCCAACAGGCAACAGGCAACAGCTAACAGCATTCTCAGTGATCAGTGATCAAAAGTTTTCATTATCACATTAATGCAGTACAGCAAATGGAACAAACACTTGACTTTGCTTTGCTCTAGCATTGCAAAACTATATGTTTTACAGCTGTGCGGTACAGTTGCGTTCAGCTTTGATAATTGGATGTTGCATTGCGAAAGATCTTTGAATCTTTGAAAGTTTGGAATTAATCTAGTTGTTAAACTATGACTGAAAATGCGTTCCTTTTGTTTGGGCAACGTTCGACTTCAAATCATATTTGCAGATTGAAATGCAGTATTAAACTAGAAGCCATTGAAAATCTATTCTCTTTTGGCAAACTGATGACAAGTTGAGAGCAGTCCTCAAGCATATTCTCCTTTTTATAACTTGTACATAAATAACGATCTCAAATCGTGTTTCCAGATTTAAATTCGAGGCAAAATTATTCTCAAAGCTATATTATGTTTTCATATCGAATCAGTTTTAGCAAAGTTGTGGCAGATATAATTATGAATACGATTTTATATCCTATATTCCTGACAGATGCTGGGGGTTATCATACCAATGCTGTCCACTTGAAGGTCAAAGTTGTCACAAATCGAATAAGCTAGATAATATTAATTATTATAAAATGCATAGAACAAATTATTGCTATGCTTGTAAAATATATTATAATTCGTTTAAAGATGCCAAAACATTTAGTTCGCCACTTGCCACATTAAATTTGTTCAGCACATTTCCCACATTTCAACGCAGATAAATCTGAAAGTGCATTAAGCTCATTCAATCTACACAAAATATTTTAATGTGTTATATTATTAGGTATTTATAAATATGAATGCCAGTCAATGCTGTGTCTGCCCACAAATCGAAATATTAGTTTGAACTCGCCACTTTGAAGCTAACACGTTTTACGTAACTGACCTAAGCTATCTGGCTACGTAAGCAGCCAGTTTAACGTGCGTTGCGCAACCCGCCAGCCGATTGTCTATTTAAGGCCCTGATAAACTATCTCCCAGCCGAATCCCATTCATGATTCTAATGTGTAGCCGAATGTGTATTATCAGTGAGTGTCTATCAGTCTAACGTTGCCCACTCATTGATCGAATACACAAACAAAAATTGACTCGATGCGCTCAGCGTTTCAATAGCATTTTCTATTTGTTTGCCTCTTCAATTTTATATGTATCACTTTTCTGGATACCCTCTATGCGACGCTCCTACACGGCTAGGGGAAAGCTTTTGGCATATGCTGTTGGTAGTCGTTGGTTTATTTATATAGTTTTTTTATATTTATTTCTACTTTTATACAATCAAATTAATTTACTTTCAAAATGAATATTATAAACTCGTTTGTCTTTATGTAAACATATTATTTATATAATATTTTGTTTATATGTTTTAGAATTTTTAATGAATATATCAAATTTTATTTTAACTGATTATATATGATCTATTTTTCTACTTAGAGAGTATTTATTCTACAAGCTCGTTTAACATATTTATTGCATTTTACATTTAATTTATTTATAAATTTCAAATGCGTTTCTTGCAGATACTTTTTGCTGTTTGTCACATTTTAAATGTTAACAGAACAATGTTTTACTATCTATCTTTGAAATAAATACATGAATAAAGGCGAAAGTTAGGGTATTCAGGCATCGACTTGGTCTCGAACAGGTTTTGTTATGTTTGTGGTCCGTCTTCCGCATTTTCGGGTCACATGCGTGTGGTTTTTGTCTTGTCCGCCTTTTGATTGGGTTGGGTGTGTTAGTTTCAGATTTGTGGTTGCATATATGCATGTGTGTCAGTGTGTGTGTGTGTGTGGTGTGTGTGTGTGTGTGTGTGTGTGTGTGGTGTGTGTGTGTGTGTTTAGTAGTGACAATCGTGTGTCGATTACGCGGCCTTGAAAGTGAAAAGGTGTCGAACGAGGAACTTTCGCTTTTCTGGCTTTTGTTTACATGTGTTTGTTTCACTGTATGTGTATGTTACTGTGTGTGTGTGTGTGTGTCTGTGTGTGTGTATGTGTGTGTGGGCTTTAAGACATTTTTGTAGCTGAGCTTAAATTGCAGCTCTAAACAGCATTCAAATGGCTCGCCAATTCTGGCACTTCTTGCAGTCTGACAGCCAAATGAAATGTCAGGCATCGCCCACATGGGTTGCGTGGCAGCCACAATTTAAAGGAGTCTCAAGATTTAGTTGAGGATTGTTTCGATTGTTGTCTCAGCTCATTTCCATCAGTTTAAAGTCAATGCGGCAAGTTAATTGTCGAAAAGCAGCCAAATGGCCAAACGGCTGGCAGCATTGGCAACCTCATTTCATAAGCAGTTGCAGCTAAACATTTTGTGGCAATTAAATAACTGGGCGGCCCATTATATAAGGCGGCACGTAAGCGCACATTTAATTGTTTTAACTATCCAGCTAAGTATTACATGTTTTGTTTTTGGTTCGCATTTTATTTTTTTAATTTTTTTTTTTTTACTGTTTTAGTTTAGTGCGTGTATTACAAAATATCTGAAAACCGAAAACTAAGTCATTTCATTAAGCCCCATTTTCCAAGCATACCAAAAAAGATGAATAAATAATAAAAATACAGTTCCGTTAACGGTGCTTAATTATGCATAGGCAAAACTAAGAGTTGAAATTGTTATGCATCTCTCTAAGCAAAAGCCCATAAACAGTCCCAGCCAGGCGACAACAGTTACAGAGATACATTTGTATCTTAATGCGCGCAGATACATATATACATATACATATAGATAGATATATATATATATATATATATATGTTTATAAATACGGATACGGGACAAAGACGGGCAACTGAGACCCACGTCAAATCATTTTTCGCGTAATCATAAACTGAAAAGCAACAACAACAACACAAACACACACACACACACACACACACACAGTGTGCCAGTTACATACATGAACTACATTTCTGGAGATGCGCCAACCAGTTATAAACCGGAACTGGCGCGCATAACGGTACAACGAACAGCAAGGCAGCAGCGCCAACTCTTCAGATCTCCGCTATGCTCAACTCTCACTCTCACTCTCACTCTCCCTCTCTCTCTCTCTCTCTCTCTCTCTCTCTCCGTCTCTCTCTCGCTGTCTCTTTCGCTCTGACAGACACGCACAGCAAACAGTTGGCGCTGATTGTGTTGGCCTGGCTTTTGCTTTTGCATTATTCATCCGCATTGAGGCATTTTCAAAGTCTTCCTCTTGACCTTGGACTCAACACGGCAACAACAGCAGCAACAAAAGCAACAGCAACAGCAGCAACAGCAACAACAACGCAACAACAACTGACGATAACTTGTCGCCGTCTTGGAAAGCAGCGCCAAAAGCGTGTGCCACAAAAGAAAGCCAAACCACTTTTACTTTCAAGCTCAGCCGGCAAAATGAGGCAATGTCAGCTCAGGCCTGGCCAACTGGCTTGGCCTGCTCTTGGCCCGTTGACTACTGCTGCTATTGCTGCTTTTGCTGTTGCTGTTGCTGCTTTTGGCGCCAAAATGTGGTGGCACGGCTTAAACAGGGCATGATGCGGCAAAAATCATTTGGCTAAGAGTCTTTCTTGTCTAGGTCAGCGCAAGCGACAGCCAAGCAAATCATGGCCAATGCGCAATTAATCCAGTTAACAATATTACACAGCTATTAAATTGTTAAGAAAATAAGTCGCTTATATAAACCAATTATATATGCATGCTAGTCATATATATATAAGTGTTTGGTAATTTATCTATTTTTAGAGATAAGTTTAACAAATTATTTCGGAACCTACTCCCTTTTTTTTCTATATGGCATTTAATCTATAACATAAACATAGAACCTACTCCTATATATAATTTAGCATATAGAAGAATTTCATTTAATTAAATTATAGCAAGTCAAACATAAAATATATTTGAAGCAGTCACTCTTAATAAAAGAAAACATTACTCATACGTGCCACACCCGTAATAATACTATTATAGTATCTATATCTACCTTGTGAATATATCTCTATATACTTAAAAATATTAAGACTTATGACAATCTTAATCAATATCAAAGTGGTCTTTGCGATCATAAATTTTATTACATACGCGTTAACTTATCTTTAAGTTAAATATGGCTAACGATAGATTATTTATTGTCTTTTGTTTTATAGTTTGTTTCTTTCGGTTTTTTTTTTAGCTTACTATTTTATCTAGCAATTTAAGGGTTACAAACTATTTGTCTATAAGTCTGATATTTCTCAACATACATTTATTTTTACATACTTCTCGTTTTCAAAAAACAATAAGAAAAATTTAATTTTTGTGAAGAAATAAGAAAGAATTTCTTAACAAACCCCATAATAATTTTAAACATTCTCAGTTCATTTGCAGTCTAATTATGCATATACAATATTTGAAAAAAAAAGAAAACAAATTATATACTTGCTCGAATAGCGTCTGGGGGCGCCACAAAAAGGTGCAACTGCAACGCTGAAATGTGCAAAGTGCTGGAGTGGGCAATGGGAAAAATTGTAGAAAGGAAATTGAAAGAAAAATAAGGAGAAAAAAACCTGAACTCAAGTGTTGAAGTGTTGTCTTGAACAAACAAACAAACAAACAAACAAGCAAACACACAAACCAACAGAGGCGAGCGACAAACAGGAAGACCGCGGGGAGTGGGCGCCAGGGAGACTGGAACTGAGACTGGGACTGGGACTTGAACTGGGCAACTGGGAGACTGACTGAGAGGGGGGCACTGGCTTGGCGCACACACTTGTAACATGTTTTCCACAAAATTAAAAGAAAAAAAAAGGAAAAAAACAAGAGTTTATATTTATTTATTTATTAAACAGTGCGACAGCAACAACAACAAACACAAACGAGTTTGCTGTTGTTTGCCTATATATAACACACACACAGACAGACACTTTAGGCCGCAGTCATCGGGCACAGCTAACACTTTATATGCATATGCATAAATATTATGAACCTACCTAAATTTACAGAAAGCGACAAACAACAACAACAACAACAAAAACGGCAAATATATTTATAGTTTTAGTTGACAGGCAGTTACATCATTTGTACCGTTATGCGTCTGACATTAATTTGCATGCGAAGAGTCAGCCACAAATTAATTTCATATTTTAATCATCAGTTGGCTTTGTGGCAGGTTGCTTTGTGGCTCTGTCAGTCTCTCTCTCTCTCTCTCTCTCTCGTCTCTCTCTCTCTCTCTCTCTCTCACCACCTAGGGGGTCTACAGTCAAAGTTTTTGGCTAGTCACGCTGCCGTGGTTCTTGCGGCTTGCAAAATCTTTACTAAATATTTGCTCAATATTTTCCATTTCCTCACCAAGCGTCACTTTTCGTAGTCTCCCCCAGAGTTGAGGCAGCAACAGCAGCAGCAACAGCAACAGCAGCAGCAGCAGCAGTTTTCCTTTCGCTTTCATTGACGCGTGAAGTGCCTCAGCATAGGGCAGGAATCGTATGCAGCCCCAACAACAATATCAGCAACTTGCAACAACAACCAAACAAGCAACAATATCAAAAAGCAGCAACTTGATGTACAAGATACTAATTAATGTTAGAATTTTAAGTACTCTTATTTAATAGATTATGCAACGCAACTAAATTGCATTTTACAGTTCCAAACGTAATCGATCAAACTAAGAGCGCAAAAACTACTTTTAAATAATATTTATAAAATGTAAATGTTTTGTTTTTATTACTTCTTCAAGCAGCTGGTAATCATAATCAAATATGACATGCATATTTGAGTTTGCATTAATAGTGCTAATAAAAATAATGGCCAAACATGCGTCGAAGTTAAGCTGATGAATGTTACAAGCGTAATGACAATTGTTAGATGCTCTTCATGAAGCGTATCAAAATGCTTAGTTAATGTGCATTACATTTTCGTGATTCTGATCGATATCGCCAGCCAGCCAGCCAGCCGGCCAGCCAGCCAGCGGCAGTAAGCGTCGTCTGTATAGACTCTATAGTTAATAGAGCTTTTGTTGCAGACATAATCAACGGAGCAGAAACACAAAATGCTCCTCTGACTGCCCTGTACAACACAACTGCCCCTCCCTCCACCACATCTCCTTGATTGTTATGTGCCGTTTTTTGTTTCTTTGAGCCTCTTTGATTTTTGTCTTTTTCTTTTATCTTTTATTTTTTGGCTGGTCAATTAGAGTCCAAGAAAATGTGAGAGAGAAAGAGAGAGAGAGAGAGAAAAACACAAGCAGCAGTCGAACTTCAATTTTTGAATTTTCCATAAATTTGTCAGGCACAGGGCCCACATGGAGCGCCTGCATAATATCGAATGATCAGCGTACGATAATTGATAATGGAAATATGTGTGGCATGTGTGTGAGTAGCTGAGTGTATGCCATATGAGCACTCGATTCGATCATTTCGGGTATATGTGAGTGTGTGTGCGTGTGTGTGTGTGTGTAAACTGCATAAGAAACCGAATCAGGCAGAGGCCGACCAGGCACGAAGCCCAGCAAGAAAATCAAGCAAACCAAATCGACAACAACAACCAACAACAACCAACAACAGCAACAGCAACAGCAAACCATAATAATATTAATTCCAGTGTGTGCTTCCACGTTCGCTTGTAGTTGTGTGAGAAACTGGGTCAGCGTGTCGTTTGTGCTTACACACACACACACACTCACACACACACAGACGAGAGCACAACAAATATATGCACACATGTAAGTTGCTGCTGCTGCTGCTGTTGTTGTTGCTGTTGCTGCCGGCGCGCGATAGAAAGTGAAAACGAAGCAACAACAGCAAAAGCAGCTACAACGACAGCGACTACGACAACAAAATGGCTATGAGACTATGACGAATGTACGGCAAGAAAAATCACATAATCGCCGTCGACAGCAGCAGCAGCAGCAGCAAAAGCACCAACAGCAACAGCAGCAACGCTGCTGGCGACAATAGCAGCAACAGCAGGCAGCAGGCAGTAGGCAGCTGAAAGAGCGGCAACTGAATTATAATTTAGGGAAAATTATGCACGCAGCACTGTAAATATAAATAAATAAATGAATGATAATAAAAAAATCAAGGCACAATTTAAGCACACGTCGATTTTTTCTTTTTTTCTTTTTGGGCAAACAACAATTTCTAAAAAATGCGTACAACGTTTTGGGCCCTTTTGAAAAATTAAGTACCCATAAGTTAAAACTGTTTATAATATACATTTAATAGGGAGTTAATGTGACGATGCGCTACAAGAGAGTTGGCAGATAGTTTAGCGATCTTTAATCGTAGAATGAGTCCATACAGAAGATAATGTAGCATATAGTTAGGAGATATTTTGGAAGGCAGATTATAATATATTTTCACAGATAGCTTGAAAAACAGTTTGGCGTTATTAATAAACATTACAAAAAAAAAACAAACTTTATAAAATCAACCTAAAATGTTAATAAAAACTGCAACAAATACTCACTTTTACCGAGGGTATTTAATGATTGAGATTCGCTCGTATCAAATCTAACAGTAATCCAAACAAATAGTAAAAGAAAGAAGCTACATGCCGCATTCCTTGAAGAAGATTCCCATGTATATAACTAATACGCCATGATAGCCAATTGCATAATATTTATACCAGGGGGTAAAACCAAAAACAAATAGAAAACAAATAAAATCGTTTTCAATGTGAAAATTGGCGCACGTTTATCGATTTGAGAGACAATTGCATTTTGAGATGCTCATCAATTGATGATGCCCGACAATATATAAATAAATGTGTCAACAATTGAGGCTAACAACAAGAGACCCCCGTTTAACGAGATGCAGCGATAGCATAATATAAATAAAGCCAGCCCCAGGCTCCAAAACGTGATCAGGCAATTACGATTTGGCAGCATTTGAAAGGCGCCTGAAAAAAAAACACACACCGACAAAAAAGAAAAATGAAACAAATTCAATGGGGGTAACAAATAGCAAAAGAAGGCTCCAAGGCGCTCTTCAGCTCCCAGTGTGAACCGAACCGGTTCAAGGAGCAGCCACACCCAAAGCAAGAAAGCGCGTTTAGCAGATTTACAAGCGGCGATTAGGAATGCAATGTGTGTGTGCGAGTGTTGTGCGAGTGTGTGTGGGCAGAACGGCTGCCAGAGAAGCAGCTCTAAGCTCTAAGCCAATATAGCGCTGGACTAGCCGTAAAGCTGCTAAAATCAACGAAGCGCTGCAAAAAAAAAAGAGAAAAATAAAAAAAAACTGCGATTACGAAAGCCAAACGAAGATACTCCAAGCCAAGCCAAGCCAAGCCAAGCCAGGCCAGGCCAAGACAAGCAAAGCCAAGTCGAGCCAGGCAGAGCCGAGCCGAGTCAAGCTAAGCCAAGTTGGGGCTGCCATCAAGTCACTAAGTCAGTCAGTCAGTCAGTCAGTCGGCGTATCTATCGCCCCCCCCAACTGCCCCCTGGTGGCTGCAACGACACACATACTATTTGCTAGTAGCTGAGTTTTGTTTTGTTTAGCGCGCTGGGCCTGGTTATATCATCAGCGGTGCTCTTACGTGCCAGCCGAATGGTCAGCAGCGGGGCTGGAGCGACCGACTTAGGAGACCGCGTGCGCGTTTTATGCATTTTCAAAGCGGGACACCAGCAACAGCAACAACAACAGCAACAGCAGCAGCAGCAGCAGCAGCGCGCTAAATGCTCGACTGGCCAACTGGTTGGCTATTTGGCTATTTGGCTTGGCTATTTGGCTGCTTGGCTGCTTGGTCAGTCAACGAGTCTTCGACTTGGGCTTCGTCGACGTCTTCGCTTCTGCCGTCTCACTCTCACTCTCACTGTTCATTCATTCAATGCAGCCCCCATCCCCCCTCCCGCTGCTCGCTCTCCGCATTTGAATAATGTTTGACCTAAATTCGAATTTTGTGCGCGCGCTTTTTTCTTTTTTCTTTTTTCATTTATTTTTTTTTCAATTTTGGCCGACAAGAAAGAGTTAGTTACTAACAAAAGCCCAGCTGAAAAGTCAACAATGGCTCTTGCTGTTTTTTTCTTTCTTTCTTTCATGTCACTCTTTTTGTTGTTGTTGTTGTTGTTGTTGTTGCTATAATACTTTTATTTTTTCAATTTTTTCACTCTTTGTATAGATATTTTATTTGTTACTGTCTAAATGGCATTTTTCTGCGTGTGAAAAGCTGTCAAAAATCAGTTTGTTTGAGCGTTTCGCGCGTTCAAATTGTTTTGTATTTAAACAGCAACAGATAAAAAATGGAATAAACAAAAATAATAATAATAAAATAAGCTGCGTCAGTTTTGATCAGGTTTTCATGTCATGCTATCCATCTTATCACTTTATCAGTCAACAATATACAAAGGGTGTTTCTTTCATTTCTTTTTGTTTTATTTTACAGTGTATATATTTTTTGTGTCGCAGTGATTCAGAGTTAATTTCGATTTTGGGGAAATAATATGTAACTTAAGTGCATATTTTAACAATATGTAAATAAAAAACAAAATGATTCAGCGCCGAAACATCACAATTGTCCTTGAGGGCTGCTGCGCATAATATTTATATTTAACTTAGTAATAAAAAAACAAGAAAATAGCCGATGAGAGTTGATGACGAAAATCAGCATTTTATTTTCAATATATTTTCATATATAAAAGAGAGTTTGACTATAAGATACCCGTTTAAATTTTAGCCTTTAGATGTACTCTTCTTTTAATCCTGATCAAGGATTTATTCACTTTGTGGGGTCAACAATTTTGCCTTCTGCCTGTTTCAACTTTTTGCACAACTTCAGTTTATAAAAAGGCTTTCAGCTACACACTGATCTCAAATAAATAACCCTCTCTCCATTTATTTTATTTTATTTTCAAATTACATAATGCGTTGGGAACTTACAAAAATTCATTGTCAATTCGCATAATGTAAACCTAATTTTACTGCTGCATAACATAATCAGTCCATTTAGCTCTTGATTTATACTTCGAGCACATTCCACATACATATACTTATATATGTATATATATATATATATATATATGTGTGCTGCTTCAAGTCTTCTGATTCATCGTGCAGCATTTTAGGGCTCTTTTGGTACTGTACTCTGGTTGTTCGGTTGTTTGGCTATTCGGGAACTGGAAGTTCGTAAGTGCCCCCAACGTTTGCCACTCATAATCACGTTCATGAGCTCACGTATCTCCGTTTTGGATTATGCCGCTTTGTTGTTGTTGTTGTTGTTGTGTCTTGTTGCTGTTGTCGCCACATTTTTTCCCTTTTTTATTATTATTATATATGTATATATATATGTTGTTTTTGTTGTTGTTGTTGTTTTTGTATACGCTTTTGGCCTTTGTCTTAAGCTAAAAACATTTGACATTTTCATCAAGTTTTACACACATGTAAACAGCTCAGCTCGAGCGCTCTCCTTTCATGATTTAATGTGATATGAAAACAAAAGCAACAACAATAACAACAATACATTAAACCAAATATGTTAGGCACGATCACAGCGGTTTTTTTTATGTCATATGCTCGATGTGGTTGCAGTAAAGCTGTTGTTATAGTTTTCATAGCATACAATGATGCAGAAAAAAAAAACCCCAAAAGATATAAACAAAATATAAAAAGATATTTAAGCCCTATCCTGTAGGATCCATAAGGCTTTCAAATATGTATCAAATATACATATACATATTTCAATATCAAATAAAATTCAAAATTAAAATTTAGTTTAAATTGCTGTAATTTAACTGCAGTATTTATTTAGAGGCCAAGCCATTTAAAGGTCTTTTCAGTTTTGACGAGTTATGGTATACTTGATCCAAGCGCACATTTTTACATCATTTATTATCAATTCAATTTATTACTAATCAGTCGAATTCATGCAAATAGCAAAATGCTGAGTTGAGTGCAACTTTTTAAGCTATTTTGATTTCGCAGCACTTGTCAGATCCAATCTCTTAAGTTACAGCAATTACCACGTCTTATCAAGTTGGATTAAAGTATTTGAAAATATTGAATAAATGTCGCTTGATCTCAACGCAAATTGCTGTCATGTGTGGATTTCAACTAGCTTTTATGGATAGCATTTCCTTTATGGTAAGTCTGATATCCTGCTTAAAATAATGCTATTGTCCTTCAATCATCATTGACAACAATTTATCTATTCATTTTAACAGAGTACAGCCGGAAATGTCTTAAATCAAAGAATGTATGTTCTAGCCCAACTGTTAAGTGCTTTGGTGAGGTATATTGACTAATGAGAGTATTTCGAGGCGAGTGTTTTGACTGGATCTGATGCTATGTGAGTCTGTTGTGGCTGCTTGGCCAATTTCGCATTATGCCTGAGATTGATGCCACAAATTGGTTCACATGGCATGACTCTACACAGCAAGTCAAACTGACTGTTGGTGCTACTGGGTGGTGGGGGTCTGGTGTTGCTACTGCTGTGCCATCGTCAGCGAAACTGTTGTAATCTTGCAAACTTTAATTTCTGTTTTCTTGAGTTTTTGGTTTTTGGTTTTTGTTTTTTTTTTTGTTTCTTTAGCAGATTTTTGGTGCATTCTCGCATTGAAGTTGCCCGCCATGCGGCTAATTTCGTATGTTTTGTTATTATTGCATGCTTAGATTGCCACTTGTTGTTGCTGTTGTTATTGTTGTTGTTGTTGTTATTGCTTTTTTCCTATTTCTTTTTTGCCACCGTTGTGGCTGTGGTGCAGGCTTTAGGCCTGTCTCAGACATGTTTTTTTTTTTTAATTTTTTTGATTGTGTGTTAATTAACTTTGGCATCAGTCAGTTGCTGGTTTTTTGGCCAAGTCTGAGAACAGCTACTGGTCTTTAATATTTTTATATTTTTCGAAAGGGGAGGGGAACACTACTGTTTATCACTTGCCAATTCGTGGAAACAGGCAGTAGCCGGTGGTCATAATGTCATCTTCAGCTTTGGCTGTCTGGCTGTCTGGCTGTTGTTTTGGGCTTATTAACCGTTGACATTTGTTTAACGCACGTCGCTGACAGTTAGCTCTATTTAATTTGAAAGCACTTGCTTGTGCCGTTATGGCACATTTTCATGTTTTATACGAGCTGCGATTCCCAAGAAAACGAAGAAACCAGACGGATGGCGACTGGCCCGCGTGCCCCAATTTTCCAACATGCGGCAATTACAAAACACCATCTTTTAAGCCAGGCCAAAATGCGCACAGAGTGGCAGAGATTTTGCTGCCTATTGGCAACTGTTGCTGCTGCAAAATCAATCAAATCAAATCAAATTCGAATGGGAGTCAATTTGTCTAATGAGCTGTTGCCACAGGTAGTCAAGTGGCCAAGTGGCCAAGTGGCCAACTGGTAACTGAGGTGCTAATAACATCCAATCAATTGAATGAATTGTTCGAACTACTGCAATGCGTCGCATTTGTAATGCAATTTGCCACAAATGCTAATGCAGCAGCCACATTCACAGCAGCAGCAGTAGCAGCAGAGACACAATGCACTCCTCTAGTTTACTGATTGATTAAATAGATGTAGATATACATAGATATCGATATGTATATAGTATGGTATCAGGCGTACAATAAATGCGCATTTTGATGAAATCGACACCCTCACAAAATGTAACCAAATCGAAGGCAAAGTTGGCGACTTATCGCGACAACTAGCGGCATACATTGAACCCATCTAAACTGATCAAAACAATCGCAAAACAAAAACATTCGTCGCATATTTATGAGCTCTCTGCCAGCAGAGATTAGCTGCAGCCACCAGCCAGAAGTATCTAATCGATTGAATAGTTTAACATCTTTTAAAAAGCGGCATGCATTGAACTTTTTTCCACTCGATAATTGTTTGAGAATGCTCCACAAATTCTTAGCAAAATTTTGGCAAAATATAATTATAAAAAAACTTGCTGAATGTTTTAGAATTTTTAGATATATATCTATAGAATTTCTGTTAAAATTGGCTTTAGTGTTGTGCTAAAAATGCAACAAAAAAAATTATAATAAACATAAAATTTATTTTGCGCAATTAATTTTTTTTTGAAATGTTTTAAAGAACTCTCATTGTATGCAAACATATTGTATAGATTGAGCCGTATTAATTTGATACAGCTCATTAACTAGCTGCATTTGGTTTTGGAACATAAAATTGGTCAACAATTTGATTCTACTAAATAAAAATGCAGCCTTGGCGTGTTGGTCTAGTGGCCAAAAAGCAGCCCATATATCATTTATCTATGACAGCTAACAGCTCTTAACTTACTGCCTGTGACTGTCTGTGCAAATTGGCAACAGCGCAACTGAAAACTGCACTTGAGTCACTTCCGCTGCACTTTGTGAGGCACTTGCTGCCTAAAGAAACTTGGCAACGTCGCAAGTGAACGTCTGCCTTGGCGTGGCTCCAAGCCACCAGTCAAATCAAATAACTGAACAATATGTACATATGTTATACATATATATTCATGTGTGTGCATAAGTTTGGGCACACTGTGCGGTCGCATCAATGACCAGAGCTCTTTGGGTTTTCCTGCCACTGCAATTACATTTAGTACATATGTGAATGTGTTTTTCTTGCTGCTGTTCTACTACCAATAAAAAAAGCACAAGAAAAAACAAGAAAACAAAAACAAAAAACCGCAAGCCAGCAAAAATACAAGTACACAAGTATCGCAAAAAATTGATGGCAAATAAAAAAAAGTTAAAAATAATAAAAAATACAGCGCCCAGATCAAGTCTAGTCAGCGTTTGCCTCTAGTCTCAGTCCGATCTAAACTAGTCGAGGCGTTGCGGTCGTTGTGGCCAAGCAAACAGCAACTAGCGACTAGCAACAGCAACTACCAACTAGCAAAAGCAACTAGCAACAACATGACTAGCAACAACAACTAGCAACATCAGAGTGCATTGACGTGTTGTTTGCATGTGTCTGCAGCAGCAGCAGCAGCGCGCAGCCGCAGTTAAAGCTCAGCCCATCTCTGTTGGCTCTACTCATGCCCCCTTCATCTGCCCCGGCTCCCCCTCCACCCCCTCTCCACTACACACATGCATACCTCACCTAACTCTTCTAGCCAAGCAAGTTTCGTTTTTCATTTTGGTTTTTTTATTTCTGAAGAATCGGCAAATTTGCAGAAAACGAGATTTTTTTTTGCTGTTTGCGATTTGGCTGGCGTCGAGTACATTGCACTTCTGCAGCTCCAGTACAGCTACAGCTACAGCTACAGTTTCCAGCTGGATTCCGTCAAAGTGTTGGTGTAGTCAAGCTGAGGATCGGTGCCGCATACAGGTACGCTTCATAGAGCCATGCCGATGTTGCACAGTGCAACCAGCTCAATATTTATCATGAATATCTGTTATATATCAACTTATATCGTTTGTTATAAAATAGTTGTGGAATCTTTCAGAAAAGGATATGGCGTGGTATAAAGTTTAGTTTAACATTTAAATAAATAACTTTAAATATGCTCAATTTTTCATATCTGCCAAAGTTTAGCAAGAAAGTAGTTTTAAGAGTACGGTTCTAGTTTTTGGAATTATTTGTGCATTTATTCATTTATTATTATTTTATTTATATCTGATATTAGTTTAAAGCATACGCAGTCTCAACAAACTTCAGCTTTAAATAATATTTAATTTTGCTTAGTACAACTTTGTAAAAATCATTCGTCGAGTATTTTCCTTAGCCATATTCAGAGATCTACTCAAAGTGGCTGTGATTAAATAGATTCTGGCAAGAAATCCATCTCAGTTTGTTGACTGTGAATATAAAGCTGGTTAAGGGAATTGTCGAAATGTTCAGTTATATATACATATATTTAGAGTTAACTGCCACACTGTGCCTCGTCCGTCTCCGTTTTGGCACCACGTAGGTTGTTGTCGGTCGTTCGTTGCCGTTGCTGTCGTCGTCGTCGTCGTCGTTGTTGTCGTCTTGAAAACTGGGTCAATCGCTGCTTGGGCTGTTGTTGTCTACGTATTTATTTAGTTTTTTTTTGTGTCTCTTGCATCTCGTTGCCTGGTTCGACTGGATTTGGATGGACAACTGGTTAGGGGCATGGCGAGGTGGGTGGGAGGTGAGGGCCCGGTTAGGGAGTACAGCGTCGAAAGAGTGTAAATTGCAAACTTTTTATTGCCATTTCATTTGCCTATATTTCTTTGTGCGCGACTAACTGGTTGACAGCTTATCGTAGCTTAAGCTCGACTACAGCTACAACTACAAATGCCAAAAAAAGAAAACAAAAAATAAATGAATTCAACTACAGAATCTGGGAATTCTCAGAGTAATTCTCTCAGCTCTCAACTTCCGTTCCCCGGCTAACCTTAGTGACCTGCAGTATGTTTGGGTTTCTCTCGTTATTTCGTTCGTTTCGTTTAATTGCCGGTGACATAACTGTTAAACGCACTTTGGCCACTCAAACAAGAGTCGTGAGTTGCGAGTTGCAAGTTGCGAGTCGCGAGTCGCGCGTCTAGACGGAAGAACTCGGTTGCCGTCAACATTCATTCAGAATGCCGGCCGGCTCTTTCTGCCAAAACTGGTTTCTTGTTTCTTCTGGTTGTTATGGTTCTTCTTCTTCTTCTACTTCTTACTTGTGCCCTGTTCTGTTAGATTCTTAAAAATATCATTTGACTGTTGTTTTTGTTTTTATTTTTATTTTTATTTTGTTTTTTTTTTCTTTTTTTTTGAGGGGTTTTCTTTTGTGTCACGAGGCCGCAAACGCGGGAGGTGGTTTAGGGCAAAACTTTAATGTCTTTGAGTTCTGCTGAACTTGTGGCATATGCCTGAGAGTTTGTCGATGGAAAACTTTGTACGACTCTGAGATCTACGGAAGATATTACAGGCGTCAGCGTGTGCGGTTAGCTTAAAAGTCTTCGCGACTCGTTTTTGGTGAAATTCGTCAGGCAGATAAGAAATTATGCAGATAACAAGAATGCCGAAGAGAGAGTTAACAAATTGATGAAATATAATCCCATATGATAGGAGGATGACAATTTCAAAGCCTCTCAGCTGGTGAGCTGGAGGAAATTTAGGTTATTTATTAAATAATAGTCAGATAGTCAGAAGCAGTCTAAAAAAAGTGAGGCGTAGTCTGTCAAAGTTTAAACAGATTAAGAATTAAGCCTTTTGAAATGCGTAATAAGTTTACACTTAAGTCAGCAACTACAACCAACCTTAACGATTTTTCACAAAAGGTATTCATTTTGATTTTAAATAACGGTTACATAATCAGCTGGTCACTCTAAAGCTTTCACATACGAGCTTTCTTGATTTGAAAGTGCTGCCACACTGTGTTTTCTTCATTTGCTGGCGACATCTGGCGGAAATCAGTTTAGCTTTTGCCACACACCATAAAGCAAATGTGAATTGGTTGGAAACTTGGCTAAGTACATTTGGTTCTTTTATCGAATGCAATTTCTCAAAATGAAATCCAAGATAAATCCACAATTTAAAAGTCTTTTTCTTTAAGAGATCAGTGTTTAGCAATACTAATATTTGTCTTAAGATATATATAATATTTGAAAACATTTGTTCTGGAACATCTACAAATTTTGAGTAAAAACACAAAGCGAATGTAAATTTTTTTTTTTTTTAGCAAATTTGCATTTTATTGAAAAAGTTTTTGCAGCATATTATTATTATTCAAGTTTAGTTAAATACTTGGGTACTTTTTAAAGACTACTAGAGGATTATGCACAGGAATACAGAAACATGTGTGTTGTGCTTAAGAATAATACAATGATAATATTCAAATTGTTTTTTTTTGCGTTTTGTTTCGTTTTTTGTTGATTTTTTTTTTATTTTCAATAGGATCGATCTTTGGGTGCGCTCAGAGTACAAAGTACTCGTAATATTGCCATTGAGTCCAAACTTATGCCTGTCCGTCAGTCTTCGGTGCAATTTGAAATATTGATGGATGAAGTATTTTCTTTTCTTGAGAATTGTGCAGTATTTTTTCCATTTGTTGTTGTTCTTCTTGTTGTCGATGTTTTTGTAAATTGAATATTTGAAATAGTAAAACGTTGATAAACGTTTGCTTCATGTTTTGCATATAAATAATGATGTATATTAAAAATGTTATAAAATTGAGACTTAAATTAGTGAGAGCTGATGCAGGGGGCAATGAGTGAGGGGGTGGCAGTGGGGGGTAAGCAGTTGAAGAAAAGATTGAAGAAAAATGGCTGCGAGAAATGCGATAGACGTGCCTCCGTGTAAAGTGTAGCGTAGAATGAAGAATAAGATAGACAGATAGATGTGAATGAGATTAAAAATATGAATAGTGAGTAGTGAGTAGTGAATAGAATCGAGTAGTGAATAGTGAATAGTGAATGCTTTTAGAAGGAAGCATGTGAAATGAAATGAAATGAGAGCTTTGGACCATTTCCGGCTGATGATGTTTCGATTGCTGTCAAACTACGCTTGACATTTCCTGTATGCATGTATGTGTGTGTGTGTGGGTGTGAGTGAGTGTGTGTGTGTGAGTGTATTTGTATAGCTGTGTGTGTGTGTGTGTGTGTGTTTCTTGTAGTCGCTTGCGTCTTTAGAGGATGATGCAGTGTTTGGCGCGTAGCTGATGCCGCATGCCACGCAGAAACACAGTCCGTGCACCACCGGCACCACTGGCACCAGCAGCACCACCGGCACCACTGCCAAAGACGAGACGCTCACGCACGCACCTCATTCCTCTGGCCACACCATTAAATACAATCGCCTTCGACCTCCTCCTGGTTAACATCCGGATCGAAGTCGTCGTCGGCGGTGGCCTCCTGATACTGTTGATATTCCGAAACCAGATCGTTCATATTGCTCTCCGCCTCGGTGAACTCCATCTCGTCCATGCCCTCGCCAGTATACCAATGGAGGAAAGCCTTGCGACGGAACATGGCCGAGAATTGCTCAGAGATGCGCTTGAACAGCTCCTGTATAGCGGTGGTATTCCCAATGAATGTCGACGACATCTTCAGCCCCTTGGGCGGTATATCGCACACAGCCGTCTTCACATTGTTCGGTATCCATTCGACAAAGTACGAGCTGTTCTTGTTCTGCACCGCCAGCATCTGCTCGTCCACCTCCTTCATGGACATGCGACCGCGGAAGACGGCGGCCACAGTCAGATAGCGACCGTGACGCGGATCACAGGCGGCCATCATATTCTTTGCATCGAACATCTGTTGGGTCAGCTCCGGTACGGTCAGGGCACGATACTGCTGTGATCCGCGCGATGTGAGCGGCGCAAAGCCGGGCATAAAGAAATGCAGACGCGGGAATGGAACCATATTCACAGCCAGCTTGCGCAGATCGGCGTTCAGCTGGCCGGGGAAGCGCAGACAGGTGGTCACACCGGACATGGTCAGCGAGACGAGATGGTTGAGATCGCCATAGCTCGGATTCGATACCTTCAGTGTGCGGAAACAGATATCGTACAGCGCCTCATTGTCGATGCAGTACGTCTCGTCCGTGTTCTCCACCAGCTGGTGGATCGACAGCGTGGCATTGTACGGCTCCACAACCGTATCGGACACCTTGGGCGATGGCACCACCGAATACGTGTTCATTATGCGATCCGGATACTCCTCGCGTATCTTCGATATGAGCAGTGTGCCCATGCCAGAGCCAGTTCCACCGCCCAGCGAGTGTGTCAGCTGGAAGCCCTGAAATTGTCAATGGAAAACACATAAAACTAGTATCAAATATCCATTAAATATGGACAATTGTACAACAACTGTCCAATAAATGTAGCCATGTCCGTCTGTATAAGCAATCCAATCTCCTAGTTGAGCTGTCTCGAGTAGAGCATTACAACTTGGTCAAGGATTTGTGCATAATTTTCGAAACAGAATCAAATTTCAAATTTTGTTTAATCTAGTTTTTTTTTTAAGAGGTTGAGCCTTGATAAAAAGTCATAGTTTTTGAAAATCGGATCAGCTTAGACAAATTGATGATTATCAAAAGTTGGGTTTGTTGGCTCAACACTTTAACATGATTTTCAAAGCTGAATCTAGTTTTCAACTTTGAATTTAGTATTTTTCTAGAGCTTAAAATCTTATCAAAAAGTTCTGTTGAAGTTCTGACAAAGTTATGCGACTGGAAAGCATATTTTGATTATGATTTTCAAGCGAGAATCTCAGTTTCAAATTTAAATTTGTCATCAAGCCTAAATGTATTTAACAGATGCGAATAGGGTATCTCCTAGTCATAATATACCGATATACTAGATCAGTCTTGTTCGACATTATTTAATGAAGTATAAATTATAATATCATATATTAAAATTCGATCTGCGATTTCTCCAGTTACCCTCAAACTGAATAGGTTAAAGAGCTTACCTGGAGACAGTCGCAATTCTCGCACTCCTTGCGCACCACGTCGAGGACATTGTCAACCAGCTCGGCACCCTCCGTATAGTGGCCCTTGGCCCAGTTGTTGCCGGCGCCCGATTGTCCAAAGACAAAGTTATCGGGCCGGAACAGCTGGCCATAGGGACCCGAACGCACCGACTCCATGGTGCCCGGCTCCAGATCGAGCAGAATGGCGCGTGGCACATACTTGCCACCAGACGAACGACTCACGGCTATTGGAATGCAATTTGAACAAAAAAGGGACATGAGTCAGCAGCACAGATGGCAGAGAGATGGGCGGATGGATGGATGGATGGATGGGAGCACTTACCAGCTGCTTCATTATAGTAGACGCTGACACGTTCCAGCTGCAGATCGCTGTCGCCCACATAAATGCCTTGGCTGTCAATGCCATGCTCCTCCGATATGATCTCCCAGAACTGCAAAAGAATTGGAAGAAATAAAGCCGGATTAGTCATTGTTTTTTGCTTACTTAGTGGGGATTTGTTAAGAGATCCTTTAACAACATCGGCATTAATTGCAAAACTAGAATTTCTAGCTGTCGTCATAAATAAACCGAAGACTTGTTCTAAATTAAAATTGTTTATGTGACACCTCCTCGCTTTTTACGAGGAGATGTGAAATGTGCAGTAATAATTATCGTGTTTATAACAATTTAATGACTTTGGCGGGTGTCACCATAAAAAGATACAAGAGCTACTGCAGCTATTTTTATGATAGTCGTCAGGGGCTCAGATTTTAATACACACAAGGGGGAAAACTCTGTGAAGTTGAGCAACATTCGAGTGTCTATTTTAGTTGTATTGGCTTCTTCGAGGCGACACCAGAGCCATCAATTGGGCATATATATTTATACATAAGTACAATCGAATTTACGATTATTTAAAAGCAGCGAAAAAAAGTATCAAATGTGATAATTAAATAGTAAAATCTGTTGACTGACTTGGTGCATAATGATGCTTGATCATTGTGTGGAAATAAGTACAAAAGCGACGCTTTTAAGGCATATAACGATAAAAATGCCACACTATCATTCAAACACAACCCATATGCGTTTTTTTGTTTTGTCGTTAAGGCTGTCAGCTACTACGCATATAATGAATGACATGATAAGAGAGGTTCTTAACTCGAGATAGTCGCAGATGCAATGCAAATGCTTATCTTTAGCTGCGGCTGTAGCTAAACTGTTAAACCGTAGGCCAATTTCAATATACACATATATATCTCTGGGGTCAGTCATCTGTCAACCTCTTGGCCGCATCTTCTCGACTTTTGACGTTCACCAAATAGAATTACGAGCTGTGTGCCCAGCCAGCCATGTCAGAGTTCGTGTTGCCAGCCGCAGAAACCGTTCACAGCGCAAAAAAAAAAACAACAACAAAAAAATAAAGAAAAAACATATACAAATTATTAGAAAATTTCTTTTATACTCGCTTGTGCCTCTGTGCGGCAGCATTGTGACAATGTGACAACGAAGTAGGCGCAGTCTCAGCGCCATAAAATTGTTGTTTTTTTTTCTCTCAGTTTTTAATACTCTTTTTTTTAATGTTTTTTTGGCTTGAAAAAGAAATAGTAAAAGAAAATGGAAAGAGAGATGGGACAGCTTGAAAAGTGAGACACATTGTACGTTGTTGAGGCTGACAATTTATGTTTAGCTTAGCCGTCAGAGTTTGGTGGATCTCTGCTCCAACATGCCCTGATTTAGTGCTAAATTTAAAGAGAAACAGCGCTGGCAACTGCACGCAATCCAAAATAGTTTTTCCGCTTTTGGTTCGGCTTTTTATTTGCCTTTCGTTCCTATACATATACATATATATATATATATATTTTTTTATTTTTTCAGTTGAATATATTTCAGTGCAGCGTGTCGCGGCATGGGACATTTCCAAGTTGTGTCTTCATTCCTATACGCTCCTGGGGTGCAATGTGCAACCTTATGCAGGCGAAAGTGTTAAAAATAGCACTGCCTCGTGGCGCGCTGTTGCACGTCGCATGTTGGGCACTGTAAGCACTGGCCAGATACAAAAATGTATCTGCTGCCTGCTGCCTGCTGCCTGCCTGCTGCTGAGTCATAGCTGAACTGCAGGCCAACGACCCAGGCCGACACAGCTCGCAGTTACTAAATTAACCCAGCAGACGCCAGTTGTAGACATCGACAACATCATTAGAAGGCAACCAAACACAACCACACACACACACACACACACACACAAAAACAATTACATACATTCCGATCGCAGCTGAAGCAAATCAAATAAGATACTTGCGTATCTCTTAGATACCCAATGTTCATTGATGTTGCCCCCCCCCCCCACTTGCCTTGGCTCGATTAGCTTGGCGTTTATTGCGGAAGCGCGCTGCAAATGTTTTGCTGCGTTTAACAAGCCAACGATTCCATTAGTTGACCAAAAATGGAACGCATTAGTTTTTCATTAACAACAAAACGATCTCTTTACCCCCAACAAAATGATAGCATTCAAGCGAGACGCATAAATCGTCGACTAAAGTCCCGAAATTTCCAAATTCCAATTCGATTCCAAACGAAATAAACAGAAACGGCCAGCGAGGAAATAATAAAAATGTTATCGCTTGAAGTGCCACTGCTGTGATCCGCTTTAATTCCTTAGTTGCCCTTGCCCATTCTGATACCCATTCCCAGTTCTCAGTTCTCATTTCCAGATTCTCAGTTCTCCACATTGTTGTCTGTCGCATTTCCCTTTGGCACTTGAACTTGAGGTGTGTGTGTGTGCTGTGTGTGTGTGTGTGTCTGTGTGTGTGTTAAAAAGGAGAAACAGTTGCTGTGTCAGTTCGGGCCTTGTTCAATGACAGCCAATTGTGCTGCGTCTACGTTTGTGTTTGCTTTTGTTTATTTGAAAGGCAACTCAACTAGTAATTGTATGTATGTACAATCTCCGCAAGATCATCAAATTTAATTGGAGTGTGGCCGTTGCAATTATGAAGTTTGCTGCAACTGCAGCAGCAGCAACAATAAAGCGCAGTTTATATGCCGGACGAGAGCGCTTACAGGCATACACAATGAACAACGAAATCATGCAACCGACTTGGGGCAGCAGCAGCAACAAAAATAAATTAGCACACAAAACTGTTGAAGTGAAAAGTCGTTTTTCATGTTGCTTCTACTCATTTCTTCTATCTTTTCATACCCAGCGATCGCTTTACTTTCAACTAATTTTTCTTGTTTTCAGCTTTTGATAGTTACGGGAAATTGCTTCTTTTTTTTGTATATCTTTTTTTTTTCGGCTAACTGCATTGATTGCTTGGGGAAATGGTCACTGGGCAGGAGTGAGAGGAGGCTGGGCAGGGGGCGGGTGGCGGGGCTATATTAACCAAGTCCAGCTGTGTAAATTGGTTTTAGCTGCGTCACATTCCTGTGATAGCTTACACGGAATGCATTAGATTTCATATTACAAACGGTGAGAACGTGAAGTGAGTCAATAATAAAAGTTTGGACACGGACTTATCAGCAGCACGATCTGTCGAGAAAAATGGGAAAAACAATTATAAGCCGCACATAAAAAGTGTCGGAAAGAAAATGCTGAAAATACGTTGATGTAAAAAGTGATAAATGATCGTTTGAAACGGGGTAAACTAAAGATATATATGTATACATATGCGGATATTGAATTAGATTTGGTATCACGATCTTAAAACAATTTTCGTGGTCATGCTGCTTAAAGAAAGTCTACTTTAGATAGGCGTGAGAAATCGTATTTCAATTAATAAAGTGAAAAATATTATATATTTTTAACAATAAAATGAAAGGATTATTTTTGCATAAGTATTTCTTAATTGTGTATAAAAATGCATTGTTTAAATTGCTTACACATTGCCTTTGAATTGGTCTCTCTGCTGACACAAAATATTTGCTTTTCTATACACATAAAAATGACTCAAAAAAAGTTTTGCAAAAGATTTCTCTGCATGATTCAGGCAAAAAAAAACAAACACTTTTGCTCCGCATGCTTAATAATATTTCTCTAGAAATTATTAGAAAAAGTGATACATAAATAAATACAAGAAAAGAGCTGTGTATATACAGAGCTATATATATTTAATGGGCAGAGTTACTGTCTGGTAAATTCAATTTTTGAAAGCTCAAAAAACGAAAACTCTAATAAAAAATCGTAATTTATTTGCCAAGTCTTTATTGTTGGCTGCCTGCTGCTGTCTCTTCTGGCTGCCACTTGCCACTTGCCTGCTGACAGCTAGAAACTTTAGAGACTTCCAATTAGTTGTAAATGCCACGCCTCCGTCACCACGCCTCCCCCTTTAGCGCATGCGATCAGCTGCCGACTGTTGCCGACGCCCTCATTAAGTGTTGCATGTCTGCATCGCTGCCAGTCTTGCAGTCGGTGCCTCTTGAAATCACTCGGGCATGAACTTTGGAGCCGGAGAACACTGTCTGAAGCACAAAAGTCTTCTTCTAAAAAATATCTTCAACAAGTCCAGCCCGTCTGCAGCTGGTGCACTGATCGCTTGTAGCTTTTGCTTTGGCTCCATAGCTTTTCCGGCAGCCCTTGAATAATATGCAAAAATGCATTTTCACATGATGCCTGCCATTTGAGCATCAAACAGCTGCCTCCCCATTCCCCCAACCCCCACAAGCCAACCAACTTTGCCGCTTGCGAGCCTATCAAAAGCATTTGTCTTTGCTCAGCAGCTGTTTGTTGCCTGTGTTGTTCTTCTCCAAGTCAGACGAGGGCGATAATAAATCTTTCACAAGAAGTACAAAAAAACAAAAAAGCAGACCGCAAGTTTGTTGACTTATGTCAGGGTGTGCATGCATACATATATCTGAAATTATAATTCGTATATATATATATAGAATATATAAATACGATGCTGATTATTTAAAATGCATTTGTCGTCGTCGTGTGGGCAAACAAAAAAAAAATCCAAAAAAAAAGCGGAAACGCCCAAATCATATGCGATCAGGCCCTATCCTGTAACTAAAGCCGTTGAAGCCGCAGTCAATCCTTCATGTCGAGTCTGTTGCCATATTGATTCTCTGAGTCACTTCCTTTGTTGCACTTGTGCGGTTTTCAATTGCGATTGCGATACGTAATTAAACATGTGGGCATGCTTAGGTAGCAGTCAGTCAGCCAGTCAGTCAGTCCAGTTGCCGTGTTCTTGCCACACATTTGAAGTTGTCCACTCAGCTGTTCTTCTTTTTATGATGTACTTATTTTTTTTTTTTAGGTCTCTCCCTCTCTCTGTGTCTCTAAAATCTGAGGGGTAATGTGAAACCAACGGTTTGCTCAAATTACCAAGTCGGCTATAGCGTCGTCGTCTGCTTTAGATAAACACTATGAGTATTTCATTCATGGACAAAGCGAAAAGTAAGCAGATACATAAACAAATGTATGCAATATATACGTATTAAGTGTGTGTGTGCCGTGCTCCATAAAACCATTACTATGCCGAATTTCTGAGAACAGCAAACTGTTAGCGCTAAATTAAGCGACACTAAACACCCGCCGCTCCACACACTCGTTGGAGCCACATTTCTCACAAATCGCAAAAACCCACAGACCACAATTGAGTCATATATCTGTATAAATGTGTGGAAAAAGTAAAAAATGAATTAAATGAACGACGTTTGCTTATCTTTCGCTTGAGCTTACTTTAATTTAATAATGCTTATAGTTAAATCATCGCTTGATTGGCTTTTATCAGCACTCGTGCAACGTGACACACTTTCTGGTTGCCGCAACATTTTCAAGTCAAGCATTGACATTGATTTTCGATCGCAAATCGCCCCTGCTACACATGTCAATGCCTTTCAACAACAAAAAATTAAATACAAACCGGTTACAAGTTGCCAAAAAACTGCAAAAAATTAAATTAAAAAAAAATAAAATAAAAAAACCGAAAAAGAGATATACAAACAACAACTGCAGGCAGCATAAAAATGCGTCAAGTTGCAGGCAGGCAGGTTTTTTGGGGTGTAGCTCTGTGGCACGTTCGTTTGTTTCGATGACTGCTGTTTGGTTGCCTGATTGGTTGGCCATATTGATTAACTGACTGACGTTGTTGCACCATGCGAACCCATTGAATATAATTGATGCCAGGGCACCGCTAATTGTTGTTTCTACTTTTAATTGCAAGCATTACAATTGATTAACTAGTAAGTGGATGATCAACACTGATTAACAAGGCAGCCGACTGAAAGCCATATGGTACTTTAATACAATATACACACATGTATGCAACCAGCTTTGATTTTTATTTAAGCATATTAATGGTTATTATGTTTGTCAAATTTTTATTAGTAATCGTTTGGTTTTCATTCGTATTTTTTCTTTTTAGAAAATGTTTTTTAATTATTTTAAATCATTATAGTTAGTCTCTTATTATAGTATATTCTCTGTAGGAGTACTTATAATTAAATAAGCTTAAATTGTTCCCCTGCTTTGTTGCTCATAAATTAAGGTTGCCCCCTTGTGTGGCATATTTTTGAGCACCTCTTGCGGTTGGTTCTCCAAAGGAAACCCAGCAAAGCGAAAAGATACAACCGCAATGATAATTTCATGAGTTTTTTTGGCATCCGTAAAATGCAGCAGAGATGGAGACAGAGAGAGAGAAAAAAACGTTAAAAAACGTTGAAACAATTGCAGTAATGCCTTATATTAGAGCAGTTAAATTCCGCCTCATTTATTAAAGGGGCTGTCTCTGAGTCTCTGAGTCTCTGGACTATAATCACAGTTGGAAGTTGGAGTCTTAACAAAGGGCATATCGAGTGCCTGACAAACCCAATCAAATTTCATTTTCTTCGCTACGTCGAGTCGGTTAGTTTTTTCATTCTTTATTTTTTATTTTTTATGTTTTTTTTTTGCACTTGACGTTTTATTTGATTTAACCTTTTTTTTTGCTTTGTAAGTTTTTTTCTTCTTCTTTTCTTTATGTTTATTCGTTGGCCGGTTTTTTCTTTTTTTTTTGTTTCTTATTTTTTGCGTTAATTTTCTTTTGCTTTAATTGCGCTGAATGCGCTGTAAAAGGCGGCGGCTTCAACGTTGACTCTGAGTTGTGATCAATTTGGAAACTCATTGAAAAACGTTTACGGGCAATGTGCATAAATTAGCTGCGCTTGCCAAAAACTCGGCAAAACCAAAAGCGAATCAACAAAAATAATGAAAATAAAATAAAAAAAAAAAACAGTGAAGGAGACTTACCTTAGCGCCAATCTGGTTGCCGCACTGTCCAGCCTGCAGATGCACAATTTCTCTCATTTTGATTTATGGGCTTGAATGTAACAATTTAACAATTCTGAATGCGTGGGACGGCAAAAGTCGGCAAAAGACGACAAAAGTGCAGGCGTGGTCCTTAGCTCAACTAAAATTCAATTCAACTGAATGGAACCTGAACCAGAACCTGGATGCTGGCTGCTGGCTGGATACTGTGCTTATTCTCTCTGTGCGTGTGTGTGTGTGTGTGTGTGTGTCTGCTCTGTATATTTGTGTGTGTTTTTTGTATCTGTGTGTATTAGTGTGTGTGTGTATATGGTGCACTGATTGATCTCACTTGTGTGAGTCTTGAAGGGGGGCCGGAGCAGAACAAACAGAACGCGCTACAACTGAACCGCACAACGCACAAAACTCAACTGATCACAGCGACAGCACCGGCAAAGGCCTCAGAGTCGAGTCCCCAGTTTAAGTCCCAGCTACCCAACCCAACAGACCAACGATGACGCTGACGCTGACGCTGACGTCGACGTCGACGTCAGCTTCGTTGCTTCGGCTGACTGGCAGACTTTGCCATCGAGCGAGACAGATGATCGCACACACACACACACACACACACTTACATTCAAGTATGTGCTCATGCCTTGTTCTTTACTTAGAAACTGTGAATAATTTTCTTTCTTTTGCATTGAAAGCATGCAGCAGTTTCGTACTAAATAATTAATATTTTTAACAATTACTTTAAATAATTACTTGCAATGCCAAATGATGAAAATATACTGAGAGATATTCTAAAATATTAGTTTGCAAATTGCAATTTTTGGTAATCTTCTGTGCAGGAGAAAGAGTTCTGTGACTCTCGCAGTGTGTGCCATTTGGCAAGAGAGAGAGAGAGAGAGAGAGAGACAGAGCGTGAGAGAGAGAAAGAGAATCACTGAGGAGAATTACTCAAGCAGTGGGGCCGCCCGTAAAGTTCTGTAATGGGACAGCTTTTGACCATACTCTGTAAAAGCGGTATTAAGGTGTATATCGTTTAAAAAGTTCTTCAAATTAGACTTGCAATTCGTATGGCTATATAAGACTCAAATTAGCATTCAATCTTTATCGATAAGTAAGATAACCTAGTAGTATGTTTTAATTATCCACAGTAAGATAAATTTAATATGTATTTGGAAACAAGTTTTTAGTCCAATTTAATATTTAGAATAGAAATATTGCAGAAAAGTGATGAGCAGAGAAATTCATTATTTTTCTCTAAGTGTAACTTGTTGATCATAAGAAAAATCATTAAATATTTGTTATCTAAGAAGATTGGTCCTACAAGTACCTCTTATTGGTCTTATTCCATTTCTATCTTAAACACATTTAAAAAATGGTCAAATTTTTCATGTTCTCATTTGAGTGGATTGCCAGCATCAACAGCTTATTATTAGTTATGCATATATTCGCTTATCTTTTTTGTTAGTGCATTCCCAGTTTTAATAGTCTCTCTTAATGTTGACGTATATATATTACCATATCTTTAAATCATTATCTACACGGATACAGTGTATCTTTGACAGCAGCAGCGCTGACTACTTGGCTTTTTTACTTGTTTATTATGGCAACTTCAATCACTCGAACACGACAGGCCAAATGCCAAAACAACAAATATAACGAGGCTGCTATTTTGGTTTATGTGTGTGTTCCGAATACACACACACACATATATATATATATATATATATGTATATGTACAACTATATGTATTTATGTATATATGTTTGTACATATGTTTGAGTGCATGAAACTGTAGATGTTGAATATTTGTATTTGTATCTTTAGCTGTGCAACTGCATTTCCATTTGTGTGTGTGTGTGTGTGTGTGTGTATTAAGCTGTCCGCTTTCGCAGCTGAGCGACGGCATCCCGCCGCCTTTTCCTGTTCTAAGTTCACAAATTTTCACGCTGTCAACTGCAGCGCGACGTGGCACGTTCTAATTTTATCAGCACAAACTGCACAGGTATGCAGCAGCTCACACACACTGCCTCCATCTCCATCTCCATCTCACTCTATCTCTCCCGCTCTCTCTATCTCTATCTCTCTCTGTCTATCCCTTATGTGCATGTGTGTGTGTGTGTGTTCACTTCCACAAAAGTGTCACCGCAGTCATTAGGAGCATTCTTATTTGGTTTCTACATACGTTTTTGCTTTCATTTGGTTGCAGCACGAAAATGCATTCAACTTGCATCTATTTTTAGTTGCACTTCGTTGCGTTTAGTGGCACTCGAGTGCTGCGTCGCTTTCCTTGGAAATCAATCAATGCCCCCTCGAGTATTTTAAACAATTTGTAGTCGCTATACTTTCTAATTACTTTCAAGTTGAAAGGCGCTGCCTTTAGACTTGCACTTTCCGGCGATTTTCAAGTGCTTTCCATCGTTGGCAGTCAAACCACTAAACTCACATTAATCCAATTTGCAGGCCTACGCTTGTGTGTGTGGCTAAATTTAAATACACCAGAAAATAATCTCCAATTTACGAGCATGAATAGTTATAAAATGTTATACATTTATTCACAACAAGCGCTGCAAACAAAACACAGTACAAATTGGTCCCTGGTCCCTGGTCCCAGGCTCCTTTTCCCTTGCCTCTGATCCCTAATGCAAGTGCCGTTTTAGGCCAGAACAAATACCACTAACGGACAACAAATACTTTCACAATTTTTGGTTAACAAAATAAAGGCAGACTGATGACATTTTCAAAATGGACGTAGTTGGGGAAAATTTGAAGGGATTTGCTTAGACGAAATAGAAAATGATAAAAAGAAATCAAAATATAAGATTTCTAATGTTATCTCAAATAAAAGAAGTAATGATAGTAAATATAAATATTTCATAATCTTAAACATAATTTTAAATGAGAAAGTTCAGTTTTAAATATATTTGTCATAGGCTCATTTTGCTTTTGCATTTCAAGAACTTTATGATCAACAGTCAACATTAGCTTATTTAATGCCCAGTTCTTACTGCTTGCACGCTTGATCCTTAAAGCTGTTAACTTTAGTTGTGTGATATATCAAAAAGTTTTCCCTAAGATTAACAACTGGAAACAAGTTGCTGCTGGGGTGCAATGTTGATGTGTGTGTGTGTGTTGTTCCCCTTTGCAAAAGGCTAGAGTTTCCAACGAGCTACGCTTATGTGAACAACAGATACACACACACACACACACACACACATACACACAAGCACGCACCAATCCTACTGGACTCGCTTGGCCTGCCTCAACTGGTGTGTGGTTGAAGTCCACGCCCACCGGCGAAACCCGCCCACAAAATGTATAAAACGATTCGCAAAAAGTAACAAATGTTTTTTTAGGATTTGTGTTTTGGGAAATTCTGCACTTGTGTAAATGCAAACGCAACACACACACAAACACATACAGATAATATATCAAAAATTATAAAAGCACACATATATATGTATGTTTGTATATATATATATATATATATATATATATGTATATGTATGTATGTATGTATATAGATAGATGATAAAAATAAGTGTAAAACATCAGTTTTGCCATCATTTTTTTGCTGGCAAAATGTTTTCTTGCTATGAGCATTGTTATGCATTCAATTTGCATGTGTGTGTGTGCGTGTGTGTGGGTGTGTGTGTTTTTTTGAGCATTTACAACACTAACACTGTTATGCCCACACACGCATTTATCCGCTTAATTGATTGATTTGGCCTTGTGGTAAATTTTAATTTATTTTGTTCGCTCATCTCTTAATTTTAATTATGAAACTTGCTTTGTTATTTCAATTTATTTATTTTTTATTTTGTTGCATTTAAATTAATTTAGCATAATTGCAAGAGGGTTTTTTTTTCGTTGTGTCCATTTTTGCATCATTTGGCTGCGATTTAATTGGATTTGATTGATTTTTGCTGATATTGTTGATGGAAAAATAATATTGTTGTAAAATCATAACAATTCCGCCCGTGGCCCGTGGCCTGTGGGCTGGTGGAGTGTGCAGAGTTTGCAGAGTGGTGTGCGGGTGTATATGGGTGGTTTCATTTATCACACCTGGCCAAAATAAAAACACCGTCTAGCCTAACAATGGCAACACCTGCTCACATTCTCTGTGGGCCTCTGTAAATGTGGGAAAAAGGACAAAATACTGCTGCGGCTGTCGTTTGTTGTGTCTCTGTTGTGCATGTGTTTGGGTAGGGGTGTGTGTGTGTGTGTGTGTGTTTGTGGCATACTTTGAGGCGCTTTGTTTGTACAACAACAGGGAAGCTGCCACAGGCAGAAGAAACATACATATATAATAATTGTAAGCCCATTGAAATAGCAAACAGATTGAACTGCTGTGAAAATGAATTGAAGCATGGATTATTTATTTCCTTAGAATGCTATTGCACAAAGCTCTGAAATAGTTAGCTATCTTAAGTCTTTGTTAGAGAAAAATAAGTGAGAAATTATGTGCTGAATTTCTTTAAGAATATTTGATTTATTTGCGCAAATTATATAAAAGTTTGAATAAAGAAAATTTAGTTGCCATAAAATGTTCCTGGCATTGTGTTTATATTTAAAATGATACAGCTAATAGTAATGAGACATTTTCTAAATATATTATTAATATCTAAACTGTATTATATATTTTTGAAATGCATTTTTTGAGCTTACTTTGCCTCAACCTACTCATAATTGTTTAAACTTGCTGCAAACATTCTTCTTCCGTTTCAGGTTCTAAAAGGTCACTGAAGGGTATCATAAATAAAACTCAAATTAAATTCCCAGTTGCTTTTTTCGCTGTTTCCTGTCAACACTCAAAACTGTTAGCTAAAATTTATGCAACTCATTTTTCAGCGGGGTAGGTTTGATTTTTTCTTTCGGTTGTTTTTTTTGTTTCCCTGCAAGCCAACAGCTGTTGCAGTTGGCTGGAATAATAGTTTTTGCTGCCAATTAGTTGTTACACTAATTGCAAGAAAAAAGAGCGTCAATTATGCAACGCTGGATGACAAGCAACATACAGCATACAACTACTATTATGTACAACATGCAACAAGCTGCGCATTAAATGGTTATTTAATTGATGCTCATACGCCGCGTGTGCCGCCGCCTCCTTGCACCTCTCAACAACGAGGGACGTGGTATGATATCGGTGGCAAGCTTTCAGCTTTATGTGCGCGCCGCAGTAATTTCAATAAATCTTGGCAATGCCCCTAAAAAATATTAGAATAATAAAAGCGCGACAACAAAACAGAAGGGTCAATATCGGCACACTTGCAAAAGGACGAAACCGTCGAAGTCCTTTGGGCTGTAGGCGAACGCATTGGCACATTTACACACAGCGTCCTGGCCAAATTTATGACAGCAACAAGCGGCTGCCGGATACGACGACATAGGGATATAGTCAACGACCTAAATACGCATAATTTGGCCAAGGGGCGGGCGTAAGTGTTGCCGTATGTGATAGTCGTTGGGCGGTGGGCGGTGATTGGTGGCTGGTGGGCGTGTCAATGCGCGCCCGCGCATCGATCAGCAATAAAAATTCAAATTTTGCCAAGGACGGCACAAAAATATCTGTGCCCATGTCACCAAAATATTAGACAGATGTTCCTTGTAAATGCTCCAATTGGAGAGTGCTTTGATTAAGTAATCGAGTTTGTAACTTGGGCAAGTAGTTTGAACTGAAATGTTAAAGACGTGTAATTATTTATGTGTATTATTTTTGACTGATTAAATTAAATTATGAAACATTATCAAAATAAATTAGGATTACTTATTTGGCATCGAAGGTGCTGAAATTGCATTTTATGCTGATGTGCTGGAAGTTGATTTTAATTAACGAAGATATACATATATATCCTTTGCTTCTTAAGATAAAATTGGTATACCGATGGGATATTGTATATATCTATATATATATGCTTATGTTCCCTTTAAGTGCATAAGTAAGTCGGCTAACTTAAGCCATTCTTGCAGCTTCTGGTTTCTTTGTATTGAGCATTATGGAGTATAGACAATACTGTTGCTTGTATATATTTCGATACACATGGCTGTAATACACATTTACATGCCTACATATATTTTGGGAATGCGGAGGTTTTTCTCATTTTTTGTTTTGTTTTTGTTCTTGTTTTTTGTTTTTGCTTCGGGGCGCAGCTCGTTTCACATTTTTGCCAATTGGCCAACAAGTGTTGCCAAATTGCGTTGCGGTTGCTGGCCATAAATAACGGTACTTTTGTCATTTATACACATAAATTGCAGCAGACGCTGAAACGCGAAAAAAACGTCTGTGAGCCAATGCAGGCAAACTGGCCCACAGTTCCACATTCCACACAGCCAATGCCAATGCCACATCCAAAACCCAATCCGAGTTACTGGCCATGTCCTGCTGTTGCTGCTTTGCTGTCGCTGTTGCTGTTGCTGTTGCTGTTGATGCTGCTTGGCTAAAAAACGTGGCCGCCGCATAGGCCTTGTGCTCGGCCCACACTAACGACATCGCCGATGGTGACACAACGCAGCTGTCGTTTGCCATTTGGCAATAATTGTTTAATATGCGGGCGCATAAAGGCCGCCAAGGACTGGCCATAAAAAACAACAACCACAGCAACAACAGCTAAAGTAGCAGCAGCAACAGCAACAGCAACAACAGCAACAACAGCAACCACTGCTGAAGCAGCCATAGCAAAAGGGCAAAGTGTGCGCCCGGGCCAAAGTCGTACGAGCGAGAAGCCTAAGCAAAACCCAAGCCATCGTTCAAGGCACACGTGTGTGTCCAGTGTGCTGTATCCAGTGTCCTGTTTCCGGTTTCCCTTTGCCCTGTGGTTGACTCGTGCCACAGCTGTGAAGGTGACTGTAACTGTAACTCCGGCTATTGCCTGCAGCCGGCTCAAGTAAATGGCAGCAGCTGCTGGCAGCAAAACTTTGTCATAGTCTGATTGCAGGTATTTCATTTGGGAATTTCACTGTTGCTGGCAACCAACAAATAAATAAATACTCTAAGTAGGCTGATCAAACTAGTAAAGGACCTAGTTGAACATTTAAAATAACCAACGAGCACAATATATAACTATTTATCTACATCATTTCTGAGACTTTCCTGCTGGTTTTAAGCAAAGCTGAAAACCCTTCAGCCTCCGTTTAATAGTTTCGATGCCATAAGATCTTAATTGAAGCCTTTTTCTCTTAGGCATAGCATACATTTTCGAGCATTTTGACTATTCAATTAGTAATTTGGCCAACATAAGGCGTCTTGTTTCTAACTTCAGGGAAGTACGCACATGCATATAAGTAATTGTTTATAATTGCTGTTCTAATTTCGTGAACGTGTATAAATATGAATCATCAGCTGCAGCTGCCCCCCGGGGTGGCTCAAACTGAAGTTTAAAAACAAAAACTAATTGCGCACCAAAAATGCCAAAACGAGTCGTTCATGCTTATTGGCAATTTCGATTGTACAGCCTGAAAGTATGCAACACATTTTTGCTGCTGCTCTGCTCTCTGCCAGCGACGACGCTGACGATGGCGCTGCCAATGCCGCACATGCTGACTGCAGTTAATTACAAAACTGTCAAATCCAAAAGGTGCCACGAATCAACGGGACCAACGGAAAACGAACGAACTAACGAAGCAGCCAAACAAACACACACACACACACGCACACAGGGAAACACACACACAAATAAGCACAGGCATGCCAGCAACAGCAGCCAGTCAGCCATTTCAAATACACACACACACACACACACACACACACACACACTCACATTTATACAGACATGCAGAGGCAAATAGGCAGATCAGCCAACAGCTGCCAACGTATGCGAAAAGCTCACAATAAAAACACACAAAAACAAACAAAACAAAAGCTGGCAGAAGGACGACACAGTAGGAGAGAGAGAGAGAGGAGAGAGAGAGAGAGGAGAGGAGAGGCAGAATAAGGCAGTTGCATTGTGTGAACTTTTCAAAATATATATATATATATGTATGCATGTGTGTGTGAAATATAATTTTGCTGTATTGTTGTATTAAGCGATGTCAACAACAGCCGCCAGCTGAGCTCAACACGCAGTCAGCGTCGCCGTCGGCGTCACCGTTGCTGTCAGCATCGACGTCGACATCAGCATCGATGGCTGAGCCAAATCGAATTTAATTGCATTGCCGCACGTTGGCTTTTAATTAATTTTTGCTAGACGACTGCTGCTGCTGCTGCTAGCAACTGCAACCCACAACCAGCACCCACAAAACAAACTAAGCAAAAGCCAGCAACAAACAGAAGCGACAAGCTCGGACAGGGCAACATCAAACGTCACGCACAGGTGCAACGTAATTAGCACGAACCGACAAAGCAACTGAGCAGTCGCCAGCAACAGCAACAGCAGCAGCAGCAGCAGCAGCGAAAGGGCAAAGGGCAATGCGGCAGGCGGCTGTGCGGCACATAAAAACAAAAGCAAGCAAAACCTTTAAGCCCAAATGCATACAAGCAGCCAGAGAGCCAAGAGCAGCAGCAACTGCACAATTAGCACAAGCTTCAATACTTCAAATTCTCAATACTCTATCAACCATTAAGTACAAATAAAATACCAAGCTGCCAAAAAATGTTGTACTAAGCAAATATCCTATTTAAATGTCAGCAATAAATTCTCAAAATGAATTCTTGATTTATGTCTTAAGAAATTATCAATTAATTATCAATAATTGAGATATTTTACCGCACAAGCAAACAGAATAATAAAATAGTGATTTATATCAAGCTGCAAACATTTTAAGTTATATTAAAGTTATGATCATTATAAGTCTTAAAGAAGCATTTTAATGAACCAGCACAAAGCAAATAAATTAGAATTGATGGCTGAATTTCTAAAATCAAAAATTGTATATAAGAAAAATGTAGAAAAATGTGGAATCTATTTATAAAACATGCATGCCACTTCACATGGAGGTCGGTCAAATTTACATCATTATATTGACTATGGAAATGATATGCATATTTTCTTAAATTAAGTGTACATTTTGCTTCCAATTGAAGCGCAGCAATTTTTTCCAATTTTATTATTTAAGATTATTTATTTATTATACGCCACTTTAGCACTTATTTTTGATTATTTTAATATTCGTTTGAGATGCTTTGCCGCAAGTGTAACCAAATCTGTGCAATAGTTGATGTTCTTCCATCTCGTTTCTTCAATAGGAGGCTGGGGGCAACAAGTACAATTTCAATGTGGAATAGCAGCAGCAACATGGAGCCCGTTTGGTCGTTGCTCGCCTGGCAGCGTTTTAATAGCTTTGAAATTCCAGTGGCAGCTGTGGCGCCATTCGCCAACCGCCCAGCGCCCAAAATGAGCAAAAGAAATGGCAAGAAAGTAAACGAAAAAGTGAGTCAGAGAGAGAGAGAGAGAGAGAGAGAGAGAGAGAGAGAGAGAGAGAGAGGAAGGGAAAAAGGTCGATGGCGGCAAAATCGTCGAACATTTCGAAAAATTATTGAATTTTTTTTAAATTTTTCTTCTTAAACGCGATGTTGCAATAACAACAACAATAACAGTTGCAACAGCTGCCGAAGCGATTGTTGTTGTTGTTATTGTTTTTATTGATATTAGCTATGCATGCGCCCTGGCCGCCAGCAACTGCCATTTTGTTTATGACGGCGACGATGCAACCAGCTGAGGCAGCCAACATGCAACATGGGCCAAGAGACGAAAAGGGTAAAAGGGTTGGTGCGAATGCCGTGAAACGATGGTGACAAAACTCGCACCATTCACATTTTGTGGCAGTGCCAGTGGCAGCTGCAACAGTTGCTAGTCTCCTCTCCCCTCCCCCTCCCCCAGCCAACAGCCATCTCACTATTCTACTGCCAATGTAACTTTATGCGAATTTTTGATGCTCGCATTGGCAGCCTTAAGTTTTACTGTTGCTGTTGTTGTTGTTGATGTTGCTGCTGTTGCAAGGAGGTTTGTCTTTTTTTTTTTTGTTTTTTTGTGGCGCACACTCGTCGATTGTTGATAGGGTAATTGATAACGTCATGAGTGCTGAGATGGCTTGTGGCAAATAGCTGATAAATTACACAGCGCAACAAAATATTGACTTGTCGAATGATGTGAACAGAAATGAATAAAAATATCCAAAATGGGACTTAATATTTTCTATGTACTATTTAGAGCATTTCATTTATACAATAAATAAACGTAGAAAGACTACCCAAGAAATGAATATTGAATATTATTTTTAAAAATGTTCTGTTGCAACAAACCAGGAAAGATATCCTTCTTTTCAAATTCAACTAACCGGGAATAATATTCGAAAAGTCTGCACAAAAATATGATATAGTGGCTCCATAGTTTTTATGCGTATGCTGAACTTAAGCTCCACTCCTCCAGCTCCTGCTCTTCGTCCACAGCTAGCTCCTGCTCCACCCCTGCCCCCTCCCGCTACGCACCTCGCATAGTTTTGGCCCAAAAAGTGGTGGCAACCAATTTCATGGAAGTAGCGGCTTTGTTGGTATTTCTACGTTTTTTATGATTGCCTGCCACAACTTTTTCGCCATCGATATTGGTGGCAGCGACTTTGGCAGCGCTGCTTGCGGTTGCAACGCCAACTCGACAACAACAGCGATTCCGGCAACAACTGCAGCTGTGTTGTTGTTGTTGTTTGTATGGATTTTTCACATCGTTTATCTTAGAGGATGGCAAACGTTGTTGGTTGGCCCTTGTTGTTGTTGTTGCGTCGCAGCTGCTGCTGGTGAACAGAAATGGCGTTAATGTTGCAACTATAGCAGGAACAGCAGCAGCAACAGTAGCAACAAATGCAACAGCCAAGCGGCCACAGCAGCTGCCAATGAGCGAGAACTTAATCTTGGGGATTTAACACTTTCGATATATCTTGGCCGTTGCTGTCTTGTGTGCTCTGCTCTCTCCTCCCGCCCCCCTGCTGCCCGGAAATGTATTGGCGGCCATTATCGGTTCAGCTGCCATTTTTTTTATGGCCAAGTTATGGGAATGAAACGCGTTCGGCTTTGGCTAAAGTTTCATCAGTCGTTGCTTTTAAGTGATAAAAATACATTTGCAAGAATGTGTATGTTTCTGTGTTGGTGTGTGTGTGTGTGTGTGTGTTTGTGTGTGTAAATATACAAGCTATGGCTAAAGTGTAAGTGAGCATGTCGTATTTCAGAGACCCGCCGTGCCCGCCAGCAGTGAGGCGTATTGCTCCGTGCTGAGCAGCCGATAGACACCGTCACGATTCAGATAGTAGATGGGATCGTTGACTATCTCCAGATTATAGCCCTCCAGTGCCAGTTCGCGTTTCTTCAGCTTAAATGTTTCCGTGCGTGGAATCTCATCTAGCAGCCGGATGAAGAGGGGACGCGCATAGGGAGGCAGACTGCCCCGTATCACAATCGACAAATACTCAATGTCCACCCACTTCCGTGTGGGATCCATAATTGCCGCCATGCCCGCCTTGCCCTCCACATGTGGTATCTGCAAGCGAAAATAGTTCAACGAATATTATTAACTGCATTTTTAATGAAAGTAAATAAAAAATTGTCGCAAAATAAATTGTAAATAGCTTTTTAAAGTTCAACTTTGAACAGATACAGATACTGATAGAGATCTGTTATTTTCATCTGAGTTTATTTTTATGTGTTGACATTTGTTGGTCCACATTTAGCTTGGCCAACTCACCTCAACGCCGTAGACGACACAATCGTTGAGTCGAACACAATTGGTGATGATGGCCTCCACTTCCTGGGTGGCAACATTCTCGCCGCGCCAGCGAAAAGTGTCGCCAGTGCGATCCTTAAAGTAGATATAGCCCAATATATCACCGACAACCATGTCGCCCGAATTGAAAAAGCAATCTCCATTGGAGAAGACATTGCGTAATCGCTTCTTCTCGGAGGCCGCCTTATCCACATAGCCATGAAATGCGCTCACCGCCCGACGGTCATCGACCTTGCCGACCAGCAGGCCCGCCTCGCCGGGCACACAGCGCATACAGTGGCCCTTGGCATCGCGGAGTGGTTCACCCGTCAGCTCATCGCAGCGTAGGATCTGCACCGGATACAGACGACGGCCAAAGATGGGCACAAAGCCAATGGCACCTAAGCGATTTGTGATATTGATCAGATTGGAGTTGCCCTCGGTGGCGCCATAGATCTCCACAATATGCGGTATGCCGAAACGTGTGACGAACTGCGTCCAGATTTGCGGTCTCAATCCATTGCCGTACATCAAGCGGAGATTGTGTAGCGGCTTTTCCTGTGCCTCAAATGGCGTGGCAAGTAGATAGCGACACAGCTCTCCGATATACTGGGCCGCAGTGCAATTGTGCTTTCGGCAATCACTCCAGAAATTCGATGCGGAGAACTTCTTGCGCAGCACCACAGTGCTGCCATTGAGTAGGGCAGCTCCCACGCCCACAATGCCACCAGCCGTGTGGTACAGTGGCAAAGGATTATAAATCACATCGTTGCTATGCAGGCCCGCCAAATAGGAAGTTCCAGCGGACATGAATATATAGCGCAGATTCGTGATGACAGCTGCCTTGGGCATTCCCGTGGTGCCGGAAGTGTAAATATAGAGTAACTTATCCTTCGACGAACTCTCCCGATTACGGCTTAGCGGCAGCGGCTGTTGTGCCTCGAGAGCGTCGCGAAGTTCGATGGCATTGGGCAGCAGCTGCTGCCCCTCCACATCCGTATACTGATAGATGTCTAGTTCGAGTGGCGGCAGATTCAACAGCACATCGCTCAGCTCGCTGCCAACGATCAGAGCACAAGCTTTGGCCACTCGGATGCAGTGCAGCAGCGAATCGCCTCGCAGGTGTGAGTTTATCAGGGCGGTTATCACGCCCAGCTGGCTGAGACCCAGCCAGAAGCAGGTGTACTCCACACGCGTCTCCATTAACAGTGCCACGCAGTCGCCGCGTTTCAGGCCACGCTGCTGAAAGTATCCTGCCACACGCTGGCTAAACAGCAGCGCCTGCGAGTAGCTCAAGCGACGCTCGTCCATCACAAAGCATATCTTCTCCGGCTGCTGGCGCGCCTGCTCCTCAAAGCAATGCGCCACGGTGCAGCCAGTGCGATCTTTGCGCAGCAGATACAAATTTAAGGCCACAAAACGATGCATGGCCCTGGAAGAAAGAGAGCGAGAGAGATGAGAGAGAGAGAGAAAGTGAGTGAGTTTTAAGGCGTTCGCCCATTCGCAAATTATGTGTAAAAATTATGTTTTTATTATATCTTATTTACTGCTGAACAATCGAATACTCTGAAATGCAAGATATGATTAACTTGGCTATTATTTTGTTTACTAAATGACTTAATCTACAAAGAGGTGCAGAATCTGATAGATAAGGCAAATCGAACAACAAATTTGTATTATAATTAATATGACTTTTATGTATATAAGTTAATAAACAACTTAATGATTTAGTAATCTAATCCGCACGCATGCGATACTGTATAGGTCTGAACTAAGCACTATAAGCAGTTGAGCTTATCAGCTTGATCGATATTCGCTTATAACTGAACAATCTTACGCACTTAGCAAATATCTTATGATACTCACATGAAATCCCTGCGACAGGTCATTACCAGGGCAAAGACATTCGTTGGATTGCGCAGCATTAGGGCCAAGAGGGCGCCAAGTGTTAAGCTGGCCAATGCGCTGTGGCAGCAAAAGAGGCCAAAGATAATGCTGCCAACGATCAGAATGCCCAGCCTTGTGGCCAGCTTCTGTTTGAGGTTTAGTTCCAGCAATATTTCCATTCTCTTCTCTTCAGGTCTCTCCTTCTGATCTAGTTGCTGCTTACACTCGCTCACTTTCGAAGAAACATTTGCATTATTTTGTATTATTATCAGTAAATGTATATGTATTAGCAGTTAAATGAAATCTAACTCGATGTCGATATTTCACACTTATGTCTCGCAGTAACGCTCGACTGACACTGACTGGGGCGACCGACCCACCCCCAAAAACATAGACCCACATTCATATATCCATCCACACACGACTTCTTATCAGCGTTCTTGATACTGTTTCTAGCACCGAGCATTACAGCACTTTGTGTGTGGAAACCCGCTCGGTCTCACTATCAATACGATGAGTAATTAACAGGGTTTAGGTGCTGCTAGTTAAAGGGGGTGTGCCATAACGAGGGGGTGTGCATTGACAGACTAGTCATAAACTATATGCTAGCTTGTGCTGTGATAAGTTGAGAGTACAGTGAAACAGCCTAAAAACTACACTAGCAAAGTAGGCGAATGTATATACATAAAACGTAGGAAATCCATTCATGCCTAAATCATATTTTTCATTTTGAAATTATTATCCATATTATTATAAATAAGTATACATATTCAATTTTTTTTCTTTTTTAGTTGCTGTGGCTCTGTTGATTTTGGTCAGAGCAAGGCGAATTATGTAAGAGTTTCAGTTTGCCAGTCATACGACGCAAGTGATATTGATTTTTCAATTGATCTTCAGTGATATATGGGACTCGGAAACAAACAATCATATTTGAATAAGAAATATTCATTGGCAAACCGTTTCTAATGAACTTGATTTTGTTAACGAGCCTGAAGAATAAATCGTAAATTTGTCCACACGTAGCCGACAAAAAATGGTTTTCTCTTTCAGATTAATCAAGTGTAAGTATTTTATGCATCCAACAATTAAACAAAATCGAATTTCTGTTGTGTAAAAATATTCCAATGGCCAAAAGGTTTTCGTTTGATAGGAGTTAATAGAGTTAACTTGTCAATTTCTATTGAGAAATTTGGAGTGTAATAAACAAGTTCTGGCTTTAGCTAATCCAGTTCAGATGCACTTAAACTACGAACAACCAGACACGAATTCAAGCAGCTGATATCGCTATTTGTTACTTTGCCTTGTGCTCTTATCAAAGAACTGGCAAACAAAAGCATAATGAAAAATTAAAGAAAACAGCTGCTTGTGCATATGTGATTTCTGATAACAGACAATTCAGGTGTTTATAGGCAGAGGTGAGAACATTTGGGTAAACAGAGAGTATTATAATCTAGATATATATGTATAATTGCTTACTCTCCCTTTGTTGTTGATACATTTATACAAAGAGAATTAACATAAATTTGCTGATTTTTTAATAATTGCTGCTTAAAGCCAGTAATGACAATATTAATGCGATTTAACTGTACATAAGGGTTAAGGGCTATCATGTGACAACAACAATAGCAACAACAGCAGCAGCAACAGCAACCACAACAAAAATAGAAGCAACGGTTATAGCAACAGGCGCCTGGCAAAGTTCATTGCTACTGCGGAGATTCCATTTGTGGCAGGCACTGCACAGTGGGCCAGAAATGATTGTTAAAACATGGTGTTTAATCAACTTTTGTTATTTATTTAAATTCTGATCATCAGAATGTATGAAATAAAAGTTTACCTTGAATAGAGTATACATAAATCTAATCTATAAATTGAAGTATTTTACATTTTTTATTATTTCTGACTGACGCATGTGCCCACTGTGCGCTGTGTGTCAAGCATAAATATGAATGTGTTTTTCATATATATGTACATATTCAATTATATATGTATAGTTATATGTATATTGTGTGTGTGTGGACCGGGACCTTGACTTATTTCGTATGCAACGCACAAAACATTAAACGGTTCTACACGCGTTTGGTTCACTTGGCTAACTTGGCTTACAACATGGACTTGGTTGACTTGGCCTGCCAGTGATTGCTGATTACGTGGGTCTGACACTGACTTTGGTTCGAATGCAGCGTACACAACGACAGCTACAGATACAGATACATATGCATATATTCCATGTGGCACACAGTTGTCAGGCAAGCGGCCAATTCACTTTTTAGCTCTGGCAATGCAGCTCTCAAGTTTTCAATTTTCAAGTTCTCGCAAGTTATCGCATATATTAATCAATTGACATACTTTTTGTACAATTAAATGCCACAGCAACCAGAATCACAACAACTGCAAAGCGATCGACGAAACAAGACGAGTCGAGACGACTTCTAATCGACAGCAACAACTAACAACAACTGATCGTTTTCTGCCGGCTCTGTTTATTTATCAGCCATTAAGAGCAACTGACTGACGACTGAGAGTTACGCTGCAGCTCGTGAGCGTAAGCATATTCAACTGAGAGAGCATTAGAATTATCAACAGCTCTCTAGCAAGCACATCCCCCACAGAGAAACAAGTTCGGTTGAGGTCTGCGATAAATTGAAAAGCATTGTTGAATTGATTGAACATTTTCTGATTTGATTGTTGAAATGTTGAACTGGGAAAATAATAATAAAGTTAAATTCTTATGTTTTTAGAGAGAGTAACTTCAAATTATAAATATTAAATGATTTTGAACTTTGAACAGTTTTCATTAGTAAATTACTTATGTTTAAAATAAAATTAAAACATATTTAAATTTAATTTTTGAATTTAATTTGCTTTTTACTGTGCATTAAGATGGTACTACAATTTGTAACCGGAAATTTGCAGCGCGTCTTCTGCCCCACAATAATAATATGTTTCATAAAGTTTTTGGGAAGCACATCTCAAATTCATATTTATAATGTATTTTGGGCCTGTTGGTGCAAACGTTTTAACATATTCACCATAGCCGGGCAATAACAGATTTAATGGGGCTGTTAACAAGCTGTTAAAATTAAATCCAGAAGCAAAAGTTCGAATTTTTTTAATTAAACACACTTGCCCCATAGCCAAATACAAAGAAAAACAATTTGCAGCACCCAAAACAAAATCCAATGTTGAAATAAATTAACATAAAGCCGGGCGGCAGTCGCAGCAGCTGCGCAGTCGGCGTCGCCGTCGTCGGGTCGTAGCTGTCAAATGCCGGCAGCGAAAATATAAAAAAATATATGTGCATACTTTCAGGCGTGGCGCGTATAAAAAATGTGCGCATACTTTTTGGCAGCTTTTTGAGTTATAGACGGTGAGCAGTGTGAAACCGGTGGGTGTGTGTGTGTGTGTGTGAGCAGTTAGTTTGATTGTGTGTGTGTATGTGTGTGTGTGCGTGCCTGTAATTGACACATGTTACGCTCACAAAAGCGGCAACGGCAACGGCAACTTGCGTACTAACTGCGCCTCTGTTTCGATCCGCCACCCACCCATTCTCTGCCGTTCCAGTCAAATCGTTATTATCGACAATGGCGCCGCCAAAAACACACACATTCTCGCACACCCACACATACACATACACATGGGGCACGCACATGTTATCCACTGCTGCTGCTGTTGCTGCTGCACAGCCTTCAAATGCAGGCAACCTCAGTCAACTTTGTTTGTAGCCGGCAAAAACAAAAACAAAAACACACACATACAAATTGAGAGAGAGAGCGAGAGCGAGAGAGAGAGGGAAAGAGAGAGAGAGAGTAGACAAGCCACTTGCTTGCTGATAACGTTAACGTCAGCTGTGCGGCCCTTTTGCATGGTCGAAGGGGGTGTTGGAGGATTGTGGGTGTTTTGGGGGGCACACGTGAGCACCCGGACTCGGAGTCGTGCGCAGGCAAGCGTCAAACGTTTGTACCTTGCCCCATTTGGCCGCCCCCAGGCGACAACGTGAACCCCAACCTTTCCCCGCCCTTACCCTCTCTCTCTACCTCTCTCTCTCTCTCTCTCTCTCTCTCTCTCTCTCGAATTGCTGCTGCTGCTGCTGCTGTGCTTGGCATTTGTTTGTGTTGTCAACAAAAGTTTCTTTGAAATCAGTAACAGATGTCGATTGAAATGGCACAATTGCTGCTCGCGTCGCTGCCAGCGTCGACTGTGACTGCGACTGCGATTGCTGCCTGCTGATGGCTGCCTTCTGCCAGTTTCTGTGAGCAGCTGGCGGCTGTTGTTACTGCTGTTGCTGTTCCTCCTGCTGGTGGCTGCCACTTATGATGAATATTTTTGTGGCAGACACACTCACACACACACACACACACACAAGCACAAGCAAGGCGAGACTCAGATTTTGCCAGACATCGCATATTGTGCGCTAGTTGCTCGGTATTTTAATTAAAATTTCTCGTTCAAGTTTTAATGTTAATGCAATTTACCCAATCGAAGCCCAAAGACAATACAATGGTCAAATCTAAACAAATGCCAAAGCTTCCTTTATTGTTCGCAGCCATTGAGTAGACCTCTCCGGAGGCTATATTCATACATAGCCTGGCTAAATAAACTTTCAACAGAGTTGAATTCATTTCAAATCACCTTTATTTTTTTGTTTAGCAAACACATGTGTAACTTATATACACCCAGTTTATCTGTACTCATATCTGGAATATATACTTGTAATAACAAAATTGTGCACCTTTTCAACTAACTGTCTTTGTCATAAGTAATGGCAATTAGAAGTCAATGAAACGCACGTAATATAGACAATTCAAGATGTTGAATATATGGTAAATTTCCATTACAGGGTATTCGAAGGTAGTGGAAACTTTCAAAATGCGTCTCTTGTCTTTGGTCGGCTGAGAAAGGGGGATAAAGTGGTGTTATTGCCGTTGACAACATGTCCAAGTCTGTGGCTGGCTGAGCTAAGCTGTGGCTGCTGGCGATAACAAACGATAACTGCATGTTAAATAGAAGCTAACGAACGGGCAGTAAGCGGAGCAGGGACTGAGGGATGGGGTCTGGGGGATAGTCGGGAACAAACAATACGTTGGCATATGCTGCTGGCCAAAGGCAAGCATCCAGCTGAAGCTGATGCTCCCATTCGACTGGACGTGCAGCTATTTGAATATGCACCCGACGGTCGCCTGCCCCACCTCTCTCTCACTCTCTCTGTCTCTTATTCGCTCTCTGTGTAGTCGGAGCTGGCTTTAGAAAATCACTCAGGTAGCAAAATGCCAGCATCATCAGCATCATCATGATGGGCATGGAGCAATGGAGCACCCCAGCACCCACACTTAAGTCCAGTGAAGGGTTGCAAAAAGCGCACAGCAGTTGCAGACAAAAGCAAAGTTAAGGCAAGCACAGCCTGAAGCGTCTACAAATGTGTGTGGGTGTGCGTGTGTGTGTGTGTGTGTGTGTGTGGCGCAGCCACAAGCCATGTGCATGTGTGTGCGTGCAACAACTGCTGTGGACCCTAAAGGGCGATGCTTTGCTAACGAGCTTTTGCTTGCTTGCAATGCGACAGCAGCAGGTGTGCGAAACACACACCAACACACACACACCAACACACACACACACTCGCACATGGCACAGCTGAGTGACGATAATTGAAATTTCATCACAGTAGTTTGTGGTTTTGTAGCACACTCACCCACACACACACACACACGCACAACATGCCCCTGCCCACACTAATGCGCAAATCATGGCTGCATTTTTGTGTTGCCTGCTTTTAGGCTGCAGCTTCGCACAGAATGATGGAATCGAATTTGTTGCAATCAGTTGATGTTTGTTTTTTCTCTTTTTTGGTTTAAAACACTTTATTTCTTGGGTTTCTTTTAGCCTTTCTTTGTAGTTGTAACATTTACTTTAGGTTCTTTTTTTGCGCCTTTTTCTTTTGGTTTTCATTTGCTTGTTTATAGTTAAAGTACAGTTAAATACGTGTGGTTGTTGTTTAGAAATACAATAAATACTAATTAATAAATTAAACACATACATATATATAATCAATAAATTAGCCATAATGATAGCAATAATAATAGTTCGTTATAATTATAATATTTTGTATAGGTAATAATAATAATAATAATAAAAACTACTATGTTCAGTTTAAGTATTCGCTTCTTCTGCAACTCCTTTTTGGGCTGGGTCCTAATTACTACTTACAACTTTGATTTTTTCTTCCTTTCTTTATTTATATATTTAAATTTGCCTTTAAGATAGATATTTTAATAAATTATCTTTAATGTGGTGCAAATTATATATATATATATATTTTTTTGTATTTTTTCGCTATTTTTTTAAGTGCTCACACAATTTATAATTTAATTACTCATTTAACAGTATTTTTTGTATGCTACTTTTTTTGTTTATTTTTTTGATTTTTTTTTTTAGTATATTTTGAATGCTGAAATGCAAAAAGGAATTGAGTTTCAAATTACATTTCTATCTTGTGTTTACTTGAAGTATCTTTAGGTGTGCATTTAGAAAACTATTTGGATAATGCTGACAATGACTCTTCCCCTATTTTTCATTTTTTTTTTTTTTGTTTATATTTTTTTTTTTGGTTATGTTTTTCTTTAGTTGAACTGCATAATTATATATTGTAGGTTTAATTATAATCGTAGTGTTTATCATATCGCTTCCATTTAATTTGACTAGCACAAGTACTTCTTCTTGGGTTTCATCATGCGAATGCGTCATTTGGAGCCCAATCCATTAGGCACCAGGGCACTGGGCGTCCCAGCACTGACAGCAGCAGCACCACCACCACCACCACCGCCAGCAACACCACCAACCGCAGTGCCACCAGCTGCCACAGCAGCCGCTTCACGTGCGCCGGCAGCAGCTGCCTGTAGGTGAGCGCTAGCTGCAGCTGCTGCTGTTGGCGTGGGCGGTGATCGGGTGGAAATGGCGCTCCTCAATCCACTGGCACTTGCCGAATGCTGCAAATGCTTGGCACTCAGCTCGGTGGCACGTGAATTGCCGCAAACCTTTTACACACAGAGACAGAGACAGAGATTTGATTTAGTAACAGTGAATCAAGGACAGACAAGCACTTTAAAGCATATGCTGTTTAACCCACCTGGTGATGGCTATCCCAATCCCTGTATTGACACGAGGCACTGCAATAGCGAGCCATGTTGCAGCCGGAGCAGGTTTCGGTGGCCTTGCGGCCGCAATTCCAGCATTGCTGTTGCAAATTGCTGCCCTGTAAATGTCAAGAAATGTTTATTTAAATTGTTATTAATTTATTATATTTTTGGTTTGCTATTTGATCTAGACTTATGGGGCAGGAGTACTGTAAATAGTTACTTACATTCTGTGCGCTGGTTATGGATGGCGACTTGTTGTCCAGATCGCGCTCACCGCTGGAATGTCGGCTCATCTCCATGAAGAACTTTTCCATGCGCAGTCGCTCCTGTGTCATGATCTCCGCTGCACGCGTCTCGGCGGCAACAACGGCACGTTGTATCTCAATCACAGCCTGCCGCTTGACCTGATTACCACAAATAAATATTATAGATATATATGCATTATATGTAATGTGATAATGAACCGACCTGTGTGACTGCATCCTCGGCATTCCGCTTGAATTCGGCGACCTTCTCCTCGGTCTGGCGTCGCAGCTCGGCCATTGCAGCTGGCGTCAATTCCTGGCTGCTGTTGCTGCCGTGCTGCGGCTCAATGCCACGCTGTTGCAAGATGGTAATCGCTCGCTTTGTTTTGTCCACCATGGCCGAGATGCAATTGAGCATGGTATGTATATTCTTCCATTCCTCCTCGCCGCCAGCAGCACCACCACAAGCACCGCCGCCACCACCAGCACCACCACCACCACCAGGTGGAGCGTTGCCACCGCCGCCTCGTGCCACCTGAGGCGGTGCATGACGGGGCAGCTCGCGCTCATCGCGCTGCATAAAACCGCCAGCATCGCCGGCGGCAGCAGCAGCTGCAGCTGCAGCGGCGCTATAGTCAAAGGCGAGCATTGAATGAGCTGGCGCCGGATTGGTATGCATGGCCAGACGTTTGCTGGGGGGCGCATATGATGCCCCGGCTGCCATATAATCACTCCACTCCTGCAGGCCATTGTGTGCGGCACTGTTGTGCCCCTGCTCCATCATCGAGTCCGAGGAGCGACGCTTGAACAGTGCACCACTATTGCCATTCGATGGCGCCTCCAGCTGCACAAAGATGTCGGCGAATTCGGCGCTATGTGGCTGCAGTTCCATGACAGCCTGCTCATTGCTGGTGACATATTGCAGCGCCGATTGATTTGTGGCACGCGACAGGGCGAGTATCTCACGTTGCATGAGCGTCACGCTATTCTTGAGCAACGGCATCACATATGGACGCAGGGGCAAATTGATGGCCTCCTGCAGCGCCAGACGGAATTCCTCGAGGGAAATGGAACTGCTGCAGAGGGAGAGGATTAGGGCACGCACCCGTTCGCTCACATCCGGCTGGCCGAGTTCCTGTGCGAATTGCAGCAACGAGCCGAGGAATTTTCTCAGCTTGCCAAGCAGGCGCGCCTGCTCCACATGTGCAGCGGCTGCGGCGGCGGCGGCAGCAGCGGCCGCCAAAGTTGCTGCATGTTGTTGCTGGGCGGCCGCTGGGGTTGGCGATGTTGCATTGCTGCCATTGATAACGGGCGAGGCACTCGCATTGCGTTGCGGTCGCTGCTGCTGTTGCTGCTGCTGTTGCTGTTGATGATGATGTGGCAGCGATGTTGGCGGCGAGTGTGGTGACCGTGGTGCAGCAACCAAATTGCGTGCCAGCTCTGGCGGTGAATCCGGCGGTGTGCGGCACAGTCTATCTCGCTCTCGTTCTCGTTCACGCTCACGCTCTCTCTCTCGACAGCCATTGCTGGCTGTGTCTTTGCTGCTGGAGGAGGAGGAGGAGCTGGAGTTGTTGGATGAGTTGTTGGAACACTTGTCGCCGTTGCTGCTGCTGCTGTTGCTGCTGCAGTTGCTGCTGCTGCTGTTCGCTGTGTTAACGAAAAGGAAGCTCGTTAGTTAGTTAGTTCACAATAAACAAGAAACAGCGAGACTAAAAGAGAGAGAGAGAGAGGGAGAGAGAGAGGGAGAGATAGAGGGAGAGAGAGAAAGAACAAGAACAAGAACAAGAACAAAAGGACAAGCTTAGACAGGATGTGCAGGCGAAGCGCATTACAAATGCATTAGTAACTGCTTGCCACATCAGCCATGCCACAAATACCATACTATATGGCATACATGTACACACATATATCTATATATATATTTATATATAAACATATATATATATATATGTATTTCGGTTGTGACCACAACAAGCTACAGCACTTGTCCGCTTCACTCGCCGTTGGGGCATTAACAAATTTGTTTGAACATGGGAAATAAATTAGCAAACATTTTTGGCTGCCATTTGCCAGGCTACAACAGCCAACTGGCTGGTTAACAACGCACCCAAAAGACCAGCCAAGCAAAGTAATTCAGCCGCCTGACGCACTAATTGCAGCACCAAGCGCCATGGGGCATGAGGCATGGGTTTTGGGGTTAGGTTTGGTCGCAACGTGCCTGCTGCCTGACGTTGGGCTCTGATCCTGCTGCCAAAAGCGCCACACTCGACAGTAGCTCAAAAATGAAAAGCTTAACGGAAAAGCCGCAACGCGCAGATGGACGGGACTCGACTGTGATGCTGGGTGGATGGATGAAGGGCACAGTGCGGAGGATTAATCCAGGGCTGTCAGGCGACAAGCGAAAAAGGAAATGTTTTCGAACTGCTGGCCAATGTGTAGCAACTAGCAACGAAATTCCTTACTTTTCAATAGTTGTGAAAAGCTTTTAAAATCTGTTATAATTAAAAAGTAAAAAAATATGGAAATAAAATTTCCCTCAAATTTTAAACACATTTAAAGCAGATTTAAATAATTTAAATTCATTTTTAATTGGAAATATTGTTAATTTACTTCGAAAGTTTGCTTAACAGTTGCTTAAATATGTTTTGTTTGTTGTTTATATGTGCATACGTCCACTTGGCTCATACGGTCAATTTGTCGGACTCCAGCAATATTCAAATATTATATTGAAATCATTTTCGCCAATGAATTGCTTTAGCATGCAAGTCTATCTCTAATTTTGTTCAGCTCTCTATAATTGTGCCTTGCTGTAAAATGTTCTGAATTGGAATTGGGTTTGCAAATGTTTTTGTCGCCTGTTTCGCATTGGGGACCAAACACACACAAAACTTTGTTTGCCCAAGCTAATGGAAATTGTATATATATATATGTGTGTGTGGGTGTGTGTGTGTGTGTGTGTGTGTGTGTGAATGCGTTGGCTGCTGTGTGGGGTTGGTGATGAGGAGTACAAATGTTGCCACTGCTGCTGACGATGACGATGTCGACGTTGAAGGCAGCTAGTCGATGTTGCTGCCGCTGCTGCTGCTGCTGCTGCTGCTGTGGCTGCTGCACAGTTTGCTTTTGTGATAATGATTGTGGATACAGCTGCAACTGGCTGTGTTTTCACAGCCATTCAGGCACGCCAATCGAAGGGACACAAACACACACTCACACACACACACACACACACACACACAAGATATGTATGTAGAGCATACAGAGTGCGAGTTGGACGCATCACTCAACTGAGTTGGCGGCGGCTTATCAAACGCCAAACATAGACAATGATGGATCACATGATGCCGCCGCCGAGCTCTGTAATTGGCTGTTATGCAAAAGGCAGCAAAAAAAAAAAAAAATTAAAAAAAAAAAAAAACAAAAAAAACAGCAAAACAGATGAGAATAAATAAAAGAGAACCAAGTGTCGCCCACTCTATGCATCTGTATCTGTATCTGTATCTGTATCTGTAGTTGTATCTATCTATTCAAGCTGAGCTCAGTATCTAACTGGCTGGTGTACAATTGTAAAATATTGCAGTTGGCTGAGGCTTAAAAGTTTTGTTCGGACCCACAAAAACCGCAACTGACCCAAAGTTCTGCCCCCAAGAGTGATAGCACAGGGCGGGATGGAGTTTGGGAGGTGGTTGGTTACCAGCTGACCAGCTGTGACTGGATACGAAAAATGTTTCGTCCACGAAAAACTATTTACGAAAATTTTGTGTTGACAATTCACATATTTTCTAAAACATAATGTTGGCAATTTTCTGAGTCTGTAAGTATGTGTGTGTGTGTGTGTGTGTGTGTGCGGGGTCGGGGGCGTGGCAATGCGGCGTTGTGGGAGACTCAACGGCTGGCGCAACATCAACATCATGAGTGAGCTTCAAAAGCAGCAGCAGCAGCAGCAACCATCGATTTAAGGTTACGTATACGCAGCATGGGCCAGTGCGCAGTCTTGTGTGTGTGTGTGTGTGTGTGTGTATCTATGTGCGGGCAACAGAATTTGCACAGCTGCGTCCCATAGATTGCAGTCGAGCGCACAAAACGAAACGTTGGCAAGTTTAGTTAGTGTTGTTGCTGCTGCCATTGTTGTTGTTGCTGTTGCTGTTGCTGTTGATGTTGCTGCTGTTGCTGGCATAGTCATTTGAGAAAACAATCATTTTGGCAAATATTCATCATGTGCTGTTTGTGATTATCATCATCAGCAGGCGTCCATAATGAAGTTGGTACTGCTCTTGCTCTGGTTGCTGCTATTGCTGCTGTGGGCGTCTCTGCAACACACAGCAAACATTTGTTAAACAAACTTGTTGTTTTTTTTGTTCTGGTTTCTTGTTTTTTTTTTTGAATAGCTCCCAGTTTTGAATGCTAATTAGAGAGCATCGTTTTATAGAATTTAAGCGCCTTAAATGCAGAGCACACACACATTATGGGCCTGGGAATTGGCGCAGCAAGCGAAACAGGTACGCACACAGCAGCAACACGACTACAACAACTGTATCAGCACCAACAACAACAACAACAACGGCAGCGAGCAGCAGCAGCAATCAAAGCAAAGCACACACAACACACCCGCCCCTAAAAGCGGGCTACGCTTTTTGCCTATATGCGGGCTGTGGCTGTTGCTGATTTGGCCACCGCTGCTGCTGCTGCTGCTGTTGCTGATGTTGCTGCTGGGAACGCCAACAGCGGCTGTTATTTTTTGGGCTAACCTCCGAAATGGCACAAAAAGCGAGAGAGACACAAAGAGAGCGAGATGAAAATGGAAAAAAACTTGTGGCCATTCGATACCGCACACACAAAATTTAACTATGGGCTGCGGTCCCAGCGAACAGTTGAAACCAACAAAATAAGTTGTTAAACTACAACAAGCAGCAGCAGCCAGCTGCTGGAAGCGACTGCAAAACCAGAGTACGTCATTGAATGGTATATAGATAGTTAGATAGAATATATAAATCGATTGAATATGGCTCCTATTAACTGCTGCAAATCAGTTCTTATTCATTATTATTGAGTACAATTTCTAAATATTAATAAGTTTTAATTTAAAAAAAGCTGAAATTTTATAAAATAGACTAAATTCGTATTTAATGAAAAATGAGTTTTATATTTGATTATCTATTGAGCTGCAATCAGCATTGGTCTTACTAAAGATTGGACATTTATAAAACAGAAATCAATAAAATATTAGACTTATCTTGCAGGTAGGTCTATAATAACTCATTAACAAATTGAGTACTATTTAAGAATTATTAAATTTGTTAAGATATATCTGCTAACCAATTCAATAGAATTGAATGTATATACAAATTTATACTTTATTCTGCACCCAAGAGAAGTTTAAAAACTGCTACTCTTGAAACTCTATCTATCTCTCTCTCTCTCTTTCTCTCTCTCTCTCTCTCTCTCGCCCAAAATGGTTTGGTCTGTTAAGTTGGTTTTTGTTTTTGGTAAAGACTCACACTGTTTCACACCTACACACGCACACACCCAGCTGCTGGCGTTCACACCATCAATCGTAGTGCCTGTCGCTTGGTTGCACTTGACGGTGCTTAGACTTCCCAAACCCAATCCCCGCTCGCAAGTTCCAATTAAACGCCTTAATGTATGCCCTGCCCATTTGGATTCCCATTCAGATACACATTCCCGACTCCCAATTCTCAATTCCCCTGACGCTGTTTTCGCCTTGCCCCATTCGCATATGTTTTGTCCATACATATGCCACTCACCTTTGAGCCGTCGACTAATTGCAGCCGCAGTTGCTGCTGTGTTTGCAGCCGCTGCTGCTGCCGCCGCCGCCGCCACTGCTGCTGCTGATGAGGCCGCTGACGAGGATGACGCGGATGAGGCAGCTGTTGATGTGGCAACTGCGACCGCTGCCGCTGCTGCGGCCGCCGCGTCGTATGCGTCCTTGTCGGTAATCTCCTCCTTAATTATCGCTTTTCCATCGAGCGCCATCTGGAAATAGTAGTCGCAAATTAGTTGGAGAATTTTAAACAACCTATCTGATATTGCTGTTGCTGTTGGCCCCACCCTCAAAAGTAACAATAGCAACAGCAACAGCAGCAACAACAATCGCGATTGTAAGCCCCGCAACAATTTGTAATTATAAGCCAGGCAAACAACCTGCACAGGTTCCCATGCGTTGAACGAAAACATCAAGTGACAAAGTTCTCACATTATGATTTCAAATTATTTGATTTCAATTTGATTAAATTGTTTTCTGACATGCAAATTGGGCGCACAGGAGCCTTGAGTTCCTTGTTGTGCCTGAGTCCTGACATTTGCTGCACGATGGTTTCGGTATGTGTCTGTGTCTGGCCTGGGACCGCGCCTCATTAGGGGCAGCTGGAGCCCACAGTTGGAAGGCGCATTACTTGTGCCTACAAAATTACTCATTATTAATTATTGTTGTCTAAATGATTTAATTTAATGTTTATTCATGTTTGGTCTTAAACATTCAAAACTTATAAATATTCCCACATATCTACTTCATATAAGGATTCAATCAACCAATAAAAAATGTAAAAAGCGAACGATTATTATTATTATAGTGAGCAACAAAATATGTACAAATTTGACGACAAATTTATACCACCCTCTGTCAGGCTGGGTAGTTAAAAACTTGCACTATATATAATTGGATTCATATTTATTGCCTGGTCTAATCAGGTCAGTCTAAAGTGTACAGAAAATGGCAAGTAGAAAAGGAACTTTTACAATATCAAAGATCTGATGACTTATTTTCAACACACATGCAATTTTCGTTATACGATCGCTAGTTAGTCCTGAAAATGATAAAATAGTTATAGGAACTTTCCTACGACTTGCCGTGCTAAGATTATCGACACATAATGTTTGATAATGCAATATAATAAATATTAGGAACAAATGAATATTATCACAAAATACTTGTTTCTATTGCATTAGAGAGATACAAATTCCATGTCAAATAATATATTGAATGGAACCGCTGTCCCAATCGAGACACTTCTTTAATGGAGCCCATTTACAGTTCGACCCTCTGGTCTCTCAGTGCATTCATCGCGCACAAACAAGCACACGCAATCAGGCACACATTCGCTACAACTGCCGATTTTCAACACGACTGGCAGGGGAAACATTCAACTGCCACTTACCACCCATTTAAGCACAACCACTCCCCGCTCCCACCCCACCCACTACTACCCCAACAAGCATTTCCATTCACCCTTTTGGCACGCACTTGTTCATGTTCATGTCCGGTCAGCTTGGCATGGGAAAATTTGTTGATTTTTATCACTAAAATATGTAAATACCTGGACGAGCTGTGGGAGTTTGTGCAGCTTGTCGGCTGCATAAACAAAAGCGTAAAAGAACACAAGAACACAGTGGCAAATAAAAATAAGAAAAAGAAAACAACATAAAGGAAATTTTCATTCATGTTTTCGATCAATCTCGGGTATGCCCCCGCAACGCCCACCCCCTCCCAACTGACTGCTTGAGGTGTAAAAACAGTTTTTTTTGTTGGTTGTTTTTTGTTTTTTTGGCGCAATGTTTAAAGTCAATCGTCGCACTAGGCAATATTTACACTAGCCAAGAAGGGGGTCTATTACAGTGAGAGTACGAGAGAGAGAGAGAGAGAAACGAGAGAGAGAGAGAGAGAGAGAGAGAGAGAGAGCAGTGAGGCGGGCAGCTGTTTCGCATCAGGCAAATTACTAAAAATGCTGCAAATGAAATTCTATTAAAAACAAACACTTGACACGCAGCTGCCGTTTGCCAAAGTGCCGACAATAGGCCGTAGCTGGGGGGTGGTGTGGGAGGGGATTGGAGATTGTGGGTTCAACTAATGACGGATCCAGCCGGCATATGGCGTCTATAACACTTGTCAACTGGCAGCCAGCAGGCATTCAGAAACTAACAAAGCGAAACATGCGTGACAAGCGGCAACAACAAGTGTTCTGGGTGTGTGTGTGTGTGTGTGTGATGTGCGCCAGGTGAGTGTGGGCGGTGGGCGGTGGTGGGATGGTGCTACATTTTTGGACTGACTCACTTAATAGCTTGGCTGGCTGGCTGCTCGACTGGCAGCAGCTGCTTAGCAAAGGCACAGCGACAACAACAACAACAACAGCAGCAGCAGCAGCAACAGCAGGCTATGACGAATGAATCAAATGTCAGCAACAGCAGCAGCAGCAGCAGCAGCGTGTTTTCCTCCACCACCCCATCCCCGTCCTTGCCGTCGCTCAAGCAGCTGTCGCCTGTCGGCGCCAGCAGGCGTCTAAGGCTTCAACTTGAGTTACTTTTGCCCTCTTCGTCGCTCGCTCAACCCCCGCAAACACCACACCACAGCACACCACGCCCAACACCCAGCTGCCCAGGCAGGCACTTCAAAGCGCCTTCGGTTTCAGCCAAAATGGAAAATGTCGCCCGCAGAACTTTTGCCACAAAACTTGAGAGGGGCAAAAGCGGATGGCGGTGGAGGTGGTGCGGGTGCGGGTGCGGGTGCGGGTGGCTTACTCTCGTTGGCAACGGCTGCTGGTAAAATTGGCTAAAAGAAAAAGTAATTATTTAAACGTGGGGTGCACGGGGCGTGGCAACTATTAGGCTAGCAATGACAAATTAAAAGCAACAGTAGCAACAACAGCACCAACAGCAACAGGAACAACTTGCACATAATTTTCAATTAGGCTCGACACAAATCATAAAAAATTCAACGACATTCATTTAATTCGTGTAAAAAAGGCCAAAAGCAGCAGCGCAACAGCCATATGGCTGGCTGGACACCAAAGTATTTTATACTTTTATCCCTTTTGCTAACAAAAACACACACACACACACACATACTTAATCGGCATCGGAAGCAGGAGCGAGTGCAGAGGCAGAGGCAGAGGCAGGAGTTGTGGCAGAGTTAACGAAAAGGCGCGCCAACTGTAATAACAACAGCAACAACAATAACTGTAAAGGGTTGCTTCCTGGGCTTGTGTGTATTCCCATACCCTGTACACATTACAAACGGGTGGTAAACGATGTGCAAAACGATGTAACAGACGCAGAAGCAAGGCATCATATATATTATTGATCAGAACAACGAGATTCTAGTTGTGTGCATAAATCTCACAGATTTAAAGAGTTGAGGTAGAGGTAGAGGGTATCTTCTCGTCTATACACCAGAACACACTTACGTGTTGGGTTTTGTATTTTTGAGACTTTGGGGTTTGGGACTCGTTGGTTGAAATCACAGCACAGCTGCATGTGCTTTAGCTGTAAGCTGCCAGTTCACGTCCTCGTTGCGTGTGTGTGTGTGTGTTTGTTTGGCTGTTTGTGTCTTTGTATGGGTGTGTAAATGACAGCCGCGTGGACGAGTCCAGTTCACACACACATATGCACACACAGTCCGGCTTTTGTGTGTGCCTCTGCGGACTGCGTCATTATGCACAAGTGGCGCCGGCCGCCAACGCCGCCTGGAAGAGATTACTGGCGACGACACCTGTGCAACAGCTACAACAACATCAGCAACACTAACAACAACAACAGCAACAGCAACGGACACATTCAGACAAAAGGAGTTATTCCAATGTGTGTGCGTGCTTTACAGTAAAAAGTTTTTTGCAACTTGCTGCGTCAGCTGCTTCATTACACACGAAGCTACAAATGTGAGTGAAATGTGCTGCCAGAGAAGTTTATGGCAACCAACTGCAGAGCACAACAATTAAAAACTAAATAATTGCCTATCACTATTTCAAAAACAAATCAAACTAAATTTGAACGATTTATTTTATACAAAACAGATCGGTATCGATAGATGATAAAAGTTAATGAACTATTTAGTTTAACTAGAAGAAAATGTCCTCGTTCTTCATATCAAAACTAATAAGAAATATTTGCAAAGTAATTGAAATATATTCTATATATTATATTAGATATTATGTATTAAGTTTTTAATTCCAATTACTTATAAGAAACTGAGCAGCAGAATTGAAAATGTTATAAATGAATAGTGTACGTAAAATATGATATATAAAATTAGATTGATTTAATCTTACTATCAATATGAGAGTTATATTGCACACAAACCTGGCTTGAATTAATTGACTTTTATGTACTTAACTCACATAATTAATGCGCTATTAAATGATTAATATATGCAACACAAAGTTTAATTTTTTTAAAGTTAATTTTATGGTTTTTCAAGTAACCCTCGCCAGATGCTGCTGTAAGTCTGTTTGCCCACAGCAACGTGTGTGTGCCACTGCAACGTGCCGCAGCATCGACGTCATTTTAAATTACACATCAGACAAACACACACAGTCAGCAACAGCAACAGCAACAGCATCAGCAACAGCAGCAGCAGCAACAAAAGCAGCAGCAACAATTTTGCACTGGTCACCGCACGTGTGTCTGTCGCTTCTACTTACTTCCTTTCCCGCTGGCTCTTTCTCTGTGTGTTTGTGTCAGGCATAATAAGATAATGGCGTGTCACAGCGACCAACAACAACGGAACAGCAACAACAATGACAATAGCAGCAACAGCAACAGCAGCAACAGCAACAGCAGCAACAGCAGCAGCAGGAAAAACAGTTGAGCGAGTGTCGCGCTTAATCGGCTTTATGGTCTGTTTTATTTCCGATATGAACTGTTTTATGTCCCGCCTGGCCATTAACTAGCCAGTCCAATCCAGTCCAGTCCAATCCAGACCAGTCCAGTTGGAGTTGTAATTGTTGTTGTGAGTGGCTGCAGCTGCAGCTAGAACATTTGGCAGCCACAGAATGCGACTGTTTGCCACATGTTGCCAGCCAGCATTTCAATTATGCAGCTGTTGCAGCTACTCCTGCTGCTGCTGTTGCTTCTGCTGCTGCGTCTGTGGCTGCTGCTGCTGCTGCTGTTGCTGCAAATGCAATTTTCAAATGTGACAAGGTCCCGTTGCTGGACAATTGAAGATTTTCCAGCTGCTTTTGGCTGTTTATTGTTATTGCTGTCGTTGCTGTTATTGTGATTGTCTGATTGGAAAAGCGTTTTCAGTTAGTCAGCTGCACGCAGCACGTGCCGCATTTGTTGTTGCTGTTGTCGTTGCTCGCTGAATGCCTGCAGCCGGTTGTTGCTGCCTTCTGTTGCTGCTGCTTCTGCTGTTGTTGATTGCTTGTGCAGCCTAGTTGTCTGCAACAGTCGTGCGGCAAGGTGGTGAAACCTTGCGGGAGGGGGTGGGCAACACATGTTGGCACGTGCCATTGAGGCTGACGTTGCTGTCTTTGCCAGGGCTGCACTCGACAGTTGCTGCTGCTTTTGCCGACTGTTGCTGCCGATTTTCAATTAAAAAATTGCAAATGACAGCAGCGATTGCAGCGACTGCAGCTGCTGCTTCTGCTGCTGACATAGCACCTGTGAAATGTGCTATGCTTCTTTCAATTTGTGCACTTTTTTTTGGCCACATGCTAAAATCAATGCAACAACGACAGCAACACATGCCAGCAACAGCAGCAATGGCAGCAACTTTTGGGGCAGTAACAGCAAAAATCTGTTGCCGGCACTTGAGCTGCAGCTCGAACAACTGCGCTATGACAAGTTACAAGACGCAAGCAATGAAAGAGAGGGGTAAGCCAAAAGACAGAGACAGAGAAAGATAGATAGAGAGAGAGAGAGAGAGAGAGAGAGAGCGGGGGAATACGAGGCAGTTATACTTAAACTGGCAGCTGTTGCCACTTGGCGGGCGCAGTTTTTCAGTTGCTGCTGTTGCTGCTCCCTTGTACTTTGTCCGTTGCCTGGCATCATCTGCGTTTCATCTGGCGCAAGAAATATTGCGGCAGCTGCGACGTTGTCGTTGTCGTCGTCGTTGGCTGACGCCCCTTCTCTCTCAATGTATGTGTGTGTGTATGTGTGACAAGGTCAGCGTGTCTGGAAATTGAGGCAGTTGCTGCTGCAAATTCAATTCAAATGTTTTTGGCCCAAAGCAAAACCAGCAACAGCAGCAGCAGCAGCAGCAGCAATAGCAGCAGACAATTTGGGCGCTTGCCAAGCGGCAAAGAAGCAGAGAGTAAAAGGCAAAAGGGTAAGGGTATTAAAAGTGGCATAAGGGTATAAGGCCACACTGATGCTGTATCTGCGCTGGACATGCCGTTAGTCCTGGCTGTTTTATATTTTTTATTTATTCTTCCTTCTATGTTTTTTTTTTTTTTGGTTTTTTTGTTTTCTTTTTTTTTTTTTGTCGACAATGTTTAAAACATAAGAGGCGTCAGTTGAGGCTGAAGGATTGCTGGTTAGTTGAGTGGGCGGTCTGGGAAGGAGAACTGGTGGTGGTGCTGATGGTGGTTGTAGGGGCTTCAGCTCAATGAAGAGAATATGTTGAAAATGGCAGGCAACATTATGAAGAAGATGAATGAAATGTGCACTTAGTTTAGCACTCTTTACATCTGTTGAGAGAATGACAGAAAATGGACAACATGACGCATTTCACAGCTGCACATCATCTTCATCAGCTCGTCCTCTTCATCTTTTGGTTGGCAAGTGTATATTGCAAATGCTTAACTGTCTAACTGAATGCATATATTTTACAAAGTTTCTTCTCAACTGAGGAGAACATATTAAATGCTGTGTTACTGAATAACAACGATAGATTAAAAAATCTATATCATCTAGTTTATGATAAGTCATGCGATGTAACTTTTATGCATTGAATTAATCATCCTATTTAGTTCCGAGCCATCAAGTAGCAAACATACAAATAAAACTGGCCTTCAGCTAATACATCACAGACAGATACATTAATATTTTATAGTTCCCTGAAAATCGAGCCTGAACCCTTGTCATTCAGAGTTGCCTTAATGACTCGAAAACTGAGACAAGTCATCATTCGACTGTCGGCAGCTGTTGACTGTTGTTTATTTATAGATGCTTTATATGTAAATTGTTTTCGCCAGCATTAATTATAGTACTTAGAAGTAATACAAACTGACGACCATCAACTTGCAACATGGTTTATCTATACTTTCCAACCTGGTCGCATCAAGGAATACTGCTTTGCAAAATTATTGCATTATCTGGTTAGTGACAATCCCTTCAATTAAAAGTCCTTTGAGCTGCTGGTGTTTTTAATGCTTGTTATTCAATAACAACTTTGTTTACTGTGTGAGCATTCCACTTCCCATTTTTATATATTCTTTTCTGCATTGAGTTTAACAAAGTTGTTTTTATATTCAGCACTCTTTTGTCACTTTTTGTTGTTGCAAATCGAGACTGAATTGTTTTTCTACACATGGCGAAATAATTTCAACTTTATCTATGACAGTTTTTGGCCCGAAAGCAAGCAATTGTGGTTGGATTCTGTTCGGGTTTCTGCTTTGCGCATTTTTAATAAGCTGCCACTTGCAGCATACGCAACAAAATATAAATAAAATAAAAATACCGAGGCTAGAAGCAGGTTCAGGTTCAGGATGAGAGAATGGACAAAAAAAAGCCCGAAATATTTGCTTTTGACTTTTTCGATTAAGCGTGTGCGCACACACACAACACACACACACACACAGTTACATAGTATGTGTGTGTGTGTGTGTGTGTGTGGCTGGGTGTTAGTTGTTGTGCTGTGCGTGACATATTTTGGCGTTTTGTTTGGCTTTGTGCTTTGAGCGGAGCTGCCAACTGAAAACTGGGTAGTTGTTTGCTGAAATTGTGTTTGTTTGCTGCTAATAAGTAAATTGACTTATTTCCGGTCGCCATTGCCATTTGTCGTCGTTATGTTGTCTCAGCTGTTTAGCCGCCAAACAAAATGGCGTCTCATTAGTCAATGTCGCCTAGGCAGCCAGCACTTGGGCGCCACGTCGCCTCTTTCGTGGGCGTGTCGCTTAATTGCCAAGGTGTGAAAATGCCGTCGACAACTTTATATCCTTGTGGCTGGCTGGGTGGGCAGGCTGGTTGGTCTGGGTTGTCTGGGCCAAGTTTACAGCGCTAATGATTGATTGAGCGCTTGATGGATGGCTGGGCAGGGATTTTTTTGTTTTTGTTTTTTGTGTTGTGCTGTTGGCGCTGAGCCACATGCCACGTATTGCTTGCCACATGTGACACGCCGCGCTAAGAAGCAGCAGCAGCAGCAGCAGCAGCAGAAGCATTAACAAATAAATTGCAACAGCTGCACTTGTCATGTGCATTTTAGTTGGCTAGCAGCGACTACCGACTACTGTCGGCTATTACCTTAATCACTTTGCCCTTTTCACTCCACACTGTCAATTTGGAATGCACTGAATCGCTGAATTCGCTTCCAGCTAATCAGCCCGTCAATACAGCAATTTAGCAGTCCAACAATCCGCCCATCGACTGCATTATTCAATACGAAAATTGCCTGCCTGCCTGCCTGTCTGCCTATCTGTCTGTTGGTTATTAGCCAAAGGTTCGCAGCGCTGATTTCCAGCTCCAGTTAGCCCAGTTGCTCAATCGAACACGCTAATTGGCGCACTCCTTCAGCCAAGGCTAATTGCGAGCACTCTGTTGGCTTAATTTATTAGCATGCTTCGGCAGCGCAGCAGTGAACATTTTGTATTGTTTAAACAACTGCATGCTGTGCAAATAGATAACGATTCAATGTCAAGCGGAAATTTTAATACTCTCTCTCTCTCTCTCTCGCCTCTCTCTCTCTCGGAATATTCACCAAAATATTTCAAAATTTACATAAATATTATTTGTTGAATTCATTTCTGTATAGTTTTTTAATTAGGTTAAAAAATATATGAATACTTTTACTTTTTGGAGTGTAAAAAAATAATGAGACCCTAAAAACAAAGACTCATTTGTTTATTCGGAATACTAAACTTAAAACAAAGTACAATATTAATTGGTATAAAATTCATTTTTGTAGATCAACTCAAAACCATTAAAATGCATATTTTTAAGTTCATTTATCGCAGTCCTTTACAAGCACCAAAAGCATCTTATATAAACCATTAAGGATATGTGTTTCGTCTGATAAATAAATTATAAATTAAAATTATCATGAAAAATTACCTTCTCGCATATGTCGAAAGAACGCAATTTATAGTCAATTATAAAGCTCGTTTTTTAATGGACTTGTTGAAATAATCATAATTTTATTCAACGGCAATTATAAGGACACCTTTTGAAATATATAAGTTTAAATAACTCGATTGAGCGCACCATAAGCCGCAAGCAGTTATTGAGATACCCTGTGTAGCGAAGGGTATGCTGAACAGAACAGAGCTCTTTGCTGAGCCCGCAAGCTGTTAAAATGTTTACGCAGGTGTTGCGGCAACGACAGACATACAGACAGACAGACAGACAGACAGGCACTGAACGCAGAGCAAAAAACCAATCGACAGGCAGACGATTCAGGCCAAAAAGGCAAAACGGCAGCTGTTTCAACCGCGCCAGCTACGCTCTCTCGCTTGCACTCACTACCTGGCTGACACACCGGCACACACTCACTCATCCACGCACACACACACACACACACACACTTCCGCGGTGTGCACAAGTGCAGATCGTTGTGCAGCTGCCGCCCAGTCAAGGCCAGGCTGAATCGCACAGAGCCAGGTGCTGTGGCCAATGAGTCATTCAAGCAGCAGCAACAGCAGCAGCTGCTAGTGCAGATGGCCCAGCTGTGTCTGAAATGCCAAAATTGGTTAGAAACCACCGCTCTTAAATTGGACGTAAACATTTGGCCAGCTGCAATTGGACACTTTTTTTGTTTTGGCCCCTGATCCCTGGCACGTGTGTGCTGAACTTAATCGATTTGATGGCTTTTAGTTAAGCCGAGAACTCAACGTGACCACTCAATTTAAATTGGAAACTTCGATTGGGACAAGCACTTAGTCATTTTTTGTATTAAGTATTACCATTAATTAATGTCATTCTAAAATTTGACTAGTTTTGTGCCTCTCTTCTTACAGTTTATAGTGAAAGTCGATCGATACTTCTCGCAGAATTAAAGAGAAAAAGATAAGTCTATAGAAACTATTTTAGTTTTCAGATTACTGTTAATAATTTGGAATGGAATATTAGATATAAATATTAGCCCGTGTGTCCTTCAACATATTATTCAGTTATAAAAATTAAGTTTTTACAAGTAAAACTCGATTAGTGAAGCGACTTTATACAAATATAAACTAAGAAATATGGTATATGACTTGTCTTATCAGATCTGTAAAAGTTTAAGTCTGCTTTATGCGAATTCTTGTGTTTATTCTTAAGATCTGATATATTGAGTCTGTCTTGAATATTCTGTCACGAATTGTAGCTGACGCAATATTTAAATGGACTCGTTTCAAACCACTTTACTTATTGATCCGCTGACAGTATACAGATACATTCCAATGATAAATGGTATATCGCAATTTCCCCTTTTCCAACTATAGATGTGAACATACCATAGATTTATAATTATATCCCATTCACAATTATATTATGACGTGCTATATATTTAATTGTGCTGCTGCTGCTGCTGCTGCTACTGCTGCTGTTATTGTCATATTTCATTTGGTAGAAGTTTTTGGATTTTGGCTTCTGATATAATGCTGCTTTAGGGAGCAGAAGGCGGCTTTTGGGAATGGCAGCCAGCTGCAATTATTTGCAGTTGAGATTCGCAGTCCAAGGCCATCAGAAACAGACGGCGGCCAAAGTCATTGGCTGCCAGCCACTTCCGCATACTCCGACATCACTATCCACACACACACACACACACACACACACAAACACACGTGACAGAGAAGAAGAAGAAGAAGAGGAAGGAAGGAAGGAAGTGCGGAGTAGGAAAATAATCGTAATTTATAATTTTTCGCACGTGAAACTGACAAAACGAATTCGCTGCGAGTTATTCCCCCTCTGCCACAGGGCAATGCAAAAATATGAAGCACTTGACTTGTACTACTACCAACTTTGTGTAGCTCTGTGTTTTGGGCCAAACATTTGCGCAAATAAAAAACAGATGCGTCGTATTTGAGATATTTTTAAAGAGCAAAACGCGCAGCTGCCCAGATTCCAGCTATATACTTATATACATATATATTTATATCTACAATTTGAGAGCGTATTGCCTGGGACAGCTGGCGCTATCTCGGCATGGACAATCAACATGTGTTGCTCTCGATTGGGTGAGGGGAGGAGAGGAGGAGGCGACACACACACACACACACACACATTTAACAGATGCGCATCTTTCAGATACTTTGCATGTGGCTCATTGACTTACCATTTTGGCTGCCTTAGACTTCCTTTTATTTTTATTTATTTTTGGTAATTCTTTATAATATACGTTTGCTTTGGTATTTATTGTTATTGTTGTTGCTGCACTTAAATGGCTTGTTGTTGCATTGTTTGCGTATCTTTCAGATACATTTGATGCTGTTGACACCCACTAAAAAACGCGCGCGCGATTTGCCAGCTGCAATGGGCGTGTATTTCACTAGCAGCAAATGCACACAATACAATAATAAACAATTTCTTGTGCCGCCAATTAATAAAACTATTTATTTGTTGCTGTGAACGCGACGCGACGCGACGCAAACAAACAACAACAATTGTTGGCGTGAACGAAAACGATGATGCGTCTCTTGTACCGGCATGTCGGGCCAATGCCAAACGACTGAAGCTGGATGGCGGCTATGGAATTCCGAATCCCAAATATCGCTCACACAAGACGGCAAATTGAGAGAAACTCTGCCTCTGCTGCTGACTCGCTGGCTGGCTGCTGTTGCTGCTGCTGCTGCCGCTGTTTGCTGCGTGACGTCCGCTCAGTTGAAAGTTGAATTTGTTTGTGAGCGCCGTTTCAGTTTCAATTTGCTCAGGTAGTCGTAGTCGTCGTCGTCTCGCACATGTTTCGTTTTCGTCGTGTCGTTCGTCGCATCGTTGTTCGTTTCTCCGCAGCAGTGGCTTCGTGTCTTGCTTCGGTTGTTTTCGCCTGCATAATGCAAGGCGCCGGCGCAGTTGTTGTGTTCGCGTCAGAAACAGCTGTTCAGCTGCTAACACACACACCACATTGGCTTATCAACAACAACAGCAACAACAACTGCTGCTGCCACAGACATCGGTCGCAGTCTGCAGCATTTCTTCCTCTTTAGCTTCGGCTGGCAGCAGCCGGCATTTGGCCCCGCTGGGCTATTAAAATCAGCTGCTGTCGCTGTCGCAGTCGCAGTCGCAGCAGCCTTCCTCCACTGCTGCCGGCAGCTGAAAAAATTCCATTTTGCCAGCTTGCTTGCGAGCCGAAATTTCTCAGTGTTTGCTGTTGTTGTTTTTACTGCTGCTGCTGTTGTTGCTGTTGTTGTTGCTGCTGCTGTTTTGTTGTATTTACGCTGAAATGTGTTTCACTTGGCATGAAATTCCAGTTGGCATTGCGTTTCCAACTGTGTGCCGATATTTAAATAAATTGCCAACCAATTGTGCACACACACACACACACACATCACAGGCACACACACACAGTTAGAGAGACAGATGGGGGCAACATAACGCCTTGCTCCCACCCCCACCCTTACTGACAGTTGTCGTGCATTTGAAAACCATTGAAATGGCCTTATGCGCGTGTTCACACCATGTCAAATGCTTATAACCACACACACACACACACACACACACACACACACACACACACTCTGCCATACGAGCACTCACTTTGCCACTCCCTACCCCTTGGTAGCCTCAATATAAACGACCAAATTAAAGGCGTTTTCGTATTTGGTATAAAGGGGATTTGGGATTCTACTTCTTTTGCCTTTTTTCAGCTGCGCTGGATTATGTGCGACATGGGAATGCGCTTACAATCACAAATGGACCAGAGCAGTGTGTATTGTAAAGGAGTGTGGTGTGCCCAGAGAGCCCCTGAGGACAGCTTGGAATAAGTTAAGGATTTCGATTTACTTTAAGCTCGTTTGTCTTGTAGCAGTCTTTGAACATATATAAAGCAAACGATTACAGATAAATATTAAAGTTGAATAATTCTTGCAACAACAAAATTTTAATAATCCAGTTAACACTTCTCAATATATTTAAGTAATAATTTAATTTTATATATATATTTTAATCGGTTTTAAAATGTTTAAAACTACATTTATGATACGGAAAATTTCAAACATAGAAAGGAGAAAAAAATGTTGCATAATGATTACAATATAACTTCTTCGAAAGAAGACATTAATTAAAGTCTGAATAAATTATGATACATTTGTCAAAGTAATCAGTAGTTTATCTGACTAATGACATTCCGCTTAGTACCTGTTGGCCAGTATGCTAACCAAACTCGAATATCCTTTGACCAATCAGTTATCTATCGATCAAACTAAATTTGGCATAGTTGCTGCAACATTTCAATATCACAACAATGGCTATCAAAATTGACCATCAGAACTTGAGCACAACCAGTTTTGGCAATAAGTGGCCATTCATCTTACGGCTGCTTGGCCACAATGCTGTTCACCACACCCACCTCCCCCCCACGCACACACACGCACACACACGCACACGCACACATATCACACCAGTTCTTATGGCCAGGCCACAAGCCAGTTGCAAGGAACTTGCCACAGGCGAAAACCAAAGCACCCTAACCACAAACTTTGACGTAGCGCATTTGGCGAGAACAATTCAGAGAGAGAAAGGGAGAGAGAGTTGGAGGCTGGGAGAGTGAGCGAGAGAAAGAGAGAGAGAGAGAGAGATGTTGAAATCAACGTAGCAACTGGCAACTGCTGTTACAACTGGTCTGCGTCTCGGTTTCCGTCTGCGTCTACGTCTCCGTCTCCGTCTCCGTACTCCGTCTCCGTCTCTGACTCCAACTCTGGCATTGCCATTCTTGGTAACAGTTGGCAGTGGCAGCAGCGACGACGTCGACGTCGGCATCAGGCGGCAAATAATGTAAAACGCCATTAGGCGAGATTTTCTCGTACAAACAACAATTGTGCATTGGCACACAGCGAACACCGAAGCAGCTGACGTTGCCGACGGGTGTGGATGTGTGTGTGGGCGTGATAGTGGGTGTGCGTATGGGCGGGGCAGCTGGAGGATGAGGTGTGCCACACAGTGGGTGTTGGACACAGCGAATTCTTTTCATTTCACCTTTGGGGTGTTTTTATTTTATCACGAAATGTGCAACCGAATAATCCCATAACACAAATAATACTGCTCAAAACTGTTGCATACATTTCGAGAACCAAATCGAGTTCTTTATAAATAGATCAGCTGAGCTTTGAGAAAGCTATGACCGTGAAAAATATAGACCAACATGCTATTTTTGCAAATAGAAGTTCGACAATTTGAATATCAAATTATTCCAGATTTATACAAATGACAAAACCCTTTTACTTACCTAGATATCAGGAAAAAAATGTCATCCGTTACAGGTATTTCAGGTATAACACAATAATATCGGACAATAATAATTGCCATGATCAGTTGGATTAACAGATAAATGTAGAGTTCAATGCAAGTGTATAGAATCGTCGACTTTGGGATAGCTGTTGTTTCATTTCTTCCTGTGAGCATTTTGCACAAGCTGTGTCAAGAGGGTGCAAGAGGAGACCGGGGGCGGATTGGTTTCAAGCTGCCAAACGAAAACAATTTGGGCAGCAAGTGGCAACATTTGTTGCTGCCGCTGTTGCCGATTTTGCCGCTGCGACAAATTGAATGAAATCACGGCAATTTGGCTGCCATACAAACAAAACGGCACAGCTGTGGCCAGGCCAAATAAAAGAGAGCAGGAGTGGGTGGTAGAGGGAGAGAGAGAGAGAGAAAGAGAGGGATGGAGACAGAGTGATAGAGAGAGTGGGCTAGAGAGAGCTGTGTGAGAATTGAGAGCTGCCCAGTTAATGCATAATTGAATTATTAATTTTTATTTTAAATCACAATGTATGGCAGTGGTTGTTGTTGTTGTTGCTGTTGTTGCAGCCACAACCCCCTCCGCCGCAGCGTGCTCGTATTTATCTGACTGCGGCGTGTATCGTGACGATAAAGAAGTTGTTTACTCAGCAGCAGTACGAACTCGGCTCGAGCAGGAAAAAAAAACCCACCCCTTGCACAACAAGCAACCAGCCACCAAATCGCCACCCACTCGCTGTGTGCGACCCCCTTTTAGGGCAGCAGGTCAAAATGAAGCTGTTTCCCCGGGTGTGTTTATGTTTGTGTGTGAGTGTGTTTGTGATGCGGCATTGACTGACTTTTGATAATAAGCTGGCTGGCTGGCTGACTGGCTGGGTGGCTGACTGGCTGGGTGGGTGGCAGTGGGAAAGCGGCAACTGGCAACTGAGTGCGAGCAGATAACGCTTCCTCCACATGCCCCTGCGAAAGGACGTTCAGGATGATAAGCGGAGGGCGTCAATTTGTTTATGGCCACAAGCTCAAACTCTATCTTACACACACACACACACACACACACACACACACACACACACACACACACACAAACACACACACAAACACACACACAAACACACAGATAAGCAGTGAGAATGTTTAGTCATCGTTTCCTCGGCTTCCACCTGTGGCATCCCAAAAATAGTTGGTCATCGTCATCGTTGTGGCTGATTACGTCAAGCGGAATTGGATTTAACCAAAAATGGAATTTGACATTTGTTAGCTCTTACACATATAAAAATTAGATCGATAACACACAAAAATTGTGTAGCATTTGTATTAAAGTTTCCGCTCAATAATTCTGTACGCATTTTGTATAAGAAACATAACTCGGCTGGTGCACAATCAACTAATGGTAGTAAACCTGAATTTTTATCAAATATTGTGTATGTAACCCTAAACAACCGTAATAATCTTGAAGCCAAACCCAAAATCAAAGAGACCGTACATTTGCTAATCGGTTCACCTTCGATAAAGGTGCGGTATTGGAGAATTTACAACCTTCGCATGTCGGGTGCAAATTTGGCCTAGGTTTTATGCTCTTTACCACAGCTCGCTTATATATAGTTGTATATATATATATAAATAGTTGATAGTTTAAATATTCCTACGATAAAGACCAAGGGCCAAGGCCAATGAGACAAGCGCTCCGCAGGCTGAGTTGTTGCACTTTTCCAGGGATTGATCCACCCAGACCATTTTTGAGCCCTGTCCTGTCCCACTTCTTGAAACTTTTGCTGGATCATAGTCTTCTCCTCCGAAGTCAGATGACGGTTACGCGTCAACGCCTTAAAGATGGGAATGCCTATGACTAAGTAGCCGCAGAACAAGGCGTATGTGGTGCAGTCCGTGCTGACCAGCTTATAGGTGACGGGATGACAGGTGACTTCCCCATTGCACCACTCGAATATGCCATGCTGTGTGTCCGTACTCCAGGGTAAGGAGATCGACTTGCTCGCGGATTCCCAATTGCCATAAGAGGCGTCAATTGCAGCTCAATCTTATTATCCGAACTGACCGTGGCAGGTACGGAAATATTCATGCACTGTTTGGTATCCATGTTGGGAGCACGGTCCGTCTCATACCAGAGTCCTCCGAACTAAGAGCACGGAAATGATATAACAATATGCCTTTGGCTAAACACCTTCTTATTCTTACAGGTTCCAGATCGAATGGGGTTCCTTCGTATGAAGTACAATTGCGAAAAGCTGCTTGAGTTGTAGTTTTTGGTGTTATTTTCGTTGTTGATGTGCATGGAGCAGACCAGCACCAGCACCACTAATAAGCTATTACAATCCATGGTAAATTTCGAGAACTAAACCGCACCCAGCCCACTCATAGAGTATGTGAAACATTTTTCGCGAAAATTCGACTCAAATAATAATGTTAACTTTATTGTTATCTTATCGTTATTGCTATCTTTTTTTTCCTCGTACCTTGTACACTGTACACTGTAAGCTGAAAAAAATATTTGGATTGAGTTTCATAAGTTTTGGATTTTAATACCCAGAACCCTTTCAAAATGGGTAAAACGGAAATAATGAACGTATTCGCATATTGATTTCATTACATTTCAGCAGCCCCAAGAATTTTCATTAAAATATATATAAAATAAATATGTGTGCACATACATATAAATATAGTCATTCATATATATTTATATATGCAGGCCATTGTCTCAAGTCGGTGATTTCAGTTCGGAATTGTGAATAAACATTCATCGCCTTTTCACATAAGGCTTAGCAAACGAGAGCCTTCCACAGCTGCGTAATTTTAAGTATGCAAAGATTTTTAAAATGGCATTTGACAATATAAAAAGCATTCAAGTTTTTTTATTTATATTTTTATTTTTATTATTTTCATTATTTTTCTTAGATATTTTGTAAGCTATTTTAGTCTTAAAAGCGGATAGTAACTGCTGCGGCGAGCTGAACTGCAATGAGTAATCAACTTATGAATGAGTAGAATCTTATCTGATATATAATTTTCTGAGATGCCAATTAAAGATAAGAGTTTATTATCTGATATGGAAGCGATTGATTATTGATCGTTAATTTTTTGTTAGGCAAAATAACCTAAAGCGATCTTAGATGCCTGGAGCATAGCAAGTGAATTTCGTCACATATCGTTCACACAGAATATAGTTTAGAGTTGATTCATAATTGGGAAGTATTTCCAATCCTTATCTATATCATAAATCCTAATCATGCCGCTTCTCAGTAAATAAAGCGGGACTTACTATTCATAAAAGTAAAGATAAGGAACAATATAGAAAAAAGAGCATATCGGACGACCTATTAATTAATAGTTAGGACTTGTCTTATACATAAAAGATATACATATAAACTGCATTTTTGTTGTATTATTTAAAAATGTTATCTTTTAATTAATCATTTAAATTCTATGGCTTGATTCTTGAACTAATAACATTTTTAGATTTTATATATTCCTACGATAGATAAGAAGGGCCAAGGCCAACGCAACAAGTGATCCGCCTGCTGTGCGTATGGCTGAGTTGCACTTTTCCAGAGATTGCTCCACCCAGACAATATTCGTGCCCTGTCCCAGTTCAATGAACTTTATCTGCAGGTCCATCTTTTCTTCCGAAGTCAGATGTCGCTGGCGCGTCCACACCTTAAAGCGGTCGACGGGGTCAGTGCCCATGTAGCCGCAGAAGAAGGCGTATGTGCTGCTATCCGTTCGGACAAGCTTGTAGGTGATGAGCTCACTGCTGGTCTCCTCAACATTTTTCTCAAAGATACCGATTTCGGTTTTCGGATTCCAGGGATAGGAGCTCGACTTCTTCGCGGACTCCCATTTGCCATCAGAGGAGTCAACGTACTCAAATTGCAGATCAATCTTATTCTCCGTGCTGACCTTGTCATCAACTGAGACATTCGAGCACTTCATGTAGTTGAAGGGATATTGGCCCGTCTCATACCAAAGACCTCCAAGCTAAAAGCATGCAAAAAATATTAATATGTGCTTTAGGCTACTATTCTTTTAAGGCTTACAGGATCGAGATCCAGCTTGGATCCTTCATATAAACGACAATTATAATATGGTTTCACAGTTGTTGCTGCTGTTGAAGTTGAAAGTGTTGTTGGTGATATTTCTGCTTCGGTTGTTTGTTTTGTTGTTGGTAGCGTTGTCTGCGAGCAAACGCTGTGCATGGAGCAGACCAGCACCACCAGCACCACTAATAAGCTTTTACTATCCATGGCAAATTTCGAGAACTGTATTCTGCCGAGTTTGTTGAGCGACTGATCGATTTTTTACGAACACTGAACTAATATAATATATTATATAATATAATAATCTTATTGGTGTATATTACTTTTTCCCGGCGTTGCGTATGCCATAAATGTGCACTGAAAGAAATGTATCAAATTTAAATGATTTATAATTAATGTCTTCCTTTTTGCATTATGTCCTTTTATAGCTTTAACTTTTTTCATTAATTAGTATAGTCTTATTTATATATTTGTTTTAATCAATTGATTTTATGAAACTCTTTTTTTATATTTTAGATTCTTTCACAGTACTATAAAATGAATATTATAAATGATTTCTAATATTTATTTTCTTATGTCGTTTTAAATGCACACTGATTGCAGTCACAATTGGAATTGTTATGTATAATCCCATTGCAAAATTTATAAAGGCTTATCTGATATATAATTCTTTGAAATACGAGGAAGAGATAAAGGTTTAATGCATGATATACGAGTGCTGTCTGATTAGTTTCCTTTTTATGTGAACCACTCTGCATTACCAATTGATAGGGCAGTTGAAAGCAAAAGGAATTACGTCATCAGATTAATACAAATAATGACAATCGATATCAATCATCATATGAACTTTGAGTTGATTCGTAATTGGGAAATATATTCCCCTTCGTTATCTGTAATATCACTCCAAAAGAAGTCAGTTGTCAGTAAATAAGGCGTGTCAAACTGTTTAAAAAGATAATACTAATGGACAACAAATACATCTAAAATAACAGTAAAAATACTCTGTATGTGTAATGGTTGGAATAAGACAACTGAAGACAACTAAAACTACAGTAAAAAAAAACGTTGTTTGTATATTTGTTGGAATTATTTATATTTAATCGCTTTGCTTAATAATGAAAAAATGTTTTTTAAGAATTTAATATTTTTATAATTTAACTAAAATTTGATCCAAAATTGATTTTAAATATTCCTGCGATAGATAACAAGGGCCAAGGCCAATGCGACAAGTGCTCCGCCGGCGGAACGCATGGCGTTGCACTTTTCTATGGATTGTTCCAACCAGACGAGTTCTGTGTCCGGACGCAGATCGTCCATCCCTTTTTGGATGGAATCTTTCTGCTCCGCGGTCAGAAATGCGTTTCGCGACCAAATTACAAAGGGTTCGTCGGTGGATACGCCATCGTAGCCGCAGAGGAATGCGTAATTGGGGTTTGGCAATTTGATAAGCTTATAGGTAAAGGTAACCTCCTCCTTTTTCCACGTGAAGATACCATTTTGGCTGTCCGTGTTCCAGGGAAAGGTCATCGTTTTCTTCGCGGAATCCCACTTGCCATCAGAGGAGTCAACGTACGAAATGTCAATATCTATATTCTTCTCCGCATTGTCCTTTTCAGGAACTGTGATTTCTTTGCACTGAATATTCACGTCATTAGCACGGCCCGTCTCATACCAAACGCCTCCGAGCTAAGAGCAGGGAAAACATATACCATATGCATTTGGGCTTTTCATATCACTATACTTACAATTTCCAGATCGACTGCAACTGCTTTATATTCACTACAAGATGTAAAAGGTATTTCTGTTGTTTCTGTGGATATTTCTGTTGTTGTTTCTGCTTCGGTTGTCTGCGAGCAAACGCTGTGCATGGAGCAGACCAGCACCACCAGCACCACTAATAAGCTTTTACTATCCATAGCAATTTATGAGAACTGTATTCTGCCGAGTTTGTTGAACGACTGATCGATTTTTTACGAACACTGAACTTTAATATAATGTCTCCTTTATTGCGGCTTATCATATTCACATATACAGTTTTTCTCTGACGTTCCGCATGTCATAAATGTACACTGAAGAAAATATTGCAATTTAATTGAAAGTATGTCGGATTTTTACATATATTTTTGAAGTTTTAAATGGCGTTCAGTACCTATAACTGTTAATAACTCTTTAAAACTCTTATTGTAATATGTATAATATATAATATATATCTTTTCAAGTTTTAAGTGTTTTAATTGAATTTAAAACGTTTCGCAAAAGCTCTACAATATAATATAATATATAAATAAATGTTTAGTTCGTGCCGTGTTACATTTAAAATGTAGAATGATGGCATCAACTGCAATGAGTAATCAACTTGTAAATCAATACAATCTTATCAGATATATTATTGCAGAGATCAGGGCTGAATGCCTGATATAGGAAGTGTTATCTAATTAGTTTATTTTCAATGGTAAAGTACCCTGCTATATACAGTGATGAAGTATACCCTAGTCGGAGCATATAAATAATCGAAACCCGAAGTATTGGAAGTATTCGCGGCTTTTATCTTTAACATCAATCATAATCAAGACACTTCTTAGGAAAAAGAAAACAAGTGTAAAAGTAATTGAAGCGGTAAAGTTAAGGAATAATAAATACAGTTAAAATAGCAGTTAATAAATCATGTGATAGACGAGATTATTCACTTAATAAAGGCAGTGTGATCGGAGAGACTCTATTCAATAAGCACGACCAGAGGAGATAATTTTCTATGGCCTCGTCTATCTTAATGATAACAATATGAATCATTTTAATTACAATTGCATTGCCGGACCCTAACTAAGTATTAAAGCCAATGTATAATGTAATGTATAAGTATATGTCAATGTCCGGTGGTCGTGTGGCATAGCTCAGCGGTTGCCCCGTCCAAGAAGACGTGCAAAAATTGTCACCGTCAGTGACAGGCGGCAAGGAGCCGACGCTAAAGTTGTCGAGCCAGGACCTTTGTGCGCCTTGATGAAAACTGAATAGCGTGGAAAAGGATGCCGTGAATGCTTCTGTTGCTGCTGCTGCTGCTGCTGTTGCTGCCTTTGACGGCAACTGAAGTGCTCACAATGAAAAGGCAGGCAGACATTCTCAAATCTTAGAGGAGAGCTCCAGCTTACGAGCAGCATTCATATTTATTCATTTAATGAGCGCCGTTGTTGTCAGATACATTTCACATCTTTAACATTGTATTTATTAACATTTCAACTTATTATCTAAGCATTATCAACAATTTATCTGCTGCAACCCCAAATCTTTATAGCATCAGTTCCTGATCTTAACTGTTTCTGTAATATCCTTTCTCTCAGCTGCAATATGTGGCTCAGATCAGCGAGAGAACTCTGTTTGCAACTCTTCTTAAGTGCCCTTTGTCAATGTGCAATTGGAAGTTGCTTGAACGAGTAATGGAAAACGAAGACAAAAGCAACGTTGGCAATGCTAAGAAAAGTATTGTTACTGCATATATCCGCTTAACCACAATAGCGGCTGTCACATGTTTGCAATACTCAAAGCCGTTCACAATCGCTTGCTGGTTGGCCAAATCAACTGCCAGTTGTGATACACATGCGTTGGCATATTCATGTGTGTGTGTGTGTGTGTGTGTGTGTGTGTAGATACATTCATATGTTGCTTGCGAGTTGTTATGCCCCACAGACAGGAAAAAAAACTTGTGGCAACATTAGCAACTACAAAAACCGACAAAACTAAAATGCAAGGACAACAAAAAGCGTTTAAGAAAGATGAGTTTGTGTGTGTGGTTCAGCAACAGCTTGAGCCAAAACAATAACAACAGCAACAGCAACAAGAACAGCAGCAACAACACAAGCAAAAGCACCGACAGCAGCAATGGCAAATGGCAGCAACAGCAGCGGCAGCGGCAGCGGCAGCAAGAGTAACCGTTATTAAAGATTTTGAATACCTAATTATGAAAATGTCAGACGCAAACGTTTTTCTTCTTATTTTTTTTTTTTGGTGCGGCAAGGCACACAAGCAAAGAGCGAGCGAGCTAGTGTGACTCAGAGAGTGAGAGAGAGAGAGAGAGAGAGAGAGAGAGAGAGAGTTGCTGTTGTTGCTGCTGTTGTTGCTTTTTACTATTATTGCGGCTAACAGCAGCAACAGCAAATTGTGTTTGTGTTGTGATGTGCCTGGCAGCCAAAACATTTCGCATCTCTTTTGCCTTAGCAGTTTGCTGTGCGACAACAACAATATTCAAAACAGCAGCAGCAGCAGCAACAGCCTCAAAAGCAGCAACGGCAGCAGCAGCAAAATATGAAAAATTCCATTTTCATGTCACTCAATTGAATTTCCATTCAAGTTTTCTTTTATTTTTCGCCGCTGCTTTTGTTGTGGTTGTTGTTGTTGTTGTTGTTGTTGTTCTTGCCTTCTTTTTTCACTCCTCATATTTATTTTTTGCCAGTGACTGACGACGACGGCAACAACTGGGCCGCTCCTACGCCATTTTATATTTTTGAAACGTGTGTGAGTCATGCATGCGTGTGTGGGTGTGTGTGTGGGTGTGTCTATATGTGTGTGTGCGTATGCATGTGTGTGTTTTGTATTTTTGGCTTTTTCAGCTAAATTAATTGCCTACGGAATTGTAGTTAGTTGGCAACGTTCATTGCTGTTGCTGTTGCTGTTGCTGTTGTTGGTGTTGAAAGCTCAAATACAAACACTAATATAAATACAAAATGCCAGAAGCACACGCACACACACACACACACCACACACACACACAGAGACATATGCGACTAGCCAACAATGGCAAGCCAAAAGTCCTTTTGCGAGAGTTTATGGCAAAAATAAATAAATTTGGGCTTATCTCAATGGCATACAAGTCATTTGCAGCTGAGATTTTTTCTACTCTACTCTAGTTTCCACTGCTGCTGCTGCTGCTGCTTCCTCTACTTCATTTTGCCCAGAGGTGAATCTCATGGGGTATTTGGGAGGGGATGGGGGAAAGGGGAGGAACAGCTTGTGAACAATTGAGGCATGTCGAAGAGATCTGTGTAACTGGACAGGGATACGAACGTTAAGTCAGAAAACCGGAGATTAGCATTGTATTCGAGATTTCGCCTTATGTTGATGAATTGTTCAGGTGAACTTTCAATATGTCTATCCGTGTGTGTGTGTGTGTGCTGCTGGGTTTATGCAACTGCTGATTGCTGTTACCAAAAGTGGAATCAGAAACTTCTATAAACTTCTATACCTTCTACAGTAAAAGGTGGATTCTGACAAAAATTGAAAGCAAACACATTTTATAGTGTTGATATTTGGTTTATGATACCGATATGTCTATTTCATATCTAATCTTTATACGTTATATAGTTTCGTACACACTTAACTTAGCCAAACCCAGATAAATACTTTTTGCTACACACACTACAATATAGAAAATTTTCCTAAAATTAAAATCGCACCAAAAACTAGAAAACAATTTTTTTTTTTAATTTATAAATATACAAAAAGGAAATACTTAAGAAAAATTCGTCTTTTATAATATAAGTTTTCTAGTATATTATTTAGAAAAGTTGATTGTGAATTGAAGTAAAGAAAAACACTGGATTTCAGTAAGATAAAACGCATCGCACTAAAACCATACTTTTTGAATAATAAGGGGAGCTGACCTTGACTTTTGTGTTCTTTTTTGTGAGTGTATAATATCGTAATGTGACTGACCTAACCCTAGCAGCCGCAACTGAAGACTTATGGTCTCCATTTAGCAGACCCAAAAAAAGAACACACTCACACACACCCCTAACTCGTGAACAACAGACACACAGACGCCCTAATGTTGTTGTTGTTGTTGTTGTTGTTATTGTTGTTGTTGTTGTGATTGTGTTTTTGTTTGTCTTTTGTTTAGCTGGTGACAGCGGTGACAACTGCAGCGCCTGCCTGCAGTGCTCTGCTCGCTCATCTTTTTGCTTCTCTCTGCTCGGCATTTAAGCCCATTTATTTCAACAATTTAAATATAAATTTAACAACAACAACATAAATACAAAAAACAAAAAAAAAATACAAATAAATGAAATAAAATAAAATAAAAAACGAACAGAAGACTGACCAGCCTGCTTGACATTGGCGCCTGCTGCTGACAAGCTGACAGTCTGCACCCCAGGGCTGCTCGCCGCGCCCCCCGCAGCCCCCGGCTCCAATCCCTCCACAGTCTGACTGTCGACGTTTGCAGTTGTCATGCTTTTTGCTTGAGTAATTAAATATAATTTTCTTTTGCGTTTTACACGGGCAACAAGCACAACAGCAACGCAAACGACAACAACAACAAGAGTGACAGTTGTTGCTGCTGCTCAGTCAGCTATCAAGTGCAGTAAAGTGTGTTGTGGGGAGGGGTGTTTGGGGGTGAATTGATTGTTGCTGCTGCTGCTGATGTTGCTGCTGCTGTGGCATTGGCAACAAAAATACGGCTCTAAACGGAAGCGGGTGGGGGATTTAAGGCACATTGCGCATACGCCGTGTACAACGAGAGTCGTCAATAAATTTTGGCAAATATTTGACAAGGATTTTTGTCCAGTCATAAATAGTGTTTATGTGTGTTTATGTGTGTGTATGTGTGTGTGTGTGTGTGTGTGTGTGTGTGCTGTTGCTGCAGCTGCAGCAACAACGACAACAGTCGCATCAATTTTTTGTAACATGTTGCCAAACATGGTTAAGCCACGCCTCTCCACCTCCACCTCCACTGCCACCCACCCAATTCCAAGCTGCCACCCACAGCTGTGGTGGCCACTTAAATGTCGTTATGTTGTCGGGTCACGCGCCACACAATTTTCCATGTCCAGGCCGGGGAGCAACAACAGGCAGCAACAACAGCAGCAACAGCAGCAACATCAGCAACAGCACGGCAGCAACTTTATTGCCGCAGCAATTATGCGTACCTAATAAAAATGTGAGTGTGTGTGTGTGTGTGTTGAGGGGGTGTATTGGGGATGTGTGTTGGATGTGTTGTTCGTTTCAGGAGTGTAGAAAAACATTGAAATCGACATCGACAGCTTAGCGATTTATGTGTGCGAAAATAATTAATGCGTTCATTTATTTAAAAACGTGTTACGGCATTCAAATGAGATGCCAACATGCGATTCCATATGCACAGTTAACCCATTGGTGGCAGCAGTCCTTGCCGCAGTTGCAACTTCAATTTAAGCTTACTTCAATTCAGCAAGTGAGTACAGATTTATTTGAAATAGCTAAAGTAATGAATTGAAAATAAATATTTTAAATATTTTTATTAATATTTATTTATAATTTGTTCAACTATTGTTTGCAAGGGGTTAAGCTGTGTGTGTGTGTGTGTGTGTGTGGAGTGTGTGTGTGTGCGAACTTTAACGCTTTTGTCGAATTGTAAATTCAATTTGCCGCAGTGGCATTAACAGCAACGCCAGCAACAACCATCAAGCGAACAGAACAAACAATGTTTTACAACAACAACAAAAATAAATAAATAGAAAATGCAAAACAAAAAAAAAAAAGAAACGGAAAAAAATCAAATATGTTAAGCGTCATTTAAGCGGCATCGTCCGCTTGTCTGTTGCCTGCCTGCTGCATGAGATAATGCCCGATTTGATGTGTGTCATTGTGTGTGTGTGTGTGTGTGTGTGTGTGTGTGTGTGTGTGTATGTGTGTATGTGTTTGTATATTTTTCTAAAAATTTGCACGCATTTCATTGTTGTTTGTTTGTTTTGTTTGTTTGTCGCACATGTGTGCGGTTCCCAGCAGCAGGAGCAGCAGCAGCAGCAGCAGCAGGAGCCGTGGCGCCCCCCAAAAAAGTATGCAAAGCAAAAAGTGGCGCACGCCACACACACAAACAAGAGTGTGGGTGTGTGTGTGTGTGTGTGTGTGTGTGTGTGGGAAATGTAAACGGAATTGTTTTGCTTGCTCAGCATGTGAGTGTGTGGCAAAGGGATAATGACAAGCAGCCGGGACAGACCAAACACACACACACACACACACACACACACACACACACACACGCCTCCTCATGCATTGGCAGGCACAAGGTGATGATGTCGACGTCGACACGCGCTGCGTTGCGTGTCTTATCTACAATGCGGGAAAACACGCACGCAACTCAAGCAGCGGGTTGACAACAACAGCAACAACAACAACAGCAACAAAAGCAGCAGCAGCAACAACAACAACTTAAAACCTGACATCCCTTCTTGGCCCGAAACTGGTTTGCGAGTTTGTTTAGTTGAAGCGCAATCACAATGGATTTGCATTGTGGTCTAATAGTGTTGGCCCATTGGCTTTGTCCTTGCCGTGTATAAATATGTATATCTATATATATATATATATGTATGTTTGTTTGCCCTCGCAAATTAACTGTTTGCTGCTGAAAGTGTGCACATTCACAGTAAGTGTACCTAATAGGACAGAGATAATACATGAATCCACTCATTGTCTATCTTTGGGCTCGGCCTTATCTTCGCTGAGTGGCTTCACTGAACAGTCAACTGGGCATTCAGGCTATCAACAATCAGTAGCAATTTTTTTCAATTAACAGAACCACTTGAAATTAAACAAAACAAATTGTACAAAAATAATTAAATCGAGTGGAAATCTTACAAGTAGCAATTATTGTTAAACATTCGCAGTTAGCTTTTGACTAATGGCAACAATTATTAAAAATAATCAAACTTTGTCCAGAGAAACTTAAAGTTTTGATTTGCAATATAATAATGCATAGAATAAACCTATCTAATCTAAGTTTGTCGCTTACTCATTGAATTATCAATATATTTATAATGATAAGGTTAAGGCTGCTTAACTTTCAAATTTGATTTTAGTTGTATATATCAATTATTATATATCTTAAGTAGCTATCTTATACTGAATGTATTTAAGACCTTTTTCACTTATTTTATTTAGCAGAGTTCTGGCCTCTGCAGGACATCACAGAAGACACGTCCGATCCTGCCGAGACGATCCTGGTGGACAGCTGATCGCTGTTGGATAACTGGATATCTGACTAAGGCGTAGTGGGTGCCATGAGAGCCTATATCAAGCAGAATGCATATGTATATATTTATTTATGATATCATGTCATAAGTCCTGTAAAAATACGATTTGATTCTGCAATAAAATTCTAAGCATTATCATATTTAGAAATATTTCCCTGCGGGGAAAAGCTTTACAAGTGTTTGAGTTCCTAGATCACCTCATAATATTTGGATGCAGTTCGATAGAGTTGCCTGCGATTCAATCGAAAAGGATTTAGACGAGTTTCAGCCTTTTATCAATTCTTGTTCCCCTGAAAGTATACCTCATTTATTTTGCCTAAGGGAAATTTAGCCAATACAGCAACCTAATTTGAGTCCCTGCTTCGCACTTATGTTATCCTAAGCTGTAAACCGCACCCCCCACACAAAAAAGAACTAATTTTTTAACACAACGTGTTTCTTTCCTTGTGCGCTCTTGTACAAATTGTGTAGAGATACATATAATATTGTGCAGTAATAAATTTAAAGCCAGGATATTATAATATAAAATTCACCACAGCTTTCAAATTGGAATTTACCTCAAGACTCAGCGAACAGCTGTTAACATAACATTTATGTTAAGTGTACAGCTTTAGTCATGCTGTTCAAGCGATGTTGAACGCTTTACAACACTGAGTTAATTCAAAATAAACGTTGAGTTTAAATGTCAGTTATTATTTTTAAGCAATGTTTAAATTTACAAAGCTGCATTAATTTATGTTTACGCATCGCTTAAGTATAATTTAAAATGCAGCACTTTAATCTCATTCTTTTAATTGCACTTTATTGATGTATTAAAAACTAGTTATGTCTAAATCGACTATTAAGTAATTTGTTCAACGGGCTTTCCTTTATGTTGTCCGTGCTTGGTCCTTGGCCAACCATTCCCCTAAGGATGGGCGAACACTCACACCTGCCACGCCCACCACAAAAGCGACTGCACTCGACGACAACGACGGCAACGACGGCGACGATGATGTGACTAATTTAATGACTATTGTTCAATGACTCAGTTTAAATGTGATCAGGGATTTCAGGTGGTGTAGCTGGTTACTGGGTGTGGGGTAGGGGGTGGTTTATCATTGTGATTGGTATAGAGTAAGAGTAAAACATACATGTACCTAACTTAATTTATACACTAATTATCACATAGTAATCTTATTGTTTAGGCGGTTGAAAATTTGCACTGATTCGATTTGCGATTTGCGATTTGACTTTTGCAGTTTGACTTGTTGCGTTTGGGGGGGCTCAACCATAGCCCAGCAGATATTTGGGCAGATACGTGATGGACGAGAGCAGGCTGTAGCTATGAGGATTGAGAATTACAGGATAATACACACATTGTGTACAATTAATATCAGAAAACTCATTTATTGTCAACAACTATAATTAATTTAAATTTAACGTTTAACCATAAACCAGATAAGTGTTTTTGCTTAAACTTTATATTTATGTATAGATTATTTTATGTATATAAATATATATATATTTACAAATTGGGTTGTGATCATGACCTCAACCAAATGTACCGTAAATAACATCCAAGCCGCCCCAGGAAGTTGTATTCATATCCTCCTCCACGGTGTCATGTTCCCCACTATAATTAAGTGTACCCAACCAGAAAATATATGAGTATTATATGTTGCAATTATTTCTGGTATTGTTTGTGTGCAGACACAACAAACAAATGGGGACAATAGAACAATAATACACAAATATGATTCACAAAACAAGCACCAAATAAAAAAAACGAAGCACAAACAACAAAAAGAAGTAGACGAAGCTGAAGCTGAATCATCACTTCAAAAACGATACATACGAATTGGTTAATCCGCGATAGAACCATGACTTCCATGACTTCGAGGAGCCCTCGTCGATCTTGGACTCGACATCCGCACAGAAATGGCGACGATCATGGGATCGTCCACTCTTGCAATCGCAGAGCATCCTCTTCTTGCACTCCGCATCGCAGGTGGGTCGAGCCGGTGAATTTTTCCAGTAATTTCTAACAAACAATACAATTTCTCACATTGTTGCCATACAAAATCAGAGTTATCCTACTTACTTGTAGTACATCTCAAAGAGCTCCTGATTGTCGGTCAGCTCGTTGAGCAGCTTATCCCAATCGCTGGGTCGTAGAGCCTTCATATTGTAAGCAGCTCTGGCCGTATATAGCTTATACCAAATCGGATAACCATATAGATTGGCCTCCTTCAGATTCATAATCCACGATTCGTGATCTATGACCAGACGTGTCGTCGTGTCGTGATCACCATCCACCTAAGAGAGAATATAATATTGATATTAGAATTCGGCAAGATCAAAGAAATTGGCGTTTCATATCTTCCAGAATAATATTCCTGATTAAAATAACTATTGATCTTACATAGTAAATGCGGTATCCTGGATTCAGATCGTAGTAGGGCGACACGGAGGGTCCTATGTAGGCAATGCTATTGGGATGCGCTAAAAAATTAAAGGAAAAATTATTAAAAATAAAGAAATAAATATTTCAAAAATCGATTAAAATATTATTTAAACTTACTCAGATCATGTGGATCGTAAAACATTTCGAACTCATCGAAATGGGTGTGTCCGTAGAACTGGGCGGTAATCGTGCTCTCATAGCGCGAAATGATCTTGTAGAAATTGCGAGACCAGACCTTCAGGCAATCCGAATGGCCCGGTGGAATGTGGCCAATGACATGGACCTTCTCATTGGAGAACTCGGCGCTCTGCAGCTCATAGATGAACCTAAATAGAGGCGAGGGGAAAGTGGATTAGTTAATGGATAATTGGCTTGAAAAGTCATCAAACACTATTTACCACTGCAGCTCAGTGGCGGGATCTGTGGAGTTGAGTAGGAGCCACCAGTTCTTGTTGTTGCAATAGTTCATGTTGAGGGATATGATGCGGAAGCCCGGACGCACCAGGACCGAATAGAAGGCGCCACGACGCACCGTGTGTGAGACGCTCTGTGGCAGCCAGCGACGCCATTGGACATCCAGTTCGTCATACAGCCAATTGATGGAGATGTCCACCTGATTGACATAGGGCGGTGGATAACTGTTCACCGGTGCACTCTCGTGATTGCCCAGTGCGGGAAAGATGGGCACACCGGGAAATTTCTCCGTCATTTGCTTAACGGTCTCTTTGATAATCTCGAGATTCTCCTGTTTCGTTTGATTCCACACATCGTGCGGCGGCAGATCACCCGTCCAGAGTATATAGTCGATATCCTTGTGCGTGTCGGCGATATGGGCGAGCATATTGTCCACGGTTCGCTTGGGTGTATCGCATTTACGGTAATCTCCCCACTTGCCAGCAGCTGCATTGGGATTCGCAGGCCGACCGCTGCTCAAGCGACAACACAAGGGCTCATTGCAATCCGCATTGGCACCCTCCACATAGTGGGGATCGTAGTGGGTGTCGGAGATGTGCAGCACCTTGAAGAACGGAGCCGCCTCCATTGGCATGGGCAGGTCGGAGAGGCGTGGTGGCTTTGGTACCGGTGGAAATATAACCTCCCATTCATGATACGGATTGTAGACATCGCCGCAGCCATCGCCAATGATGAAGCTGCACAGCTCATCGGGTCCCAGATTGACGCGCTGCAGCACATAGATCAGTTCGCTGCCAAACAAATGGGCGACTCCCTCGCAGACCCGAGGACTCTGAATGTTCAGATTCGTGCAATATTGGGCAATCATTTTCATCAGCTCCGCCTCGGTTTTGCCCGATTTGATGTAGTGCTGGAGCAATCCGGCGCCCGCCTTACACGCCGTGCAGGACACCTTGGATAGCACACTGTTCTCAATCTCAAAGGCCACCTGTTTCAGATTGAACAGCTTGAGGGCCTTATCCACAAACGGCGGATACGTGAGTCCATCTCCAGCCGCTGCATCGTACCACAACATCCGAGCCGATGTCCGATTCCTTCGCATCGTACGCAAACGTTCCAGGAACTCGGCATCGCTGTCGGAGGGTTCGCTATTCGTGCGATTCTCATGATACTTGAACTCCACATGGGGCACTATGCTGCGCGGTTGCGCCTCCACTGACCAATCGTCCTGCGTCGGCTGCGTCCAATTTATGGGCGCCCTTGCGTTTGTGTACAGAAATGGCAGAGCTGTTAAATTTAGTAAAGAAAAGTTAGCAGTTGAACAGTTGAATCTAAATTCTAGATTCTCGAATCAAGAAATGTGTGTGGCACTTACCATCGGTTACTGTTAGCCCTGCAACAGCGGCAAGTGCCGCGATGAGCCAGCAAAATTGCCATCTCTTCTGTGGCATTGTCTGTGTCATAATTGTGGCACGGCCACAACAACAAGCACAACCACCGGCACCACCAGCAGCACCACTGTGTCTCGTCTGCGTCGCCGGCTCAGCCAGTTCAACAGGCAGGTAGCACCACTTGACCTACATTTGTGGTGCGTTACACAAAAACCGAAAATAAAAAGGAAACGTGCACAGTCATTATTATGTTAAACTCGTTTATAAATCGTTAACTGTAAGTGATACACGTATATATATATGGTATATATATATATATGGATGTGTGTTTGGATGAGCAGATGCCCTCCTTTATTGCCCTGTCATCAATATTTTGGATTTTGGTCCGCACTTCATGAAAATGGACATTTTTCTCGATTCTCTAAGCATAAAGTTAACAATTTGAAATTTATTGCAACTTTGCTAACATTTTTTATGAACTTCGCAGATTGTAAACAATGTGGCAAAACAAATAAAATAACTTGCAAAAACTTGCCAAAGTTGGGGTATATTTTAAAACTGGTTTGCAGTAAGCCAAAACAAGTTTAACAATCTGTTTTGTTACAAGCTACAAGAGATAAATGGATATAAAAACCGTAGAGAAGGAGCATAAATTGGATCGAATAAATCGAAGATGGAATACTTTAAGAAAACTGCAGCTATTCATTAAGAGAACTTAAATAAAAATCAAATATACTTCGGAGTCTGGTACAAAAACCAATTCCTTATCAATGGCAGCCACTGAATCACTTTGCCACTAATTATTGTTATTATTACGTGTATATATAGAACAGATTATATATTTATTCCAGATAACCGTAGAACGTCAAAGCTTAATGGAAAAGATCATAAATCACATTGCTGATAACGAATAAAGGAAATTTAAAAAATATATGCTTAATGAATGAAAAAATTTGCAGATCAACAAACTGAAACCAATAACGCGATAAAATCAACAATCAAGCTGAAGTTACTTGAAGGAATTTCAATTTGAAAAGCAATCTTGAGGCGAATGATGCTGATGAAGCACAAAAGAAAGAGAGGAATTTTAATCTTTAGCAGCTGTAATCATAGCAGACAGCTTAAAGCTGTTTGTTTTTTTTCCGCAGTCTGTTGACTTTAACAAGCCCAAAACCAACAACGAAATATATGGCAAAAGTCAGGGATAAACCAAACGAATAATCTATAAATCACAGCAGTTAAACAAAAGTGCTGCTGTTGCAGTTGCAGTAGCCTCTAATGGCCATTAAAGGTTGACTGCATCTGTATCCATACACAGACACACACACACACACACACGCACACACACACACACATGCTGATGTGTTGTGGGCGCTTAAACATGGCTGACATTTTACAGCTAACGAGTTTTTAAGTGCTGTCACGTACCATGTTACCAAATTGACATATTGATTTTGCATCCCCCCCACAAAAAAAAAGCGATGCAGGAATTAGTCACAGCAAATCGAATAACTAGTCGTATGGGTAATGTAGAGTTGAAACGAATCGAATAAAACAGCAGAACTGTCTTCGTTTGATTAAACCATTAAAAAATATAACATACTCCGTTCAGGGTCAGTTCAGATTAAGTGTGGCTCAACCAGCTGATAGCGTCTGTCCCTAAATGAAACGTGAATATTGTTTGAATGTTTGTTTTGTTTGGCAAAGCGCACTTAAATAAACAAGCACTCAATTTCCAGTTAATTAAAATCCACGTTCCAGCCGACAATGTCTCTTAGTTCGATTATTGGCTACAGCTCGGGGCTGACAGTGTCCGGCAATTAGTGAAATACTTTTGTTATAGCTAAATTTTATATATATATATATTTATATATATAAATGTGTGGGTATTTTCTAAACGTCCAATTTAAGTCTACAGTCTTTTTTTTCGTATAGTTGTAGTTACGTATTAGATAAACATTAACCTTGATATGAGCGCAATGTGATAATTTAACGAGCTATCAGATCTCGACACCAATGCCCCCTTGCCCCTTTAGACTTGACATGAATATTATTTAAAATACATGGATGAACATATTTAAATTGAACACATATGTATACATTCCTGGAATTCCTTAATTTATTTAAATTATAATTTAAATTAGTTTTCATTTGACTTACTTTCTCATTTAGTGTTTGATTAACCTTGATTGGGATTAGTCAGACACATAAGATACACATACAGATGTATATATTTATATATATCTTTTTTTCTTGCTTTTTTTTAAACACAGTGCGAACATGAATCGCTCTTAAGCCGTGCCTCCCGGGACCATCATCACATGACACCCCCCAAAATATAACAACCATAGAAATTGATTTGTTGCTGTTGTTGGTTTTTTTTGTAAGTTGTTTTGTGGCATCTGTTGTGATAACCTTAAGACCATTTTTGTGTGTGTGTGTTTATTGTGCGAGCCCATTATGCATAATTTCAATGTAGTCACACCGAGTCAGACTGCCACTGGAGAGGTCGGTGTAGGCCATGATGGATTAAGAGGGGGTCGGAGGGTGCTGAGGTGTGTGTGTGTGTGTGTCTCAATGCCGCACAACATTTGCGCACTCGCATGGTAATTGGTAATTGGCAAAGCCGGCCAGTCTGAAGAGCGGCAGTTGCGTTTGCGTTACGCCTTAAAAGTGGTGCACCAAAGGGGGGAGGGGAAGTGTGTGCGGTTTGAAATGGTGCGGTACATTGGCCCCTTGACGAAGACAACGAGTGAAATCGTCAACGGCGAGATGGCGTGTAATAAGAAATAAGTAGTAGGGTCCGCAACTAAATGGGAAAAGAAAGAGAGGAAAATAAAAGAAATGAGGGGAGGGGGTAAAAAAAGGCGCGCAACTTTTTATTGTACGTTGTGTGTTTTTTCTGCTTTTCAGATTTGTGATTTCATTTTGTGCGAAAATCGAAAGTGTCTGCGGCATGAAGAAAACACAAAAGACCGAGTTCAATGGGCGGCTGGAAAAAAAAACGTAAATTTTCCCAAAACAAAAAACAGACCCACAAACAAAACAAGTTTCTAGTTGGAAGCAGATTTTTTGGTTGTTTTTTTTTTTTGGGCAAGGTTAGGGGCGTAAGATTTAGAGTTATGCCCAAGAGGTCAAGCCAAATACCACTATGAACCCAAAAGAAAGGAAAAAACCAAAAAAACAAAGCATATTTGACATTAATGTTATGCCTCAAAGTATTTTCTGCCCATCTCCCTCTTTCACTCGCTCTCTCTCTCTCACACACACACTCTCTGTCTCTTTCTCTCCCTGTCAGCTCTTTCGTTGTTTATTCAATGCACGCGCCTTGGGGCCAGGCAATTACCTCCAGCAATCCAACAATAAAAACAAAAACAAAAACGTACCGCAACGCAATCGAAAATTTGGTGCGCCCAAAAAAAAAAAAGAAGAAACTTTCACTTTCTTTAGAAATTATTATTATTATTTTTTTTTATTTTATAAAATTGTTTTTTGGAGAAATGTGCTAAATACCGAACTGAGCCCAGTTCCACGCTTTGGCTTGAGTGCCGATTATGCAGCTGTTGTTGTTGTTGTTGTTGCTGTTGCTGTTAATGTTGTTGGTATTAAATAACGGCACAGTTGTCACACTGCTTGCAATGATTATCTCTAGACATTTTCTGGTTTTATAATAATTAAGAGTCAGATAGAAAACGAAAGTGATTTTCATGGCGTGAGATGGCAAACAAAGGGCACTTTTCCACTTGCATACAACAGCTGGTATCTTCTGCAAGCAAAGGGAAACTATTGCCAATATTACATATATCTGCAATATATATTCAAAGAGGTAGAAAGGAGTGTTAAATTCTTAATACCTGAGACAACTTTTGCAATACACAATAGCATGCAAATTTTGTTCGCATAATGAGGCTTATGTGATCAAAGATTAGAGTTTCTATTTAAGAGAATTACTCAAATGGAATTTAAAAAATACTTTACTTTTTTGGCATTCCAATTTTAGTCACGTATTAAAGACAGCGTCTACATTAAAATAAGATTTATTATTTGCATTTCTTGATTGACATTCAATTATTTTACAGAACGTGTAATGTGGTCAGAATGTGTGAAACTCAAACTTGGCCAATGCAGGTCGGCCTAAACACATTTATGTGTATATAAATATGTATTCCAATTTGGTTAACGTTAGCTAATTAAGTATGCAGCTACTGAATGAGAAGAAGTAAGTGAGAAACAGAAACCGCAACGGAAAATAGAAAACAAAAACAGGCAGAATAATGCCAAAGGCGGTTTAAACAAATGAAAGCGGTGCGTAACCAGGCCCAAAAGAAGTCTTGCGTATGACAAACGATCGATTGCTCGAAACACAACAGGCGTGCAAGAGCGGGCGAGAGGGCGAGAGGCCGACAGACACAGAGAGAGAGAGAGAGAGAGAGAGAGAGAGAGAGAGAGCGAGCATAGGAAGAGCTTTAGAATGTCTGTCAAATGAAACGGTTGTTTGACAGCTAAAGAAGAAAAGTGAAACAACAGCTGCATTGACGAACTCGACAGGCAGACGACAGGCAGACAGACAGACAGACAGACAGACAGGCAAACGCAGGCAGGCATACCGTAATTCAGATTTTGCAAGCCAACAAAAGCTGCACAGCTTTATTTTTTCTTCAAGCCGTTGCGCATGCGTTGTGGACAAGTGTTGGAATTGGCCAAGTGAAAAGCGCGAACGTGTTTATTTTTTGTTGTGTTTTTGTGATCATGTTTTTGTTTTACTTAATTTTTGTATGTGTAACAAACGCAACTGGTTTGCAATTTTTGACTTACAAATATGGTCTAGTTTTAGTTTGAATGCGATTTTTACCTCTTTACAGCAAATGTTGAATTATATTTCAACTTTCGGTTCTTTGTTGCGATTTGGTTCTTCGACACTTTTTCTTTCCTTTGTGGTTCACTCAATGGTATTTATAGACGAGTTTGTGCCATAATTCGCGACTCTCTTTTATCGTTTGGCCTCAATTATTTACATTTCGCTTTGCTTGATTTGTGCTACTATTATTATTGGTATTATTATCATTTATTTTAAAAATTTCTCACTAATTTTCTCACACTCTTTTGGCATGCGCTGAAATACCGCAAAAGCACAAACACACACACAAACTCACACACATATGCGAACACTGATTGAAGAAGAGACGCGACGAGCCGACGTTGTTGTTGTTGTTTTTGTCGTAGATTTCACCCGATTGGCTGCCTTTTATCGGTTTAACCGTCCGTCCAAATCGCGCGTCCGTCTCTAGCCAGCCAAAAAAGCTTCAAGCCAACTGCTCTGCACGATACGCCATCAACAACTGAACTGAGGCGATAGCAACCAAATCGAATGCAGCTTTTGAGTCAAGCTTGCGAGCGCCAAACAGCTGGCTAATGCACACAGAGAGTGAGCGCGAGCAATAGCGAAAGAGAGAGAGAGAGAGAGAGAGAGAGAGAGAGTAAGCTTTCGTAACGCTCGTTTAATTAAATTTACAATAGGAGCGTGATGAATCGTTTTGCAGTTGTCTCTGCGCTTCAGCAACTCTTGACATTAATTAGAATGGTGCTTATCTCGAAACATGTCAAGAACCATTGTTCAAAAAACGGAAATTGTTTTAAATATTATTGTATGAAAATACTAGAATTTGTTTATAATTAACTGTGACATTATTAGTGAATATTAGCAAGTTCTTAAAATAGATATTAAGCTTAATAAAAAGAATAGAATGAACAGCTATACATACCCTGTAATTTTTAAACATAAATTCTCATATTTTTCTGGAATGTAGATTTGTAAAAATACTTAAGAAGAGCCAATATTATTTACTAAAAAATTTCAACAACAACTTGTCAGACTCAGCGTCATGTTAGTGTACTATTATTGTTTATTTACAAAATATATACAATGCTCATAGACTAATTCACAGCATGGCGTATCAGTAAGCGCGTGAACTTTGCCACTTTGTGAACAACAAGAAAATCATTGCTCCACATTAATCAATCAGTCAACAATAACAGGCGATGTATGATTGATGACGCACTTTGCATCAGCTCGACTTGGCGGAGGATTCAATTGACGCCGTCGACTGTAGCGAGTGCTCGCTGTAGATGGTGAATATGCCGCCTTTGACGTCAGTCGATGGAGGTAGGCTGTCCACAATAACAGGAGTTGCCACTTGAACGGGAATCGCTGGCTGTTCAGATTTCAAATAGCATCGCCAGGTGACCTGCAATCCAAAGCAGAAACAACGTTTGTGCTGCTTACACGAATCCTGGGGCATGGCCACATCTGACTCCTGCTGCGATTTCCTGCAACAGCAGATCGTCTCCCTGAGCCGCGACAGCAAATTGATGGCTTGCGTGGGGAAGGTGTAAAAGAGCGGATTTAGCGCAGAGCTCATCAAGTTGAGCACACCAAATGAGAAGTAGAACAGATAGCTGATCGACGAGGAAAAGGATCCGTAGAGGCGCATAATCATAAAGACCCAGGCGGGCAGGCGTAAACATATAAAGATGCCGATCATAATTATCACCACGTGCACCATGCGTCGATGACGTGCCAAACGTACCGCTGCCGCCGGACTCAACTTCTCGGGCAGCTCCAGCTTCTGCAGCTGCGTCGGCGCCATTGTGGCTGTTCCGTTCATATCGAAGGAGGCAGCCACACTGAAGGCAGTCATCATGGCATACGCTGTCTCCGGCTTGCTCAGCAGATACACAAAGCGTGCCTCATCCTGTCGCTCCGGTTGCTCTTGCTCTTGGCGGTTGCGTTGCTGATGACGTCGGTGCCACAACTGCTTGGCAATGGTCACGTTGAGGAACACAAAGGCCACAAGACACGGGGCAAAGATGAGGGCAAAACAAATGATATTGTAGATTCTAATTTGGCTCTGCGTATGACATAAAAATAAATCATAAATAGAAATGCAAATTGTTTCAGCAGATAAGATAGTAAACCGGAGTCAACAGTCTGTTAAGGCTTATACGCAGATTGATACAAAGCTGATAACCCACTACGTAGATTATATGTAATTAATATTCATAAAAGAGCAAGAAAAAAATGATTGTCTTATGTACGCCGATGGCGCATACCCTAGCAGACTGGAGTCAGCCTGCCGACATATAAGAGTCACAAAAAATATAAATAACACCGACCAATTGTTCCAATAAGATATAGCCTTATATGCTTGCTGACAATCAGTTCAAACTCACCCTTTTGCCCAAGCACATTATGGCTGTGAACACTTCATCCTCGGTGCTAACGTTGACCTCAAAGGCCTTGTAAATGGTAATCAATGGAACTGCGGTGACAATACAAGTTATCCAAATGCCGCCAATGCAGATGATGCAGAATTTACGGTCGGGATTCCAAACGCCTTTCTCAGCACGTCTTAGGACCATATAGCGATCCAAGGCAATGACCACAAGTACCATGCTGCTCAACAAAATGGTTGCAGTATTGACAAGCGGCACAAAATTGCACATGAATGTGCCAAGCGTCTGAAATACATAAAAAAAAAAAAAACATATAAAATTACTTGTTTTACAATATAAACTAAAATAGTCGATGATGATAACAATTTGTGTCGGTACATGCTATTTTATGAATACAGATTAGAGACTATTAAACTTACCCAAATTTCCAAGTATTCGTCACTGAAATAGCTAACGTTGTTTGTGAAAAAGTTAATGCTATAGATTAGATCGCTGCAGGACAGCGAGATGAGGCAGGCGCGAAAGAAAGGACGCAGTTTGCGTCTGGAGTTCACATATAGGCTGCTCACGTTGCTCAGAAAGGAGCAGAAAAACATCACGGATATCAGTGACATAAATGTGATTGTTTGTCTTTGACTGATTTTATACATATTCTTTACGTTCACAGTCATTATTACATTATTCTCGACGATCAGACTTCGCGAATCCATTTAATCTACAAACCCTAAAAGTATGCAATGTATTTTAGAACAGATTCGTGCGTCAAGTTCAACGAATTGTATTTAACTGAAAATTGAATGTGTGGCACCTGCCACCTGCTACCGTTGAACAGCGTTGTACGTTGTACGTTGTATGGTTAACGTTTAGTTAATGATTATAGCCAGATATCAGTGGTTCTTATCAATCGCTTGGTCGTCCTCGCCTTCTGATAGCCATCCGCTGTCACAGCAGTTTTGTATTGCTGAATCCCACACGCGATGCGGCGATGAGGCGATGAGCGATTGACCAACGACCGCATCGCATTTGGGAGCGCGACATGTGTCATGTGTTTTATGTGGCCAAAATATCTAACAACCAATATTATGGATCATTTGGCTAGTTCACATAATCATAAAATATTGAGCGATTAAAGTTCGCATTTATCAATCGCTAAGTTTTCGGAAATTATTCTACACCTAAGTAATTAATTACTATCAACTTGTAGTAGTAAATACCCATTGAATAGTTATGAAATATTAAATAAGCCAACAGAGAGATGGATGCATATTATGTCTCTTATCTGCAGCTCGATAAGTTCTTTAAATTTGTAATCCTACCATCTGTCCTTATATTTGTCTGTCTCAGAAACAAAAACAAAACATCCGATTTTTAATGATAAACCCATTGTGACATTTTATAATCAAGTAGGAAGCTATTAATCAATATATTTTCAATTGATTTTTGACTCATTTAACGACTCCATTTCGGTAAGTTTGCTTTACATCTACGTCCAAGTAGAGTCGGAAAATAGCTGCCCAAATGCTTCCTTGGGGAATTGTAGCCTTGCTAAAAATATCGTCAGAAGTCATCATATCCTTCATATCGACTCTGATCAAGAATACATATACTTTATGAGGTCGGAGATATATTTTCACTGTATATATTCAAGTTAAATAATTGCAAAGTATGAATAAGGTAACCATCGCTATAGAAAATTAGATCATTGCTAAAACTAGTTCTTTATAACAACCCATTTGAGGCAGATCTAACTGAAATTTATAGAGTATACACATAATAATTGCAATTATTTTCTTTATTCGTTGAATTGTTTATTCATACAATATATTTCGGCAAATATTTTAAATATGCATTGGCCAATTGAATTACTGCATAGCACATTTTATTGTCCACATTATTATTTATTTTCATTCAGTTGTTTCATAGATGTCTGCTTAAGTTGCTTCAAAAAATACAACGCTTTCAACACACACACACACACACACACACACTCACACACACAAATATGTAAATATATCTAGCATCATATTATTAGTATACTTAGCTAAATTAAATATATATATAAGGTATACAAAAATTACAAATTTAATTGTGGTAAACTTAACAGCAAAAGCCTAGCGCTAAATAAAATCTAATTGCTTATAAACTAAATTAAAAATCGATTCGAGATTTTAAACAATGAACACACACAAAACGCAATCGCAAACAATAATTACAAAAAAAAAAACATTTAAAGCTAGGTTATGATTTAATTACAAAAAAATAAAAAATACTTGGAATTTATTGGCAAACTCAAAATTCACACACACACACACACACAGACAAGCACACATGCACACAAAGTAAACAGCTATATGTTTGCCATATACATATATATATAAATATATATATATGATCTAATTATATAGTCTTTTATGCTTAGCGCAAAAACCCGCATAGTTATAGTATAGTATGGTATTGCATAGTTTAGTTTAGTTTAGTTTAGTTTAGTGGATTAGGTAGCTTTACAACGACGGATAGTTTTTCTTTATCATTTTGTTTTTGTATTAGTTGTTGTTGATCATTTTGTGGCAAATGCATTGCGCATACGCCTAGTAGTATTCGGGCTGCTCCTGCGACTCCACATCCATGCACTGGCTGCCCATGTGCACCGTTAGCGTCTGGTAGGGCAACGGCTTCCCCACACTCAGATTGGCAGTCACATATATCAAATAACTGTCGCCGGGCGTCAGACTGAGTATGGTCTCCGTTTCCAGCTTGTCCACGCTGCTGCAACATTAATTGAGCATTCATTTAAATAAATGTATTTTTCAGACTTTGCTTAGGTCGGATACTATCTCTTCTCTCTGTCTCTCTGTCTATCTCTCTCACCTGTTCTGCTTCTCGCGACAGCGTATGTATTTGAAATTCTTGTGCTGCGTTATCCGCAGTGCCCCAAAGTCCATGCAATAGTTGGTGTAGTCGACAACGCTGCGTGGTGGCAGATTAAAGACAATCACACAGTAGCTAAACGGAAAGTGCGAATAATAAGTACAATATAAATAAATCAGTGTAAGTTAAATTCTACACTTATAAAAACGTAGAGTTCACTTTTTGAATTTGAAAATAGCTTGCAATGCAATTATAATTAAAACTGCTTTCTAGACAGACTTAATTAATATTTAGTTGCAGCTAAAAAACCAATTACCCTTCAGGTAAGTCTGTTTTTTTTTTAAACGCCATCCTACCTCAGGGCTCGCTCATCCGGTGAGCCATGCCAGGCAATTGTGGTGCTGGTGCAGCGAGTGCGAACATCGAATACCGTTATATTTTCTGGCAACTCGGCCAGATCCCGGAACAGGCGTTCACTGCTCAAAGCCAGCTGCAGGAGGATGCAAAAAAAAAGAAAAAGAAACAGATTACTCAGCATTTTGGGTGACAGCCCCAAAAAAAAACTGAAGCCAAAACTCACTCGCACTTTTTGGGCACGCAACGCTTCGTCCTCGTTGCTGGGCTCGAAACGCATGAGATACCGCTCGCCGGGCGTGACGCCCTCCAGCTTGATATACGTCGGGGAGTAGATGTCACCCACGTTGGCCACCAGCCGATGTTGACGCAGCAGCTTCACTCGTATCTCGCTGCCCGCGCACGGCAACAGCAAATACCGTATGAAGTGGGGCGGTGGCATGGTCGAGGGCACCTTGAAGCTGTACACCTGCACGCCGTGCAGTCCGCCAATCTTCAGCAGTGACAGCGCCTGTTCCCTCAGCGCCGTTGGCTGTGTGCGATTAAAGTGCACCTGGCTGCTAGCCAGCGTCAGCGTCAGATTCTGCAAACGCTGATGCACTCCGAAGAGCTGCAGACGATAGCTGCTGTTGGGCTGCAGGCCCCTCAGCTGCTGCTGTGTCCGAGCGCCGGTGCACACAATGTGCAGATTGTGTCGCGGATTCAGGTGACGGGCACGTTTCGGTGCCCGGGACCACACCAGATCCAGCATGTTGCCGCTGCCTGTCGAGCAGGTCCCGGAGGCGGCACGTGAATGCGTCTGCTGCTGCTGCCTCGTGTAAGCATAGACGGCCTCACAGAAACTAGCAAAGTCCTGGCCACTCCCCGAGGAGGTGGTGGAGGTGGTGGAAGGGGAAGGGGTGTTGGAGCTTAGAGTGCCAGTGCGCTGGATTACCAGGCAATAGTGCATGGCATGATAATCAAATTTACTAAAACAATTCATAATAATTGTTATTAGTAATTAAATGTTGTGAGCAATTCTTGATTATATGTTGCATATATATATATATGTATATATATGCTATATCTAGAGAAGTACTCACCTTCGCTCCCATTTGACAATCAGCTGACGCTTGCGCACACGATTCTGGGTGCGAATCTGGATGCGATGTGTGTGATTGAGTAGGGGCCAGCTCTGATGCGGATGCTTGGCCTGTGCCTCCAGCTTGAGGGCACCGCCCTGACGCGCCTGGACAAACAGATCGTATTGGCCGCGAAGGGCGCAGGGCAGGATCAGTCTGCCCAAGGTGGGTCCCTTTGCCAAACGCAAAACGTTCGCTGTCGAGTCAAAGATGAAGTTATTAAGGCGGCAACCGGAAAGCGGCAACTTCAGCTTACCTGTCTGATTGTAGTAGATCTGACGTGCCACGGGCATTGAGAACAGAATCGTCAGTGGCGTTGAGTTGTTTAATTTCAGCACAAACCTGCCAGAAGGGAGACAAACCAAAGATGAAGAATTAGTGCTAAGAGAGGCAGAGAGGAACAGTGGCGGAGATGGAGGCGTTGTGGTTATCTGGTGTGAGTTCAGGGCGGAATAAGTGAGCTTTTGATGCTCTATGTCAAGAATCATGACACTAAATTATCACACGCAATTTGTTTCGTTGTTGAGTCAGCGCCCTTGGCAACTGGCGCTGCTTTCAACAATGTTGCAACACTGCTCAGCATTGAGTCCAAGTGCATGACTGGTTTTATTTTGCTCTTCTCTTCCCATCCCAACCCATCTCATCTTTCATTCTTTGTCCCGATCTTCTTGGCCAGCAAATGCGTTGCAATTGTCTTGCGCTTAGTAATTAAATGCGAAATTTATGTGCAATTTTTCTAATGACAAAAGGCCAGAGACAAATATGCCAACAGCACACCCACATAAATGCGTAAGTGTGTGTGTGTGTGTGTGTGTGTGTGTGTTTGCTGGCAACAGGAAGAGCCGGCAGCGCCATTGCAGTAAAGTGACTCATTGACTTGGCTTTTGGCCGGTCATCTCAAGTTTTATGACCGGCTACTTCCGGGCAAATGCCATTTGCCAATAGCTGCCTCGCCATGCCCCCTTCATATGTTACACGCCCGCTGTATTTTGTAGTTGGCCACAACGCCAAAAGGTTCCCAACTGTTTGATGGAGTGTTTTAATGCACTCATCCATTGTTGGCGGCCATTTTCAGATTGGCGCCGCAGCGACTGCGCAAATATTTGCTTTAATTTAAGGCTCGCATGTTGCAGTTGCTGTTGCAAGTGCTTTTAATGTTGTTGTTATTACAATTATTGTTGCTGTTGCCCGCCTGATGACAGCAGTCAATTAAATAAGGCAAACATCATGTGCGAACAAAAGAAACACACACACACACACTCCACATCTATGTAATCCCTTCCATTATGACAGAATATTAAATGCTCTCTCTTAAATTATATCTAAAAAAAAAAAGGTAATGTTAAAACAGTAGTAAGTAAACTTAAAGAAAACAATATTAAAAATTAATGTAACTCTATAAAAATTGAATGTGAATTTTAGATCCATCATATTTGAGCAATATTTTCAAACAATTTATGATCTAATAATAAGTTACCAACATATTTTGAAACTAGATTGGGTAACATCCAAGATCTATTTTATATACATCCAATTTAAACAGAAGCAGCTACAAAAATAAATAGCTTAAGAAAATATATCAATTATTGTTGTGCTACAAAATAAATCACTATCTGCAAGTTATAACCATAAATAAAAAAAGATACCCTAAGAAAAGTATTACATCATGTGTATATATAATATATATTTAAGTTCGTGCCAACGATATGCCGTCCAAGTGTAGGGTGCAATAATGCCAAAACAGCAGCAGCCAGTTTGTCTGTCAGCCCACAACAAACAAGCCGGCAGGCAAGAGGAGTTTGGAGTTTGGAGTTTGGAGTTTGGCTTTTCAGTTGCTCGACCATCGTTCAGGCCAACGTACAGAAAATGTGGTCAAATTTGTGGGCAATGAGGAAAAATGTGCTGCTGCTGCTGCTGTTGCTGTTGCTGCTGCCAATTGGTGGTTTTGGCATTGTGAATCCGTCGAATGAGTCAGCCAATATGGTTATCTATATGCTGCCCGCCGAGGATGTGGGTGCACAGACTTGGCAGGTGGGCGTCGACTGTCTGGACAGCTTTGCCCAGATCTTCTTCTATCGCAAACCGCAGGAGCGTTTCACACGATCCTACAACCTGATGCTGACGCATGCCTTCAACATGTCCATGGTCGCTGCACAGATACAGGAGGGCTTCAGCAAGCGCATCAATGAGGCCATCAGTGATACGGAGGCGCCACCAACACGCGAATACTATCAGCTGCGTGTGATCTCGGATCTCGATAAGCCGTCCAAGTTCTTTGGGGAACTGCTGCTGGCGGATAACTATGTATTCATTGTGGACAGCTTGACGCATCTGCGCAGTCTGGTGACCGATTATGTGAGCAAGAATCGCTCCTGGAATCCGGGCGCACGATTTCTGGTGCTCTATCACAATGCCGAGATGATGGGCAAACCCTTCACGGTGGCAACATCGATCTTCAGCATTTTTCGCACCGAATTCTATGTGCATCGTGTGGCGCTTCTCTTTGCCGACACACCCACAGATTACAATCTGCTGGTCAATGATTATTACAGCAATGTCGACTGTCGCGTGTCAAGCGTCCAAACCGTTGGACACTGCAACAACGGAGAATTGAATCCGTCACCACGTGCCGTGCAGGTGGCCATGCAGGATTACATAAGCGGATTCAGCCCGAAAAACTGTACCTTCCACGTTTGTGCAGCCATTGCGGCGCCCTTCGTCGAGGAGGACTGCATCATTGGCATCGAGATGCGAATCTTGGGCTTCATACGCAATCGATTGGAATTTGTGGTGCGTATTGTTATCGGATATAGTCATAGGATGACTTACACTTAAACGATATCAGCTCTAAGCTTTAAATGAATAGAAATAATTCCAGCTTGAATTCGCTATTATCCTTTGCAGACAAATCAAACTTGTATACGGGAATCGCGTGGAGATGTGGACGACGAGGGTAATTGGAATGGTCTGCTGGGCAAGCTGTCTAATGGCGAGTGCGATTTCATCTTGGGCGGCTTTTATCCGGACAATGAGGTGATCGGCAAATTCTGGGGCACTGATACCTATCTGCAGGATGCGCACACATGGTTCGTTCAGCTGGCAGAGAAACGACCGCCCTGGCTGGCAATGGTGGCCATCTTCACGGTGTACACTTGGGCGGCCTTTTTGGGTGTGCTCCTAATTAGCTGGCTGTTGTGGTATGCGTTGGTCACACTGCTGCCGGAGCCACCGTACTACCAGCAACTGAGCTTAACCGCAATTAATGCCCTGGCCGTATCCTTGTGCGCCGCCATCCAGGAGCGACCCATTTGCGACGCGACACGAATATTGTTTCTGATGCTGACGATTTATGGGCTCAATGTGGTCGCCATTTACACATCCAAGTTGATAGCCACTTTTCAGGATCCGGGCCTATTGGAGCAACTGGACGAGCTGGAGGAGGTGGTGGCAGCGGGCATACCCTTCGGTGGCGAGGAGGAGAGCATGGATTGGTTTGAGAACACGGATGATATGTGGATATTCAATGCATACAACCACACCCGACCCTTTCGTCCGCACGACGTAAATCTAATAGCGGTGGAGCAAGGATTACGCTGCATTCTCAGCAGTCGCATGTACATCATGCAGAGTATACATGCCGATGACATTTATGCATTCCCCGGCAACGTCTTCATCAGTCCCATACAAATGATTATGAAGGCCGGCTTTCCATTTCTCTACGAGATGAACATGCTAATTCGATATATGCGCGATGTGGGCATTATACAGAAAATCGATTCAGATTTTCGCTATAACAATACGTATTTGAATCGCATAGCAAAGATGCGTCCCGATTTTGCAGAAACGGTCATCGTGCTGACCACAGACCATCTGAAGGGACCGTTTGGCATCCTAATTGTGGGCATTTGCAGTGCATCGCTGGCGTTTGTGGGTGAGCTGCTCTACGGCCATCGCCGGCACAGACGAAGGCAGCGGCGAACTCGATCACGTGGTCGTCGTCGACGTGCTGCTGGCAATTGGTATCGGGAGCGGCAGCAAGTGCGCAAAGCGGTCGCTCCAGTTGTGCGCTTTACGCCCGTTAAGCGACGCAAAGTCCTGTAAGAAGCCAGTCAGTCAGTCAGTCAGTCAGCCAGTCAGCCAGTCAGCCAGACAACGCAGACAAACCAAAACAAACAAAACCAAAACTCAGCTAAGCAACTAGCTAAAACCATAAAAATTGACTCAATTCACATAAATTTGCAATTGAGCAGAAGGCAGCAAGAAGATAAAGAAGAAAATGCGCAGATGCAGAAGTAGAAGACGACGTCAATTGTGGTTGTTGTTGTGGTTGTTGTTGTTGTTGTTGTTGTTGTGGTTGTTGTTGCTGCGGTGTTGGGGTCGTCGCTGTCTTTCTCCCCGTTGTTGTTGTTGTTGTTGTTGTCTTCCTCGTTGTCTGCTTGCTCGTCTCGTCTGGTTTGTTGTAGTAGTTTTCACGCGAAATACTTAAAATCAGCGACAAAATTCTATTTTTGCAACTATCAAAAGCGACGGCATGAAAAACAAGCAGACAGTCAGGCAACCAGGCAGGCTGGCAGCCAGGCAGCCAGGCAGTCAGTTGGTCGGTGTCGGGAGTCTGGTCTGTTCTGTTCGGTTCGGTTCGGTTCAGCTCTGCTCTGCTCTGCTCTGCTCCTACTTCTGCATTAACTTCTGCCTCCCCAAACACCACCCGACACCCTCTAAATGCCCTGCATAAATTGACAATCAGCATTGAATGAACACAGTTTTTCCTGCACAGCAAAAAGATTTGAAAAGCAAACGCAAATATCGTCAGTGTCAACTGTCGCTGATAATATTGTTACAAACTGCATATTTACCGACTCTATTTAAAAAAAAGTTTCTAAATTATCGTCAGCTCAGTAAAATGCCACGAATAAGCGCTAAACTTTCCGCTTGAAACTTTGGCCCTTCAATTCTTTCTCCCTTTTTTTCTTTATATCTAATTGCAATTATTTTAATAGCATTTCGGGTAGATTTAAAATCTCAACAAAAAGTATAAACTGTATTGTAAATGTAAACGTTTTCCCAAACATCAAAAACTAGTCAGCATAAAAGTTTTAAAAATAAAAATTGAAACAACAACAGAAACTAGATAAGAACAAAGTATTCCAGATAATACTTAAGTATATATATATATTTTTGTTTATTTGCTCTTATAGTTAAATAATAGTTCCTAAGTTCCGTGTACCATTTTCAACAACACCTAATTTTAATACTTATACACTCAAATAAACTCATAGAAAGATAATAGATATATATATATACATATATATTGACGATTGAAATTGAGAGCTGGCAAATCTTTTAAGAATCAGTTACAGGAGCTGATATTATTAGTCCATATCCTAGTACAATAACAAAACTCAATACTAAATAAAATATTTTGAAAATGTTCCAATCTTTACCCAAACCTTTACACTTTACTTACCGGAACCGGAAATACGGAATCGACATAACATCGTGTTGAAAATGCTGAGCCTTATGTGTTGTATTACTTCAAATAAGATGCCATATTATATATATTTATATTTATATTTACTTATATTTTCCTGCTAAAAGCAACTTCATCAATTTATTCCTATTGAAACTTAGAGACGGAAGTTTTCTTCTCCCCTACTGACAACAGCCATAACCTAGCCCAACCAATCGTTTTCAATATTTTATGCCAATAATAACTCATTGAACTATACGATATATGACTATAAACAACAATTTGCTAAAATACGAGCACAATAAATGAATGTATGTATGTATTTTTCGTATTTTTTGTATTTCTTGTATTTTTTTGTATTTTTTTGTATTTTTTTGTATTTTTTGTGTGAATGATTCAAATAATGCCCAGCGTGAAACAAACATTCGCATTCACATTTACTTGATTACTCACTAAGCACTCACAAAATGGGCACAGTGCGCACTTAATGTGTGTGTGTGTGTGTGTGTGTGGCAGTGTGTGTTGATTTGGTTTTTGGTGAAATTTTAGACTATTGAACTATGGCAGCGCAGTCTGATGCGCTGACTAAGCAAACTGGGGAGTCTGTCTCGCCCCGTCGACAGTCGCGACGCCCAAGTGTCTGTCTGTTGTAGGATGCACTAGATGCAGTTGCAGTTTGCAGTTCGCGGATATAGATACAGATACGGATACAGCAACAGATGCAGATACAGCTACAGATACAGATACAAATACAGATACAGCTACACATAAAGATACAGATACAGATACAGATACAGCTACAGATACGACAAGTCTTGACGTCTATAAATACAAACAATAAGTTTATTTGAGGCACAAAACAGTCGTCAACGCTGCCGCTGAAGGTCTGCGCACTATTCAGGCACAAAACCAACTAAATTATGCACTGCATTTTTATGGTCAAAACAAATTTTAGTAGTCTCGTGTTTTGTTGTTGTTTTGTTTTGTTGTTGTTGTTGTTGTTGTTGCTGGTGCTGTTTTTATTGTAGCTTCTTTGATACGCTTACAAATAAATAGTTTCACGCCATAAAGCAGCTCATTGGGAGCGTGCACAGGGGATTGCTGGTGGCAGGGGTAGGAGGCAGCAGCAGTTCTCTCGCTGGAGCAATAAAAGTTGTTTACAACGCTTGAGCCTGCGGCGCTCATAAAAATGCAGCAGCAGCAGCAGCAGCAACAACAACAACAACAACGAGCACATTAACAACAATTTTGCTATTTTGTTGTTTGTTTTGATTTTCGGGCCATTGGCGAAATGCGTAGTAGTAAGTGTTGTGTGTGTGTGCGTGTGTGTGTGTGTGTGTGTGTGTGTGTGTGTGTGTGTGTGTGTGTGTAGTGTATGTAGTACTGTGTGTTGTTGTATGCAACGATGCTACAGGTGGTCAGTGGTGCACACAGAACGTGGCCCAGTCCCAATTCAAGTTCCAGCACCCGTTCCACTTGGCGTTCGAGTTTCAGTTTTGTTTTGCTATTTTTTTTTGGTTTGGTTTTCTTGTTTTTTTTGTTGCGAGCGCCGTCGAATTAAGTCGTTAAATTAATATTTATGATTTGTTTGCGCAAAAATTATTAACAAGCCGACGAAGGCGATGCGTTGCGTTGATTGCGCCTGCCCAAGGAGTCGCCAGTTGTGGCAATATCCTCAGTTCAGAGGCTGTTCAGATCGCTTAATTCTAGCAAAACTCTTAATGACTGCACACGCTATAAATTGTGTGCACACAATTCCGTCGCTCCTTTTCACACGCTCTCAGCTGCAACATGAGGCGCGCAACACGTACAGCTGAAGAGTCAAGCGAGGGGCTGATGATGGACATCGACATGGACATGGAAATAGCTGTGGACATAGAACTGGAGCCACAACACTTGCAACTGGAGCAGTCGATTTGACCACTCTGGTCGCGCGACAATAAAACCAAAAACTCTCCACATAAAACAACAACAACAACAACAAGAACAAGAGGAACAACGACGACGACAAACCACAATATTAATTTGAATGTTTGACATTCTATGCCAGAATGATAAAAGTCATTTGAGAGCAAAAAAAAGGCAAAAACGGAAAACTAAAAAACGAATAAAATGCTAAACAAGAAACAAATATATAACTTCAAAAGGTTCGCACGTTCTTTGGCGAAATAAAAGACAGAAATGTTTGAAATATATAAAAGTAATTTCAAAAAGGAAATGACAGACGAGCCATGTCGAATTGGATATGTTCTTGCAGGGACAGGGATATCATAAGGCACAACACATACAATAAGAAAACACAATAGTTATTGTGTAAAGTGGCACTTTAATTGATTGATTTTCTAAAATGAATACAAATAAAAGATCCATTAATAATATGCCCCATGTTTCTAGTAATTCGTACTTAATGCCAACAAAGCAGTTGAGAAAACAGAATAGTCACTTTGAAAATTATATATAAAATTATTATTTGCAAATTGTTTCTAATATTTGTTGTTTCTACAATCGAATAAAAACGTACTTCCGCATCTAATCTGCGTTGACTGGCTGACAAAGTCAACGCACCCGAACGATATGCAAGTGTATACAAATCGAGAAGACAAAATGCCTGCCAGGCGCGCGCTAAGCGAAAACGTGACAGCTTTTCTTGACCCAGGCCCAAACGAGGGCAAAACAAAAAAAAAATGAAAAAAAAAATAACAAAAAAACAACATAAAGAAAAGAAAAATACAGAAAAGAAAAAAAAGTTGCTCATACGCCACGTGCAACACGGCCGCAGCTGTGGGCCTAGTAGCAAAAACAACAGAAAAAGAGCACAAACACTAACAAAACACACACACACACGCACACTACTTAGACAAACAAGCTAAAGTAGTAGCAGAAGAATAAGAGCCACACACACACACAGAGATACACACAGACACACACACACACACACATGGCTAATATTTATGGCAACTGTAAAAATCTGGTGATGGTTTTTGTTTGGCCAACCACACGTCGTGGTTATAAATTATTTTTGTTGGTTTTTATTTTTGCTATTCCCCATTCCTCTGGCCGGGGCATCCTTCGTCCTTTAGACACCGCATTTTGTTATTGCGGGGCCATAATTTGATTTGTGTGACAGGCACCGTCGCCAGCGCACTTAGGCGCATTACAAACACGCAAGCTCGCCGAACAAGGATACATGACTTTTCTTGACTTTTCTTGACTTTTCTTGACATTTATTTTTGTTTTTAACTCACCGTTTCTTCTGACGATGCTCGAGTGCAATGTGCACAGGCACATCCACATACAGATCCTCGACATCATCGATGCTGTTCAACATCTTCTCGTAGGCCTGTCGCTGCGGGCAGCTGGGCGGCAGGATATGCGTCTCCTCCAGTGACTCCTCCAGTGGCTCCAGGTTGATGCGATTGCTCGCGAGTGGCGTATGTGCAATCTCTGCCCCCAAGTGTGGCAGCAGCAGTGGCAGCAGCAGCAGCAGCAACACAAGTCCTGGCTGCTTGGCCAAATGTTGCCGTCGCATTTTTATATTTTATTTTTTTTTTGTTTTTTGATTATTTAGCTCTAAAGTTTATGGGCTGTTAACTGTTCGCAATTGGCTTGAATTGGATTTGTTTGGCAATTTTACGTTGAGTGTTAGCTGAGATTTACGTGAGTTTGGATTTTGGTTTGCGATGAGAAAAGATTTCTCAAAGCAAAACTTATTTCACAATTTAGAAATACAAAATCTTCTATTCTATTTTCAATTCAATTCAATATAAAATCTGAAACTAACACATTAACAGCTAGATAACAGCTGCAACGATTTATATTATTCCATCGTGGGCATATATAAAACACATGTTTCTCAACTCTTTCAGATTACCCAACTGACTTTAATTGAGCGAGACAGCAAACTGAAGATTTAATTGCCTTTGAAAAATGGATTTCGTAATATAAAAACTCAAGTAGAAGAAATTGAAAGGAAATATTGAAGAAAACGTACGAAATTTAAATACAATTGGCTGAAAGCATGCACGAATGGATCTTATAATTATATTTATATTTACAGGGTAGCATTCAAAATGTATTAAAATAAAATCCACTTAAGGAGGCAAACACGAATGCTCTTAAGTCAGAAGCGATTTTATTTAATCTTAAAAAGAAACAGCTTAAAGCATTTCAAGCAGCTCATTTGGAAAAAATCCCAAAGAATTTAGGGTTTACTTATTTTACTGATAAGATTAAGTCCAGCAAGTTCCCAAATATTTTCTATGCCTATTTCTATAAATCATTTCCATCAAGGCAGCTTATCCTCTCCGCTCAATTGTTTTTTTGTTTTTTTTTTTGTTTTGTGTTTGTGTTTTTATCCTACTGCTTTAACTCTTCTGCTTGGCCACTTCAGCAGCTTTGCTGAGGAGGACTCACATCAGAGCTTGTTGCCCCCATGCTGACAGCACAACCACTCCAACCCCAACCCCAACCCCAACTCCTGCTGCTTCTTCTTTGCACAATTAAGGCCTGTCAAACCTTTGACACACGTCGCCGCTGTTTGCTGCTGCTGCTGCTGCTGCGTTGCTGCCTGTGACAACTTCTTTAGCTTTGGCTTTGGCCGAATATATGGGCAAAAAGAAGAAATTATTTTTGGCAGCGCAGTATATATATATATATATATATATATGCATATATATATATATATAAGTACATATTTTTTGTTTCAAGTGTTTGGCTTGGTTTCTTTTTTCATTTTTTGACTGAGGGCAGCCAATTAATTTTGACTGCAGTGAATCGATTCTTGGAACTGTTAGATTTACTAATTGCTGGCCACACGCCCCCTGTACAAATTCTCTTTTCTTTTTCTTCTTCTTCCTTTTTTTTGGCAATTAGAGTTCTGCGAATTTGCGTGTGCCATAACAATTGGGCAGCGCTCTATTGCAAAATGGGTGTTGGGGGCTGCTGCTGTTGCCCAGTCATTGGGCAGGGGGTTGCCACCTGTTGTCGCCGTGCCGAGCAATTAACGGCACACGCCTGCCATCAAAACACACACACTCGCTTTCGCACACTGACTCACTTTGCCTACGCTGTGGTGTTGTTAATTTTTTGAGCGCGCATCGTTTGTCTTGCACTGTGTTTTTGTTTGGTACCGTTAGCCTAGCGGTATTTGTATTTGCACACGGTTTGCTTTTGCAGCACACATACACAGACGCACACGCACAGGCACAGGCACAGGCATACGCACAGACACAGTCACATAAACAAAGCACAGACACGCGCGTAGGTCGGAAGCTGAAGCTTTCTGCTTCCGTCTGCCTTGACGAGCAAACACAAAATGAGAGTCGTGCGCAAAGCAAACGAAAAACCGAGCGCCGAACTGCTGCCGCTGACTGAGCAGCCAGCGTCAGCAGCGACTGCAAAACGAAGATGCCGCCCCACAAAAGCCCGAAGATGTTAGCCGAAGTGGCAACTGCGCAGCCAGCAAACATATGTGTATGCGTGCATGTGAATGTGTATATGTGTGTGTGTGTTTTTATATATAGCCTTCTTATGCTTTTTTCTGTGCCTTAATTAATGTGCCTGCTTCGGGGGCTGCCCCATTGATGAGGTTGACAGCTTCGACTCATTCTTCGCCGGTTTCCCTTTTTTACAACCCAATGTGCCCACTCTGCCCCTGTGCCATGTACAAGCTCCCCTCCGCTACCCCCTCTCGGCTGTTGTTAGTGCCGCGCCAACATTTTCGATTTTTGAATTTCATTTTCATTGAAAGGCAACAGCAGCAGCAACAACAAGTGAAACATAAAATGCGTTGGTTTTATGCACGGCACGTGACTTTCAATGCAAAGAAAAAGAAAAAAAAGCCGAGCGCCACTCAGCCGCAACAAGCTGCAGCCACTGTGAGCGAGCGGCAATTGTAATCCGAGTGGCGACCAGAAAACACGGAAGATAAACATTTGATTCAGTTTCAGATTCAGATTCAGCTGGCTCAGATACCCAGCGAGCTGCCACCACGACTGTGCCGTGCCTGTTGCAAGCAACACGGTCTCTCACAATGCACCATCGAGTCGCCCTATTCGCCGCCACTCGCCGCTGTCCGTGTCCAAGTCGCGGTCTCAGTGCCAGCCCCAGTTCGTCTACAAAAACCAAACATTGCGAAATACTCACAGGCCTTCGACTCGAGCATTTTGCTGATCGCATCGATTTAAGTACATGTGTTTTTCCCTTCTTTTACATATACAGCGCAATATATCCAGCCAGCAACTTAATACACAATTGTACAAATTGTAAATGTACTATGACCGCCGCAAATCTTCAGAAGTTTATTTTGAAATATTAGAAACAAAAAATAGCGATTCTTAGGAGTTAGAAGCATTTTTCCTCGCGTTCAACATTGATTTGATTGCTGAGCATGAAAGATAATATTTTTTATTGTGCCAAAAATACCTCCATCCTTTATACAAACAATTAAACAAAAAAGTAATTTTACAAATATATACAATATTTAAAACATATAAAATATACAATAAAAAATACAAAATAAACAAATAAATAAGCTATATAAGATGTATATAAAATGTATAAAATTTTAACAACATAAAATCGTGAATATATATTTAAAATTTATGCCGCGAATGTTGTTAAATATTTTAAAAAACAATACAAAAACTTGGCAAATCTTAAGCTTGCTTTATTTTTGTCTAAACTTCATTTAAAACACATTTTTAAACTTTTCCAAATCATTTGCTTTTAATGTTCATGTATTTTATTATTGTTTGTTTTGTGAATTATATTATAATTTACGTGTTTACAGAATGCTGACGTCGTCCGAGACAAGAGTCTCTCCGTCTGTCTGTCTGACCGAGTTACCTGTGCATTATTACGTGTATGCCTGTTTTTGCGTTGTGGGGTTTTCCCGGAATTCTGACAACGCCAAAAATCTGTTGCGTATATGGCAGGAAATGAATTTTTCGATGCCTTGCCTCGAAGCACGCGGCAACCAACATCCAACAAATTAACAGCAAATTAGTTAGAAAAGCGGCACACAGAGGCAAACGAGGCCAACAACCAACAACAACAGCAACAACAAAAACAAAAACAGCAACTGCAAGAGTTGACGACAGGAGCAATGTTGGCGAGGAAGGCAAATGGAGGCACGGAAAGGGGTAACCTTGGAGGCGCCCCTAAAGCGCATAACTCAAGGGCCACGCAGGATGGGTAGAGCCCAACTGAGATCCAAGTCCAGCTTTGGGTTCCCCGCCAGGCCAGTCCAGGCCAGGCCAGACCAGGCCAGGCTCATGCATAATGCAAGGCGCTGCTCGGCCTGTCAGCCCCGACTTGGGGCTCCAACTCTTCCTCCGACTCCGACTCTGCCTCCGACTCTGCCTCTGTCTCTGTCTCTGCCTCAGTCTCTCTGGTGGTGGCCCAAGCGGCGTCGCGTTGCATTTTTCAACAAATTAATTATTGACAAAAAGGTGGAACGAGCACCTGAATGAGCGAGTGAGTGAGTGTATGAGTGAGTGTGTGAGTTCACTTTTTTTGCGGCTTGTGTTAAACGATGGGAACATTGTAAAAATAGATGGCTTTCCAATTGGTTGGCTGTCGGCTTAAGGAAGAGTTGTAAATACAAATACATACATAAATAACTGAATGCCTGTTAATCGACAATAATATTCATATATTCAGTATTCAGTAGACAACTGTAGAAAAATGTATTTAAATTAAAACAAACTTCACTTATTGCCTGAAGTCAGCATATGCTGAGATCTAAATTTCACTCTAAATTTAATAAAAACAGATCGATTGTTTCTATGTGAACTGTATGATAATAGTCGGATGACGGCTATATATGCAAGATAGCTTCAAAACTGATACAAGGACATAACTATATCGATTCGGTTAGCAATGCTCATCAAGAATATATCTGCTTTTTAGGGTCGAAAAGAGGTTACAAATGTAATTTGGAAAATCACAAAAAACTGCAAAAAATATATATGCATTCTAGAAAAATCATTAATATTCCCAGATGGTTTTTAATGTGAATCGAAAGTAGTCTTTTTTTTCTTTTTTGATAGCTTGCAAATGAAACAATTATATAAATAAATACATTACTAGTGATTAAATTAAAATAATATTGGAAATTCATTATAGTAATTGGATGCAATAAATGTAAATGTATGTAAATGTAATAAATTGAAATGCCAATATTGAGTGGCGCGTAACTGGCAATTAATGTGAACCAAATCGTATTACTAAAGTGTTCCCAGCACCATTATCGACTGCTGCTGCAGCTGCTGCTACTCCTTATTTCGATTGCATCCAAGTTATTGGTACAACATTTTTGCCTCACACTAGCACTTCATCAACGCGAAATGATTGGCATGCCAACGTCAACGGCTCGGAGCAGCAGCAACAGCAGCAGTTGAAGCAGCAGCAGCAGCAACAAAAACAACAACAACAATTGCCGACGCTGACGCTGGTGGCTGCAGCGGCGACAGCCTCCGACATATGTAAAAGAATCGTTTAAAATAAATGACAGTCGCGCCCCTCTCGACTCTCACTCCCAATGCCCCCCCCCCCCCCCCCCCCCATCTCACTCTTTCTCTCTCTCTCTCTCTATCTCTCTCTTTCTTGCTGGATACCCCAAGTTGCCTGCATAATTAACCACAAACTCGCAGCACACGGCAGATCACAATAATCAATACGGCGAGCGAGGCTCTTGCCTGTCCGAGCTTATATAAATATATATATTTATATATATACATATATATATATATATAAATATATTTTGTTTGTATTTCGTATACCCTGCAGCCAAAAGTTATTAAGAAGCTAAAGCTTGGGTTATAGCCATCCGACCATCTTTTGCAAGAGTTAGCGGCTTATAATTGAGTGCTTGACTTATACATTAACTTTAGTTTTTTTCTTAAATTGAAATAAATTTAATTCTCATTGATTTACATCATTATTTAATTGACAAAGACTTTTTGAAGTTGTAATCAGACTAAATACTGACTTTTGCTTAAATATTGCAATTATTATTGAGATACTTCATGCACTGCAACCTCTGAGCCAATATCTCAATGAGACAATCTATGTTTATGATCTCCTAGCTTAAAGCCTAGGATAAGTTTTTTACTGCACAATGCTAGAATTATCTTCAACTTGTGTCAACATCTATGGAAACATATACTATAAATATTTAAATATATTTACTGCTATTTCTGCTGCTATTTCATTTTCAAGATATGGCTATTTTCAAGGAGAAGCGAAATAAACACATAGATTTAAAAAAGTGGTCAGCAAACAATTCACATTTGTATTCGCTCTGTTTAAGTATTAAAAACTACAATAAACTCACAGTTAACGACTTACAACTGACTTCTTTGCCCAACATCTCATTTGGTACAGGGCATCTGATAGTCGCGCATTATTAGCCCAATCCCTGTGACTTGTTTCGTTTTTTGCCACTTGATTGTTGTGCGTGTGGTCCAGTGCTTCATATGTTTTCGGTGGCTTCGTTTGAACTGGGCCCACACCCCAGCTACCAACTACCAAATACCTACTAGTCATCATACCATCCTTGGCATTTTAGCTGCCAGGCATAGCTAGATTATTTGTTTACACGCAGCCCATCAGCCCGATGCAAATCCGTCCAGTTGTCCAGTCCAGTTCGAGTGCACGGCGCATAGACAAATGCAAATTGCCGAAGACTTGTTGTTCGAGCACATTACAACACCTTCTTAGGGCGCCGCGGGCCGCAAATAAATGTGGCACACACGCCAAGGCTGTGTGCTACACAGATGCCGCCTGGCACCTGGACCTGGAGAAGACAACTGTTGCTGGTCGCTGGTTGCGGGCAAACCCAACCTCCTTCTGGCCAACAGACTGACAGCTGGGCGTGGCAGCAACTGGGCGCATGAAATGGACAAACTCAAATTGAGGGAAAAACTTTTCAGTTTAGTCCTGCGTCGCTGGGCGGTGAACACTGAACACTGAATGCTTTCATCCTTCGCCCCTTGGCATACCAAGGGAATGGGAATGGGAATGGGAATGGTGGGGGAGGATTTGAAATTGTCAACTTGGCACGCATTTTATTAAATGAAAGAATGTTTTTAGGTGAAGCTGGAGTGGGGCAAACTCTGCGAGGGCTCAGCTGCTGTCAAACTTATGCCAAGCAAATCGAAAGAGCCCAAAGCTCACGCACACTCAAACACACACACACACACATATATATATATATATATATATATATATATATAGAAATATATACATATATATATATATATATAAGACACAAAGTCGACAAAGTGAACATTTTTTAATTGCATTTTTGCCAACTGTCGTTGGGGATTATTGGCAAGCGATTCATTCCGTTGGAAATTGCAGCTGGAAAATCTTTTAGCGTTGCTCGCAACACAAAACTTGCATTAGACTGGAGCAGAGACAATGCTTGCAACAGCAAAAGCAACAGCAACAGCAATGGCAACGACAACGGCAACGGCAACGGCAACTTGTATTCAAAATGCGCAGCCAGGCATTGTGAAAGCAAAAAGGATATTGGATAAGAATACTTATGCTAATGAGCAGCAGCAGCAGGATAAGGCAACGAGGCACTGAGGTAGTAAGGCAGCCAGGCAACAAGGATGCAAGGCAAAAGAACAGCCTCAATTGTAGGTAAGTCGGCAGAAAGAAATGAATTTTGCACAACGGCCAATACAATATTAATTTCTGTAGAAGGACATCAACAAGCAACGGAATTTCAAATATTTCTTGTTGTCGTCTTTAACTTTTTCGCAAAAAACTTTCAGTTCAATTGAAACTTCGACAACTAATTATGTTCCGGAATTTTTGATTTAAGCATAAAGTGTTTTTTTGAATACAACTTTCAAAACAAAATAATTACATTTGCGAGTATTTTGCTTTGATGGATGTAGAAAAACTCCATGAATTCAGGAAGAGCGATAACAAAAAGTAATAAATATTTTTTGATGGCCAACTTAGCTTGCTGAATTTCGGAAAAGATTTTCAAATATTTATAGTTTTGAATCACGAAATTGGTGAATTTTTTAACAATGCTTAAATTTCAGACAAAGTTATAATCGATAAGAAGATTATGAATCATTTTAAATTTGCAAATGGATTTCCAAATATAAATTTAGTAGTTATTCAGAGACTAAACCATGTTTTAAAAAGGTAATGCATGGAATTAGATACAGCTTAGACATAGTTATGGGACTTTAGAATCGTGAATAGTCGTTTCTGCGGTCTCTGCTTACATTTATTATGATTTACATTGGTTATACTTTATTCTATACACGGCTTCGAATAAAAACAATATTGTCAATGTCGGCAAAACAAATATTACACACACACACTCACACACACATTAACTGATGCCAGCAACAATTTTAACTGTATTATTTTTTTTGATTTTTTTTTTTTGTAATTCTTTTTTGTTTTTGTTGACGCCGCCGTCGCTTGTTTTCTGTTTTCTGTTTTTCTTGGCCTTTTTGTTTAAACGTTTCTGTCGCTTGTCATGCGATGAAAGAGCTTTTGTATCTGTATATGTATGTGTATGCGTATGTGTGTGTCTGTCTGTGTGTGTGTGTGTGTGTGTATGTTGTGAGCTGTTACGCGTCGCCACCCAGAAGCTCAAGTTTATAAGAGCCTACATATTCCATCATCATCATCGTGCTCAACCTAAACCTTGTTGTTGTTGCTGTTGTCGATAAATTGTTGCTGCCACGCAACCAACAGCAGCAGCAGCAACATGCCACTAAAAAGGGACAGCGATCATGAGCAACTCATGATAATCATGTTGTTGGCTGCTGCTGCTGCTGCTGATGATAATGATGATCGATGCCGTTGCCAAAACCAATGCCAAATGGCAATAGTCAACGCCAACAGCAGAAGCAGCAGCAGCCGCAGCACCAACAGCAACAACAATAAGAACAACAGCAGCAACAACAACAACAAGAACAACATTATCGGCAGTGTTTGATTTGCTTCGCCTGCTATGCAGCCCATTAAAAGTACAATGACCAGAAAATAACGTTATTAAGCGAGCGCCTGGGACACAGGCACAAAAACCCAAAAACCTCGGAATCAAAACAAAGTAAGCAAGAATTACCCAAAACACGCAAATACACACACACACACACACAACACACACACACACACAGAGAAAGAGAGGCGGACACACAGTGTGTCCAGGTTCCGGCATTGTGGCGAGGGAGAGAGAAAGAGAGAGAAGAGACCTCCAGTATTGAGACCGAGTCCCAGTTCTTTGCTTGGGGCACGATCGAAAGCGAAATCGTTGGAGGTCCGTTGCATAAACAAACCGCAAAACAACACCAACAATAACAATACACAGCCGCAGGCTAAAAGTTAATGTTGCCTGTCGTGCATAGTATCCAGATATACCCTGTTGATATCTCTGCATACCTTAACTAATATTAGATAACAGATTTTAAATACATACTGAAAATAACAACCAACGAAGTGAATATAACTATATATATGTATACATATGTATGTATATAAGTTATATATATATATATTACTTATTTATATAAAGTTAACTTCTTGCTTAAAACTTTAAGCTAACTTATATTAACGAGCAAAAAGTAAAAGTTATTTTATAATATATTAAAGTTTAGTAATCTATTAGGTATAAAATGGTATCTATACATATTTTTTATAATAACAAAATCAGTAAAACACTTGCAAAGTCAGTGAAAAATGCTTAAACAAATCAAATGATTAATTCACAAATTCTGCAAACAAATTGCACATATCTTCCACAAGATTTGCAAAAAATCATGGAAATATTCCTTCAAAATTAAATTAAAAATGTTTAGATCTACAAGACTACATTTTAAATAAAATTATTAAGCAAAGATTAATTCGCAGAGAGAAAAACGAATCCAAACTCGTATTTGATGGCTATAAATGGAGATGAACACAGTTAGTTGAACACACACCTTTTGTGATTAAGTTTTTGGCTTAGGGTATCGCAACAAAAACTGGCAGTAACAATTTCCATTTCATTCTTTTTGAATGCTGGCCTAACTGTTTATCACAAGGGTACCGGCTAATTGGTTGACTCTTTTGAGTTGGGTTAGTTTTGATTAGAAGGCAACAACAACAAAAACAGCAACAACAAAAACAACATAAGGCATGCTGCTGTCCAGCAAACAAGTCAAATTACATACTTGAACAACACTCAGCATGAGAGAGATAGAGAGAATGTGTGCGAGCGAGAGAGAGAGAGAGAGAGAGAGGGAGACACCCACAAAGGACGATGCGGACATCGACTCAGAACAATTCCCAATGCTGCAATGCAGCCACTCGATTCAGTTGGCCCAAATTGCAGGCCAAGAGGCGCCCAACTGCAAAATGGCTCTCTGTGACTGTGGCTTAAAATTGATTGAAATTATCAGCTTTGGGTTTTGGCAGTTCAGCTATGATTGTGGCACTGTGTGTGCGCGTGTATGTGTGTGTATGTGTGTGTGTGTGTGTGCGTGTGTGTGTGAGCATGTGACATTTAATGGGTTAAACGAGCCAATGTGTCGTCGATGTCGCTTGCCAAGTGGCTTACGCTTGTTACTTAATTGGATTTGGGTTAAGCTACCAAATTACGGCCAACATAGCGCACAATAACAATAAACTTGTATTTTAAATCCATACATAAACGTATGTGTGTATATGTGCTTTTAATGAAATGATTGCTCAAATGTCCTTATCACAGACAGACACAGACAGATGTATATATATATACATATATAGAGGGTGGCAGGCGTGTCAAAAAACTGGCTAAGGTCATATGCCATGTAATTAGCAATGGCAGCAACTCAGCTCAACTGAACGAAATGCAAAATGCCAAAAATGAAATGCTTGCCAAAAAATTAGCATCAAACCAGCAGCCACAACAACTGCAATTGTCAACAATCAAATGGCTGCAAGCAATGGCGACAAAGCGCCATTCTGACATGACGCTAAAATGCGACACAAAATCTGACATCAACAAAAACTGTCAACACCAATGCAAAAAAATAGATAAAGACCAAAAAGAACCGCATAGACTCTACAATTTAGGGACGAAAATGATGATAAATGTAATTTTATATAAATTTACTTAAATTTATGTTTACATTAGAGAATATCATCAATGTATATAGCTCTGTATAATACCGGTTATATCTTTCCTATTTTCGATTATGTAATAAACAATAAAAAAAACATTAGGAAATAAACTCAATTAATCTGATTATATTTTTATCATTTAACTAATATATTACTTATTAGTATTCTTAAATGGAATCCTAGAATATCCTTTCAGATTTCGTTTTTTTTTGTAGAATGAAAAAAGTTAAGCACTTTTTAAACAGAGTTTTAAGTGCAGCTCTTTAATTTTGTATATATATGTTATCGGTCTAAATCTTGCTCGACATTTGTTCAAGCATGACTCAAAATGCTATTTTAATTGACGTGTTTTAAGATAATCATATTCTAAGCATCATCAAACATACTGAATCTGACTTGTTGCCAATTTTAGTGTCACATGCCAGCAATAATAATTTAAACAATTAGTTGTACACACGTTTTTGACGATAATCTGAAGAGGACTATAAGTACATAAGTACTATAATCAATGTGCGAATAGTTTTCGAAATAGCTGGCACACTGCCAACGAAAAGTATTTCAACAATAATTTAAATTAATTGTTTTGTTTTGTTTTGTTTTCTTTTCAATATGAAGTGCTTCTCAGCGTTCAGTTATTTCCGGATTATGCTGTTATTTGTGGATATGTCTAAACAAAAGTGGAATAAAATTAAAATAAACCAAATAAAATGCGTGTCAAAAATGTTATTGCACGAAAGAGAAAATAGAAAATCTATATGATATAGAGAATGTTAAATGTTAAAAGTTTTAGAACAAGTGTTGCAGATATATTTTTAAGCAAATTTTTATTATTAATGGTGAACAGAAGATCAGGCAAGTAGATAGAAAACATGCATGATATAGAATATGATAAATGTTAAAGATATTCGAACACGTGTTTGGGATCTTCTTCTTAAATATTTGTCGGTGGCAGCTCATTTTTATGGTGATTAGAAGATCAAGAAAGTAGTTAGAAAATATATATAATATATGAATAGAATATGTTAAATATTAAAACAAGTGTTGAGAATCTTTTTCTTTAATATTTGTCGTGGGCAGCTTATTGTTTATGGTTAGGAATTTAAAGTTAAAGTTTTTGGAATGTAGATTCTATGCCATATGCCAGAGCCGCTGGCATTGTCAAAATGCTTTGATTTTGAGGCATTTGGCATTCAAATCGCAACTAACGCTTCCAGCAAGTTAAAATTCTGACATGCTTTTTACATTTGTAACATGGCTCAACTCAACGCAACTCAACTGGGGTCGCAAACTGAAGTTTCAACTGCAATTCAAATGTTGTTGTTGTTCTTATTATTGCTGTTGTTGCTGTGGTATTTGCTGTTGCGGGTTTTTCCTGGCAACATGTTGGCATTGCCGTCGCCATCCTCAGCGCGCTGACGTCGCTGCCTGTCTATCTGTCATATTTTCTTGTACAACAACTGTTATTTCATACACACAATTTTACAAACGCAAACTTGAGTTCTCTCTCTCTCTCTCTCTCTCTCTCTCTCTCTCTCTCTGTCTGTCTCTGTTGTGCGCTTTACTTAGTTGTTGACTCCTTGTCGGGTTCGACAGCACATTGGACTCATGCTCAAAACACATTTTGATGTGAAGTCTATGAAGCAAATGTTTTATTAAAATTATTCTTGTGAATTTTAATTATTTTTGGACGCTTTTGAAGTCGTTAGTGAAACAATCTCAGCAAGAACTTTTATACAGCAATTTAGAATTACTTTAAACTCATGTGAAAGCGAGTTTTTAAGATTTTTAAGATTGTTGATTAGCGAGCTGCTTTAAAGTATTTTTCCGCAAATGTTTCCATTTAATTTCTTATCAAGTTTTTAGCGTCAATCCTATATATAAACCATTGTTGCCAGCTTCTTCTTTGTCTAACTTAATAAATTCAACGTTTTCCCACAGAAGCAACTGAAAATTTATGTTTTTTTACATGTTAGCCTTTGGAAATCCTACAGCTAAAGAGCATTAAAGGATCGTTATGGGCAATGTTATGTGATTTGTTTGCAGTGTGCCTTGCTCTTTTCCTTTTTTCACTGTGGCAACATATTTCACTGCATAATTTCATAGTTGTGCTGGTAACGCATGCAAAAGACAACAGCAGCAAGAATAACAACAACAAAACACCCACAATGGGGGCAGCGAGCTAAAAACTTGACATGGGAACAGCCGCAGCCAGTCCAACTGACAGTTGTCGTTGTATCCTGACGTGTTTCGGCATGTTGTTCTTGTTGTTGTTGTTGTTGTTGGTTGTTGTTGTTGTTGTTTGGGGCACTAGCTTGTTATCATTTTTTAATAACATTGTTGCGCTGAGCAACGAATTTGCATAAAACACAGAACCGGGCGACGTCAAAGTCAGCCACAGCAACAGTAGCAAGAAAGGCAAACGGCCAACACGTAGTATGAGTAATTTCTACTTAAGCACAAGACAATGACACGCGCGTGCATTAAGTGAGTGTATGCGTGACTGTGTGTGTGTGTGTGTGTGTGTGTCGGCTATGAGTGATTGTGTGCGTGCAGGCAGAAATAAAACAATTTTCATACAAATTCCGTGCATTTGCATAAATTTCAAACGATGTCGTCATCCCGTGGAATGCAACGCCATTCTGATCCTGTCAGGATGAGCAGGCATAAGTGACACTTACACCCTTCCCCCCACCCGTTGGCAGCAACAGCAGCAGCAGCAGCAGCAGTGGCTGCAACGAACGGAAGCATCAAAGCGAGACATTTGGCCAAGTGCTTGAGCCGTGCTTGGTAACAACTTTTGTGGGCAACTTCTATATTTTGTTTTTGGCCGTCACGGCAATAATCATAAAATTTCACTGCATAGAGAACAAAAAATAAGTGGACTTTGCAAGAAAAAATATCAAAAAACTAGTTAGAGTGATCTAAACGAGAGTGATAGGCTGGACGATGCCCTGTACGCAGTAAGTAAGCATTGTCGTTTAGATCATTTTTAGGCTTCTAGCTTAAGACTACATTTCAATTTGAGAACACCACTTTGAGCTAAAATGTTAGCCTAAGAAAACGCACAAAAATTAATTATAATTTTAGAAAACTAATAGAAGGGTGCTGATGGATATTAAGGAGATATATGTTGCAGAAGGTTATAGTGATTCTAATAAAGTTCTGATTTAAAAACAGTAAAATACAAGAATGTTTTAGGTGTTTACTGTTCAAAGCCTTACTTCCAACTACTCCAACTTATGCAGCTAAATTTCATGAAAATTTCAGCCTTATCTGGATATTGCTGTTAAACACATGAATATATTCTATGTAGTCCTAATCCCGCACAAGTAAATGTATCAATGCAGTCCCAGATATCTCATTGATGCAGTTTCAAACCTAAGCACAACTGCATGGATACCCTGCTCACCCAAATTTTAATAGGCACAGGGTATAAAAAACCAAGAGATGGCAGCACGTGATTGCAACATAAGAGCGTCATTTACATGCTGCTGTTGCTGTTGTAGTTGTTCGTGTTCTTGTTGTCGCTTCAGTCTATTGCTGTTGGGCATTGGTCCTGGAGCTGCGCATGCGCCGCAAACTTTTCCGTTTGTCATTTGCCGCCTCAATAGTTTGTAACAACCTACGGTGACACCACTGCCCCAACCCCTAACCCCAATCCCCAATGCCCTGCCTACACGCTTGGCCACACATCCAGGCAGCTGCCCATCGGCTTTATTGAGGTTTTGTTTAAGCTTTTAGCGTACTTTTCTTTTTCGGAGTGCTTCGGCTACGAAAAAGTTGGACTGTGTGTGTGCCTGTGTGTGTGTGTGTGTGTGTGTGTGTGTGTGCGTGTGTTTGCCCGGCAGCATTTTTGCAATTAGGCAACAGTTGCTTTTTTTTTGTTATTTTTTTGGTAAATGCAATGGAAGTTTTCAGTTTCGGCTACAGTTGCACACAGTTTTCATTGCTAACAGCGTTCGACACATACAAAAATGCTGCGTAATTGAGACTGATTGTAAGCTGTGAAGCAACGAAGGGTGCATAGCGTTGATATTGGGAGGGGGGGTGGCGGGTGTAGCGCTTGCAGCTGCTTCATGAAAAAGTTTAGTCCTATGTGGCATTTGAAGCGAATTTGGCAATTTTAACTGCACTCACAAGTGCATGCATGTGTGTGTGTGTGTGTGTAGAGCTCAAAATATTTTATAGAAAAAGTTGCACTGCAATTTGATTATTCTGATAAGAGTATTCGAAAAGAATTACATTCACACTTGTGATAAAATATGAATGCCCAATTCAAAAACTTAATGATTGGTTCGTTTTATTGATTTATAGTGCAACAATTTCTTGGCATTAATACCATAAATTGTTTATACATTCTAAGTTCAATAAACCACAAAGCTTTGCTTGAATTTGCATTCATAGAATGGATGGCTGGCAAATATGTTCGCCACATTTGCATTAGTTAGGAAATTTGCTAATAAACATCAATTCACACATTCCCAAATGGCTCGTCAATGAAATGCACTTAAAATAATTTCAGGTACTGGTATTTATCTCTGCCACACCCATCATTTCCCCAGCGTTGCATTAATCTAAAATGCTTCTGCACTTCATTCAATTTAACGCCAGTCAGAGCTGAAGCGAGCACAGGGGAGTGTGTGTGGGGCAAGCAGCAGGGAAGGGTCAGTGCCAGAAGCCATCAATATAATGTGCGTGCCACATTATCAAACGTATTTATTTGCCAAACAGCTACAAGCAGAAGTAGCATCAGCAGCAGCAGCAGCAGCAACATTAGATGAGGGGCAACAACAACAAACAACTAATGCAAAGCCTACACATAAAGATAAACTAAGACGCACTTATCGCTGCTACTGCTGGACCCGAGATGAAAGCAAGAGAAATTGCCAAGATATTTATTTTTTTTCCATGCTGTTGTTTGGGGCCAAGGCAATCGACAGGCGAGCACAAAACGTGCGTGAAGCAAAAGAGAAAAAAGAAGAAAAAAAGACAAGAATATAAAGGACCCTTGCCACCGCTGGACACACGAATGAGATACAAAAATGTTGGCAACGTTGACAGCTTAACGTACAAAATTAATGTGACAATCTAACTAAATGCGTGTGTGTGCTGATGTGTGTGTGGGCTAGGCATAAATGTGCGACTATATGGCATACATATGTATTTGCGCATTGAGGCAGATAAACATGTTGCCAAAATGACCAACAGAAATACAGAGGAGAGAAACAGCAGTAGGAGGTAGTAGGATAAACAGCTGCCCCAAAAACGCCTGCAACATTAATTACACATAAAGCCTCAATGCTTGGCCTAACGCCGAGAACGAAAGCGAAACAACAAACGCCAAAAACTTCGAACTCATTAAATAGAGCCAACAGCCAACGATGCGTATGCGTTATGTGATCTAATGCAATATGATATGCCAGAAAACAAACATTAAAAGTTTTTATTGCTGTGCATGCACCCGCCGACTAGTATCTTGTCTAGGGCAAACAACAAAAAGCATTAAATTACTTTATAATCCGTTTATAGCTCCAGCCGGAAGTAGCCGAGACGAACACACACACACACACACACATACAGGGGAACACACACTCCCCCAGAGTAAACTTATACACACAGTGTGAGAGAAGGACATCTCGGCACGTTTTGTGCACACATAGGAGGCAGCTCAACAACATAATCAAATCAAAGATTACGTTGAAACATTGAAATTACGTACAGAGCACACACAGACAACACTCTACACACAAACACACTCACACACACACATACACACACTCCACTGATGAAATGTGTGCCTTCTCATCACTTTAGTTGGTAATCTGCCATCAGAGCACTGCAACAACAGGAGAATTTGGCATAAAGCAAAACGAAGCACTCGCCGACGAAAATATCCTGCAATGCGATAAATTCTTAATCATTTTGGTGCAGACAAATATTTATTATATTATTATAGGACTATTATAAGTCCTTCAATTGGACAAAAGATGCCTTTAAATAACAAGAGGATAATTAAATAAACTTTGTAAAAACATAGTTTCCCTTACAGGAATAGCTTCATTCTTGCTCTTAATTTAATATATACACATACATTTATTATATATTTTATATATATTTATGTAAATAAATTGTATTTCACATATACATATATATATGTTATGAGTAAAGAAATTCATAGTTTTTAAAACATGACTAACGATTAAAATAATTTAATTAATCCAGTGAGACATTTGACCAAAGCAACTTTAAATGAGTATTAATTTATTTATATATCGTGTGGGATCAATTAAAACATTATTTTAATGAAAAATACCATTTAAGAATACTTTACATCCAAAGCAACATAATCTTCAAAAAACTTTCCAGTAAATCATATTTCATATAGACTTAAAAACGTTTTTTTGAAGTGATTTAACTTTCGCTCTGATTTGCTTACTGCCAAGCCAAACACACCTTCCATAATCGCTCGCAGGGTATTAAAAAAACTGCTGCATAGCATGAGGCGCCGCTCGACTGCCGCCAAACAATTACACACATAAAGCAAAATGCGCTACAACTTTGAACTGCTGTGTCCACCCCACCGCCCCTCCTCACCAATCCCTTTGCACAGCAGCACCAGTCCCTACGCTCAGAAGCAGCAGCAGCAAGTAGCGTAAATAGGCAAAATTCTTTGCTTCATTCACAAGCAGTGAACAAAGGGCGAAAGTTGAATGCTTTTGGCACTCACTGTGCACGTGCCATGCGCACTGCTTGCGCTCAACTTGATCTGGCAACGCTGTGCGCTGTGCCTGAGAAGAGCCAAAATCAGAAGCGAGCATTGCTATCAGTTGGCTTGCTGCCCTCGGCCTGAAAACGTCGCGGCTGCTCTGCTACAGTGTGTGTGCGAGTGTGATTGTGTGTGTGTGTGTGGAGACTGCGACGTAAGCTAGAGTCTGTCTCTGGATGTGTGTGTGTGTGTGAGTGTGCGCTTGTATTTGTACGTGTGAGGGCGCCAAGTTGTTGTGCCGTTAACAAACAAAACGGCCGCAGCAGCAGAAACAGCAAATAGCGACATTGAACCACCTGCCACAAAAGCACGCTGGCATTTTCATTGAAATGAAATAAATACATAAAAAGCAACACACACACAGAGAGATACACACAGCGATATAAAACAAAAAGAAAGCTGAAACTTCCGGCTGACAATTTGCATATTTACAACAAAACAAAAAATAATCACACACAAAACAAAACTTTAAAGTGAGCGGAACTGTGCGGAAGTTGGGCTGTTTAAACAGCAGCCGAAACAAAAACAGCTCCAATAATTGTGGGCAGAGAAAATATAATAAAAATCAACACCGCGCGCAGCAAAGTAGGCAACAGTTTTTTGTTGCGCACCATGGAAATGGATGTCAATCGCCAGACACGCCACAATGCCAACCTAATGACCATATCCGCCCGCTGTTGCGCCAACAACAATGCAACAAGAGAAACAACAGCAGCAACAGCAGCTACAACAATAGGAGACAGAACAACAACAACAACAACAGGCTGCTGCGGCATCTTGAGTCGCCTGTTCTGCGTGAGTCGCCACAAGGCGACACAATCGGTGGCAGGCACCGAGTGCAGCCATAGCGAGCCACTGTTCATGCAACGTAAAACACTAGCAACACAGCCGGCAGTGCAGCGACGTCGTCGCACGCCACAGGAAATCTATTTTGAGAGTCGCGGCAAATCTTGCAAGAAGCTATTGAAATTCAATGGTAATTCCAATAAGGTGAGTGCCACAAAATGTTACTATCGGCGTGTGTGCGTTTCTATGTGTGTTTGATTTAAAGAGTGACAAGCATAAATGTGATAGGGCAAAAAAAGACGTTTGTGCAAAATGTTTTGACACATTTAAGAAACTTATTTACATAGCATAGCAGAGAGCTGAGTTTACAGTTTAAACTGACAGTCACTGCTTAAGATATATATTTGTTTTCAGGTTGGGGTAGAAAGGAGTGTATTTACCTTGGTACAAAAAAGGACCCCAGCAGGAATACCTTGCCATAAATTCAGTTACCACATTTTCTTCTTATCCTCCAAAAATATATTACAATAATAAATTCAAGCATTACAATAAGCATATCTGTAGATTCAAAAGCACATTAACAAGCTTTATTATATGCTTAATACTTGCTGTTTGGCGGAATCGTTAGCTTATTGAAAAGTAAAAGATATATTACTGCCATTAAGTGATATACACTTGAGCCTAATATTCAAGAAAATGTGTATCAAAACTTGAATGTTTTTAGAGGCTGGGTTTATTTGGGAGTAAACTAAATATGGAGAAAATATTACAATTTCTTATATTAAATTTGCATAATAAATAAATCACTTTTTTATTAGCCACATAATCGCATAATAAACCTGAGCCGTAAATTCCAACGCTCTTCAGACTCTTATGTACCAAAATATAAATCTTGGCAAAGCATAAACAGCTCTATTATATTTTTAATGGTCGCCAAATTGAAAGGGGACAACGAAAGCTAAAGGAGGACAATCCAAACAAACTCTTAATTCAATATGCAAGAATATTTTTGAATATAAAGCAATATATATCTCAAAATATACATTGCAGGTTTTGACACGTCGCAGTCATCATTCATTTGACAAACTAAAAAATCACATCAAGTGTGTTGCTTAATCATGTTTTCTGTACAATTATCGTAAACCATCATTTCAATCGTGTATATTTTAGTGCACAAATAAACATATAAAAAATCAGCATCAATAAAAACTAAAATCAGTCGATTTTCAGCATTCGATTCTCATACCATTCTCGTCAAATTCTAAACCACAAACATATTTGAAACTATTCATTTAAAGCAGCAAAACCATTTCTTGGTTTTAAGAGCGCTTCAAAGCACTGGCTCAAAGGCTAGCTCTTCAGAGTGTTGCCTAACACCGCGAGCATGCAAACCAATACACAAGTGATTTCACTTCACATTTTATGTGAGTATGTGTCTGTGTGTGTGTGTGTGTGTGTGTGTGTGTCTGCATTTACATATGTGTGCGCTATTGTTAGAAAATTTGGAAAATTTGTAGCTGTGGCTGTAACGAGTCGTGTGGAATTGAGTCGATTGTTGGCCTTTTGTTTGTGGCGCCTGCCAAGGTGCACACACATAGAATGTTGTGGCTCCACACACACACACACACACACACACATGTACACACACATTATAATACTTATATTCAAACTCATGCTCATAGTCATAGAGTACTTTGCATATAAATCATTTGGCAATGTGACTGGGGTCGCAATGCGCTTATGAAATATTTCACATTTGTTTAATGTGCCAGCAACTTAAAGCAACGATTTGCAACACATGCCACAATTTCTATCCACCTTGCTACCGTCTATTCTATGGCGCCCAGCACTAATTAAAAACGTGCAAAAAGCAAGCCAATCAAACAGGTCGATGCACAACAATGGCTTGGCCCGAAATTGCACAAATACATGCACATATGTAAATATGAAAATGTGTATGTGTGTGTGTGTGTGCGCGTGTGTGTGTGTGTGTGCATGTGTAAAAGCAGCGCCCGCTTACTGCTCCAGGACACAATGCATTGTGCTGGCTGTCCGGCACGCACTGAAGCGCAAGCAACAGGATGAATTTGTTAAACAACACGAACGTGGAGGAGCTGCCATCTCTCCTTCTCTCGCTCTCTCTCTCTCTCTCTCTCTCTCTCTTCCTTTCCAGGAGTAGCTGGACCCATCTCAGCTCAGCTCTCCGTGTGAAAAGTGAAAAATGAAAAACTCATTCGCCCTATCTAGTGACATCATCAATTTCAGTCTATTTTGCACTGACCAAGCGAATGCAGCAGCGGCAGCTGCAGGACTAGCTACAACAAAAAAAATAGAGACAACCAGGCTGCCAGAGAACATTAACTGGCAAGGCAGAATCACATTTTGCATGTGCCAAGGGAAGAGGAAGTGTGTGGGGTAGGGGTATTAGCAATGGGGATTTTGTGGCGAAAAAACCAAAAGAAAAATGGAATTTCGAAGACTAGTTTCGAGTTGAGCTCTTGTTTACAATTATCAGACAGTTACTTAGATCAGGCTAGATAAGACCGTAAGCTGAGCCAGTATTCAAGTCGAATTGATAATTGCTGGAGACGAGTTGAGTCTAAAAGCCACATGCCCAACCAACTGATTGGTACGAGAGGATTATTGTACATCGAATTGTGATCAGTTAGTAAAGCTTTAAGTGTGCAAAACTTTATTCCGCTGATAAATATTCAATAGTAAAGTAAAAATCGTGTTATTCACAGCATATAATTAACCTATTATAAAGATTTAATGTGCTTACCCAATTTCTTATGTTTGTTGTTTTTAATACTTTCATATAAATTAAATAAACAGTGTCCTTATTCAGTTGCAAGCTTAATCAGCAGCTGATTATTCATAGATTACCAGAAAGCTCTCAAAGCCAATTTCTCAGAATTTACATTACTAATTCAATGCTGTTAATGTTTTTCAGTATCTTAATTAGCTTATATAAACAACAGAGCTTTCAGCTATAATTCAAACTAATTTAATTCGCTTTATATAATTAAGCAAAACTTTTCAAGCTACTTTCTCTAAACATCAACTAGTTAGTAAGTTGCTCAGATAAACATCATTTCTAGCATAAATAAACTTTATTAAATAAACTTTTCTTTGGTTCTTTGTTTGGTTGAAAATCATTTTAAACACCCAGAAGTTTCTAAATTGTTCGAAAGAGCGCTGAACACTAAGCACAAGTGTATCTGTTTTTTAACCCCTCAGACAGGGCTTAATTTACACCTCAACCCACACTCATCGATTTTATAATGAAGCTATAGGGCGAAAGAGTCAAACCAAACTGTTTGTTTTACCACAACGGAGTAAGGGGCGGGGGTGAGGTGGCCAGGCAAGCCGTTTGCAACCACCGAAATAAATAATAAAAAAAAAAAGCAAAAAGCGAAAATCTACCCCTCTAGCAAAATGCTCTGGATTATATTGCATTACGGAAATTGGGGGGCGGTTTTGGTTGTGTTACCTTCAAAGGCGCTCTAATGTCATTACTTTTATGTCATCAGCTGAGCTCATTGGAAGGCAGCCTTGAAATGCATTTAATCCTACAGCAGGCAAGCCAAGCAGAAAGGACTCGAACAGGGAGTCAAATGTTTGCCTGTTCAGCGCTGATTGCTGAGCAAAACAAATTGAATTTGTTAAGCAACAGCAACAAGATTTCCAGTATCAAACATAAGAAACAATTTCTGCTAATCAGCTTTAAATATGCTTATGCAAATTACGATGGCGAAATTTCGATGCGAAATTAAATAATGCATCGAAATCTTTGCTCCATAATTTGATTGAGAAATTCATTTAATTATGTTCTTAGTTTTTTACGTAATTCGAAATTTAATATTCCTTCAAAATCTGCTTGTTGCGAAAGTATTATGAATTAATTTTAGAATTCTTGCTCTAGATTCCTTTTATTCTCTTTTTATGCAATATATTGTGGAGAAGCAAAAGTTAAATATTTGTTGTATGCTTAAAAATATTGATTGCATGCTATTTATAGCACATACATATTTGCTGTTGCTCGATTGCCGTAAGCCGCTTTTCATATTTTCTATTGTAAATAGGAAATGGTCTTTTCCAATTGATTTAAAGCGATGGAGACCTTTGCCTTGGTTGTTGTCCACTAAATAGTGACATTAACTGAAATTTAACATTTTGTTTGGTACTTGGGTTTAATTGTTTGCACTTTGTGCACAAAAGTGCCTATTACAAAGTAAACAAGCCAAAACTATCGTAAACTTTAGTGGCAAAGCAGCTTAAAGGCTTCATTTCTTTTCAGTTTATCAGCCTCATGCGTCCCATGTACCCCCTCCCTGCCCGCTTCCAGGCAACTCGCACGACTGATTGCTAAAGAGTCTTTGGCAAGTTTGCCGCTTGAAAGAAATCATCATGTGCCAACATTAGTGACCCAGCGCATGCATAACAGACTAGTTGGCCAAAGTCCTTCGTCGTCCTTTCATCGTCCATAATTATGCTGTAGCTAGTTGTTTGCTGCCTGCCTTCTGCTGGTTACTGGTTACTGGTTGCTGGTTGCTGCCACTGCCACCGCCACAGCCCGGACACAAGGCTCTAATGCAAATGCAAATCAGGCAACTGCCCCGGCAACAAAAGCCGTGAGAGCTCAAACAAAAAAGGGTATTATAAAATGGGCAGCCCTCGCCCAGCAAAGCGGAAGTGACTGGGCCCCATCTTCTGTCTGTCTTGCTGTCCGACTCCCTCTCTTTCTCTCCCTCTCTCTCGCTCTCTCTCTCTGACAGTCTGTCGCCTCTGTCAGTATATATGTGTGTATGTGTGTGTGTAGAAGTCTGTGTATCTTTGAGATGCGTTCGGTATACGAACATTGTTATACCCGCTCCAATTGAGCTGAAGAGGATGTGTTAAACGTATGTGGGAACAAATTGGCGACACTTCAATAGTTAAAGATCGAACAAACGCAATATATAAATAGAAATTCTAACTAGCAGATTGATTTGTGATTTTTGATTTTTATGGTAGGTAAATAGACAGAAGGGTAACGGCTTCTTTCTTTAAAATACCAATTACATTGCTTTCGCTCTATAGACCAAATTAAATTTGATTCGGTTACAAATACATACATGTAATTACGACTATAATTTCAAAATTAATTGTTCAAATCTCAAGAATTTCATAGGTTAAAAGAAATACTTCTGCTGATTTCTCAAAGATAAAATCCAATTGAGTTGACCAAGTGCAGATATCTTCAAGTTGTGCACTTCAGCAAACACTTCGTTGCTGTCACATATTCTTATGCAAAAAAAGGAAGCCAAAAGCCAAAAAAAGAAAACAAAAAACATACCATCAACATTGCAACGTTGTAATTGCCAACAGGCAATGAAGAGCCGGCGAACACAGGCGAAAAAGAGTGGCAGCAATGGCAGCAGCAGTAGCAGCAGCAGCAGCAGCATTAGCAAAGAACTTGCTACAAACTGTTGGCTGCCACATGTCCTACAACTCGCCTTAAATTCCCTTGCGTGGTCTCAATGCTTGTGTGTGTTGCCATTGCACGCTGCGTGAGCTGTGCAACATTTTGAGCACACAGCTAATGTGCTTTGGCTGCCTGCCGTTACTCAGACAACCGCAATGCTGGCAAACGGGTTAGAACGCGGTTGGCATCCCTGCCATGTCCCAAAGTCCCCGCCGCCCCCCCAACGCCCCTGGCGGTCTGATGAGCTGGTTTCTTGGTGATTGGCCCCGACTGTTCGCATTCATTACAATCAGGCCTGATTATGCTCGGGCTAAAGTTAAACAGACGCCAACGACAAAAACTCTATTCAACAGTGAATTTATTTGAATGCTTCGCTAAGGCAACAAAGGGAGTCAAAGTGACAGCGCTGCATATACAAAATAAAAAAATATAAAAAAAGACAAACAAAAAATAAAAAAACTGGCAAACAAAAAAATGTCTGGAAAAATAAAAAGTCATAAAAATGAACCGTTAATCCAAGTAGTTGAAGCAATGGACTCGAAGCCCTTTTGCCCAACCAGATGAAGCGTTTGCCCTTTTTTCGGCAACCTTACCCCTACCCCCGCCCCGCTAGTTGCCCCACTGCTGCCGAAAAGCGTTGACGATGACAAGGGTGCTTTGCCGCCTCACTGACTAAATAAAATTGGAATTTATTATCATGATTTGTAGCAAGTAGCAGCAGAAGAAGAAGCAATAGCAGCAGCAGCATCCGCAGCAACAAAAACAAAAATCAGATGAAAGAGATAGCAGCAGTGAAAATGGCAGCATCTCTCTCTCTCTCTCTCTCTCTCTGTCTCTTTGGGCCGACGTTTACCAACACTGACTCATCGGCAGCCTGCAGTCTACAAGTTGAAAAGGCCAAGGGACGCCGATAAGTAGCAGCACTTTTTAGATTTATTCACGACGCCACTGATTTAAATGCCAGACAAAGTTAAAGTCACGCCTACAGCCTGACAAGCAGGTCCTCGTCCTGGTCGTCGTCCGGATCCTGGTTTTGGACACCAGCCAAAAGGCTTAACTATGCATTTCAGCTAGTTTATTAGGGCTTAAAACCAACCAGCAGCAGCAGCAGCAGCATCAGCTAAGGCGATTTACTTCGCCCAACCGCATGCCACAAGGCGAATGCGTAATTTTAGTTTGTGGCCTTGGCAATATCTTAAATAGATAGCGATTACAGAACTGCTGAGTGGCAAGTTTTATGATTCTGCAACCAATAAAGACCCACCAGCAGCAGCAGCAGCAGCAGCAGCAGTAAACATCTAGTTAATAACTCAGCGAAAAGATGCGCAAACAAAAATGCAAAATTGCAAGCATGAAAAATGAATTTTAAATATGCGAAGGACAACAAAATTTACCCGAATAATGGGTACACAAAAAATTAATACTTGAGATATAACAAAATAATATTATAATATACATAATATATATATTATATATATATGTATATATATATAGCAGTTTTCATTATTTAAGCCTGTAATGAAAAAAATAGTTTGTGAGAAAGCTTTATCATTCATTTTGAGACAAATTTGTAGCTAAGAAATTACAAAAGCAAAACATGAAGAAACAATTTCAATTTATAGTAAAGACTTTAATAATAAATAAAAACAAATTGGAAACACAAAATTTGCTTACTTTAACAATAGAAATAGTTCTAGAATACAAATTAAAAACTCCTTTGGTTTAGCTTCTATAATTTCATGTATATGTGCCTTAGCCAATACATATTTATAATAAAAATTAAATAAATAAATAAAATAAAAGGCAAGAAAAAAACTATTTAAAAAACCTTTAATTATGACTGTAAACAGCAATTTGTCAGTTAGTCAATGCTGAATGAAAATTGAAACGTTTTTCCAGCCGCACATTAGTCAAAGAAAACACCTGCACAGCAAACTATGCGGTTTAGTGTGTGTGTGTGGAGGGGAGGGAGGAAGGTAGGCAGGCGGATATGCTGAATAGTGAAATATTTTGTTATCAAACGCTGCTGGCTGCGAGCAGCATTCCATCTCGACTCTTGATCGCTCGCAGCCCGACAGGCAAACGAAGAGCAACTTCCCACACTAAATGGTAATTCTCCATCCTCAAATATATGTAAGCCCAACACCTGCACTTGCAGCTAAAAATGGCCAAAAACTAAAAAAGAAAACTCTTCTAGCCGAGCTTTGGTACAAAGTGAAGGCACGGCAAGCTGGTAAGTGGAGTTGGCACTCTGCGACGCCTCGGTTATGCCCCCTTTTATGTGTGCGTTGTGAAATTTTTGTTGGCATTTTGTAAAAAAAAATAAGTAAAACAAACTTTTAGCAAGCAGGCAAAACTAAAAATGCTTCTAGCTGTCAATGCAGCGGAATTTTTCTCATTTCCAAGCCGTTTTACATTTCAAATGAACGTTCGCCTCTCTCTGTGTGTGTGTGTGTGTGTGTGTGTGTGTAGGTGTGTGCTTACACTCACTTTCATTTCACCTGTCGGCTCAATGTGGCATTGTTGCTGCCACTGCTGCTGTTCTTGTTAGACAATGTACGAAGGATATACATAAATAAAGCATGGCATTTTTTTGGTGGAGGCAGGGGCTAAGCTGTCAAGCCGCCAGTGCTCGGCTGTTGTGACAAATTGCGTTAAGGCCAAGTTAAGCTGCAGGCTAAAGGACAACGTGGCAGAATGAAAATTGGTGTGGAGCGGGCAATTGAGGGGTGGAGAAGAACTCAGCTGCCTGCAGCTAACTAGCTGCTGTTGCTGCTGTCGCTGTCGCTGGCTTAATGCAGTTAATTATTATAACGTCTATTTAGCATTTGGCCAAAATGCAGGATAAAATTGTTGCAGACTGACGCCGCAAAGTATGCTATAGTTTTTTTCTAAAACAACAGCTGACGCTTGATTACCTTTGCCTGTGCATGTGTGAGTGTTTGTGTGTGTGTGTGCAATTTTGACGGCACATGTGCTGTCAACAACTAGGGATTTTTTTTGGCCCCAACTCAGAACGGATTTTTGGATGCCAAACAAGATTTGCCCAAAAGCAGCCAGCTGTGTGCTCTGCTCAACTCTCATTTTGTCTTGCCAAAAAACAAACGAGAGAAAAAAATGTAAAAAGAGATTTGTGCCAAAATTAAAAGCAATTTCCTTTGCTGCTTGAAAAGCAAGCAAAGCAAAGCTGCTCAATTTCGTAGCGCATCAATTTAATTCAATTTATTTTATATATGTGTCCGTGTGTGTGTGTGTGTGTGTGCTGAGCTAATTCAATGAACTAGACAACAAAATAACTTAAATTTTATGTAGCCGATAAAAGCTGATGCTGTGTGTATCATAAAACTGCCTGCCTTTAAAATATCTTGATACACTCCACAGCACAAGAAACAAACTCCCGCAGGAGCATGTTGAAAATGGGCATGGATGGCAATGGCTTTGCAAATTTGACGGCTTGACAGAAGGCAGCTGGAGTCAGTAGACCCACATACACACACACACACACACACACATACACACATGTAGACTCGTGATATTTGATGGATGGTATCGCAGATATGTTAACGTGATGGCAGGCCAACGGATTCGCGAAACGGCGACAACTTGGCAGCATGCCTCTGATATAGGAGACACACACACAATGGGCCAGAGCTGAACAGAATTGAAAATCAGTCTGGGACAATGCAACGAGTAGGCGTACAACACACAAAGTCCCGCCCCTCCTCCCTCTCCCACTCACTCTCTCTCTCTCTCTTTGCCTCTGGGGTGTGCTTCAAACAAAAAAATGTAGTAATACAACATAAAAAGCAGCTCTAGAGAAATTATTGAACAAAATAAAAAAATATATATGTACATGGGTTAAAGGAAGCTCATTCACATTTGCATTACTAATAAAAAAAATACATTTAAAATATATATGTTTAAAAAAATATAAAGCTTAAGGCTGAAAACGCAATTGCTATAAACCTTTTTTTTTGTATACGAAAAAAATGGTTGTACTACCAAAAAAAAGTTAATAGATTTTAAAATTTATATTAATTTTCAATGGCCGTAAAAATGTGAAACGTGCATAAATTCAAATACCTTGAGGGTATTTTTGTTTCATAAAATACTTTTCTTTTTTTAAGCCGTAAACTAAATGGAGGCTTTGTATTTTACAAAGTTCTTTATCATTTTTAAATAGCGCACAAATGGATATTGTACTTTTGGTCGAACTTGAATTAAATTAAATAGATTATATCTGGCTCTTAAAAGTATTTCAGATTTGATTAAAACGTTGTATTCAGCTATTAACATATCGATTGAATTTCCAGCACACAAAGGACGACCATTTTGCATCGTATATGATAAAATAATAGAAAATTCAATTAAATTGTCATTGCCAGTCGCCAACAGTCTCACCAGAGTTGCCCGACTTTCCACAGTGCAAAAATGGGTTGAATTCTGGCTTTTATATTAAACAATCCGCCTTTTAAAGCAGCCTCAAAATAAAATGATTTTATGTTAGGCACTGTTTGGCAATGAAATACGAGAGGCACGCAGTAGGAGTAGGGGGAGTCAGGACGAGTGGGGCCAGAGCGGCTTTTATGTGGCGCCATATAAATTCGGGGAGAACGTACTTCAGGCGCCGCATTACGTTTATGGCTGGCTAAATTAAACACAAGAAGGCAGAGCCGCCAAAGTGGCAAAGCAGGCAGTTCAAAGAAGGGGCGCTAGGGGTTGCGAGATGTGTATGTGTGTGTGTGTGTGTGTGTGTGTGTGTGTGTTGGGAGGGAGTGGTTGAGGGTAACGTAGCGACTGGAAGGAAATTGCTACAAGTTGCTTTATTTTATGCGCATATTTGCGCATATTACTCATACGCCCGGCTGACATACATCTTCATTTAAGCAAACGTCTTCGACTCTGCCCCCCCCTCCCCATTTCACTCCTCTCCCCTTGAGCATGTCTTGCGCGTTTGGTTTGGCTGGGGCGCGCACAGCATCATATATTTTTATTTTATTAAATTTTCATTTCATTTGGGGTGCTTAACATGTTGCATGTTGCTTCCACATTTTCCGCTTTAAATGGAAAATTCTCACAGCATGCGAATCCTGTCATTAACAATAATTGAAACCAGGAGAAGCTGCTGATTCGTTGATTGGTTGCTGAACAGTCTTCTTACTTTCTTCTTTTTTTTTTTGAGGGGAAAGCAGACGCTTTCGGCATTTGCGCATTTTCGCGCTTGATTTATGCCAGCCGACTTCAATTCCCAGCACTATTAAAGTATGAATACACTTTGAATAAATATGAATACCGGATGTTGCTATCCTACATTCGGAATCCTTATCCCAACTCAGTGTACAAGCGTTGTTAAGCTACCCCAGCTCCATCCGGTTGCTGCTCCCAGCGGAGGTCAGGCCGCGCTTATGGCACGCCCCCCGCCCCGCCAGCTCCGCCTCTGACCTATGCGCCGGCTTTTCATGAGCCTAGCGTATCGGCAAATGGGTTATTGATGAGCTATTTTCCAATGCTCGGGGGGAACTTGGCATTGACTTGGCATAAGTTACAAAAGCGCGCAACGGGCAACTTTTAAGCTGACGGGGATGGGGACGTGGTAGTCTCTTGCTGAATGTGTGAAGTGAAGCGTGACTGGGACTTTGCAGAGCAACACAATGCACAGCAATATCAAAAGCGACAGCAATAGCAAGCAAGCAACAGCAACAGAAACAGCAACAACTTGTGGCTGCCTAATGAGCATGTCAAGCTTTGAATCATTCAAGCTACCTCAACGTATCCAATTTCGACTCTAACTTTACCTTGGTCGGTCCAGTCAGAGAGTACAGTGCTTTAAGGCTGATTGTCTGGTTTCTAGCAACTCAATTCAATAGTGATTATAAGAAGTCAACTTTATTGAAATGGAATTTAAGTTTAAGGACAAATTTGAGTCAGACAATTTTCATTAAGAATTGTTTTTTCATCTTTAATCTAACTTTCGATCGGGCAAACTTCAGACAAACTTAACCCCAAATAAAATCTGAATTTAATTGTTATACAAAATTATGTCTTTTATTTCAAATAAGTGTTTCAACTTTTAGTCATTTTTGCTCAAACTTCATTCAAATCTCAACTTAATTTATTCAAATGAGAGTTTCAACTTGGAGTTATCTTAAGCCCGTCTTAAATCTCTACTCTTTAAGTGTGACCTCTAACCTTCTTTTGAATATACTTTATTCAAGAACATTGCCAACTTCAAGCCTCATTAACTTTCCCGTATATATAATTCAAAGAAAAAAACAACGAGCGTGTTGTCTTTTACACTTTTGCAGTGCTTAACTCTTACTTTTTAGCACTTTAACGAGTGCTGCTTACAAAAACTATAACTCTCAACTTGTCTAAACAGCTATCTGCTGAGCCAGGGATCCGCTCTATAAAGTTTACTTGCACCCAGCTTATCCTGTCAGCCATTTTAGTGCCGCTTTAATGCCAACAACGAGCAGCGTGCTCCCCATGCTCCTCCTCTCTCTCACTTGTACATTTACATATGTGTATGTGTGTGCGTGCGCGTGTGTGTGTGTGCGTGTGTGTGTGCATGTGTGTGAGTGTCCGTGTGTGTAGCCTTCTGCTCAAATTTCATTAACGCTACTTTAAAATTGTGGCACATGCGTGGCACATCGTCTACGTCCGCGACTTCAGCTCTGTCACATAAATGTGCTTAATCTTGTTGCACGGCAACCCAACGAGAAGGATACTTGTTCAGGCGCATGTGTGTATGACTGTGTGTATGTGTCTGTATGTGTGTGTGTGTCTGTGTGTGTGTGTGTGTGTGTGTGTATTAAAGCACTGTGGAAAAACACTGATATGGAATAACAGTGTTAAGTGTACTAGATGAGAGATAAGTTTAATTTGATTGGAGATGGGAAATAATGTGCTCGCAGCTGGATCTAGTTTGGTGATGCATCTAAGGTATAATTGTTATATATGTTTTGTATTTAACAAACAATCATGATATCAAAATTAAATTGAATTTTTAGAAAAATAGATATTGCTAGTGAAAATGATGATAAATGGTTTTAGTTTGTTGGTTTAATTATCGTGTATAATAATCAGACAAACTAATCACAACATTATATAAATTATCGGTATGAAATTGACTTATATAAAAAGTGTTTAAGAAGATAATTTTAATTGTTGATTATTTGTATTTCAAGTGTTTCTTTTTTGTTGTGCGCCGATATATTTTTATCAACTAATCTCAATCATTAGATTTTACAAATTGCATCAGCCCAAACATTTATAGTTGCATTAACATTCATAGCTTTATTACAACATTTTTTGCATCCAGTAATTCGATTTTGTCCCACTATGCAGCTGGTGTTGTCTCCGTAGTCGCATCACTTGTCTAACATATCAAATTTGTAGCTACGCATATCCTTCGCCTCAGCATGTCAACTGCAAGTAGTGCGAAAACTTTTGGCGGCGCTTGTACTTTGGCAAAGAACTTTAATTTCAGCATTACTAGCGACGCCGCAGTGTGGATCAGGGGGGTGGGGGAAGGGGGGAATGGGGAGGGAGAGGGGGAGGCGCATCCGAAACACATGAAAAGTTTGCTATATAAAGTTACGCTTAACAACACGCCCAACTTGCGGGTTGTTGCCTGGCTAAAGTGTACAAGGGAGGTGAACGGGGTGCTGTGGGATTGGTTGGCAGAGGGGTGTGCCGGTGCCGGTGCCGGATGTGAGGAAATAGTTACGTCGCTTAAAGTTTGCGCCGTAATACAACTCATTAAATTTAGAAAATACTCGCGACAAACTTCTGCGGCGGCCGTCGAGCATCTTGGCCGGGCGTTTGCCAAACATCCGTTGACATCTACATTTACAGCTAGTACGCCGCAAACTTGGCCCATTCACGGCGAGCAACGGATTGGGTTGGGTGCACGCATACTCTGCCAGGCTAAAATTGAAGTTGCGTCAAGTTTAATTGCAACGGATGTTGGGCGTGTAAATTATTTTGTTTCGGCTGCCTCATTTTCTCTGCTAATGAGCAACTTATTAAAACTTTTCACGGCACCTCCCCACCCCCTCCACAATGCCCCAGCCGACACGCCCCTGCCCCTGCGCCTGCCCCTCTATCCATCTAGAGGCCAATTTGAATGCCGGACCCGTTGCTGTTCCAAATTCAGGGCGTGGTGCAGCGCGTGCGGTGCATAAGTAAATAAGTACAGTATACGAATTGCGATGCCAATTGAAAACAAAGCCAAAGATAAGTTTACAGCTAGCTGAAACTCATTTACAGTTAGCCAGCGTGCACAAGAAGAAGAATACAAACTGATACGCCCGCAAATGGAGGATGAGTCTGAGATAATAAGAAAAAGTGAGACTGAGCGAGGAAGACAAATAAAACTTCAATTTCTTCCGCAATTCAAGGAAAGCACTCGAAGCACACGTAAAAAAGGGGAAAAACTCAAAGTCAAGTTATTAAAGCTTTTATTGGAAATAACACACAAAACAGAAACGCAACAAAAGACTAAAGAAAACACAACTTTAATGAGTGACTTGCAGTTATCCTATAATTAGTTTGGAAATGTTTGGAAAATAACAATTTGAATAAATAATAGAATGAAAAACGATTTTAATAATGGACTTTGGGTTATCGTTAAGTAGAATTTGATTAATTAATAACAAATGAATTGTAGAAATTTAATTAATCATTTAACCGACACCCTCAAAAACTATTGTTGCAATTGTTATGCCAAAAAGTATTCATTTTGTATACAAAATTTACATAATTAAAATGTATTTTGTCCCGCTTATCAAACTTCCTCAATTTGTTATATACACGCATACATTGGCCTATGCTATATTACAGGGTGTGCTAAGCCAAAGGGCTGGAATTATTTGTTGGGGATCGGGGCCAGTTGGGATGCCGGGGTTGTTGGGGGCTAATGGATACTGCGAATGCGGGATGTCTGTTGTCAAGTGTTTTCGTATGCGACAGCCTGCCTGTGTTTTCCTCGAGTGCTTAGACAATCGTGTTGAAGCTTTGATTTTCGAGCTTACTTCGGATTTGGCGATGTGCTGTGCACTGTGCACCAGACTTATGAGGGCGGGTAATTAACAGCAAGAGACCAAGACACACACACACACACACACACACATATACACAGACGTTGTGGCAAATTTTTGACTAAGTAATAGTCGAACTGACAAACTGAGTGACTGTTAAAGTGTTGAAATGTCTGCGGCAGCACTTAATTAATTAATGTCAGCGTCCGTCGAACGAAATGAGAAAAGTTTTTGCACGCTGCCTGGCTGCAAAACTTGGCAGCTACTTAAGTATTTGTTAAGTCACAGACCGAGCAAGTCTGCAAGGCGTTCAATATTTGTCAATGAACTCATTAAGCAAATTAATAGACAAAGTTGCCAGCTGACAATGCCGGTCTAAAGGTTTTACGTGGGATAGAAGATGCTGGGGTCGTAAGAATTTATTTACTCTGTTGGCAATAAAATGCCAAGCAATAAAAAACCAAAAGTCAACAAACAATTGCGTGCCGCGCAGAAATCGATTATGGACGCCTTCAAGGCAGTAGCTGCTGCAATCACACACACACACACACTTAAACACACACACACACAACACAATTACACACACCACAAAGCTAGCAGTCACAGCCACGTTTTCGATTTTGCCATTTCGCCAGCGACTTTGCCACCTGATGCCCCAACGCTGAAATTGCCATCGTTGCAGTTTTGCAGCAGCCCACAAGCGGAAGTGATTTTCTCTGCCATGCACGTGTGTATGTGTGTGTGTGTGTGTCCCACGTGTGTGTTTGTGTGAGTGTGTTGGTGCCAGATTTTATGACCCTTGATAGTGGCAAGCGATTTGTTGCGTTGCATTTTCAATTTAGCAGCATGCACATTGGCAACTTTGAATAATGCAATTGCAAGGCACCAACTGCAGCGCGTATGTGACCCCTACTCCATCCCATCCCATCCCATCCCCTCCACAATCCCAACCACTTCGCACAACGGCAAACTACCAAACTACCAAAACCCTTAACCCGCTTTGACTGCACATTTTTGGCAGCCTGTTAAGGCGCAGTCCTACTGCTGCAACATTAATTTTGTAATACCCTCGCAAGACATTGAAGGATCATATATATTCTTAAAGTTCTTAAATCACATCAAGGATAATTACTATTAATTAATTATCTTCTATAGCGTCTGATTGCGATTTAAAATCTTGGCTGTGTTATTGGTCTTCCAATAGGCCAACGACCCAAACCTTCCCAGCAACAAGGCTCTTTATTGGTTCTTAAGGATCATTCCTTTGTCGTCATTGAATGTCCAGAACACTCGCTAGGTCAAAGCCCGTTCAAAAGTCACTAAAAAAAGCAGTCTCTGTTGCCAATCAATGAAAACACATAACTTTGGCCTGTGGCTTAGCTTTAATTTATTTGGATTAAAAAAGATTCGACGACAGTCGAATAGTTAAAGATAAAAGGATCTTTGACTGTTATTGCGAACAACCGAAAAACTGAATATTTACATTTGTATAATAAAATATAAAGTTCACTAAGACTTCAATCTTAGACTATGTCGTCGGTTTTTAAAGTTTTTCCAATTACTTTTCTATTTTTTAAATTTATTTGATTTATTACTTCTTTTACGGCTAGATATCTGGTATAAGGCGGAACAGTTTAATGAAGTTAAGCTAATGCTTTAATTATTTTATCAGAGTACTTCGGCTTCGATTTTAAAGAGTAGTTCATTTTCGACTTGTTTTAAAAACCTCTTCATTCTCTTTCTTTTTGTTCTCCCTGTTATTCTTGGAAAACTTTCAAACACGAGCGCACAATTTGAGCGCAGCATTCGCCATGTGGGGCAAGTTGACATATATGCAGCACGTGCACTGCTATATGCTACTCACTATGTACCCCAATCTGAACGGGGATTGATGTCCCAGACATGTACACACACACACACACACACACAGACATACAGCTCGTTATTGGCCAGTGAGTGCGGTTATGTTTCAACAACAGAAAAACCATTGCACCATCAACTATAAGAACAGCAAAAATGCAATTGAACTGATCGCAAACATTTTGTGGTGACTAATTAGTTTACGGTTAATTGAGCGGCATTCGCAAGGGCTCATTAACTGCAATGCGGTTATTTAATCTGTACATCTCACAAATGTTAAAAAACAAAGGATAGTAGAATATTCAGAGTAAATTTAACTGCACCTGTCGAATACGTAATCAATTTAAGAAAACTGCTATTGAAGACTATCGGATAATTATATTTCGCCCACTTTCGATGCACTTTTTAACCTTTAAGCCATTTGTTAAGCATTTTTATTTTACATCCTTAGTTTCAGTTAGCAAACTTTATAATATATCAAAATTTTATGCTCAGTCAATTTGAAAGCCCCCATGCGTAGTCCTTGTGACCGTAAGAGAGCCTTTGGTTAGCTTAAACTATTCGGAATATTCATTATGTTTTAATGAGTGTTTGCCATTCACTCATTTGCATTCACCGCATCTGCCACATACACGCATGTATATCGACTTTTTTCATTATTCTTTTAAATGTGGCCACTCGAAAAGCGTTTAATTTTCATTAATAGTCAAGTGGGTTTGCATTCGGGATTAATGCGCCATGACTGTGGCAGCTCAATTGCCATTGTTTTTGCGTCGTCTGCTTGTTAAATGCGTTAAGAGCAAATAAGAGAACGAAAAAAAATATATGCAAAGAAAATTATGTATGGATTTTTAAGCGTTGTCTGCGCCGCATTAATTTTAAACAATTTACCTGCACGGTTGCCCTCTGTGCCAGACAGACAGCGATGGGGAAGAAACAAAAAAAAAAAAAGAAGAAAAACCACATAAGCATTTTATTTTAAAGTCAGAAAGTTAACGCATGGCAGGTGCCACAAAGCCCGAAGCCAGCTAACGGTAACGGTAACGTCAGCCTGCAGCTGCAGCCACTTCAATTTCAAAAGCATCTGCTGCTGGTACTCCTGCTGCTACTGCTACTGCTGCGGTGGACATTGCCACTAGCCACTGGCCACCATTTGGGGGCAACAACAACAACAGCATCAGCTTCTGCAGCTCAAGTTTTCATTTCTCTTTTACGCTTGGCTGCTTTATTTCAATTTCGTTGAAAAAATGTTCTTTTGAATTCCAGAGATTTTTATCCCTGCTCCACAGACAGTCTCCCTGATTCCACGTACCGCTTTAAAGAATAATGCTGCGTCGACTGTCGTTCCATTGTACGTTTAATTCAGCGTTTGATTAGCGCTCTTTCTCTCTCTCTCTCTCTCTCTCTCTGTCTGTCTATGCAGCTCAGCAGAAGTAAAAGAAACGGCTTGTTAAATATACGCACCGTTGTGCGCACAGATGAACATTAATATACATTGGCTTACATATGAATTAATAATGAAGTTCTTTGCTGTGGCCGCAATGACCGCATGCAAAATCGCTGCCAGTTCATGATAAACGAACTAACACATAATATTTATGAGCTGCCGTTGATAAAGCAACCATGTGCCAAATGCCGCTTGCCGCTTACCACATGGCCGCCACAAGCCACAGCTACAATAATAAGCATATTTGCGGTCGCTTCAGTGTTAAAATAATATAAAAATAAATACACCATAATTAAATGCATTTTCTCTACTTAATTTCACAAAAAGTTCAACATCGGTAGCTGTTGAAAATTTAAATGCCAGTAAAAAATAAACAAAAATATATATCTTTTTTTTTTAATGTATAAAGAAGATATTACAAAGATAAATTGTGCATTAATTGTAGATTAATTAAAGAGTCTAAAACATAATCAAAAAATAAAAATTATGGTAGTTATTTCATTAAAAAAATATAAGAAAAGTATTTAATATAATTTTAATACAATATTGGGAAAATATTTGTATTAAATGAATGACGAAGAAACATCGTGCTTTCAGATTTTAATGTAGCCGTGATAAAAAGTGTATCCCTTGTACAAATCAGTTTAATTTACACAAAGCATATTAAACTTTTTACACATATTTTACGAACAACTACTTTACTCTCCTTCCGCTTGGCAATAAAAATATCACAAATAATTAGCAATGAATATTTTAAATAATTAGCAACCAGTTTCCCTTGGCAAATGTCGATATAGTCTAATGCAATTAACTAATGAGTGCCACTTAAGAGCAACGATGACAATTGCGTTTGGTTAGGAATTAAAAACAATGACTAACTGGCTGCATCGGATGTGCAAATGTTCAAAATGTAGGGCAGTTTGCACTTTTTAATTGCGATTTTCAATTAAAGTGCGACAGCAGCAGTAGCTGCGACACGCAAAACCAATTTGCAATTGGTAGCTGGCTAAAAATCTCACTAACCATGTCTCTCTATCTCTTTCTATCCCCTTCTCTGTCTCTGGCTCTTTCTCTCTTTGCATTTGTCGCAAACACAGATATTGCTGTATCCGGAAGAGGGTTGGGCGAGGACTGCTTCATCGAGCTACTGGACCATCACGCCCTGTTGGTGGCAGCCAAATCGTTGTCGAATTGTCGAATGTGCTGGCACGCAACGGCAGGCGACCAAGGCCAGAATGCTGCCCATGGAGCAGCAGGGCTCGCTACTGATTGCCGGACACTTTCGCCGGCCGCCAATAGCGGCAACAGCAACACCAGCCACCACATCAACAACAGCAGCAGCAACAACAACAGGCACCGCAGCAGCAGCAGCAGCTGGAGCTGGTTCCGGCAGTCGAGGACAGTCAAATTCGAAATCACACCTGGCGTATAATGATGAGTTTAAACTGTATCTGACATCGAACATCTCGATGGAGGACTACAATATGGGCTACTGTCTAACTGGCTTTGTCGAGCGTCGCTGCCAGCTGACAAACACCTTTCAAATGACACACTTTGCTGTCATCAAGCGGCAATGGCCGCCGCCGTCCAATCTAAGCAACAGCAACAGCAACTCATAGGCAGTCAATGTGATCCTGTGTCCCCATTTTAGTACATATACATATATACATATATATATAGTATATACGTATTACAATTTGTCGGCTGAGTGTATTTTGTATTCTCTAAGCATAGCCTTTAAGTAGCGCAATTTGCAGAATGCTCTGTGTGCCCACGTGATAGCAGCAAAATAACATTTAGCAAAAAGCTTAGCATACTTTTCAGCGCGTGCTCAAAAAATCTCAATCAAAATACATGTTTGTATCAAAATTGTTGAAACTGCGCAACGCTGGGAAATTTTTGTCGAATTTTTTTATTATTTTTGTTATTAAAAAACAAATTTCTATGTGTGTATTAGTAAGTAATTTGTAATTTTAACTAAATGCTCTAAACGTGCTTAATTCGTGTGCTTTCGATGTTGTATAAACAACGAAAACGAAAATGGGAAAACAAGAAATAACATTTTAAAAATGTACGCAGTTCAAAATAAAAACAAAATATGTAAAAGAACTGAAAACTTCGGCATGCTGAAGATTGAATACCCTTGCAGAAGTCTATATATATATAAATTCATATGTATAAATTTCCTCTAAGAATAAAATATGTATTGAAGGAATAACCAAGCAATTTTGATAGTTTTTCTGATTGTCAAAAACCGAAACCTTAGGAGTAAAAAATGTAATAGTTGGTACTACATTAACTAATAGTTCAGTTCCTGTTTGACAACCTATTAAAAAGTGTTTTTCAAATTCAATTCAATACTATAACAAACTTATTTCTGTCTTGTAGTGAGTCCAATAAAAAGCAAGTGAATTTCAAACCATTGCTTTTACAACAGTCAAAAATTGAAGATTTGTAAAGAAATCTGATCTGGTTACAGCATTGATGACGCAATCCAAGAACACTCTGCAAGGGTAAACAAAACCCAAAGCAAATAACTCCAAAAATACAAAACTACAAAAAACTAGTAGCTGTTAAAAGCTAAATTGCAACTAAACCGCTTTTCTGGCCAACGCACCCACACACACACATAAATATACACTTTTAACATAGGCACACACACACACACACACAGGCACACACACTGTGAAACACACAACATTTAAGTCCGGGCGCTTGGGCAGCTACTTAATGCTTAAAAAGTGCAACAAATTGAAACTTGTGCTTGTCGAAGCATGTGATTGTGTGCCAAGTAGCGTGTATATGTATTGTATGTTTATGTGTGTGCGTGTGTATTTGTGTGTGCTTGTGTGCGTGTACTTGTGTGTGCTGTGCTGTGCGTGCTTGACTGTTTTTCAACTGTTTAAACGGCCATGTTTGCAAGCGTATTGCCTTTAAGCTTAAAATATGAACAGCTCAACAAACAAATTTTTGCTGTTGTTTCCATTAACCGGCATCAGCATTGATTAATGCTGGCATCACATGGCGTTAGGACCAAATTATGTCAGCAGCATCATTTTCACAATTAGTGTACAAGTTTTTTAATTATTCATTTATGTTTTTTTTTACGTACAACTTAATTTTGTCTACCCTCAACCCTTTGAATGTGTGAATATGGGTATAATGGATTTGTTTACACGTCTGTAACAGGCAATAGAAGCACCATCGACTCCCTAAAGTATACATATTCTTCGTCATCAATCAATCAATCAATCAAGAGCCAATATAGCCATGTCCGGTAATCTACCATCTCAGCTATAATAAGAACTAGAAAATTCCCTTTCGGAATATAAGTTCTCGTATACCATACGCAGATCAAATTAATTTGAATCGATTTCTGCAAGCAATAAAATCCACAATTTTAGAGATATGTCTTTCTCGTCGGGTATATATTTACCTTGACATCATATTGATTGGTTCATTTACTTTTGAATGGTATACTCCTTTTAAACCACTTTAATTATGTTTATTTATGGTTAATTCTTTATTTTAATTTTTATTCTTTATTTATTTAATTTGTTATTTATTTCTAAAAAATTATATTCAGCTATAATTTGATATTCTGGATACGCTGATTGCTGATAGGGCTCGTAAACAGCTGGTCTCAACTCAACGCTACGTTCTAATCTATAACTAGGCAACACTTTCAGCAACATTTCACACATAACATACTATTTCTCTCTCTCTCTCTCTCTCTCTGTCTCTCTCTGTCTCTTTCTCACTTTTGAGCATAAACCGCAACGTATATCAACAATTCGTCCAATAATTGGAGTCTTTCGGCGCAACAAATGGTGCCCACGCCAAACAAGGCCGGAGCTCCAATTGCCAAACCCTAAGTGTTTAAAAAAACAAATGGTAAACAAGAAAACAAACTTAAACCAAAGCTACTTAAGACAAAAAAAAATACATAAAAAAAACTACATCTATTTTAAGGGCTAGATATTAGTAAGCAAAATCAAAGCAGAAAAACAAAATCAATATTTACAAGCTAGAATTATAATAAAAGCTAAAAACTAACAAATAAATATAATATATATATGTAATATATATATATACTATTTATGCGTGTGTAGGCTTGAAGTGAACTCAAAGTTTTTTGCCATACTTGTATCGGTGTATTTATAAATATATACATATATATATTCAAGACCTATGTATACAAAAAATAAGCAAATCAATCACTAACATTTTTTGCAGTTGTGCATAGCTCGCTTATAGGCGCTTTTACACGCAGGCGAAATCAAAATCAAAACCGAAAATGCAAAAAACCAAATACATAGCAAAACAACATATTTATGCATATTATATACACATATTTTACAAGGCCTATTATAAATGTATAGTTTAGTTGCTCTCAAATACAGCCTGCTCCCCGTAATTGATATTTAAGTATCAGGTACCTGCCAACAAATAAAAAACAAAAAGAAAACAAGTAAACAAAGAATAAATATTCATAACTGTAAAATGAAATGCCGAAAAAAAAACGCAGTTGCAAAGTCCAAAGGCATTTTATTGTATTACTAGGCAAAACACACATGCAACTAATTATTTTTTTAAACCAACAATTAAAAAGTTTTCTATGTATACAACAAATCCCAAGACACACAACACAAAACACACACACATGCGTATATTGATGTTGTTGCTGTTTTTCTATGTGTATTTAGAATGAATATGTGTCTATATGTGTGTAGCATATATATTTATCTGCGCTTAGCTTAGGGGTAAACTTCAAGTTGAAAAAATCAGTAATAAAAATATATATTAATAAAATATAAGAAAAAAACACTAGAAAAACATGCAAGCCAAAAACACGCAATGAGCTTTTTTGTAGCAAACGGTAAACAGTAATTATAAACAAATTACTAATTAAATCTATAAGCAGCAGCAAACGAAAACACAAAAAAAATCACAACAATTAGGTCAGCAATTTATGCGAGCCGGGCAAATGGGCTTAAAATTAAAATTAATTCAATAAATTAAGCTTGTATTTAAATAATTACTTAAATGCAAAAAAAAAAAGAGTTTATACAATTAATGGAAGAATTGTGTCACGCAATCGGCTGAAATAAAATATGAGCGCGAAAACCAAATGAAAAATAAATTCAAATCGTGCAATGTCTAAAACTAAAAGCATAAATCAACTAAAACCAAATGAAAATCGTAAATCAAATAAACGTCAATATATATTTAATAACTTTAAAATGCTTGTCAGCCTAGGCTAGGCTAGCCAAGTAGTTTAGGCCGCGTTGCAAATGTAGAAAATGCGTGGAATCTAAGAAAAACGGATGCGATTAAAAAAAAACATAGAAAATAAAGCAAAGAAAAAAACTAAGAAAATATTTGTTTTACTTTGACTTGGGGAATTTTTCAGACGTGGCAAAAAAATGATGGTAAAAATGGGACTATAAACAGATGAGAAATATGAGATATTGTATAAAAAACTTGTTTACTTAACAATATATCCGTACTACAAGCAATGTTCAACATCTAACTACTAAATCAAATGGGCTCCATTAAAACAATTGATATTTCTTATTTATTTAGAAGAATTTATAAAACCTACAAAGTTTTAAGCATTGCATTTATTTTTTCAGACATAGTTCACATTTTGTGATTTTTATTTTGAATGAATATCAATTCACTTCATATATATATGAGATTTAATCTTTAATAAGTTAAAATTCAATTACTACAAATTACAAATTACATTTTGATTCCCGTTCTTTTGTGTACCTTTTGCACTGTTTTTAATTAAACCCGAAAAGTTTTTACAGATTTCGATGTGTATATTAATTAAATTGATTTCATTTAACATCAGCATATTTGATTTCCTTTTCAATACACTCGGTCGATCTCTTTTATTTTTATTTCTCGCCTTCTTTTAGAGAATATAAACAAACTGAAAGGCAAACAGAACCCATTTCCGAATGTAAACCGTTGTCAATTCAATTTACAATTTCTATGGCAGCCGCGGGTTTTATTAATTATATCTGCAATCGCGAAAACTTGCAATTGCAATTGCCATCGCATCTTTTTGTGCATTTTCTTTTTGATTTATTTGTTTCACTTTTTTGCGCAATTAAATTTATATTTACATGCGATATACGCGAACGATATTTCCATTTCCGACTAGATATATGACACAATTTGCATTTGGTTTTTCTTTATTTTTCATTTTTTTTAATATATATTTTATCGCACTCAACGCTAAAAGCGTTCGCCTGGATTGTCGGCCATTGGGGACAATGCAATTGCAGTGTTTTTTTACTCGCATCATTTGTAAAACTATATTTGATTTTTATACGTTTTATGTGATGAGCTTTGCATGCATGCAAACGGATTGCTCGTAAATTTTTTATTTACAGCATGTGAAAATGTATAATGCATAAAAGAATTTAATATTTTGTTCTATGCATCGGAATAAATGCAATAATAGCAATGTGCTACATTTACTGAGAAGCTCGGCTCGACTCGGCTAGTGCTGCTGATCCAGACTATATATACTTTATGGGATCGGAGACAAGTCCCTCAACACGCAGAGGAAACGATATTCCTATAACTATAAGAATAATACCTTATTATGTTCTGTTTACTTAAAAAACCTCCCACTTATAACTTACCTCTTCATATTCCAGTCCTATATACCAACTTAATTATAATGAAAGCCGTCACGTAGCCCAATAGCATAATAATTATTTATAATTATTGTTAATTTTCAAAGCAGCCAAACCAGGCAAAAAAACAAAAAATAAAACGGAAACAACGAAAAATGGAAACCATTAAAAAAACATAAATAAAGAAAAACCACAAAAAGACCTCAATTAAAATTCAAATTAGAGCGCTTGGGAAATTTTCGTTTGATGCTAGCGGCCAAAGTGCGAAAACTTAAAACCGCAGCAAATGGCAAATGGAAGGCGCAACGGACCAGTTGCCCCAAAACTGAGCTGCTCAAATGAAATATGAAGCCGGGCAAACAGCATGGGCAGAGACGGGGCAAAGTCTCGCCAGCAACGTCAGCTCTGGAACAACTAATAAGAAATTTGTGAACTTTGCAAATTTGCCATCATTAATTCTGGGTACCCGTCTGGCCTCGCTACCAATCTCTGCCCGCACCCACGCCCACACCCCACTCCCCCTTCTCCCATCCCACTTTGCCACTAAGCACATATAAATTTGTCGAATTCGCATTTGGGGCTGCAGACGAGGACAACAATGATGATGTCGCGTTGTGGTCCTTCTTCTCCTCGTCATTGTATAATAATTGTCAAGCAATTTAAATTGAAGTTGCGAGCATAATAAATTGTCATATGAAGGCGCGCGCACACGCAAACGCCTCCACGCCTCCCTCCCCGCTACCCGCCACAGCCAACCAAAAAGGACTGTCCAAAAGATGGCAAAATTGGCATAAGAGTGTTGCAATCGAAAATGATTTACGGCTAGATACCACGTAGCAGACTCTGTAGTGTAGCTATGGTTATACTTTAAAATAGCATTAACTTGTATTTATAATTTGAATATTATTAAAACCTAAATATATAAAAACAAACATTTGCATACCAAATTTACAAGCTCCAAACTCAGATTAGGCCAGTCACGACAGACATTTTTGGGCGCATTCTTCTTGTGCAGGGTATAAAAAGGTAATGAGGAAACGGAAATTGCTGCCGGAAGTGTATGCGAAGGCGGAAGCTCATTTTGCAATATTCACAGTTGACTGATTTCTAGCGACTTTTTGCTTTGGCGCCGGCCAACGACATGAATTGTAAATTGATTGTAGCCAAAGTCGTCGCTCCATTGACGATTTTAATCATTAATAATGGGGGCGGAGTGGTGGCATGGGCGGATCTCACTGACTCATGGACAGTCAAGATGCTCTGCAACGGAATGGAATGGAACAGAGACAGAAGAAGCAGAAGAAGAATAAGAAAAAGAAGAAGCAGGAGCAGAGCACTTGGACTGCGCCTAAGGTTAGGCAACGACTTTTCAAGAGCCTTTCGAGCTGGCAACAAAATGGCTGCGTTCGCTGCTCGCCTCAGCTAAAAGCCAAGTTACCGTTTGCTGCCAAGTTGTTCTTTGTGAAGAGCTGCTCAAATAGCAGCAACGGGCACTGCAACAACAACAACAACAACAATAGCAACGGCAAATAAGAGCTGGAGCAGCCGTTAGTTTCATTGTTGACATTGCAGCGCGCAAAAAAAACAACAAAACGAAAACAGGTAGCAAGGCAACAAAAAGCAATTAACTTGGCTTACATCTTTGCTGAAAGTTGAAACTCATGGCGCGATTTATGCCGCCGGTGTCGATGTTGTTGTTCTTGTTGTTGCTGTGACTTTGCCCGCGGATGCGGGTGGTGCAACCAGGTGGTGCTGCTGCGCAATCCTTGAGCTGTCAGCATCCACCTAACAACCAGCTGCTTGCGTGTCTCAAACGAACGAATATTTGTTGTTGCTGCTGCTGCTGCTGCTGCTGCAGAGCGAGCATCTTGCTGCAAAGATAAAAACTTAATGGCTTGCCCCACTTGAAAGGTTAGATCTTACTCTGATTTTGTGGCAAATTGTGTAAGCAGCTCGCAGCGCATTTCCCGACTCAACAAGCATGCCTTAACAACTTAACAGCCAGCGGATTAAACGCAATCTCTACCAAAATGTTCTTGGAATTTTATTTGAAGCGGAAAATTTCACAAATTTGCAGATGTATTCAATGATATCGATTTATTTATTTAATATATTTATATATATTTTTAGCTTAGAAAATGAGTAAATAAATAAATAAACCAAAATAATCCAAAGCAATTAAACTAGTTGATATCTAAACTCAAAATAATCGATTTCTAAAATCAAAATAATTTAGTAGCCTGATTCCACAATGCCTAACATTATTTAGCTAAATATATATAAAAAAATATGTCACTAAAATATAGAACAGTCTATAACAAGTTTTCTTCCAGCAAATCGATAAATTAAATTAATTTTGTTTATATTTTGCCTTCAGCATTAAATTATAATCAATTGTATCAAATAAATTAAATTTTCTGGGATGTTGATAGTGAAAACCGACTAATAGCCTAGCGTACAGATTATTAAATTCGTATATCTACTTTATTTTAGTGGTTTAAATATTCGCAGTATCTTTTCAAGACTTTCTTGTTGACTTGTTGTGCAATTGAAACTTACATATTGCAAATATAACTTTTCGTTTTCAATAAAATGTTCTAAGTCCTCTTTTTTAATATTTGAACTTAAACAGTTGAAGTCCTCAGCTGAATGGCATCCACTTGGGCCAGACCGAACAATTTTGTAATATTAGATGTGCTACACAAAATTTGGTTTACTTAACTCGAGTGTTTTTGGGTTTGGGTTTTTCATGTTAAAACTGGTGAAAATTCATTTTTCCAGCTGCAAAATCAAAAATCTTGCGTAAATTGCGTACACAAAAACGAACTCGACCCTGAGTCGGGGAAAAGACTTGGGGTTTGAGAGCTGCGCCTGGTTTTTGGTCTTGGTCTTGGGCACTGGGCTCCGAAGGATGGCAGGCCCTTGAGCCAAAGTTAAGTAAATATGACTCAAGGACACTTGGCGCATGGAATCCTTTTGGCCACTTACTTTTGTGTGGAGAGTGCGGGTGGCTTGAAATCGGGGGTGAGTGAGGGGTTTGTGGCACTCTGTCTCATTCAGTTCCATTTGAGAAACGATTTTAATACTTTCGCCAACACAAAAGCTACTTAAAGTTTTGCTTGCTGCCTTAATTCGTTTTTTGTCAAACAACAACAAACAACAAACAGCAAACAGACAAAATAATCAACAAAAAAAAAACAACAAAAAATGAAATCGAAAACTTTTTTAAATTGAGTTAAGTTAATTCTTTTTTTTTTGTCTGTTTTGTTGTTTTTCTTTTTCCGTTTCTTTTCGCTCCTCGAGCGATCTTTATTTTTTTTGGACAAGTTGGTTTACTCTCGCTTTGGGGGCGGAATTCGGTTGGCCTAATAAATGTGCGTGCTAACAAAAGGCTAGATAAACAGCTCGCCAATGAGCAAGAGAGAGCGATAGTGGTGGACAGAGAGCGAGAGCGTCGGACTGACAGTTGTTGCGACAGCCAAAAGGATAAAGGATAATGACGGCCATTAGTATTAAGTGCGCGTTGGCTACTTTAGATGCTCGGCAGTTTTTTGTTTTTCTTTTTATTTTTTGCCTTTGTTTTTGCAGCCCGTCGCTCATTAAAGTTGTTAAGTACTTGGCGTAAACGTTGCCAGACTGAGACAGAGACACAAATAGCGCGACTCCTTCCAGTCTGTCAGTCTGCCACAGTGCCACTGTGCCAGTGGGTGTGACTAATGGTCGGGCTGTGCGGCCCCACGATTAAAGTCAATTTAAAGGCCGCCATAGGCAACGCTGTCGACTTAATTCGTTAAAAACAAACTCGCAAAAGAATGTAAAAAGAGAAAACAAATCTAACTTGACCGCTGTGCGGACAACTTTATGCGCGCAATTTCCTTGAAATTATGTCAACAAATAAGTCACTGAACTGAAGCACAGCTTGCACCACAGCACCACTTGTGTTTTGGGTGGGTTAAAGGTATGCACTCTTCTGATTTGTGCGATCAATCAACTTTTGAAGTGGGACTATTGGGAATTTTAATGAGATTGTCAAGAGACTTAAGCATATATAATAATGACTTAATGTTCAATTCTACTACTTATATAAATATATACCTTAATCTAAATATAATCAATATTGAAAAATCTAAAAACAAAACAAAATATAGATAAGAATCTATAAATAATACAAATAAAATAATAAAACTATCGCAAAGATAAATAACAATCCAGATAAGAGAGTATTTCATTTTCTACACAACTCAAACCACGATTTGCATTTGTTCTGCTTATTTTAGTCTTTTGTGCTCTACACTTTTCCGAGAAACGCAAAACCTCAGCTCCGATTGCACTTACCATTGTTTTTGCTGTTGCAGTTGTTGTTGTTGTTGCTTTTGGCATATTACAAAAGCATTTTTTAACACAGCACAACAAAGCCAAGCAAAACCTATGACATAAGGAGAACACAGGTGGGAAGGTGGGAAGGTGGGAAAGGTGGGGGAAATGGAGGGCTTGTCAGTGTCGTGGAGAATGAATGTCTGGCAAAAAGTGTCGTTAAACAAAAATTCGGTTGCAGTTTTCTTTCTCAGCTCTGATGATATTCGTACTCTTTATTCTTCTGGCATTTGTTTTTGATGTTGATGCACCCCACCCACCGCCCCTCTCAGCTTTTATGGTGTGCGACAAAACGCCACATTTGCGTTCAATGAGCATGAGATAATGTCATCATCAACGTCGTCATCAACTCAATCCCCCAGCCAACTTGTCATTCTCCCTTTTCGCCCATAAGCAAGTGCATCATCCTGTCGACCGTATCTTTTGTCTCTGTTTTGCGTCAGTATTTCATTCTGTCTGTTCGTCTGTCAGTCTGTCTGCTTTCTGTCTGTCTATCTGTCTGTCTGTCTGTCTGTCTGTCTGTCTGGGGGCAGGTGCAACGTTTGTCGTTGTCTGGCAATTTTGCTTGAGGAATCGCATTCAATTTAATGAGCACTGCAATTTTAATTAAGTCGTTCTGTATGCAAAGTCTAAATAAATGGATGAGAACAGATAAATGGATGCATAGTCTAGATAAGCATCATAATAGTTGGTCATCTAATTATAACAGATAACTCAGCAATTACAAGCTATCAACTGGGGTGAGGAGTTAGCTTATTAATTAAGTAGATATTATCTATTTAAGTATATGCACAAGCATATAAGCCAATATAAGATAATAATAACTCAATGTTTGCTTATTACTTGGATTATTTACTTAAAGTTCAAACCACTTTTTATTATTACTTATGGGGATCTAAATACAATGTTTAATAATCTTGATCTAGTTATCTATGTTTCTTATTAAAGCGCAATTTGTGTTCGTTCACAAGATTCAAAAGTCCTCATCTTATTTGTAAACAGTTTCTTGGTAATTAATTTTAAATGGGTATAGGGTACATTGCGGAAGATTGTCTTTTAAAAGTTTCTGTGTATTTTTGTAAAGTTAAAAATATTAAAAAGAATGCATTTACCGGCAGCAGCAGCGTCTTTGTCTTAATTCCTTATTTCTGTGCGCAGCAATTTTAATTTCTTTCACTATTCATTTACACAAACACAAACCAAAAGTTATAAAAAAACTGACAAGTTGTGCAACAAGAGCTATTCATAATTGGCAGCAACAATCCATTAGTTTTCCTTTAATATACACTGCACTTTATTTAACACATAGCAAATATAAACACATTTTTAGAGAGGATCGCAATGAGCCAAAAGCTGCAACAACAAAAATATATTAGAAGAGATAGTTGATCCTCTCTAGAGATTTTTTTGAGGTATTGCGGAATCATTGTGAGTAAATATAAATCTGCTTATGAATTATTATATATTATTTGGGTAAGCATTTAATTGTTTTTGCTTTGCGCTGCTAAGTTTTGTGCAGCTTGGTTGCGATTTTCTTTGTTTTCGATTTAATACCCTATTTACCCATTATTTATAGGTGCAGTGTATAAACATGCAAATTGATTGTGATTCATTATCTTTTAAATCATTTAGTAAACATCGAATAATTATTTCATTTACTATTATATTATTTAAATTCTACTCAATGATTTTTAATTGGCTTATTTTCGAATCAAAAATAATAATTAAAATGAAAATAATAAGAGTAAATGCCATTGGTAGTTAATTGGCTCACACACGCCTTTTTATCACGCCCACACGCAATTAGCTGCATTTTCAATCATAAACATTATTATACAAATAGAATTAGAGTGCCTCTGAAATCATTCGATTTTCATTAAAACTTCATAAGTGATGGCCTGATGATGATGATGTTCCTAACAAATTAACTGGCATCGAGTCAGCGCTCAAAGAGGCCCAGAATGCAATTCCAAATCACCAACATCAACTTGTTGATGACGTCAATGGAGAGCCACCCAAACCAACTAAATTTGATGAGAGAGCTCAACGCATTGCTGCCAGCTGACAGACCGCACTATGCTTTTGCCGGTGACTGTGCCTCGCCCCTCCTGCAGAACGTCTCTCTCATTCTCTCTCCGTCTCTCTCTCTCTCTCTCTCTCTCTCTATTTCTATCTAGTAAACTCTCTTGTTTCAGGCTGTTCGACGTCATATGTAATAATTTCACACGCCCTATCGCGGTCATTTTAATTAGCACGATTGCATTTTCAACACGTAGACGCAATTCAAATTGTAAATCACATAGGCCGTTAAACATGTGCAGTCTCAACTGCAACAACAACAACACACAACGATACACACACACACACACACCACACACACCCACACACACTCACACACATATGTATGTACTATATGCCAGATGTGAAGCTAGAGTTTCAACCACACAAAATTTTGCAGTAAATTAATATTGGTAATTAGAGCGACAAGGCCGCATCACCGAGAATGCCGCTGGTGCCACCGTTTTTGGCCACCTCGTTTGAGGCGAGTCTGACCCACGGATCCACCAACGTGGAGAGTTGTTTATGTTGAACCATTCGTTTGACTCTGCAATTAACACGTCGGCCGTGTTTGGCATAAATCTAACAAGTTGGGCATTACAAAAGTTAGATAAACATGCTACTATATTTTTAATTGCCAGCCAGCCGACAACTCTGATACACTACGACTAAATGCCCTACCATTTAACTACATTTCTTGTCAATTGCGATACCAAATTAACATTATTATGGACCATTATGGCTCTGGTTCCGACTTGAAAATCATATTAATATTATACTCAAAAAGCTTGGCCAATCTTTGCATCTGATCAATAGTGATTAGATTTTAGCCAAAACAATGGCTTCAACTCTAAATTAATACTTCATTTACAGTTAGCATAGCGATTCTTGCCCGATATTCATACTAAAATTATATTCTGAGAAATCCAATCAGCTTTAAAGCTGAGGCAATAATGTTTTAGTACAAAAATACGTTACAAACTTGACGACGAAATTACAATACTCTCTAGAAGGGTACAAGGGTAATATATAAAATATATTAGTTCCTGCTACAAGCTGTAATACATGGTTAAGGCCTATTCAATTGATCAATGGAAGCTATAACAAAACACACAAAGCTCAATGTTTGTTTATTTATGGTGGCATTAGCGATGGCCCTGCATGTAAGTCTGTGTGCGATTAGCTCTCTCTCTCTCTCTCCCATTTTAGCTGTTTACATTACGTATACGCCGCATTTAATAAAACCTGTAAACAGCTCACGATTGGGCCACAGTCGAAGCTCGAACGTCGCGTTCAATGCGCGGAACACGTCTTAAACGCATATTAAATACTTCTGGATGAATTTTTATTTGTAAATTATCAATTATTTTCTTGGTAAACTTAAATTGAAAGTTAGATAGTCATCTTGGAGATGGAGTGAATTAAGCATCGAAAGTGTTTAAATAATTAATGGAATAATACTAAATATAATAATAATACAAATTGTTGAGATCAATTTTTTGCAATAAAAATGAAATGTAAATAATATTACAATTTAAATATGTTGACATAAATGATATTAATAAATAAAATCAAATTAAAACTATAATTAAAAATCTACAAATTTCAATTTGTTGACAAGAATTATGTGAATAAACAAAAATTGTGTGAGTGGAATTTTTTCAGACTTAGTTCTGCTTACCAAATATAAATAAAAGTAAAATGAAAGTAATATTGAAAATTAAGTACGTTGACAAGAATAATATCAATAAATAGAAAAAAGTAAATACATTTTCATGGTGCCACAAAATGCGTGTTTGCTTATTGTGTGTACTCACTGCAATTGGACTCCAGCTGCTTAGTTGCCACAATGCGTTCGCTTTGGATGCGATATGCGAGAAAGTGCAACACAATCGAGCCGAGTGTGAAGTGCATCATGTGGAAACTGTCGATGGTTATCAGCTGACAATGCAACGCATTCCGCCGCCCCGTAACTACAGTTGCCCCACCCAGCTGCCTTTTCTGCTGATGCATGGACTCATCGGTTCAGCGGGGGATTTTGTGGCAGCTGGCCACGCAGGCGCTTTGGCTTTTCAGTTGCATGCGCGCTGCTTCGATGTGTGGCTGCCCAATGCGAGGGGCACAACACAATCGCGGCGACATCGCACTTTGTCCGCCAGTCAAGCGAAATTTTGGCATTTCAGCTGGCACGAGATTGGCGTCTACGATTTGCCAGCCCTTGTGGAGCATGTGCTGCGTGTGACGGGTCATCAGCGCCTCCACTATGTGGGCCACTCACAGGGCACCACTGTGCTCCTTGTCCTCCTCTCGCAGCAGCCCGCTTTCAATGCCAGATTCGCCAGCGTTGCTCTACTCGCACCCATTGCGTATTTGCAACATTTGAGCAGCCCTCCACTGCGTTTACTAGCCAGCGATACAGGCGCCGTCACGGTGCGTATACTTAATGTTGCAAATAACACTTACTCTGATATTATACTCTGATTCCAAAAGTGAAGGAATATATTGATTTTGTGTAACGTCTGTCTGTCTGGAAATAGTAATTTTAATCAGATAAAGAGATATATGTGGTGCTAGTAATTAAACAAACTTATCTGTTCTTGTCAGTTGAAATCGATAAACCTATATATTTTCCACTTTTTAAATCTCATATTTTGAAAAGGTACAAGATTTATATATAGAAGTTAAGTAAAAATGTTACGATTTAATTGTCATGCTCTCTAAGGGCAGGTAAATCGACAATTATTTATGTAGTTGATAGTTCGATAGTTGAAATCGATAAACCTATATGTTTTCCACTATTTAAGACCATCCACCATTTCACACAGATTAAATCAAATAAAAAATCTCATCATTTAAGCACCCACAATACTGAAAGTTTGATTACCAGTTAACTATTTTAGGGATCAGCTAACTTTGGGATCAGAGTATAATCGATTATAATCGATTGTAACATTTTTAATCCATTGTCATTTCGTGCAGGCGCTGCTGAATCAACTGGGTCTGCACGAGCTATTGCCATCGACCTCACTGACCCAGGCGGGCGGTCAGCTGCTGTGCAGCGCCGCTCTGCCCACCTCCGTCCTCTGCACTCTGTTCACATCGCTCTATGTGGGCTTCAGCGAGTATCCGCTGGATCGTGTGAGTACTACGATTATATATGCAGCCATAATTTAGCCAACAAAGCGTCCTTAAAGTTGCGTTGTATGGAAAAGTTTTTATTACACTCAGGAGTGTGCCACACTCACCCACACACACACACGACAAACAGACACATACACGCACACAGAAAACACATTCAAGTGCCGGGTTTAGTTTTAGTAATAAAAGTTATTTGAATTTAAATGCGTAAACGAGCTGCCTGCCCAGCATCCTGCCAGTTGTGCCAACTATTGTAGCACGTTTGATTTCGCACTTATTCTAAAAAGTTGCTTAGTTTGCCCATAAAGCTTGTAACATTTGGCATTTTGAGCACATTTTAATTGATTTAAACAAATGTTCAGACTGCAACACTCACAATTTTAATCATTTGTGTTAGCCAAACGCAGCCCACAATTATATCTAGCATTATCTTAGTCACGCCGTAAGAGCATTTTATATTCGATGACATTCGAGTGGGATTTTTTTTTGCTGTAATGTGCACCAAAAGGTGCGCTAAACTTTTGCCTCGCCCTGCCGTTGGTTATTGGCCTAGTAGCGCCAGCTGCCTGGTCACGAACCCCGCTCCTCCAAAACCCTACATCCCTCACCCGTACACATATCTCTCGCCCGAGCTCTCCAACGGTTAACTATACAGCATACATTACGTATACGCCACGTTGCCTTAAACACTTTTTGTTTTTTTCCGCACACGGCACATTTAAATTTTGTTTTGCCATGAAATATGGCAAATAAATCGCGCTCATGTTATTTTTGCCAAACTTTATGGCTTATCTGTGCGTCGTTGTTGGGCGCGTGCTCAAAAGGCTTAACCGTTTCACAAAGCGAACGAGATGGTCGTCCTGAAGAGGTTGGCGCCAAGTGCTTGTTAGTTATTAGGCTAAGGGTCCTGGCAATTGGCTTTGGCCAACAATAAAAAAGAAAAGAAAAAAAAAATACGAAATAGCAAACTGTAAGCTGTAAGACATCATGTGTGTGTGTGTGTGTGTGTGTGTGGGTGTGGCAAGAGCAGCTGTAGCAGTTGTTTTTATTTTATAGCTGCCCCGAAAGAGGTGCAAAAGTTTGACAGGCAATAGATAGTTTCCGAATCTCTTTTGTAGTGCGGCCAAAAACTTTGGTTTATACCTCAACTCACTCTGATGGCAGGCAGTGTAAAATTGAGTTATTCAACATTGGGCCAACTGAATGAATTGCTGTCAGCTCGAGCGAAATATGAATTTCTTTACGAACTTTTGCTTTAACAAAAGTCTTGGCATTGTTTTGGAAAATATTTTGCATAGCACATAAAGTTTTATTAGTTAACGCAAGATGGAATTTAAAAAAAAAGGTAAAATTATAGAAGAAATTCTTAAAATAATTGCAGCTTAAATTCAGAAAGTACACATGAGATTTGCGTACAAAATGATAAGAAATAAAAGTATATGAATATCTTAAAATAAAAAGAGCTTAAATTTAGGTGTTTAATTTTTCAAGAACCAGTCTAGTATAATAATGGAATCAAATAAATTCCAACAGAAATTATACACTTTATGTACCGGAACAGGAAACGGAAATGTGATGCGGCTTGACACCCGTTTTATAGATTAAACTATTCAATCACATTTTGACTGTTATTTTCATATAATTTAACGCTCTAAAATATCCCAGAAAGCAGCATTCAAAACTCTCAATTGAACTCTGCCCGTAAAATAAACTAAGAAATGCGAAAGAAAAATCTCTCAGCTCGAATTTAAAGTCGAGTCAACAGAGCACCAGCCACGGAGCAAAGTGCAATCGCGTGTCGTATCTCTGGGATCGTCATGGCTCCCATAAAAAATGTCAACAAACAAGCAGCCAAACAAACAGCAAGTAGACGACGACAACTGAGGCAGCTCCCGACTCTGTTCAGGCACCAAAATTGCTAAGCAAATAGCACCAGGCGATGACTTACCTACAGCAGCAATGGACGGGGAGGGGCCTAAGGAGGGGCAGTGTATTGCCACTGTGACAACTGCCAAACATGCCCCCTGTCTCCTTGCCCATACTTGCTGCCCGCGCAAATAAATATTTGTGCATATTTAGCTGAGAGCTCTATCCCCTCTGCGCCCCATCTCTTAACTTTACGCCACATAAAGTTCAACACACTGTGCAACTGCAATGCGTGAAGCATGATTTGTGGCAACCAGCAACACCAACAACAACAGCACTCCCACTAAAAATGAAACAAATACCACACATTGAAGAAGTCTAGTAAAGCAAACAAGCTGCCGGCTGTGAAGCGATATACAAAACTATTTGCCACAACTTGCAGCAATTGAAAAGAAGCCAGCAAAATAAAAAAGAAAAAACGGAGAAAAAAGAATGAAATGAAATGCAGCGGACAACCGGAAAATCAAATAAGCATCAAAACAAAACCAGACATGTCGCCGCAGGACGTGAGACACACCCAACACCAATCTGAGGAACCGTCAAAACAATCTAGCAAAAAAAAAGAGATTTTCAGTCGATGCCAGTTGCTAAAGTGCTTAATAAAATGCTAGTTTTGACACATTTAATTTTTCAGGAATATTGAGAACATATATTAAACATAATAATAATAAGAAATTTTTCAAAATTATATACAAAATATATATATGTATTATCATTATGAGCCATTATTTCTTGTTTAGAATGCATTCGCGTTTCAACAGTACACAAATAAATACCAAAGCAAGCAAAGAATTGAAAAATAATCTGCCGATTTAATACAATTTAACTTTCGATTAGCTGTCTATAGTTTCTTCTTCTTGCTGGATTCGACTATTCATTTTGCACTTGCAGCAAGTTAGTTTCAATCTTTTAAAGTGCTTTAAACCCTTAATCAGTCCAATCATTTCAAAAGCAGAAGAAAAAAAAGCATTAACAATGAGTCGCTAAGTCAATTCAGGTCAAGGAGTGGGAGAAACAGGACCTTCAGGCTTCACATGTGTCACAGGTCGTGTGTGTTAGTGTGTGTGTGTGTGTGTGTGTGTGTGTTTGTATTGTACCTGCTTACACTTCCGTGTGCTTTGTGTCATTTTGAAACGGAAATAGCAGCTTTTCAAACACTCACAAAGAGCCGACAGTCAGTTTTGGTGGCTGGTTTGGGAGCTGGTCGTAAATTTGAATGCTTTTGGCCATTGGCTTTTGGGCCTCATCAATTTAACATTTTTGCAATATTGCAGAGCATATTGCCACGGATTCTGGATACGACACCGGCGGGCATCTCCCGTGGCCAACTGCTGCACTTTGGTCAGCTCATCAACAGCGGTAAGACAATGCACAGCACATGTACAACTGACAGGTTCTGCTGTTTGTCGAAACTGTCAGCTACAGCTCTATCCTCCCTCTCTATCTCTCTCTCTCTCTCTCTTTCTCTATCTCTCCGTTTCTCTCCCTGTGTCAGGTAAGTTCCAGCAGTTTGACTATCGCTCGGCCCGGTTAAACTCCCAGCACTACGGGCAGCCAACACCTCCTGTCTACCAACTGCAGAATGTGCGCCTCAATCTGATGCTCTTCCATGGCAATCGGGATGCATTGTCCAGCCGCAAGGATGTGCTGCGTCTGGTCCGCGAGTTGAAAAACAGTCGCATTAAGCTCTATCAGGTACACGGATACAATCACATTGACTTCCTATATGCAACAACAGCGCCACACATTATCTACGAGCGCATCATAGAGCAGGCCAGCGAATACAGCCAATTAAATCAGAAATAAGTTATAGAATTTATCAAGCACTTAAACTATTAAAAAAATGGTTTAAATATTAGAATAAAAAAGTTTTTCCTTGTAATTATAAAAAGCTAAAGCACTCCGATTAATTTTAAAGAATATAATAGATATAGTTACAAAATTGAACTTTAAATTTCAATTTAATTCATTTTATGGAGGCGAAAAGTTTTGTCATTTCTGTGCAAGGACCTATATATTAAATACTAGAGACTAAAGCCTCATTGATTAAGACCTTGACAGACAATTTATTATTTGTGGGAACACACTAATTATTTCCCACTTTTATCTTAAAATACTGTGATTTATATAACTTCACTATTAATTCAATTATAAACATACAATACGTAGTTTGTTTTTTTTTGTTTTGGAAACAGAAAAAAAGATTTATGCTCAGATGTATGAACATAAATTATTTTACATACAAAATTCAATATTTATACGTAAGGTTCAACTCTGATATAAAACTGCTTTGCCAATAAAAAAGGAAGTTAAATATAATTTTGTAATCAAATACAAATTCAACTAACAGTCGTCGCCAAGGACACTGGACAGCAGCAGGACTCCGGCACCTAGTGTTCAACTCTTGTGTGCATTTGCATGCACTTCCGCATGCTTTGTGTTGCAACGAAACGGAAATAGCACAGTATACACACACACACACACACACACACATTCACACACATGAATAACCTGGCAGCCAAATGGGCTATAAATTTAAAGGGATTTCTCACTTTTGACGCTTAAAGATTTGTACACAAAATACAGTTTGGTTTGTTTTTTTTTTACATTTATATTGTGTAATACGAAAGAGAACACAAGAAATTAACTAAAAAGAAAAACTTGGAAAAACATACCTCATAAGCTTCCATACATTTACATTAGACAATTAATTAGTACGTTAATCATAATGTACAACTCTAAATGAAGTGGAATTGGTGCTTGACCAGCTGCTGCTGCTGTTGCTGCTGCTGGATTAGGCGATCTCCGATCGATGTCGGTGTGTGGCCTTATTGCATTCGATATGTGTGTGTTAGTATGCATGTGTGTATGTGTGTGTGTGTATGTGTGTGTGTGTGTATGTGTGTGTGTGTGTGTGTGTGTGTGTGTGTGTTAGATTGTGAGGGTGAGCGGCATACATTTTAACTAAGTTCGAAACCCACACCAGACTGTATGGCATATAGCAACTTTTCGCGCATCTGCTCAATGGTATTGAAGGGCGGCAGCTTCAACAGATTCGTGCAGGTGCTGGCCGTTGGCAGGCGCTCCATGTCGCCAGCGTTCTGTATGAAGAACGGCGGATCCAAGTCCTACAAATACATATATATAATTATTATATAATGTTATGTGTTACTATTTTACTAATTTATGCATGCGGCCCACCTTAAAGCCGAGCAGCGGTGGACGCGAGCAGCTGGTGACAAATTTGAGCAGCTGGCGTCGTTGCAGATCATTAAAGCCCTCCAGTGCAGCCCAGAAGGCAACGATTGAGGGATGCTCGGGCGTATATTCGCCGCCATATTTGCAGTGCTTCTTCAAATCCTCCAGATCGATGGGTATTTCAGCGCCGGAGATGAGTATCTGCAGCTCCTTGTTGCTGAACATGTAAAGCCACTCGATGGGCAGCACATTGGACAGTCCCTTGCGGAAGGCTTTGCAGTGGCGTTTGATCTGCACATTTAGCTTATAGTTGGCTATCAGCTGCAGATACTCGATGCGATTCGAATTGGTGACCGGCGTGCTCTGGCCCTGTGGCTTCAGTTCCACCACCTGTGTCTGTCCCAGCGAGCTGCTGGCGACCGTAAAATCCAAATTCAATTCACTCACATCGCCCGTATAGTCCTTGAGATACAACAGATTTTTATATAGCTCTGGATCGAGTGAGGCCAATTGATGGATATCCACATCGGAATATTTGCCAGCCAATTTGGTTAGGAAGAACTCGGCCAACGGCAGCTCGACCAACAGATTCTCATAAATTGCTTTGCCCAAAATGCGACCAATGAAATAGTAATGCTTCTCAAAGTCGCCAAACAAATCGGCAACATTGGGATTGGGATACAATTTGTTGTCCGTTGTCACCCTACACAAGAAATTAGAGATTAATAGTGGTTACTTAGTGCACGAAATGCTTGGCACACTTACATAAAGAAGCCACGATTGGGATCAAAGGCAGTTTTAATGAGCTCCGATAGAAATTCGCGAAAAACACCGCCACCATCAATGCCCGCCTCATCCAATCCCAGCGAGGAGACAAACTGTATGCGAAACTTTAAGCGCAAGTCCGGCTCTGTAAATCCAAAAACAAATTAATAAAACAATCATAAACATTTTAAACAGCAGGTGTACACACCATTCTCGGGACGTAGCTTGTCGTAGGCATCCTCGTAGAGATGCGAACGGCGCACCGTTATCATAATGGAGGGGCCCTGGAGAAAGGCCTGCAGATGTCCCTGCACACGCATCTTGTTGGCCGCGACCAGGCCCTGAAGTATGCTCACACGCTTATTGAATGCGACCACAAAGGGTATTTCGCGTAGGATGGTAATGGAGCGTTTCTGTTTTGTTGACATGGGCGGACCGTTCTCGAAATCCTCGCGCGTAAAGTCGCGTATAGGCTGAAATGGTCGTATGCCACGCAAGCGACTGCTGTGTGTCAAGGGCAGATCCGTTGGCCTATCGAGCGGCAAATCCAAGCGGGACACTGTCCAATGTGCCTCCGGACAGAAGCCCAGACGCAGATCACGCGTATGTATCTGATTGAGCACGAATACCACAACATTTAACAGATTGGCCCAGATTTGCTTCTGATGACGCAGCTTCTTGTCATCCGCATCCGTATGCCCGAGCACACTGCGAAACGCCAGCTCAACGAGGCCGAGACTTATGTCCTTCAGCGTCTTGGACATTTGCACAATTTCCGCAATAGAGAATGGCATCAGACGCACATGTTGCAGGGCTGGCGTCACCAGCAGCTTATTCTCCACGAACTCCACATCGTGCAGCGTGGGCAAGAGGCGTCCAAAGAGCATGCAAAACGTGGCCAACAAAGGTATAGTGCGATCCACGCCCTGCTGCTTGGCTGCTGAAAGCAATTGGAATTGGGAGTGAATAAAACTGTGAAAATGGCTCAACATAAGAATCTAATTTTATGCCATGGGCACTCTTAATTTAAGCTGCGTTTTTATACTCACGCACAACACCCTTGGAGATAAGTGTGAGTGGCGCCGAGAAGCCGAGCTGCGTGGACTCGGCGGCCAACTTGAACCAAACGGCGCGTATGAACTTTGGCGTAAAGGCCAATGTGTAAAGCAGTCTAAATAGATAAAGATTAAATTGGCATTTGAATCGTTTTGGAGAAACATATAAAATGGAGACGCACTTATATTCGTAGACCGCATGCTTATTGTATATCATCAGATTGTGACAGATCTCGCAGAGCGCATAGATAACCTGACTTTGCTCAATGTGCGGTTCAATTTGCTGCACAATGAAATCCACGCGCTGCGTTTCGTTTAGTATGGCTATCGATTCCAGCAGACAATTGCGCTCCTTGGCGCTCAGTTCGGCTGTGGTGCGACAGGACTGCTCCATATCATAGTCCAGTTGGCGTGTCGTTGGCTGATCCTCGTCCTCCTCATCGGACTCATCCGTATCGTCCTCATCATCGGAGTCTGTGTGGCGGTGATGCGGTGTTGCATGCGTGCGCAGCGTTGACTTTGGCAGCTGCAGAATATTAGGCATCATTTGGGCAATAACGCGCACATAGACAATCAGCAGTTGGCTCTGCTCCAATGTGGCTGCCAGCAGGGAGAGTGTGCAACAGATTAGACAGATATGTATATGGTATACTCTGTGCTACTCACCCAGTTGCCGTCGATCGAGCACCATCAGTGAGTTGAGCAGAAATGAGCTGAACAGCTCACGTGACTGTGGCTTGGACTGCTTCACATCGATGGACTGAGTGACGCCATAGAACATTGAATTGCGTTCGCCATCATCTATGGCAGCAGAGTCAGCAGCGCTCGTCGTGCTCAGCTCCAGCAGACTGTGCAGCGAGTGCATCAGCAGCGAGAAGGGAAACTCAGCACTCTCAGCTAGACAGGGAAGCACAAAGTAGCGCATTGGCTCTGTATGCGGCATGGCCAAGATGTCGCTAATAAACTTGCGACAGAAAAGTTGGGAATGCTCGCCGCCAGGCAAACGCCGTGCCACCGTCAACGGACGCAGCAGCAGCTGCAGCACTGCATCGACAAACGGACTAGGCGCCACCAGTGTCTCACCGTCCAGCGGCGGGCACTTCTCGTCGAGCAGCTGGCGCAAGCGTACAAAATAATTCCGTTGAATTAGGAAATTGAACACACTAGCCAGATACTTGTACAGCAGTGTCTCATCCTCCACGTAGCGCTCAACGGCGGAGACCGTGGTGAATGTCTCCAGCATGCGCAGCGGTATGGCCTGAGCACAGTGCGGCAGCGTCAACTGAACCAGGCACGCATCCAGCAGCTTGCAGACGCGCAGCAGCCAAACGGAATCGTGCGCTGAATGCTGCAGTAGCCGTACAGGATTGCGCAAGATCTGCTGGCAGATTTCAATCTAAAAAGAAGACATTAATTAGTATTTATATATGCATATATATTTTAGCTCCTGCCCACCAGTCGCTCGCTGTCCTTTTGCACACGGATGCTGTAGAAGAAGCTCAGGCGGCGCAGCAGGAAGCACAAGCTCTCATCCTCGGTGACGCGATCCCGATGCGCATGCAGATACGCATCGAAGGCTTCGCGTTCGGCGCGCTTGCGCCGCTGCCGATGGATGAAGGAGCGGGCATAGGATTGCAGGACAACAGCACCGTTCGCCTTCTGTCGCAGATCGTTTCGCTTCTGGCGCTCCAGGGCCGCTTTCCGTATGGCCGTGTCTCGGTCACAGGTCTGCGAGGCGCCACCCAGACTTTGCACCGGACGGCGCCGATACTCGCCATCGAAGCCAAACATGACGCTGCAGTTGCTGCTGCTGCTGCTATTACTGTTATTGTTGTAATATCCACCAGCTGATCAATCGCTCTCAGCTCAACACATAATTTGTATGTTTGCCTGATGGGGAAATTGTCGCTGTCTTCGTGCAACAACCAACAGCAGCTGTTCGTGTGTGTGTGTGTGTTGCTTGCTTAAATTTAAACTTGCAATACACTCTTTTCACTTGACTATGTTAATTTTTCGGGCTGCGTATAGAAAAACAAAAAAAAACACTGCTAATACGAATGATTTGTATATTTTCACTGTGTTGCACAAAAGCACTAATTAATGACAAATGTGCCAGCTGTTCAGTCGCTGTCCAGCACTTCACAGTACGGCAGTGTTGGTAAATATCAGCGAGTCGGTTGAACAGCACAGCGCACGTTATATTTAATTGTTAATTGCATTTTGTTGTTTTTTTTATTAACTCAATTTGATTTTATAACTTTTCTAAATCTTTTCTCACATTTTGAGCGATAAGTCGCAATTTGTGTACATTTTGCTAGATTATGAATTATATTGTAAGGCCTTAACATTTTTAAAGTGAACAACAAATAACAATAATAATCAATAAGAAATATGGTTTAATGCATGTCACCATTATTAGCGATTCTAATTTGGTTTCTTGTTTATGATTTCTTGAAACTTTTGAGCATTCGCCAAGTAAACATATATTGTTAACTATATATTTAAATATATATGTTAATAAAAATGCGTCACATTCCCCATTTCTATTTGTGCGTTGCAAATACATTTTTGTTATTTCGCTAATCAGATATTTGCTCAGCAGCCACCCACACAGATCAGCTGATTAGCTCGTAAACTGCAACAAGCAAAAAGAAAAATTATTCCGAATTTTACGCTGAGCGTAGCTACAATTGTATCCCCTTGATAAAATGTTGTTAATACAATTATCTCTCGTGTTTCGACTTAAAACCATAATCATAAAGTTTATCTAGACAAATTCGCAGTTAGATTGTATTTTGGAGCACCAACCACGAAATCAATCAGTTAGAACAAATCTTTCTGGTTGTTATCAGTAATTAACGCTAATGCGTTTCTAAACAAATGTCATTTTATTATGAAACATGTACATAAATACTAATGTAGAACATGAGTGATTGTTTTTCTTTATCGCTTATATGTAAACCATCTAATTAGTAGCTTCTGTAGTGTATTTTCAGGCCAATTAACACTGTAACAATTTGAAGGAAGGTACTCCAAAATACCCATGGAAACTCAAAGTGCACTCAGCTGGGCAGCAGCTCCATTCGCTGCGATGTGTGGATGGCGAAGCTGATGCCTTCTTTCGATCAGACCGAGCAGTGCCCTCGGCACATCCATTGTCTGATCATCGACGAGAACAATGTCGAACGTGTTCATATACTTCTCCATATTCGCCTCCACATGTTCGAAGAGAAAACCAATTTTGAGAATGTGCGATGAGGCTGGCACTCCAGCAGCCATATCCGCATCGCCGAGTGAATCCCCCATGACAATGATGTGATCGCGTGTGTGCACCAATTCATAATATTCGCTGCCATCCAAAACGGTTTCGTTCTTGTTGAACGTATGAATCATGGGCTTCTGGAAGCCGGCCAGCATACCGTCACGATATTGCAAGAAGTTCGATATGACCTTCACATTGGGATATAGAATATTCGCCTGCTGCAGCACCGACACAACCGAGTTGCCAAGACCGGCGGAGAAAACAAGCACCGGAATTTGTAATTGGCGTAGAGACTCAAACAGCTCATGCGTTCGGTCACGTAGCGCATTTTTGAATTTGCCAGCCACCTGATCTATTTCGGTCTGGTCGAAGGGGAAGCCGCTGGCCAGCTGACCCGATTTTGTCCACCATTCGATCATGTACTGCACCTTCTCCGGAATGGGCATATGTGGATCGATTTCGATGGGTCGATATTTGTGAAACAATTTGTCCGATTCCTCCTTGAAGTTCGGCGGCAGAGATTTGCAATTATTAAAGATGCCAAAACTGGAGAGCACTGCGATGCCATCATCCGTTCGCTGTTTGGTAATCGTAAAATCAAAATCGGACACAATCTGCATACGTTCAGGTCCGCCACAAACAAATTCATTGATTATTCGCTCCACCGTTTGCGGATCGCGCATTTTACAATGCTCCTGATTTAGTGACGGAATATCCTGAATACGCACATAGCCCACTTGATCCTCATCCTTACCTAATCCAATTATTTCGTCGACGCCCATATTCCAGTTGATATTTATTTTATTGTTGTTTGTGCTTAGATATTTCCTCAGCTGTATGAAGACAGTTTTATTGCTTGTGCTCGACACGGGTTGCACTTTATAACTGAAATGCAGAATTAAGAATATAGTTTTTATTGCAAGGCCCATTGTGCTTTTCTTGCCATTTTGTTATTACCAACGTTTATTTTTGTGTGCAACTTGCATATAGCTAGAGATGAGCGATATTATTGTCGTTCACGAATGCAATTTTGTAGTTAAAAATTGAATTTAAAATGAAATTTATGGTGCCATTCAAAAAACGCGTGTTATGTAAATATTAAAAAATCAAATTAATAAAATCGATGGGTATTTGTTAGCACATAAATCTAGTATTTAATTTATAATTAGCTATTAACCTACTTATGATATTCGAACTAAATATCATGAAATTAAGTTGGTCTATTATAAAAAGAGACAATTAACACGAACTGCACAAAAACAGTTTCAAGCTTTGAACAACAACAAAAACCGGGGCGCAACAAATCGCTCATCACTATAATAAATACATGTGTATGTGTGTGTATTATTGGCTGTGTACTTCCAATGACTAACCTTGGATCGTTCTGTTGCCAATAATTGTATTTTTTGTTGTTGATCGCTTTAAAGTGCAAACAGCTTATCAGGCATTTATCGCAGCTTTTTCGGTGTGCTTAAATTTATAAACAATAATCGGCGCACAAGTTTTTGGTTTATTTACTTTCAGCTTTACTTTGCGTTTGCCTTCTTGCAGCACTCACGCTCCCACTTGGCACGCAACACGACGAGAACTGGCCGCTGGCATCAGCTGTGCGTGCCGATGCTGTCAAACTGAAACGAAATGGAATGTTGGAACAAAGGAAGAAAAAAAAAACGATACGTTTGGAATTGAATTTTTCTTGTTTTGTTTTTATTTTTGTGGCATCTTCTCACTCTTGCACGACAATAAAAACCATTCGCATATTTCATAATTAAACGAACTAAATAATTCATGTTGTTTTACTTAAATTATCAATTTAATTCTAACATATTTCATATGCAGTACAGTTATAATTATAATTTATATTTAATGCGCGGGTGTTTTTTGTTTTCTGTTCTTCGTTTTTTATTCTTTTAATCGTCGATTACAATGGGACTGCTGCTGGTAGTGGGAAAAAATTTCCAATCAGCTGGCAAATGCATCTTTAAATTCGGCTTGCGTGACAAACAGCTGAAGTACAAAAATAGTTAATTGTTAGCCGAGTTGAAGTATTAAATGTATTCAAGCACTCACCGATTGAGAAAGGCGCTGGCCTTCTCACTGCTCTTGAAGGAGAAGACGCCCTCTTCGGGCACGTTGACCACAAACTTGTCATCCATCATTTTGACTCGATAACGCGGCAAACCATCGGCCACAAAGAAACCATATCTCTTCTTTGGATCGATTGGTCGGGCACAGAGGAGCGATCTCGGCGGCTGCTCTGGCTGCTCAGCAGTTGGCGGCAACTGGGCTGCTGGCAGCGATGATCGCGGCAAAATGAAAACGGGCGGTTTGCCTGCCAGCGAATTGCGTCTGTCTGCAATTTGATTCTTTGGATGCTGTGGCTGCGATTGAACCTTGGACTGCTGTGTGTCCACCTTGGACTGTGCTGCTGCTCCAGCGGCTGTTTGGGATTGAATCTTTGACTGTGCTGCTCCTGCTGCTGGTGACTGAGTCGTCTTCGACTGTGCTGCTGCTGCTGCTGCTTGGGATTGATTCTTTGCCTGTGCTGCTGGTGACTGAGTCTTCGACTGTGTTGCTCCTGATGATGGCGGCGGAATCTTCAATGTTTGTGCTGCTCCTAGCGTAGCTGCTGGTGACTGAATCTTCGACTGTGCTGCTCCAGCTGCTGGCGATGGCTTCTTTGACTGTGCTGCTGCAGTTGCTGGTGACTGAATCTTCGACTGTGCTGCTCCAGCTACTGGCGATGGAATCTTTGACTGTGCTGCTGCAGCTTGCGATTGAATCTTCGATGGTTGTGCTCCTCCTGCTGACGACTGAATCTTCGATGACTGTGCTGCTGCTGTTGGCAATTGATTCTTGGGCTGTTGTGTAGCAGGTGCTGTTGATGGTTGAATCTTTGCTGATTGAATCTTGGCCATTTTTGCTGCAGCAAGTTGCGCCTTGGATTGCTGTGCTGCTTTGTACTTTTGTGTGACTGCTGGAGGGAATTGAATCTTTGAGCGCTGACCAGATTTTGTTGCTTTTGCTGCTGCTGGCATTTGTGTCTTTGACTCGTGTGATGTGGTTGCTGCTGCTGCTGCTGCTCCTGGTGTTTTTTCTAATGGACGCATCAGCAGTGACTCCAATTTGCCCCAGCTGGGCATATCAATTTGCTCCAGCATGGACTCAGCAGACATGCCACCCGATGCTGCCGGAGCTGTTGCTGCTCCTGCTGCTGCAGCGATTGGTGGCGACTTGCGCTTGCTGCCTATTTTAATGGGCTCCACAGTAGCAGGAGCAGTAGGAGCAGTAGAAGTCGTAGTCGTAGCAGCAGCTGGAACCTTAGCCGCCTCTTTAGTGGTCTTGAGCTTGGTGATGGTAACTCCTCGGTTGCCACTGCCGATTTGTATGTTGTTATTGCCACTGCTGAGCAACTGTTGCAGCGAATTGTTGATTTTCGATGGCGCCGGCGTCTCCTTGGCGTCCGCACAACGCTGCACAGAGATGCGACTGATTTTAGCTGGCGGCGACTCATTGTCACTGCTTGCCACAACAGATGGCACTGCGGTCTGGGTGACCTGCACTTGGGGCGTGAGAAATTGTGTGGCAGGTGCAAAGCTCCCCACAGCAGGAATATTCGCAATGAACGGCAAAAAGCCGCTCTTTAGTTCTGGGCTATCGGAGGAGTAGGTAGAACTTGGAGCAGTTGATGTTATTTGGAGAGCGCCGCCATTGTTGGCCACAGTTTGAATGGTGAAATGCGATCGACGTTGTGCATTTTTAGCAGACTGCTCCTGCTTCTGACTTGGCTGCACCAACTTCTTTGTATCCTGCTCCTCGTCCGCATCCTGCTCATCCTCGTCCTCGTCGTCGTCCAGCAGCTGCGCCTCCTCCTCTTCATCATTGTTGATGATAACACAATCGTCGTCGTCGTCGTCGTCGTCGTACATGGCAGCATTGAATGCCGCCTGAAAGTCCTGCTCCTGGATTGCCAATGTCTGCGAGGAGTTGGTCGCCACCTTAGCCAAGCTGCCCTTTTCACACATCTCAATATCGAAGTGCACCTGTTTGTTCTTCTGTATCAGCCAGAAGGCCATGGTGCGTCTGTCATGCTGCACGGGAATATTGTGATCCCTTTGATACACCTCACGCAACATCATCTTGCCATCGACGCTCTGCAGCAGCACCAGAACCGGCGGCTCCATTTCTAAGCGAAGTGGTCCAAAGTAGATTTTGCGCTTGGACAGGGGCGTAACGAAGGCATCGTATGGGGCATCCTGAAAGAATTGCAGCTTGACCACCTTGCGGGTATCGTGCGCCACGTGCATCACATTGTTTATGCGATCCAGTGAGATCATGTCCCTGAATGCCGGCACAAAGATGTGCGAGAAATCGTCATACAAGTTGAGCACAAGCCAGCGATGATCATGCGGCTGCAATTCCGGTATTTGCATTTCCGGCACATCCAATTGGATTACCTTACGGATCTCAACATTGCTGCATATATTGATTGGGGTCTGTTTCACCTGCTCCCCTGCAGCCGGCAGGGTAGCAGCTGAGAAGGTAGCAGCAGCCAATGCCGAAGGAGCTGTGGAAACGGCCGTTGCCGTTGCTGTGGCTGTCGCTGTCGCTGGTGAACCTGCTGCTGCTGCTGCTGCAGTGGCTTCTGTGGGGGATTTATCGACTGATTCGACTTGACGTTTCTTCTCCTTAATCTTTTGGTTTACCATCAGCGTGCATAATATGTTGATTTTCTTGGTGAGGAAGGGATGCGTCTGTGGCGTTGGTTTCGTGCACGTATTGTCCTCCATGTAGCGCAGGAAACCCTTGACCAGCCAATAATCTTGTCTGCCCTGCATGACGACAGCCAGCCGAGAGGTGTTCTCATTCCGTTGACCCTCCAGCAGCATCCGGGCCATCAATGGCAACGCACTCGAATCGGGTGCAAAGCGTGTGTTGACAACAGCAATGGCGCCACAGATTGCGGGCATCATGTTGGTTATGGTCGCCGCCAGGAAACTGAAGTTCTTCATTTGCACATCCCAAATGAAAACGTAGTCGGACTCGAAGGCACCCAGAAAGTTGGTCCACTTAATGATGCAGAGTATCTCGGCATTCGGTGGTGGTATTATTTTACTTTCACGCTTCAGCGCCATATCGATGTCCTGCATTTTCTTGCTAACCAGCGTGTTCATCTTCTTGATGACATCATTGCAGGAGGAGTGAAATGTCGACGAATCCATGGCGGGATTCTCCTCACAATTGGATATGGACGCAACAGTTTCATTGTGGTTGTTGATGATGCTGCTCTGTGGCACTTCGATGGCAGCATTGTTGTACAGCGAATAGCACGCAGAGATTATGGGCATTTGTATGTCCATTTTATCGGGCGTTGGAAATAGCTGAGCTGGGATTGGCGGCAGCTCGGCCACGGACGGAGCTGGCTTGGGCCCAATTGGTATAAACGTAATGGGAGGCGATAGATTCTTCACTGGCATCTCCTTGAGCTCCTCCTTCTTTCGCTTGGATGGCTGGGGCTGCTCCTCCAAGCAGCCAGTCGGCTCCTCCGTTGTCTCTGCGCTCCTCTTGCGTGTCGACAAACTGGAGGTGTCACTCTCATCGGAATCGTCGCGCACCACAATCACAGTTGGCTCCGAGGCCAGCTGCTCCTGTTGCTGTTGCTTCAGCAACGGCTGCTTCTCCTGGCGCCGCTGATTATCCAGTTCGGCGCGATAGTAGCGCACGGCGCTATAGATGCGCTTGTCGAGCAGATTCTGAGTGCGTGGCGTCTCCGACTTGGCGATCTCCGAACGCAGTCGCTCCCTGCGCCGGCGATTGGAGCGTATATAACATTTCTTGGGAATAACTATGGCGCGACGGCAAATGTTGGGCCGACAGCGATAATAGCCGAGGATTATCTCCAGTTCGGCGGTGACCGATGATTGCTCGGGCAGAACAGGTATTATCGGCGTCGCGTTAGATTGGTTGGCCACAGTTTCAGTTGGCTGTTCTGGCGGCGTCAATGGCATCAATGGCGGTGGCGGCGTCGACGGTTTGACAGGCATCGTCTTCGGTTGTTGTTGTTGCTTCTTGCGCTTCTTGCCGTGCGTCGGTGGCGGTGTCTCCTGTGCCCGCTCGAAACTGTAGTGAGCGCGTGTCGCCAACTCGGGCACATAGTGCGGCACGGGCAGCTCCGCCTCCTCCTTGTCAATGACAACTGGTTTGCCATCTTGGGCAAGGCCGCCACAGAAGCATTTGTACAGCTGATGGGTCATGCAGAACGTGGCCAGATTAGCCATATCCGGCAGGCGACGCAAGGAGACCCGGCAATGGCGCAGCTTCTCATAGTCGACATCCTTCACAATGCAGGGTTTGGCCTGCAACAGTGGTGCTGGTGGCGTCAGTTTGACACTGTCGGGGCTGCGCTTGAGGCTCGCCTCACGCTTGGCTGATCTGGTCGGACGCACGGACGGCTCCTCATCGTCGTCCAGGGTGTCGTCAAAGTCCTCGTAGCGTTTGGGCGCTTTAGTGCAGCGTCGCTTCTTATCACACTGCGTCTCATTGATGAGCAGCGTCTCGTTGTCCGTGAGCACCAGCGTCGAGGTGAAATCCTTTTCCATTTTGGCCAGACGCGCCGTTGCCTGGCGACGCAAATTGAACGCATCCTCATTAGAAATGCCGCGACCCTGTCGGAGGAGAGGGATGCATGAATATACAGCTTAGCTGTGAGTATATATATATATATATATATATGTTATATCTACTTACATCGGTTTCGACGTGCATAATGCGCGTTAGTTCGGCTCCTGTGCAGCGGCATTCGAGGACACATTCAGCGCGTCCACAATGCTCGCGGGTTGGTCGCACTCCGGCCAGACTCTCGCAGACGCAGCCCAGCTGGCAGCAATCCTTGATGCATGGTTTATTTGCTGTGTGTGTCAAGGAAATTGTGGAATATTTATAGATTTAGATACGACAAATATAAATAAGTATTTGCAGCTACTGAATTAAATGTAACAATTATTGTTAGTCTGCAGGAACTAATCAATTAGTTTACAACAAATCCAAGTCCTGTGTAATAATACTTAATTATTATTGTTTACTACTCACCATCCTTGGCAATGGCAGCCGCATCGATAATGGTGGCATTGAGACGCCTCAGTTCTTTGGTCAAACGCTGCTGTCTGCTATTGTTGTTGTTGTTGTTGGATCGACGCTGCAGTTGTTGTTGCTGCTTAGTTGCAATCCCTTTGCCCATCGACTTGGTGGCAAACACATCGCCGTCAGCCGGCTCCGGCTTGACAGCACTCACCGCATCGGGATCAATGCCGATGAATGAGTTCTCGCTGCAACTGATTGCGACCGTGTTGATCATGTCATTAATCACATCGGCACAGTCCAAGGCAACTGCATCGCATGTGCTTGGCAAATGCTTGCGGAACTCAAATTCCCTCAGCTTCTCCGCGGGTTGGGCGGCCGTGAAATTCTCGTCTAACTGCTCGGAGCGATCGACAACGCGACGCACCAGGATATGATTGCGATCATTCAGATATGGTATCACAAACGTGAAGCTCTTGCGACGGCCGGCAATCGACATTGTTGCCGCCTGTGCCTCCGCTTCGCGCATACTATTCGGCGACTCCTGCAACGTGGACACACTGAACTCGGCCCACTCGTGGGTGATGTCATGATGTGGCAATATATACTGTAGATAACGCTTGGCTATCTCGGCCAAGGGTCGACCCGTCTGCGGTTTAACATCCAGTTGAACGGTGGGCATACTAACAATAGCCATGCTGCCACCAGCTAACAGCAGAGCAGCCGTATCATCATCCAGCGGCTTCTGATATGGCTTCTGTGACAGCGGACACGGACGAAAGATGGCCGGCAGCGGAAATTGGTTTAGCTTCTGCAGTTTCTTTGTATCGACCTGACGCGTATTCAAGATCTTCAGATCGGCCTGCACCGATGCATCCAGGCAATTGCTATGGCACTGCAGATTGGCCAGCTCCTTGGCGCTGAACTGATTGTGATGCGGTTGCTTCTCGCGGTGCATATTGTTGCCCTGGCTACCTGGCAGGCGCACCATTTGTCCATCGATGCGCATAACCTGATAGTAATACTTATCATGCTCCGTTGCCACATAACTGGCCGCCTGCCAGCCCTGTCGGGTGAAGGGCATCTGGCTGCTAGTCGATTGCAGCTGTTGCATTGCGGCAATTTTTACCTTACGCTGGCGCTGCTTACGCTGCAATTCCCTGTATATGTTCGCCTCGTTGTTGATGATGGCCATCTTCTGGTTCTTGGAGCGCTGCAAATACAGTCGTCGCTCGGCAACGGTGCGCAATCGCTGCAAACTATCCGGCACCGCCGGCATATCCATATACGGTGGCACACTGTGCGCCGTGACCCGTCCATCCTGATACATCGGCTCGAGCAGGCGTTCGCGATCCTCGCGCAGATTGTTCTCCTTCATGTAGGCCTCGAGCGCCTCGCTGACAAAGGCGCCATTCCCATCGAGCGCTTTGCCGCTCTGCGGCACCAGCGGAGTCAGCAGCATGCCCGGCTGATGGGCGGTCTCATCGAAACCAACGAAATCCTCGCTGGTGTCATCATTATAGCAAAATTCGCTGTTTGACTCAGCCGTTTGATTTGCTGGCTTGCTGGGGCTATAATCTGCATTCGTGGCGATGGCTGACTCTTTGGCAAAATTCTTGACGCGCACTTTATTCATGAGCATGTCTAAGAACTTGCTTCCTCCGGCCTTTTCCGGTGACTTTTCACTTATTTTTGCAGGACTATTGCAACGGACGCCAGCGTTTGTGGGCGCTTCTTTAGATTTTGGAACGAGCAATTTTGTTGATTTTGAAGCCAGCACTTCTGGAGATATTGGAGCACGTTCTACAGTGAGTAGTTCTGGTGATTTGACAATGAGCTGTTCGCAAGATTTTGGAGTCATCTCTGCCGCACATTTTGAGGCAAGTTCTTTAGAAGATTTTGGATCAAGTTTTTTTGAAGATTTTGGAGCAAGCTTTACTTCTACTTTATCATGTTCTCCTTCTTTCTCCTCTTCATCTGCGCTGCTCTTCGCATCTTCTTTCTTCTGCTCCCCTTCCCTTGTCTCTTCTGCTCCCTTCTTCTCTTCTTGTTTGACCTGACGCAGCTCCAAATTCTTGTTGGCGTCCTCGATCAAGGAGAGTCCTCGCTTGCCGCTCTTCAGCAGCTCCAGTTGTTGTTTCATCTGCTTGGACAACTCTTCGCCGTACAGTTCCGTCTCCTCGTATTCCGATATGCGACCCATTTTCCTGTAGTAAGCCACAATGCTCGGTGACCATTGCTTTATGTGAGCCTTGCGCTTCTTAATCATGTGCTTCAGACGCGGATCGAAGAGCAGCAGACGCGATCGTTCAAGGATTACGACCCGATTACGCCGCTTACGCCACGCATATTTGCGCAGGACACAGCGCGGATTCAGGGCGTAGATGATGAAACGCTTCGCATTTCCCCAGTTGCTGTGCAAGAATTTCAGCGAAACGGGATATTTGCGTCTCAGATGATAAAATTTGCGCAGATCTTTGCCCCTTAGCACGATTGGCGGCAGTTCTTGTGTCATTCTAAAACAAAAAGAGCACAAATCAATACTAATACATATGTTGACTATGAAAAATATTTTTATAAAAAAACATTTCCTCATATATAATACGATTACAACAAACATTAACTTCATTTATTTATATTTCTAGCTCGTAAACAATTATTTTGTGTTTCTGGAGCCAAGAACTTTAACGCAAATCGCACGAAATTAGAAGGAATAGTCCTATGATATTACTGTTGAAAGACTATACAAATATATAAATAAAAACAAATAAAAATTATACTGCTGCAAAGTTTTCGACTAACATTTATCTAATCATATTTTTAAAAACAATGTTACGTATAATTTTTCAGATGTGATGTAATTAATGTAAAAATACGGCCACACTGTTATTGATAACTTATAAATTGTATTTACTTTAAAGATGTCCACCCGTAAAATTGTAAATCAAAAATTCTGTGTTCTGCTTTCAAAAATCACAAATGTCCAATCCAATAAAATATGTGTCAAGTCCAAACATGTCTCACTTGTCACAAGTCCAATATGTCACATGCCTAAAAAAAGAAAAGTGCTTCCCCTCAGCCAACCCTAAAACTTTTTAACGCAAATGGGTAACACTTGCCAGCTAATAAATACACAACACACACACACACACAAGAAACCGTATTCACACAGCGCCGACAAAAGGGGACAAAGAACTATTCTATTTGCTATTCACTCACACACACTCCCACAAAATTAAAATAAAAATTATGTACATCAATTGTCTTCCAAGGACCTTAATAATTGAGCACACTGTTATCGACTCATCGAAATCTACAAGCAGCGTGTGTATCGAATTAACTAACAGGAAAGCGAATTTACAGCTATTTACATACATCAAAATTTACGCACTTGAAAAGCACACAACAAACGGTAAAAGCCAACAAGCAACGAACAATCCGCTGTTGTTATTATTAAGCGCCTTTGAATTGTCCACGCTCACGTAAACGCACACACACATAGACAAACACACACGCACCAGCGGGAGCAGCAGCAACAACAACTAAAACATTTTACACGCTAAGTTTATTTTCACTATGCGGCAATTGCATATCCACATTAAATTAATGCCAGCAGTTGCAAATGTTTATAGACATTGCGCATGAATGCATTCTTTTATTGTTCAAAATAAATGGAATTATTAAAACTTTTTATTTCAATTCAAGAAGAACGCGTGCAAATAAATTGCGATCACAAACAGCTCTGTGCGGGCCCTGCGACGACTGCTTGGCTGCTGGTCGTTATGTGTATGTGAGCGCAAGGTGTGTTCGTGTGCGTGTGTGTGTTTGGTGCGAGCCCATCCCATTCCCAATCGTTCCAACGAAATGCAATGGCATTGAGATGATGTGTGTCCGCATGTATATATTTATGTATTAAGGTGCACATGTGTGCGTGCGCACGTGTTTACTGATTAATATCTGCAGATGCAAGAGGGAAAGAGTGAGAGATGCACAAATGGGATAACCAACTATGACCTATTTACTTAAGTAGCCACTAATACAATGTTAACGTCCTTTTCAAAAATTAAAACTCTACACAACCTACCTAATCACGTGCTTGCAATCTTGATTGCGATCTTTATATTTGAAATTACGTAATAAATTGCACAACTGTTAAAAAAATAACAACAAGAACAACTACTCATGTTGTGTAAATATATACATTGATTAGATAATTACTTCGACAGTAAAAACTTCAAATAGTTGTAAGGCGTAAGAAATAAATCGATAACCTCAAAAATAAATTCAACATGGCGTCGCGGCAACAGATACACACTCTTTTCGCCGCTGATCACGTGTGTCAGAGTGTGTAAAGCACCGAGCAGCACCCGTCTCTGTCACACGCATGCACGACACGAATGACGTTGTGAGAAAATATTCATCACTTACACTAAATGTCCTGCCACATAGAAATCGAAATTGATATTAAAACACTTCCCTGCACAAGCAGGTTGTCACACAAAGTGCCTAATTGCGAACTTCAAAGTCTTTCTTCGATATTTGCACTTTTCCTTTAGTTAAATCCGCAATTAGTTGCAGCTCTCTCGCTGCTGACGTCGTACGTCGCAAAAGCGTACAAACGAGTACATACACAAAAAAAAAATTGACGCACACATGTATCGGCGGCGACTGCTTGATGAATTTCAATATGGAGACCGATAACAGCTCGTCAAGGCAGCTGCAGCGTGGAATGGAACACAGGGTTGTAGAGCGTGCTATAACTGTAGTCTACTGATATTTAAACCTGTTGAAAAAAGCACGACGAAGCTTTTAACACAATTAGTGCATAATTTTTGCAGGAATTATTAAAATATTTACATTTTACACTAAACAAGTAAGAAAATTTGTTCATTTTAATATTGAAGCAGTTGTCACAGAGCAACTGACACTCAATTTGAACACAGGCCTGTTGAATGTTTTTCGCTGAGCAAGAAATATGGATTCTTTTTTATATGAAAGCTCAAGGACGCTATTGTCACAGTAAAGTTGTTACTCATATTTTATTCGAGCAACGCAACACGTGCTTAGAAGCACGCTTAATAATAACAGCACATTCGCCAAATAAACAAAAGCAATATCGTTTAAGACGCGCCGGGTGGCAACTCTGGATTTTGATTCCCGCCAAAAATAGCCGTCAAGAAAAAGCACAACACAACATTTTCAGGTTATGCGTGCTTTTATCCGCCACGAATTGAAAACAACACGTGTTTGCCATGAATTTCTTTTTTATTTTTGTGTAAGCAGTTTAAATTTGTACATATATATATATATATATATATAAAACCAACGTCACGTGTTGAGGAGAAAGTACAGTACCTGCAAATACAAGAGAATAATAAAGTTAGATTTGTGTTTACATTTTTGATTGAAGACAAATTTTAATTATTTATTTTTCATTCAGTAGGACCTATTTTTGAGGATTGTGTTGTTGCGGATTTTGTGAATCATGCCACATATCAGCGTTCCTTTCTCATCATTCTAGAAGATTTTTGATCATGTTTTTTTTTTAAATGTAACCCACCTTTTGATTATGATTAAAGTTTCCCCTCTCCTGATACTGGTTGGAGCTGCAAATAAACATATTTTATAATTAATGACCTTGTTAAAAATGAAACAAATTTTATTTCTATTATATTTTTTTCAGTAGGACCTATTTTTGAGGATTGTGTTGTTGCGGATTTTGTGAATCATGCCACATATCAGCGTTCCTTTCTCATCATTCTAGAAGATTTTTGAACAAGTTTTTTTTTTAAATTTAACCCACCTTTTGATTATGATTAAAGTTTCCCCTCTCCTGATACTGGTTGGAGCTGCAAATAAACATATTTTATAATTAATGACCTTGTTAAAAATGAAACAAATTTTATTTCTATTATATTTTTTTCAGTAGGACCTATTTTTGAGGATTGTGTTGTTGCGGATTTTGTGAATCATACCACATATCAGCGTTCCTTTCTCATCATTTTAGGAATTTAAATATATATAACAAAATTAACCTGAGTTTGCTTACCTATCAGAATTGCCTCTAAGAAATAAACTTATGTGTGTTGAAAACTGTAAGATAAAGAAAAGAAAATAACTTTAGTAAAGTTTTCAAAAGTAGTCTTTCTTTAGTATTATAAAAGCAAATTATCAGTAAGACCAATCTCGCATTCAACATGAGAAGTTTCACTTAAGTGTTCAGCTAGGGGCGAAAGTTTATTGCTCATCACAAAGAATACTTAATGAATTGTTGACTTGTAATATATTCTTACCTCTCAAACAGGATGATTACAAAGACAAAAGTTAAACCCATTTGGAACTGAAATTATATTAAAATGAATTAGTAAAATACCAAATAGTGTATTATGTCAATTATCGTGATATAAATATTATTTCAGTAAGACCAATCTCGCATTCAACATGAGAAGTTTCACTTATGTGTTCAGCTAGGGGCGAAAGTTATTTCTCATCACGTAGAAATTAAGTTTTCTTGCTGTCTTAAGAATGATAATGCTTACCTTGAGGTCAGTCTTAGTTCCAAATGAATGCATCTCGGTGTCTTCTGAAAAAAATGGAACGCATATTCAATTAGTTGAGAAAATAATGATTTCGAAAATCATGTTTGAATAAGTTTGATATCAGTAAGACCAATCTCGCATTCAACATGAGAAGTTTCACTTAAGTGTTCAGCTAGGGGCGAAAGTTAATTCTCATCACAATTTGAGTTTCCCAGGCTGAAAATAACAGGTGTACTAACCGTTTACTTGGTGGCTAAGATACTCGGCTCTCTTGTAGCATAGGCCAGGAATTATTTTGAATCTGCAAGAATACAAAAATATATATAAATAAGTATGGGTCTTAAAACTTGTAAATGCTTTGATTGGAGACTTGTTATATTATCAGCAAGACCAATATCGCATTCAACATGAGAAGTTTCACATTTGTGTTCAGATAGGGGCGAAAGTTAATTCTCATCACAAATTTGAGTTTCACAGGCCGAAAGTAAAAGGTGTACTAACCGTTTATTTGGCGGCTAAGATACTCAGCTCTCTTAAGGAATAGGCCAGGAATTATTTTGAATCTGCAAGAATACAAAAATATATATAAATAAATATGGGTCTTAAAAATTTAAAATGCTTTGATTGGAGACTTGTTATATTATCAGCAAGACCAATATCGCATTCAACATGAGAAGTTTCACATTTGTGTTCAGATAGGGGCGAAAGTTAAATTCTCATCACAAAATAGAGGAATAATTTGTATGATAGAAAGGATGCTTGAACTTTGTAAACTCACCTCACAATTGTTCTCCATTACCGGTATATTCCATTGTGCAAGCTGTAATGTATAATAAATATATTAATATTTAAAAAAAAACATGCTAACTATTAAGATTTTGCATTAGAAAGACAACGTTCAAATGTGCTGGCTGTCAAAATTCAGTAAGACCAATCTCGCATTCAACATGAGAAGTTTCACTTAAGTGTTCAGCTAGGGGCGAAAGTTATTGCTCATCAGGAAACAGCGTGCAACATTTGAAAATCGTATATTATAAAATCACATTTGCAATTGAAACTCACCTTTAAAATGAGAGAGTTGAGGCAGACGCTACGTGTAGAATAAGATGCTAAATAAACCCTAATTAAACAGTTTTTATAGTTTACAATAAAATTATACAATTTATTGCATTGCGAATGTCACTTCTTGTAAATGCATTGAAAATTTGCATTTGTACAGCTCAATTTAAACAAGTCGCTGTCTACAACTTTTAAACTTAATATATATAAAAAATGCTCTCAAAATAGTGGAGGACATCAAAGCCTAAGTGTCTACTAGTAGTGATAAAGAAAATATTCTATTCCTGAGCCTCATCTCTATCCCTATCTTTGTCCTTCTTCTTCTTTTTCTTCTTCTCTTTTTCTACGGGCACTTCGGCCGATGATCTAGTGGCTTCATCCTCCTCAACTGGCGCCTCTTCTTCGCCCTTGTGCTTCTTCTTCTTTTTCTTCTTCTCGGAGGAGACGGGCGCGGGTTCAACTGCCGATTCCTCTACACTGGAGGTGCTCAGCTTGCGCTGCACAACAACAAGAATAAAATTGTTGAATATATTATAGCGAAATGTTATATTATAGTTTCTTACCTTGCTGACTTCGTTGCCGTTTGTGGGCGACTCTGTTTGTTGTTGCGCTGCTGGCTTCTTGGCATTGTAGTCCACAAAGCCAGTTAGCCACTCCTTGGGTGTATTCTCATTGGGCCTGCCAAACTTGTCCAGCTTGCCGGCAGCGATGAGAGCCTTCTTAGCCGACGCCTTGGGACCCAATCCCCATTTGCGCGGATATATGTCACGCTCCATAATCACACGCTTGATCTTGGCAACAACTCCATGATCGCACGACGACATCGTCGCCGTCGTCATTAAGGCGATGGCCAAACAAACCGCCTCGCCCTTTGTGGTGCAGATGACAATCTCTTGCTCGATTTCAATGCCATCTTCATAGCGCAGGACGCCAGGCAACATTATTTTGGCACCATAACAAACGGCATTCACCTAAGAATAGACAAAAACAGATCGATATTAATTGTTGCATGTTTAATTAAATATTTGTGTGTCCTATTTTTATGTTTTGTCGTCTGAATAAATCTTTGTCAGATGCGCAAATAAAGCGCAATTCCAACATACACACATCAGCGGCTTTACTGTTCCCAGTCATAGTCACAGACGCCGCTGGTTAAATTACAAGCGTCTGCCGGCTTAATATCATGGGGTAAGTAAAACCAATAATAGTTGGTACAAAAAATATATCCTTTTCAACTTACGGAACTGTCCTTCATGATGATGCGCTTGTGATTGATGAGGAGGCCCTCCAGCGGTTTGATGACACGACGCAGCATGGACTCGTCCTTGTGATTCTCATAGAGCCACATGGCATCGAGGACGTCGTGCATTGTGACCATACCATCGCGTTCCGACTGGATGCCGGAACGGACGCGACGCAGCTCCAACATTTGGCCACCGACGCCAAGGACTAGACCCAGATGGACGCACATGGTACGTATGTAGGAACCGGCCTCGCAGCTAACCCAAAAAACACCTAAGCACGTGAGTAATAAAAACGAGACGCGTGTGTTACAAACAAAACTGTGCATTTGCCTCTGCCTGTAGGCAAATACTGAATTTTTATATACATTTTTAGATCTGGCAACGCTGCCTTAAGCCAGACAGCGATGCACTAGCTCCAGGTTATTATGAAGGAAATGGAGAACTTACCCATATTGCGAGTCTCGTCGTAGTCCAGCAATTTACTGTCGTACACGGTGCGCACACGAAGCTGTCGCTTTACGGCGGAGATGAGAGGCGGACGCTGGAAGAGCGCACCACGCAGCTTCTCGAGACCCTGACGCACTTTGGCCACCGATTCAACGGCGCCATGCAGTTTGAAAATCGCCACATACTCCTTGCCGGCGCTCTGTTGCGACTTGACAAGACGCGTGGCACGGTCAATGCAGACAATCAAGCAGCCTGCAAATTGCACGTGTTGGTTAAGTGAGGTTAGGTCAGAGAGTGCCATGCGGCAGAGAGGAGAAGTAGATAATAGTGACTGGCAGATATAAAAAACGCGCTTTATATTTAAATATCGCACAACAAATTACCACTTTGCTCATCTCTAGCAGCCAAAAGCACATGATTCTTTGAGCACTTACCGGTAACCTTGGGATCCAATGTGCCGGAATGGCCTGTTTTCTCCACTTTCAATATCTTTTTGATCCAGGCGACCACCTCGTGCGAACTGGGATTCGATGGCTTGTCCAGATTGATGAAGCCAGTTTTAATGTACTCCTTAATGTCGCGATTGAGCGGCGAAGAGCCATGCGCCAGTGGAGTATAATGATTCGAGCGTATGTTAAGCTTATCAAAGTTCTTGAGCAACAGTGGCCATTGCGATGTTTCCAGTTCGGCGATCTTCGAGGAGGGTTTTATTTGGAATTGGTTCTGCTTTTGCAGAGTGCCAAGATCTTCGCCATCGAGCGGCTCCTCCTTGATTTTCTTTTTTTTCTTTCGCGAATCTGCAATGATTTGTTATGTATTCGCAATTGGCGCGCTTTGTTTGTGTTATGTGCTGGTTACACTTACCAACGTCAGTCATTTTTATTTGGATTTTATTTAACACTTAAGCACAAGCGATGCTCGAGAGACGTTTGCACGCGGTGCCAGGTTAGGGAAAATGGCCGAGGAACACACGTGTTGCAAGATTCGAGTATTTTTCTGCGGAACTAGTTCACATATTTAAATCGTTCATATATCGATTACTGGCGCATCAGCCGAATATTCAACAGGTTTAAGGAACTTCATTCGTGTAGTATTATTATATTAAATAGTTCATTATTTTTATGCATGTGCCTCTTTAATGACTTCTTCATATTTCAAATGAGCTGTAAATAAATTCCCCAGCATATATGATAATTCATCCTGCTTGAGTAGCAAACTAAACTTTATTCCAGCAATCGATAGTTGATATCGCTTATCGCAAACTGCCTTGAAATCGCTTGTCGCTTATCACCTCTAGTATCGTTTGTGTCAACAAATGGAGCAGATGGAAGCAGGTGGGAACGCTGGCGATTCTGTGGCCACAGTTGTCCACAAGGATGCGCAAGCACTGAAACCCTCCCGAAACACGGCCATAAAATGCCTGAAATGCGACAAGGTTTACATATTCCCCGGTGACAGGGACGATTGCTTGGCGCACCTGTATCTCGAGCATCGACTCGTTATTGCGGATGTGGATGAAATTGCCCTGTTGGAGGACTATCTGCAATACTGGGAGAAGGAGTTCCAGGGTAAGTGTGATTAACCACGTAAATAAACATAACTTTTATTCACTTTACTCCGTCGCAGCTCATGAATTCGAACAATACTGCACGACAATGTTTCTGGACCAGTTGCCCGATGGCAGCTATGCCAAGAATGAGAAATATTATCTGCTCTGTGATATATTGCCGCAGGACTTTGAGCTGCGCCAGCGGCTGCAGGAGCAGCGCCTAAACGCAGCCCTCGAGCGGCACCAGTTCGAGCTGACGGATCGTAGTTTCAGCAAGGAATGCCTATTCTGTCGGACAGTTGTTCAAGGATTGCGCGCCGATTACCTCGATCATCTGTTCGACAAGCATTTCCTGTTGGTGGGCAAGCCGGAGAAGTTGGTCTACGTGGATGAGTTGCTCGATCAGCTCGAGGAGAATATAAACAAATTGTTGTGTTTATACTGCGAGAAGATATTCAAGGTATTTATTTTAATCGAAACATATCGATAGTATATATATTTACGATAGTATTTTTATAAGCGATAAACACTATTTATAATGATATCGGTTAATCAGTGGTGTGTTTCGCATATAAGCACCGATATCAATGTCGATTGCAATCGAGTAAGCAACCCTAAATATCGATATGTTCCTAATTCAAGGATCGTCCCACACTCAAGGAGCACATGCGCAAGAAGGGTCACAAGCGCATCAATCCCAATCGCCGGGAGTACGATAAATTCTTTCTGGTCAACTACAATCGCGCTAAGCAGGCGCCAGCGCAACGCAAGCAACATCAGCGTGCGAAACGTCGATCCTTGGCCGAGGACAACGTCAGCGTTGATTTTGATAAGCATTTCGCACGCCAGGACTCGGATGGGGATCATGATTCGGATTGGTCCGATTGGGCAGCTGATGGGGAGCCCCACTCCATCAAGTGTCTCTACTGTCCGCAGGAGGAGGCTCAGTTCTCAGTCCTCAAGCAGCACATGCTCGATGTGCATCACCTGGATTTTGATACCGTCACCAGTTCCCTGAATTTCTATCAGAAGATCAAAGTTGTCAACTTTATACGTCGGCAGATTTGCTTGTTGCGCTGCATTTGCTGTGATCTGCAATTCGATGAATTTGCACTGCTTTCCGACCACATGCAGCAGGAGGCGCATTGTGGCATTGGGCAGCGCTCCAATTGGGATAAACCAGAATTCTTTTTCCCCTACGTGGACAACGATGGACTGCTGTGTGTGCTGGACGACAGTGCGGCAGATGGTGACTTGGATGCGGATGTGGTGCGCATCATCTCTGAGGATAGTCTTGCGCAGATCAACAAGGATGCAGAGCGACTATCACTAGAAAATTTTAAATTGTGAATCTTGATGAAATGAAAGAAATGTAAATATATTCTCTTAATTACCTTTCAAAAAGTCGTTTCGCTGTAAAAGTTGAGCGATAAGTCAACTATCGATAAGTATATTGTCGTTTAGTGTTGTACAATGCCGCAACTGCAGTGCGACGCGTTTTTTGGTATTTTTGTGTGTTTTTGTTTTGCAAACTGCACTGACATCATTCCGCTTAGAGAAATTTGCCGATAAAAATGGAAGCACTCGACATACTGGAAAAGAGAATAGATGCGTTGACGCGAGTGCTCGGCCCACTGCCGGAACAACATGCTGGCGATGGCGATTGCAATCCGAAGACGGCAAACATTGTGGATTCGCTGTGCTCGGCCAACGCCTTGCTGAGTGAGGCGACAACGGGACGCAGCCAGCTGCAGCAGTGCGTGGGGCGGGCGGCGGAATTGGAGAAGTATCTGGATCCCAACTACCTGGAGGAGCAGCAACAGGTGCGCTCCAAGGAGGTCTATCTAAATGCTGTGGCACCCGAACTCTATGCGCAGAGCGAGCAGCTGGAGCGGGTGAAGCAACTGGAGCCGGCACTGGGTGCGGAATACTTTCGGAGTATACCCAGCGAGTGCCTGGACAAGCTCAAGCAGATCACCGAGAACAACGGGGAGTACGCCCAGCAGAGCGAACTGATCGAGGAGAGTCTGATATTGGCCATGAAGCGCTATGGCGAAATCCAGGCGGGTTTGCTCAACTCCCTCGATGCGATGAGTGACCGACTCGAGCAGGTCGAGCAGCGCATGGAGCAACAGAAGCGATCCGATCTCGTCAAGGATGTGCCGCCCAAGGACTGAGTGCGGCTGCTGCTGCTGCTGCTGCGATTTATGCTGAAAGTATTTAAGCCCAGACATTTGTTCCACTGTACTCCATTAAGATTTTTTATTATTTAATACGCTAGCACAATACACACGAATCTATCAACTAAAACATAAGAATTTAACTTTACCAGAAAGATGTAAGAGCTGCCTTAAATTATGTGTACTGATTTGGCTTCCCAGATGACCTCATAATCTTTGAATGCATCTCGACAGATTTCAACGATTTAGAGCGATTTTTGTGAATAGGACACTAGTTTTTGGGTCATAACACTTTGACTTAACCAGGGCTACCACTGGTCAAAGGACATCCAATTCGTCCTTGTAGATTTTGAGAAACCTTGGATTTTGTGATTTTGGCTCCTTTTCCTTCGCCCTGCGATTAAATTTTTAAAATGTTTGGGTTCTTAGATTAACCAATTATCCTCGAATGTAGTCCGATAGGGGTTGTCCTTGTGAGTCTAATGCACAATGTCCTTCGAAGATCTGTAAGGGTGCGTTAGAGACATCTTTGTAAATAGCTAGGGCGTATTGCTTAGTTCACATCCCCTGAAGTATGCAGCATAAGTCAGCAGCTGCCGCTTTTGTGCGCTGCCCGAAAGTATGCAATAGCTTTGCCCACACTTCAGCCTAATAATAAAAAGCCGAAAAGTATTTATCATGTATTTTTTACTCTTCCATTTGCTTAGCCAGATGGCAATTTACCTAATGCGCAAATTACTCTAGCTGATCGAAAACATCTTATTCTTATATATATATTTATATATATATAATCTTCGCCAAATCGAAGTGATTTCTGCCTTCTTATTAGTCTTATATGGGAGCTTAAAGCTAAAACTAGACTTATCCTCAACTCAAAAGCGCAATTCATTGCGTTGAATCCTCTCGTAGATGTCCTGCGTGAGCTTCGCATAGCTGCCATTGGCCTGGGCATAATATAGCTCATCCTCGGAGGCGGCAGGATTGAAGCCCTGCTGCTGCAGCTCCACCTTGCGCAACTTGAACGTGCCCGTCAAATCGATGCGTCGCAGGAATCTCAGGAAAACGGGTCGCGCATAGTTCGGTAAAGCTGTGGCGAACTGGGAACCCAGCGTGGCCACGTCCACCTCCCTGGTGGGATCATAGATGGCGGCCATGCCGGCGCGACCTTCCGTCTGTAGGGAGACGCCATAGACAATGGCGTCCTTGTAGTTGATCATATTACTGAGCTGGGCCTCCACCTCGCTGGTGGAGACATTCTCACCCTTCCAGCGAAAGGTGTCCCCCGTGCGATCCTTGAAATACAAATAGCCCCGTTCATCGGCCACCAATAGATCGCCCGATATAAACGCCATGTCGCCCTTGCAGAACACATCGTGGACGACCTTCTTCGATGAAGCTTTCGTATCCACATAGCCGAGGAACTCACGGTACGGATTACCTTGACAATCTTGCCAATAAAGACGCCCGGCTCGTTGGCCCCACATCGATCGCAGAGACCCTTCGCGTTGCGTATGGGCTCGCCGATGGGGATCGGCACGTATGACGGATAGGATAGATCTGTGGCACATGTGCGAGATGAATCCAATGGCGCCCACTGTACTATCGTTATTCATGATATTCGCATTGCCTTCGGTGGCGCCATAGAATTCGCCCACTTTGCCAATATTGAAGCGCTCGACGAACTGCGTCCAGATCTGTGGACGCAGCCCATTGCCAAAGACCATGCGCACCTGATGTGACGATCGTGCCGCCGCCGGCGTTGCCAAGTATAACGCGCCATCTCGCCAATATAATGGCCAATCTGCAATTGGAAATGGAGTGAGCAACCCGCAGAGGATTAACCCAATCTCTCAGTTGACTTACGGTGCAATTGAAGCGCACAGTCAGCAAAATAGCCGGAGGCGCTGAACTTTCTGCGTATGACAACAGTGGAGCCAAAGAGCAGAGCCTGCCCCATGCCCATCACACTACCAGCTGTGTGGTAAAGCGGCAGCGGGGCGTAGAACACATCATCGTCCCGGAACCCAAGGCGTAGTGAATGCCAGCCGCTATAAAGAAAAACCTAGACGAATAGAATAATAAAAAGATTTACGTTCATTGAGGGGTTAACACAGTTCGCGGGAAATGTACCGAATGCATACAATTATTTTAACTGCACAGTAATAATTAAAAAAATGTATAATTTGTGGCTTCATAAGTTGTATACTTTGACCCGTTTGGAAAACCTCAATTAGACGCTTGAATTTGCGCAACAGGCAAAGTTTGAAGAATGTATTTGTATCCAATAGCCACGACTTGTGGGCTAGAGTCACCAGGATTACTAGGAACCCTTTTACATCTCTTATATACATGAATGTAAGCTACTATGATAGTTGCACTTACCGTGCATGGGTAATGACAGCTGCCTTGGGCAGACCTGTGGTGCCCGATGTGTAGATGTAGACGAGTTTATCCTGATGATCGGCACGACTGGCGCCAGCGGCAACCTTATCCTTGGCTGCCGACTCCAACAGAGCATTCAACTGTTGCGCCAGACCCTGGGAAAGACCCTCGGTGGCTGCCTTTGCTGAGTTGGCCTCATCGTTGAACTGATAGAGCGCCACATGGGCGGGCAGATCCTTGGCTATATCCATCACAGCCGATCTGTAGCTGATGCCATAGATGAGTGCCGTGCAGTTGCCCACCTTGATGCTGTGCTGCAGCGATGGTCCACGCAGATTCGTATTGATCAGCGGCGTAATTACACCGATTTTGGACAGGCCCAGCCAGGTGGCCACAAACTCGGCGCGATTCTCCAGCAGTAGTCCGACCACATCGCCCTTCTTGTAGCCATGACTGTGGAAGACGTTTGCGACACGATTCGCATGCTCGTTGACCTGGCGAAAGGTCCACTTCTGGGTATCGCTGATAATGGCCAACTTGTCCGGATGCTGGGCCACATTCGCCTCAAAGATGTCGCCCACATTGAGATTCTTGCGCTCCTGTCGCTTCACAAACAACAGCACTCGAATGTAGGCAATCAATGCGCTGGTTAAGGCATAACAATGGGGATTAGTACTTGGAGTGCAGTGGAGGCATCCAATTGTTGGGCCACACTTACATTGTGTCACGTGGTCCAGTGACGCTGCTATGTAGAACCAGCGCCAGCCCGGCTTCACCAGCAGCAGCAGCACCAGACTGCCGTAGAGCGCACCCAATCCGCACCAGGTGCCTTGATATACCAGACCATGGCGGTGGCCACAGTTAGAGCAGCAGCCAAGACAACCAGCACAATCCAGCTGCAACAGTTGCCTTTGCTACTCGGCTCCTCTTTGTCAATTTCTATATTGATCTGCACATCTTTAGCTGGAGTCTGAAATTGTTATATAGAATTAATCTTGTGATCGGTTCAGATTTAGTCATCTGGTGGATAAAACCATGATCAAAACCAGTAGTTTAAAGTGCTGAAGGCGTAGCTTAAAGTGGGGGAAATAAATTGATTTCTATGCACTAAATACTTAATACCTTAAGAAATTGCAAGTCATTCAGTCTTGACTAGAACGTAATTAACGGTATATAAATAAAGTTTTCGTCCGGTGTATTTAATATCTGTAATTAGTATACCCCTCCTCAAAGTTAATAACTATTGCCTCATTAATTTAATTGATACTTTGATGAAAGCAGATTAAAATAATTTTTAAATATAAATTCTATCTATTATTTATATATAACTTTAATATTTATAATATTTTCTCATTTTTCTGCTATTATATAAACAAAGAAATATAAATATAGATTGTAAATCGGCAGAGCAAGAACTTTGTGCCAGAGCTTTGCGCTGGGTAATTCCAAGCATTTGTTTTGCTGAACTTCTTAATTAAAGCTAATTATCAATAATTAATATGCAACTGTGTCATCAGATCCCATTAAGGTTAACATCAAAAACGAGTTTTCCCAGTATTTTTCCTTTTTCAAAGATATATTTTCTGATCGAATCTGTGCGCCAAAACATTAGTTTTCTCACGAATAGTTTGTTGAACTGCTCTTTGCTTAATTTGCACATCAAATCTCAAGCCCAATTTCCGCATTATTCAATCAATTAGCGCTTAATTTAAACACAAGGCGTTTGATGTTGTCAAATATTGGTTAGGTTAGTGTCTAATTATCAAGTCTGTGACCGATGTGCAACGAGCCCTCTTCGAAGTGAAGCACATCCTCAGGCTGAGCGTCGTCTTTCAGTTTGTTGGCCAACCGAATCAGCACACAAACTGTGAGGGCACAGGTCAAACCCAACAAAAGAAGAGTATCTGCAGCGATTTGTGAGTGTGTGCGATTTTCCAAGCAGCTTGCAACATATTTATAATTTACCTTGTGCCAGATATTAATGCGTATTAATGCGTCAGCCGGCACGCCCCCTCCTCAACTGTCTGCACATTGTCGGTGCTTTTCATCATGATGGCCAAATATTGACCTGGCTGTCGCAAATAATCAACTTATATTTGACTTTCAGCATAGTTGATTAACAATTCTAAGCTGACGTGACTGAAATGTCAGTTAATTCTTATGATAAATGTCAAGTATAAAATAATTATATACTTAAGATATATTTTTATCATCTATGTATGCGTCATGTATATCATTAATAATCATAATATAATATATCATTTATTTTAATAAGCTCAATATAAAATCAGCAAACATTTCCAATAATTCTACACACATCTTCATATATCTGTGGAATCTTTGCAATTACTCAATCGATTGAACAGAATAAAGTGAAGCCATATTTTTTAGCTTCTAAGAATAAATATGGTTAAGTAAATAATACTTTTAACGTTTAATTAAAATCTCAAAAGCTCGGCTCACTCACGGATATAACTTGAAATTAAGGTAAAGCTTGAGTGCCGATTGTTTGTTCTTTATTAGATCAGCTGCTGTTTAAAATTCTACACAAAATAAGTGTAAAGTGAATAGCAATTACTTCCTCATTAATGTTTTATTATAGTCAGCTAAAACTAGTTTTAAGCCTACTATTTGGGGCCTACTTACTACTGTCAGTAATTATAAAAAGTTGCATTGCTCGGCAAGCAAACTTTAGGCAAATGGCTACTTTAAAGACTTACTGGACGGCACTCAAAGCACCTTAAGTGATCAAGAAAGAAAATTGGCATTGTGTCAACAAGTTTTGTGTTGACCTACGCCATGGACTTGACTTTCAAACCCAGTCAACCAATAATAAATAAACGTCGGCATCAAGATTGAGATGCGACCGAATCGCTTGGCAAACTAAACTGAAACAAGTTTCAGTTAACTCAAAACTATGTCTGTCTGTCTACCGTGATAGACGTTTGTCTGCACTATGTGAGACTATTTGCCAGCAGCAAAAACAAACCCAAATACAAAAGAATAAAACGTGTTGCACTTGCAACGGGGGTTAGCCAACTTAATACCCTGTACTTGTAGTTGTAATGAGGGGCAATTAACATGACATAAAACCCTGAACTAAATTTAATAACTCTCCAAAATCGATGACTGATTGCAAAACAAAATTGCAGCTGAGGGTTACGTAATAAACTGGGTCAATAAAGTCTTCTTTGCTGATTGTTACATGCTGCAGGTGAGTTTGAACAAAACCCGCTAACCCATTTCTGGCCTACACAGTATAAAAAAATACAAAGCAAGCATCCGCGGAAAAAACTGGTTTAGCAGATACGCATTTTTGGTGCTCTGTAGCGCAAAAGTCACTTGGTTGGTTTCCGATTAAGCACAAAGTCAAAAAAAAAATGCTGTATATATATATAAATATATATAGGTATATATAATAATGATAGGTTTACGTTCCCATCTGTAGTTTACCTGTGTGGAGTTCAAGGCTGTCGAACCGTTTCCAGGGGCAACAGCATCATTCATTTTGCGATCTGATTAACTTTAACAGTCGGTTAACAGTGGACTTAACAGTCGATTAACAGTGTTGATTAAGAGCAGCAGGCTACCTGCGGGTAATTAAGTTAAGCATTTGTTACTCGTTGCTGCTTTTTGTTGCCGTATTTGTTACTTTTCAAATGAAATTGCGGGTAATTAGCCGGTGCTGAGCTGTGAACTCCAATTGTGGCCAACTGGCACAGAGAAAGATTGCCTTTTTTTGTTGTTGTTGTTTGTGGCTCCGCAACTGGAGGCTGTGACTTGGGCTCTTTTATATTGGTTCGACTCAAGGTGAATTTTAAACACATTTTTTCCTTTTGTTTGGGAGGGGCTTTATGCTTTTTGTCAGTTGTCAGTTGTCAGTTGCCAGTTGGTGGCTGACGGTGAGTTTTATTTATGCGTTTAGGTTTGGCTATCAAGTTTTTGGCTATTTTGCATGGACGGATGCAATTTCCGCAGCTCATTAAACGCCCTTTTTACGATCTGCTGGCATCGTAGCTGCTGTTATAAACTACTTGAATTAAAACTGTTTAATTTGATTGCTTTTTAATGTTTCCTACGACTTGAACCTTAAAGTTCAAGCCAGTGTGCTTAAGGTGAGATAAATGGGAAGCATTTGTTTCAAATTTAAAACGACTTAAAACTGTTTAAAGCGTTGCCCAACCCTATTTTGTGGACTTTCAATTTGTGTAGCTTTCAATACATATATATTTATATATATGGTAATATTTATGAAGAGACTTTGTGTGAAATTTTATTATACTTATTGCCTAATATACTGCTTCAAGCAACCAAGTTATTCAAGTGGATTTTGCACAAATATTTATGAGCATTTGATGTGGTTGACATATATTTTAGACTCATCCTTGAAAGAGACATGAGTCATGAGTTTTTCGAAAACAAGCTTTCTTTTGCAGATTAAATACCTTTTTTTCAGATACGGCTAATCGATGAACAACTAATATATACATAAATCGCAAAACATTGGAATAGCTAAGTATGCTGTGATGAGCAACTAATTGATGTTTGTTTCTCGCTCAATTGATTTAATGCTCTATTTCACAGGCTCTATCATGCATAAACAAAGCTCATATCTCGATACTTGTACGCATGAACGGCAGCTGCAGCCTTTTGGCAGGTTGTTCGCTGAAAGATTAGTCGAAATCTGCATTTGCTTTTTGCTTGTGATATTTGCACATGCAAACATTGAGTGTTGTTTGTTGACGTCGTTTCCTTGTTTCAGTTGCAATCACAATTACGGAGCCCAAATCCCATTAGCAGGCAGCATCATTAGCAACAACAAGCCAACAACAAGCCAACAACGGGCCATAACAACTTGAACAATCTCTTCGCTGTTCGCTGATAATGAATAATGATGATGAGACTACTTCACTTTCACTGAGTTCATTTCTCTTGCTTCACTCACGACGCTTTTTTGCTTTTTTGCACTTTATTTATAAGCCGACAATAAGCACAGATTAAGATTTAAGTCTATGAGCCATGAGAAATAGCACAAACCAACTCAACTTAAGTCCAAAGTTGAGTTGAGTTGTTTGTTTTTTGTTGCAAGTATTTTATTTGATGCTTACACAAATATATTTCACCCACTTAGAACTTTTGTTGCACATTCAAATTTCGTTGCAAGTTTACAGCATGTTTTGTTTTCGGTCGGTTTCAGCCGGTTTCGCGTCTTTAGGCCAGCAGCTCAGCTCGTCAACTGCGGCTCCAAAGCTTGGCTTGAAAAAGGCCAAAGCAGCAACTGTTGCTGTCGAAGTCGACGCCAGCGTCAGCGTCGACAACAGGTTGAAACAATGTTAGCTTCGCCGCATAGCTGCACCTGTATGTGTGTGTGTGTGTGTGTGTGTTTGTATTTGTGTGCGTTTGCATTGTTATTATTAAGTATCGCCAGACACAATTTGATTGCTGGTTTTGATTGAAGTTTTTATCTCCTTGGCTGCATATTTTCATATTGTTGCACGCACTTGCAAATTGCTGCTTTGCAGATATACCCTGTAATCATTGTGGCTTGTTAATCAACTTGTTTGGCTGCCGGTTAATATTCCTGTTTTTATTTCATTTTATTCTTAGAAGAAGACAAAAAATATTAACCATACAAAACCTGTCTGAATTCGGCTAATATTTAATTATGCGGAACTGAATTTTATTCGCTGTTTCGAAGTCCACAAAGAAGTCGACAGAGTTAAAAGTAATGCGCAAAAATATTAATAAAAATAATAATAAATGCATAATGTTAAAAATATAATGGAAAGTTTTTTTTTGGTTTTTACTACCATTATTTTGTAGATATACTTTAGAGTGCAATTTTGTAGGGTATTCCCGTCTATTGTATTCGTTCACACTGCTTTTTTATATGTTTGTCTTTCGCTCAGCAATTGCCGTTAACATTTCAGCAAGGGACGTAAAAAGGCACAACGCACAATGTCGCCCAGCGAAGACAGCGAGCGAAAAAGAGAGGCCAAAGAAATTGCTATTAGAAATTCTGCACGCAGCCGAGCAGAGTGTTGTAGAGCGTTGACTAAGGGGAAGGGGGAGGGGGCGGTGCAGGGGCAGAGACGATTGCATTTAATTCGAAACACGTGTTTCACTCTGCACTCTTCGGCATTCTTTTTGTGTTCTTCTTTCGATGCTTGCTCCCTCCCTTTCTCTCTCTCTCTCTCTCTCTTATACAAACAATTCATGCGTTGCATTGTCGCTACTTTGCTCCCTCTCCCTTCCCTGTGTGCAGACAAGTGCAAGAGCAAAGCTTAACATGTACATACATACATACATACATACATACATACATGCTTATTAGATTATGTACAGCATACGCACATTTGTACATACACACAAATATACATACATATATATTGCTCGCTTTGCAGACTTGCATGACTAGCCTAAATTGTCTCAAGAGCAGCGCGCAAATGCATTGCAAGCACTCATCGGGGATTTTGAAACGAGGTTAATTGTAAATGGCAAAACACATGATTTGGAGTTTAAGACGAAAATAAACAATAAATATATGTAGACAAAAGTAAACTGAAGTTGCCAGCACTTATTAGAATTATGTTGAATCAGGCATAACAGCAATATAAGTAGTAGTAGTAAAAATAGGCTGATAATAAATAGTTACTCATATTGATTAAGAAACTGCATTGATAAGTCGAGCAGCCCCGACACTTTTAACTCTTTTAATGGGTATCAATTACGTCTCATCGACAAATAGACTTTCCCATCAATTTATTCAGTCGTGTTCAATTGTAAGCCGATTACAAAATATGGCAGCTAATGGAGACGTCACAGTATTTTTCCCTGCAATACTTACTATATATAAACTATCTGTGTATAGCAGCATCAACTGAATCATTTACAGGTTTATTGTAATTTGTTCATTTTGAGTTTTATAGCATCGTCTCGCAGCAATTTGCAAAAGTTCAATCAACTAGCTAAATATAAACAAATACAAATATTAAATGTTTGTTTAAGTATTTTGTATGCAGGCTAATATTTTTGTGCAAATTTTTATCAAGTGTGTTACTAATTATAAAACAACAAATAAATATAAATTACGCTAACAGAATTGATTAATTATTGTTTAATTTCGACTTGGTTTAGAATTACATTCAATTTGCATATTCCCCTTTTGATCTGTGAATACCTGGCTAAAATTTGGCATCATCTTTCGACAACAACTTTCAATGGCATCTCATCCATGGGGGCACTAAGAATTTTTATAGCTATGCCAATCAACAGTACCCCGACCAGATATATAAGTACTATAACTCTATATATACACAACAACAGCAACAACAGCAGCAACAACAAATTTAACAAGGCACCAAAGAAATGCCCGACATTCAAACGGACTTTTTCACACATTTGCCAGGGGCATAAATATGTCTGTCTGTGCAAAAAAAAAAAGAGGAAAATAAAATGCAGCAAAGTATATACATAAATATACATAAGTATATTTAAATATATATATTTGTGCATATAGGGCTCTATGTAAATATGTATTTATATGTGTTACCCTTCAGAGACTTCTTGCCCCTTTGTGTGAAACACTTGAGGCGCTGATGTTGTTGTTGTTGTTGCTGCTGCTGCATTTTGTCAAGTGGATTCTTTGGTCTGAGATCATTAAAATAACATCGTTAGTGCGCTTATAATGAAGTACTAAACAGCAAATCCAAAAAGAGAGAAGAATAAATACATATAAGTGAATATATATATATATATATATATATATTGTCAAGTGGCAGCGATGTTTTATGTCTCCGCGCTTGGCACATGATTAGTTTTAGAGACCCATTGACGCCCGGCACCCGAAAACAAAAAAAAAAAGAAAGAAATAAAACCAAATAAATGTAATACGAATTCATTTCTATTTGGATGTCTTAAATTACGACAGGCGGCAGCAACGAATTGATGGATGCGCGACCGTGAAAAGCGTGGCGTGGAAAACGCGCATCAAAGTGTCCATCAGCAACTATAAAACTCTATACACACATATATATATATATATATATATATATATATCTACACTATGTATGTATGCATGTATGATTTGCCTTTGGGGACGCTCCCGCGCTGTCAGAAATTAATCTTTTCGGGTTTGCCGCCAGATGTTGCCTGCTTGCGGCTTGCTCGCCTCTGGATGTGGCGCAAAGTGTCAAGCGTTTACATCAAATGATGCAGCGGACACTCTTCCCAGAAAACGGAGCAGAAATAAGCAGAAAATGATGACGAGGACGACGACGAGCACAACTACCAATCAGGCAACCATTTTGCAAAAGCAACTCTGTAAACGGTTTTTTCTCATTTTCATTTTTCATTTTTCATTTTTTCGTCTTTTTTTTTTTTTTTTGTTGGTTGGTTGGGGAGTTCAAACAACCATTTTACTTAGTTACTTCCTGGCTGCCTACCCGAGTCACTAAAATCTTTTTGTGTAAATAAACAAAAAGTGCGGCGATTTGTTGTTGTTTTGTTTTTTGTTTTTATTCGTTTGGCGACCGCCAACGCTGACGTGACGTCGCTGCCAGCGTCGCTGTCCGTCTTTGGGCTCTGTGCTTTTTTATGGACCCATTTTTTGTTTATAGACAACAACTACTACTACATAGGGGCTAATGTGTGTGTGTGTTGTGCGCATCTTCCATCTTCGCCTGAAAAAATATAAAAGCAAAATATTTATGCGCTCGACGCGAGAGAACCGCTACCAAAGCGGACGGACAAATTGACGGACGGACACAGTACGGAGGGGCAGTCAGGCAGGCAGGCAAGCGGTCGGTTGGTTGGTCGGTTTGTTTGCAGTTGCCTCCCCCTTTCACGCCTCTGTGCGACTACTCGATTTTTATACACTACGCTACTGATCCTAGAGGGTATATGCATTGCATGGCAGGGTTTGGGGAATGGAGAAAAGGGGAGAGAGAAGGGTAGATTGAGAGAGAGGAGTAGATAGAGAGAAGAGTAGATAGAGAGAGGAGTAGATAGAGAGAGGGACGGAGAAACCGATAAAAAGAGCGTTACTAAATGTTAAGCTTCTTTTAATTATACCATTAAATGGGTAAGTTTGTAGAAAAGATAGAGCAGGCAAAGAGAGAGAAAGAGAGGGAGACAGAGAGCAAAGAGAGAGAGAGATGGCGAGAAAAGATACCCATTAGATATGACATCCATGGCATTTTAATCTCCCAGAGAGATCGAGAGAGAGAGTGAGAAACCGATCCTTAACATATTTTCAAAATGTGTGAAAATAACTTTTTATAATTGTACCATTTTAATATATTGGTTTCATATATATTGGTTTGCTTATATTTTAATATATTAGATTTCACATCCATGGCATTTTAATCATTTTTTTAAAGTATTTTATTCCATATAGCATACTTTCTGGAGTTGCCAAAAAATGTTTACTGGCAGCTAAAAACATTGACCAGAACCAGTTAATATATTTCTTTGAAATTGACTTACGAAAAAACCTATTAAAAAAGAGCTGTTTCTGATAAAAATATACATGCGAAATTCCCCAATTGTATAATGTGCAGGGTAATTCCCAGTCGTTCAATGTACGTCAGCAGCAACATTTTTACAAGTCTTTTTTTATTGGATGTACGCAGATACTAATACACTAAAATACATATTGATGTAAGTGTGTACGTAAATGTATACACATTAGATCGACTAGTACATTAGCATAACTTGCCGTTGTTGTTGTTGCTGTTGTTACTGTTGTTGTTGCTGTTGTTGCTGTTGTTGCTGTTGTTGCTCTGATTGTTGTTGCTGCTGCTGCTGCTGCTGTTGACGTTCGATGGCAAGTCGGGCGTTTGCCATTAGTCAGCTGGGTCAACTTATGAACTTTGATCGTTGATTGATTGCCAAATGCACTCGCAACAATAATATTAACAACAACTACAACTACAACAACAACAGCAGCAACAATAAGAAGAAGAAGACGAGGCTGGCAGACTACATTTGCTGCTGATTGCATTTTGTTGTTGTTGGGCCCAGTTCGAACTCAAAATGTGTGTGAACACCTCGAAAAACGAGTCTATATTGATTTTAATTACTCAGTCTGTGCATATTTTGTCGCTTGCAGCGTTGCATGAAGCAGATGTTCTGCTAACTGTGGGGCAGGCAGAGCGAGAGGAGCGCGGCTTCTCACTAAAAATCAATCAGCGGGCCACAAATGAGTACGGGTGCCTTCTGGGTCACACAATGCAGGAGTAGCCCATCTCCTCCTCCTCCACCACCTCCTCCTCCACCTCCTCCTCCATCTCCTGCTCCATCTCCTGCTTGTGCCCGATCTTCGTTTCGGGCTTCCGTTGCTTGTTGCTCGCACTTTGAAATCTGAAACGCCTCGTATATTTTTTGGACACACCGTGTTGCCACCAATATATGGGGGCATGTATCTGTATATATGTGTGTGTGTGTATATATGTCTGTCTGCGCTCTACAAGTACCCGCAATTGTTTTTAGATATTGTTTTTATGGTTTTGCCAATAAATATAGCCATTCATAGAAATCATAAATAAATTCCATTAATATTTAACATATACTGTGCATTTTTTCTAAGAGTATATTCTGCGATTGCCGATTTTAATATTATATAGTTTTACTACAGTTTTACTGCAAGCTCAGTTTTCCCACAGATTTATTTCTTCAAGTTTGATTGCATTTTTTCCATAGCTGGGTTAAATAAATATACATTTTATAAGTTTAAACATACCAAAACTACTTGAAATATGCTGTTAAATTTTTCTTTTCAAATATATGACTCTTAAATGAATAGCTGTATATTTTCTCTTTGTACATTTAGCGATTATGATTATTTAGTACAACATTTTTAGTATTTGTGTATATAAATTTAATGTTCATTCATGTCGACTCACTTCCAGCGAAAAACTGCAACTAATTAAAACTAGAACATGGCAGGCAAACTAGAAAATAAAAAATAGAGGAAACAATCATTATGATTTATATGAGCATTGCTTGGTTCAACGCCCATTTGCAGGAATTTTGAATGAAGCGCTGAAAATGAATCAGAATAACAAAAACAAAACTAGCTACAAAGTCAAAGGGAACCATTAAGCGCTGCCAGGCGGCGCCTACTTAAAGTCAGGGAATGCCTCGGCCGAGTTGGAAAAAAAATAGAAGAAAAGAAAGGACAATAACACAACACGCATCCTTCGCCTACTCCCACACGCATTGTTTTCATTTCATTTACGAGTCGAGCTCGGAGCTGTTTGCTGTCACATGTGTTGGGAATACTTGGAGGGTAAGCGACATGAGGTCCTTGGCCAGGTCCTCGCTGTGATTCGCAGGCGCATAGCGCATAGCACATGCCATTGATTGCCCATGTGCGCTCAACAATCCTCCTTAACAGCCATGTGAATTGGCCATGCAAAAAAACAAAGGCCTACAAAAATAATAAAAGAATACAAAAATTCAAAAATTCGAATTTTAGAAAATTAGAAAATGGCTAGTCCTTGCTGTGAGGATCGTGTGTGTATTGTGTGTGTGTGTGTGAGCAGCTCATGCCCATTTTCTAAAATTAGTTACACAATTTATGCGCCGCGTTATTTGAGATGATCTTCGAATGCTTTTTAGGTGCCTGAATATTCAAAACATGGGAATAGAAATCAACTACGTAGTTTTGGGGGGCGTTGACAGTTTCAGAGTTGGGTTAGTCAGCGCATCGCATCAAGGTGGTTTCCAATATTCTATTATGTATCAGGGAAACTCTAGCTCGATATTCCATTTGAGTGGAACTAAAAATGTTGTCTTGCTTTCAAAAACAGAAAGAGTTTTTGGTATCCAATAACAAGAATAATATTGAATATTCTCTCATTTTATTCGTGTACATTTTGTGGGCATTAAAGTCAAGTGCAATCGCAAAATGATTTTAAGACATTTACTTTATATTTAAATGCTACGCTAAAGATTAATCCAAACTGATGAAAATTTGTAGACTGATTTTAACAAACAATCTTTTTCTGGTTATGATTTGTTCATTAGATAAATCCTACATTATAATTTGAAAGCACAATTTTCAGCCAAAATTCTTGTTGAAAATCCTCTGGGGAACGGTTAAAATCCATCCATAACCATAACTTTGTCAAAACCAAGCCGATTTTCAAAAGCAATATATTTTTATGAGTGGTTTGGCCTCTGGATCAATACTGCATCAAAGTTTAAAAGCATTTTTTAAATAATGTTCTTGCTGAAAGGTTAGCCTCAAAAATCCAAATGGGTATGATTCCCAACTTTCTACAGCCATATCTTTGACGAAACTGAACTTAATTTCAAATCCAATATCTTTTTGTGAATGGTTTGGTTTCAAGATCAATATTGCAAAAACTTTTTCAGCTCGAAATTCATGTAAGAAGTCTATCCATCAAAATTCACTTGGGGTGCTTAAAATCTTTTCGCAGTTGTCAAAATTTAAACAATTACTTCTTATGAATGGATTGGCAACTAGATTAATTATGCATTTAAATTTGAAAACACTGATTTTCTGTTGATTTTCATGTAATAAGTGACAAGTTATAAGCATAATTTTAGAGATCGTTCTAAATCTAAAACTGAATCGAATATGATTTTCAATACTTTCCATATTATGCCCTGTAAATTAATTACATTTAAAAGAAATAAAAAGAATAGTTTTTCCGAATTCTCAACCCTTAAATCACATCTAATTCGAAGCTTGTTCCATTTAAGATACAAACACTTGACTCTCTAAGTTGGAAATGAACCCCTTTCAGCTGACACCTCAAACGATTTAGATAGCGAAAGATAGATGGGCACACACACTTTAGCCGTACTTATTCAAAAACACTCACAAGTGTGCAAAGTGAGTATCTATGTGTGTATATACATATACATATATACATATATATGTTCTTGATCTAGCCCACTTATGAGTTGTGCAGTAGCTGCAACAACCTGTCAACGATGGCTGGTCTGGCTGGATATTTATCTCTCGACTATGCTGCATATATATGTATATATACATATATGGTCTATGGGATATCGTACTTTGTATATAACTCAAACTGCTCATGCCAGCTGTCATTTAAAAAGCAATTAAGTCATGCAACTAAAAATGATATTTGGTTCGCCTTTGAAGCGCTTTCCACAGGCTAAATCAACTGACTGAGCTAATTATGAGCATTTTAAATAGCCAGTTTTGGCGACATAAATACTTTTGTGTACACATTGTAAACACTTTTTATGTGTAGCAGCGGAATAAAAACAAAAATTAAAAACAACTCCAAAGAAAACCTCAAAAAAAAACAAAGAAAACACAAAAAAAAAAAGAAGCAAAATAAGAGAATTAAACAAATGCACATAAATCACCGGATGTGGATGGTGTTTCCCCCTGCCCAGCTTGCAACCCTCTTTCTTGCCGTCTCCGGTTGCCATTTTCGATTTTTGTTTTTCTTCCCATGAAGCAGCTAGATACAGAGCGAGAGCGAGAGCGAGAGAGAGAGAGAGAGAGAGAGCGCGGGCGACAGATACAACATTTTGTATCTTTGAGATACATAAATGCTGCCGCCTGTCTGCGGCATGACGTTACGCTCTAAGTATGTCGTCGTCGTCTGTATGTATCCTACATAAATGTTTGTGAATTTATGTATATTGCATATATAGTCGAGACCCCCCCAATGGCGACAACGTCGAACATTTTCGCGCCTAATTTGTTGGGGGAAAAAGAATAATAAGAAATGAAAATAAAAAAAAACGCGAAAGAAAAAAATTGTGTTTGTTTTTTTTTATAGTTTTGTTTAATTTATACAATTTAATTTAGTTAGCGCTAGTACATAAAATTATACCTAAACAATAGTTGGTTTTTTCTTTTTGTTTTTCATATTTTGTTTAAATAATGTGTTTTAGCTTAGTCATCTATAAGATATGGAAAGATCTGCAAGTGCCCGATTTGGCACTTGCATTGGAATTATTCACGCTGTGTGTATTCAATTTGTTCAGTAACTGGAAGCCCCAATGGCAATCGATACGACGACTCATCCTCCTCCCCTCCACCTCCTCCTCCTCTGAGTACTCCAAGTCCGACTACTTCCCCACCCCTTTGCCTATGCCTTTTGATGCTGGGCATCGCCTTCCATGCGCCACACACCAAACAGATAGCTGAGTTTCTCGGGCGGAATGATGGGTGCTCCATTCGCCTTGCGCAGACACTTGAGATCAGCCTCGGCCCCATTGGCGGCACTAAGCAGTGTGCTGGCATTAATATTCATATTATTATTGCCATAGCCCGGCGATACTGGCGATGATTGCGCCTCCAGCGCCTTCAGCAGCGATATATCGCTGGAGCTAAGCATGCGGCACAGGAAATCAATGTATCTATAAACCAGAAAAGAGTTGTGAACGGCTTGATTAGCAAACATATTAAATATATCTTTAAGCAAGTAGAAAGTTGGTATTTTTTACAAATATTTAAAATGAGTTCATAGAAAATAAATAAATACTTGAAAGAGTTTAAAGTGGAAATATTTGAAGCAAGCAGAAAATTGAATATTTTAGTTGACTTGAAAAGTAAATAAATTAAGACTTGAATGAACTTAAAGTTCGAATGTTTTAACCAAGAAGAAATTAGGTATTTTTAGAAATTTTTCAAGTGAATTTACAGATTACTGTTGAATTTAAATTCCTAATTGTTTTTTGAGCGTTTAAAATGTGTTAAAATATTTGTGACTTTTTTAAGAACTGGGTTTCTTGCTTGGCCACAAAAAATACTTTTAATTTCAAAATTTCCAGCTATGTAGATAAGACCAGGTAGCTCAACCAAAGAGCGCAAAATGTGGGAAATGCCCAGGCCAAGGCTGGAGGAGACTGGACTTACCTTGTGGCCAGCTTGAGTGTTTGGATTTTGCTCAACTTATCGCTGGGCAGGGTGGGTATGATCTGTTGCAGCGACTTGAACGCATCGTTGAGGCTCTGGGTGCGTTGCCTCTCCCTCACATTGGCCATCACCCGCTGATTGCTGAACTCGTCCGTTTCCTCCGTTTTGCTCGGTTTGCGTTTCAGGCGGCGACGCGGTTTGCGGAACGCTTTCCCAGCCACATCGCTGCCATCCATCAGGCTGCTATCATCGACCAAACAGGTCGGCGACATATCCTCCAACTCATCCTCATTCTTGGCATAGCCACCCACAGAGCTGAGCGCCGTTTGGCGCACATATTCCATATCATCACGATCGGAGCTGGAATATGTGCTGCCATTCAGACTATTTGCCGGCTCATAGGCATCGTAGTTTTGGCTATAATAGGAAAGTGCACAAGGATCGATATATTTAATTAATGCTTAATTGATATGGCAACTATAAAAATATATATATATATTGTTATTGTTATTGTCTATCAAATTGAGTAAGCTTAAATGTGAGTGGATTTCACTAATTTTTTACTGATTTGACGAACTCTAGTTTTTGATTGATAATTGCAATTTCAGTTTATATATAATTCCAGCTGCAATTTCAGAGAAGCTCCCGTAGATTTTCTTATATGTATTTAAATCGTTTTAGCATAGTTATTAATTCTATCTTCAAACGATTTAAATACATATAAAATTGTATCACATATTTTTTTAAATAATTGATGTAAATAATATTAGTTTAGTAAAATAATGTGAGCTGCATATATATGCAGACATAATGTATTATTGATATTAGAGTCCCTATAATATTTTCTATATTTTCTTTGATGATTAACTATACCAGATGTTTTATTGTCTGCTGACTTCCTTTAATAATTTAACTATATTTTTTGCTGACTTCAGGTTAAGTGTTTTTTAACTATATTTTTTTGTATACTCAAAGATATTTCGAATCTCAGCAGAAAGCCCCTTTTCTAGATATATATAAAATATTGTATTTCCATTTTTCATAAAGAATGTGACTCGAACGGATTTTACTTTAGCTGTTATAGCAACAATCGTAAGATTGTTCAGATTTAATGCGAACAGCTTCTAAGTTAAAGCATTTATCTGCACAAGATCTCAACTAAGATGACAACAACTGTCAATTTCAATACATATATATATATATATATATATGAGAGAGAGAGAGAGAGATTTTACTTACCCAGGTCTATAGCTGCTCTGAAAATGCAACTGTTGCTGTTGCTGCTGTTGTTGTTGTTGCTGCTGCTGTTGCTGTTGTTGCAAGGGTGCAATTGTTTGCGGATAGATGCCATATTTGAAGATGTGTGGCTTGTGATCCTGCAGCTCCTCATCGCCGGCAAAATCGAAATGCGAATGGGAGTGCGAAAGTGGGGAAATGCAGCCATTTTGTTGTTGCTGCTGCTGCTGTTGTTGTTGTTGTTGTTGTTGCTGTGTTGTTGGTGCCTGAGTTTGTGTTACAGTTTGGGTCTGCGCTGCTGCCACCTCATCCACCGTAGTGGGCAAATAGTCCACATAGAGTTGCTGCTGCTGCTGTTGCAACAGTTTCTTGTGTTCGGGCTGCAAGGATAACACATCCGTTTGGCAATCGTTGTAGTCGCTGCTGCCGCGCGCCCTTTTGCCATGCTCATTGAGGATATAGCCGTGTGGAGCAGCAGCACCAGCAGCGGCAGCAACTGTTGCTGCCGTCGTCTGTTGCTGCTGTTGTTGCTGTTGCTCAAAGTTGTTCTGATTGTTGTTGTTGTTCAGCTCCAGGCTGCTTTGAGCGCTGTGATTGCTGCTGGTGCTGAGCACCTCATTGCTGGGTATATTATAGTCCGTATCCTCCAGTTCCGTTATGCCATATGCCGCATAATCCGCTGGCAGTGGCGCATATTGTTGCTGTTGTTGTTGCGGATGTTGTTGCGGATGTTGCTGCTGCTGCTGGTGTTGCATGTAGTGTGGCGTTGATTGCATGTACGCCTGCTGCTCCACCTGGATGAGCTTGATGACATTGTGCTGCAGCTCCATAATATTGGGCAGCGTTGGCTTGTAGCTAATGTCCAGCAGCACTTTGGGGGACGCGGAGCGTGCGCTCATCGTTTGATACTCAATTTTGTATGTTTCACTTTGCAACACGTTGCACAATTGCATATAAAGTATTTCTATATTCTATTTTTTTAAATATATATTTTAATTTACTTTCAATATTTCTTCTTTTCTTTTTTTTTTATATATTTCACGCCCCGCGATCTGAGTTTACCGTTAATTGTGGTATGTGTGTGCGCGCAGCGGCAATGACGAAACTCAACTGACGCACGATCCTTGCCGGCCATTGCTCAGATCGATGTTTTGCGCAGAGCTCAATTGCCATTCGCTGCTCGCTCTTCGCTGCGTGCGCCACACACCAGTTGTCTCGCTCTGGCGCACGCAAACGTACGCAGTGCGGCCGCTGGGCCTATGGCGGCCGTTGCGGCAGGTATGACGTCAGTGCTCAATTCGCTTTCGCTCTTGGATTTTCAGCGGCTGCAATTTTCGGCGCCTGGGTTTTTAGTCGCCGAAAGAGAGGGTGAGAGAGAGAGGGAGAGGGACAAGGGGGAGAGAGAGACTTGGGTTATTTCTTTTTTTTTTGGTTTTAGTTTTATTTTGTGTGATTTCTTTGTAAATAAAAAGCAACTGGGAAATGTATAAGAAATGGCCAAGAAGCCAAAACAAATAAAAAAGCGCAGAAACTGGGGAAAATAATAATATTTTGAAGTTAAGCTTAGATGAATAATACTCGAAAGTTAAGAAATTAAAATACTGAATTTCAAGATTTAATTTCAATAATATGCTTGAAACTATTATTAGTTAATTTATGATTAAAAAGAGTAATAAAATAATGTTTAATAAAGTCGCACGTTGTTATTGAAAAGTATATGTTTGAAGACCAACTTAAGTCATTTTGATATGGGCATATAATAATGATTTAATTTAAATCAAATGCAGGAGAATATTATTATTGAAATTCATGATTAAAAACAGTAATAGTTTCGATATTTTGATGGATTGAGTCAATCTGAATTTATCCACTCGATTATCTAATCATTTATTTGGATTTAGTTGTCGAGTCGTGGAACTTAAATCCTCAACCCTACATTAAAAATCCAAATGGGGAAACTCCACAAAAAGGTTTCATTATGCGTAATTAGTAAATTCCCACACAGACACACACACACACACACAGCACACACAGCGCACACACACACATGCGACTAGACACTCATAAATCTCAACTAGAAAAACACACCGAAAAATCCACAAAATACGAGCATAAAAGTCAAATTTCCGGATATAATTATCCGCCTGCCTGCGGAGCAAAAATACCCGATTAATGTGCGACGCGAACTTCCGCTGGAAAATACGGCCGGATTCGTGTCCTGAAGCGCTTACCTAACCCAAAAGCGAGCGAAGGTCCTGCAGAAAAACCACTGCGAGGGTTTTTTTCTGAGCTCGGGTTTGCTTACCTGGCGGGCAACTCCAACAGTATATGAGTAATAATATTGCGTTTATCTTAATTCAATGTTAATTGATTTTTAATTTAATTTATTTCTAATTAATTTATCAGAACTAATTCTCTTCGTTTGAAAATGCATTGCATACTTTTGCGCGACACACATAAAAAGCGGTGCGGTTGTTGTCTTAGCTAACCGAGTGATCGTAAGTGTGCGAAAAGAGGCAACATAACGCAATAAAGGACTGCGATAAGAAAAAGCAAAGGCAATTTGCGTCATAAATTCCCATTTTTATGGCAACTTTTTAGCGCAGCTCGCAAAAGTATGCAACCTTTTTTAGTTAGCTGTGCTTTTATGGCACATCATTTGTTGTGTTTTTGATTGATTTTGTTGGCATTTTTTGTTGGTTTTGTTTTTTGTGTTTTTTCTGTTTTGCTTTGAGTGATTTGCCGTTTGTTTTTACGCATTGGCCACGCTTAAGTCACGTAGTATATTGATTTCAATTGCGTTTATGTTGATTTAAGATGCGAAAAGCAACAAAAAAAATCAAAATAAAAAACTTTACGTTAAAAAGCAAAAAATGCATTTTCTTATAAGAAATGTGTGCACTTAAAAGTTTTTCTGCCTTCCTCTTTTTATTTTTATTTTTGTATATTTTGCGTGCTTTCCATTTTGACAATTGCAATCCTAATCCTGCATCAGCGATGTGTCTGTATGCATGTGTGTGTGTGTGTGTGTGTGTGTGTGTGTGTGTGTGTGTAGCGTGAGAAGCAACTTTTGGTGCACGTAAATCTCGCTCGACAATCAATTAAAATTAAAATATTTTTTTGTTGTTGCCTTGCTGGCATTTGCGGCATGTCAGCAAGCAGAGCAGAGCAGCGCAGAGCAGAGCAAAGCAAAAACAAACAAAAGTTGTCTACATATTTGAATTGACTTTTGATGATGTATCACGATTTATTGTTACCAAAAATGGTCGTCAAAGCGCGTGGAAAAGTGGATCAGCCGGCTAACGGTGCAGTCAAAGCGAATAGCCAAAAAAAAAGAGAGCGCGAAAAAAACTCCCACAGCTTGCGCAGCGCCGAATTCGCCTCGTTTGCGTAGATGCAGTTGCCAAGATTAAGCTTCAACAAGAAAACATAAAAGAAAAACACATTTAACAAGCCTTGTTGATAAAAAGCTGTCAAACACACGCACACACACACAGCAAAAGCTTTATGTGCTGTTATATTAATTGACGAGCGGCTAGCGTCGAGCAGCCAATGAGAAACGTTGGCGCCAACAAACACCTACGCCAAAAATAGCAGAAAACGAAAACAAAAAACCACTTGTCACGCTTCTCTCTCTGCGTGTGTGTGTGCATGTTAATTAACAATACACAAGAGCTGGCGCACACACACACACATGCTTAGAGCACACACTCATACATGTATGCGAGACAATGTAAACAGTTGGCCACCCAATAATATGCGCGCCAACTTGTCATTTTAGCCTAGCTCCACCTTAACAAAACAAACAAACTGGCGCACACACACAAAAACACACACACACACACACACACACACTGGCACACAGTGCTTCATACAAGCTTCGTTCGTTGGCAACGTGCTCGCAACATGTTTGCTTGTCTTGCGCTGGGCTACGTTTCATTCCAGCAGCGAACGTGGCGCTAGTCGGTCGTGTGTCGCGCTTCGACTCAATTCGGTAAAACATTTGCTCCTTTTGGTGCGCCTGTGTTTCAATTCCCATGCGTTTCGCTTGCAGGCCGTCGTTTTGCACTGTTTACGTTTTTTGCCGGCTTATCTTCGACTACTCTTTTTGCTCTGCGCGTGCGTGCGTGCGTCCGTTCGAGCGTGCGTTCGTGCGTGCGTTGTTCGTTGTGTTATTTGCATTTAGCTTTTGATTTAAATGGCGTTTTAAGTGAAATTAAAATGACGGATGTGCTGTAATTTGCACACGCACACATACATAAAACATATACTTAGCGAGTAGAGACGAGTGTCAATAAATTGAAAAAAAAGGAAAACGTAGTAAAAACACGCGGCAGCCCGTTGGGGCGTAGCATGTGCCTAGCCTCTTACTGATTACAACTACAACAACAACGACAGCAACAAGCGCGTGATTACAACGCCCCAGCAGCAACAGCAACAGCAACAACATCAGCAAAAGTAGCAACAACAACAACAACAACAACGGTTGTTGATCGAATTAAGTGTGCATCGTCGTCGCGTGTGTGTGCGTGTGTTGTGTGTGTGTCTCTGTTGTTGTTGTTGTGTTGATTGCTGTCTGTTGCGCCCGCGGCAATTGAGCGGATATGCAAGAGGAAAACACATAGTCAATGTGTGTGTGTGCGACCTGTGTGTGTGTGTGTGTGTGTGTGTAACACCCCCGCCCAGGAAGCTGTCGCACTAAGTGCTAATAAGTGACCCACCGGATGTATTTATGAGTTTCCATTGCGTTTCTACGACGCCTTGCAAACCCAGCTGCAATCATAGGAACAAAGCGAACAAACGGAACAGCAACAAACAACCAAAAACACAACAACAACTAACGGTTCTGCCCTGCCGCCTCATCAAATGTGATTTGCCTATGGCCTAAGCTTACCAAGCTCCTTCTCTCTCTCTCCGTCTCTCGTCTCCCCGTCTCTCGCTCTCTCTCTTCCCCCGATTGCCCAACTCCACCCGCTTTCTGCACGCGTCACGCACCGAAAAGCTTTTCGCTTCGTCTGCAAGTTTCGCCGTTGTTTTTGTTTTTCTTTTTGCACAATGCGGCGGTCGACGTCGCTGCTGCTGACGCCGCGTTGGCTGCGACGCCGTCGCTAAAAACAAAAACACAAAAAACACAAAAAAAAGAAGAAGAAGAAGAAGAGGAACCAATTTTTAAATTGCAACTAGCGACCGCTTGGTGCGTTGCACTCGCTGCCTGCGCTTCAGTGTTGTTGTTGTTGTGTGTAAGTGTGTGTGTTTTGTTGTCATTGATTTGGCGGGTAGCATGCAGCAGAAGCAAACGGTAACAACGCCAACAACAACAACAACAACAACAGCAGCAACGACAACAACAACAACAGCAGCAACGACAACAACAGCTGCTGCGACAATAGAGACTAACTACAATAGTTGCAGCGATTATTTCAAGCACCATCGTCGTCGCCGTCGTCGTCATCATCATCGTCATCGTCATCGCTGTTGTTGCAGTTGTTGCAGTTGCAGTTGCAGTTCCGTAACGTGGCCAGAACGTTGCGCGGGCAATTATTATTTTGTAAGACGTTTTACAATTTAATGGTTTTCATGGTAAGCACCACTCGACTCCAAAACAACGACAACGCCAACGCCATATGCCATGTGCCCCCGTTCTCAGTTCTCCATCCCTCCTCACCCCCACCCCCACACAAACCTGCCTCTTACATCCACCCTCCTTAACTATGTAGTTCCTTGTTGTGTCAAGTTGTATTCTTACCTCTAGTTCCCATTTCCCTTTTGCCTCTTGGCCTGTTTGTTTTGCCCTCTATGGAAAACAGAGACCCCAAACCCGAGCCCAGACTTGACTTGGCCGACACCTTCGTTGGCCAAGAGCTGCTTGCATAATTAGGCTACACACATTTTTCACACACTCTTTTTTCTTCTTCTACTTGTTCTCTTCGTTTTTGGTTGCAGAATGGACTGGGATCCGACCCTCTGTCAGCAAAGGAGGTGAGTTTAACTAACTTCTAATTAGAATTAAGCTGCCGCTCTGCATATCTAAGTATCTATATCTTTGGGTAAAATATAGATACTTAAATATTATTTGTTAAGTCAATTTAGTCCATTAAATAAAGTTGATTCAATAGCCTATTTTAAAACATAAATTCCAAGTCAAAGAAAATCTTTGCTTAAATTAAAAGTATCTGCTGAGAATTTAGACTAATTGAGATACCTTGAGGGTCCTTAACAACTGCTTCTGCAGAGTTGCTTGGGCAGAAGGGAGTCTGGCTTAAGTCAGCATTATTCCATAAGGAAATCCTTTTTTAAGAATACCTTTAAATCAAGAATACCAAGAAAACTAAAGAAGAGTTTATACTCCTAATTTCAGTAAAATAGATGCGTGCTTGGGAGGGAGTCAGAGTTTTATGTTAGATATGAAGAGAGGTAAAGATGAAAGCGGGATTTTATTGTGAAAGAAATGTTCCAACTTTAGTTCTGTATTCTAATGTAAATCGCAACACTAGTCGACTTGTCGTTTATAATGCAAATTAAAGTTAAATAAAAATCATTTGACATATTTACATTATAAGAAAGTTTCAAGAACATCTAAAGAATATTTTGTACTACTAAAAATGGACTGAGATTAATGCCTAATCAATTAGACAAAACCTTGCCTTTTTGTTGATGAAGCGTTTACAATGAAAAATCAATCGCTAATTAATCCGTATTTTGTCATATAAATCTTTAGAATTCAGGTCTGCTATAAAGCCTAAGTCGAATCACATCAAACAATTTAATTGTCCAATCAATTAATGCAATTTACACTTGGTGTATGACACTCATTGCAGACTCGCGCTGAGTAAGTGATATAGTTCTACGCTCCGTCTGTCCGTCTCACTGTATCTCTGTCTCGCTGTCTGTCTGTCTGTTGGCATTAATGGCAACTGGCAAACTATTCCCAGTTCTGCAATTGGTCGCCTTATAAAACTCATCAATCGGGGCGCAAATTGCATGCTGCTGCTGAAAGCAAAAGAGCCGCACAACAATAACAACAACAACAACAGCAACATTTCTATTTTATTCTGCAGCCTGTGTTTTTCTACTCTTTGGCCAAAAAATTCCTGCTGCAAATATCATTTGCCAGCGCACATACCGCTGTCGGAGAACAATCCATAAAACTGACCATCAACCATCAACACACGAGCACAAGGAGGGGGCAGAGAGGGGTCTAGGAGTAGAGTGAAGAGTGTAGACAGCTTTGAGCATTCAGGTCTAATGATCAACTCCTCTCGTTCGGCGCCCATGAGAAATTTCCGCACGTCTCACACAAATTAGCGCAACAATTGCAGCGCCAATAACAATATCATAAAGAAGGGCAAGTTAGGTGGGCAGGGGTTGCTTGTTGGCGGCTGAGAGTGGGGTGGGCTTTGAGGTATCTCACTTGGTCAGAACGAGTGATCGCTGACAATAAATCAGCACAGTTAAGCGAAGGCAATTAGATAAAATGGCTGAACAGTTGCTGGGCCCGCATATCAATTGCAATCTCGAATCTGGAATCTCACATCTCACATCTCGAATCTTGAATCTCACATTTCGAACCTTCGTATCTGGTATCTGGTATCTGGCTGGGTCCCAATGAAGTTGTTGTCAAATGCAATACGTTAGATAGAAACAGCTTCCCAAAAGTCATGCCAGATTGCATGCATTTGATTCCACACTATTGCCTATTGCCAATTGCGAATTGGCAATTGCCAATTGCCCCAGCGGCCTCTTGCCGGACACAATCGAAGACAAACTATCTAATCTAATGTTGTTCTCAAAGGCAATGAGCATTTGTTTGTATAAATAAATGCAGCAGCATTCGCACGAGGGCGGGGTTATCGACTAGTCCGATACCTTGTAATTAGCACAACCAGCAGCAAGCGAGCGACTTTCAATTAACTGCTCATAAATAACAAGAGTTCTCGATACATATTTATTGGTAAATTACAAGGCGCATCTTGTCAGAGATAATGTCTAGAAATTAGTGCTAGTAAAATATAATTAATAAGAATAGTTAAATTCTACTTTGCACCCTTGTGCCTGAAATGACGTTCAAATGGAACGAATGGGAATGGAACACAGATCTTAGAGTGAGTGTCTACTTTCATTATTAAGTAGAATTTACTATCCTAAGTAGATTTAAATAATATTTCAACGAGAAGTATTTTTCTGCGGCTTCTTAGAAGAAGAATTACGAGAAATAAGAAGAGCTGAAATGGTTCCTATTCTTACACAATTATCTCCTATTAATATTTTGTCTACAATTTGAGTAGTTTTTGAGATCTCCACTGCATTGATTAAAATTCCTTTGAAAGACTCTTCAACTGAAATAAAATTACAAGTGTTAAACATGAAATAAAATGAAAAACAACTGATTATCTTAATAAACGAGCAACTCAACTAAAAGAAGGAAAAGAATTAAGTTGATTTCAAAATAGGCACAGCATACCCAATTAGCTAGCGCATAAGTGTAGAGGGTATGAGACATCGCGTGGCTGTGGCCAAGTGTTAAAAGTCTCAGCATCTAGAAGTTGGCCCGGCTTGTAAATCGCCCACTCGACGCTGACATTTTTTCATAATTTGCGCTACAAGCTTGACAATTGTCGTTTTGTTGCCCACTGGGCAAAATCACAGCGTTGTTGCTGCTGTTGTTCTCGTTGTTGTTGCTGTGGTTGCTGTTGTTGTTGCTGTGGTTGCTGTTGTTGTTGTTGTATATGCAACACAGCAAGCTAGCTGCATCCGTTTGGGCCAAAAGCTCTCCAGCTCTCGGGCCGTCGAAGTGTTGGCGCTTTCGCACCTCCACTTAACAGTTTCAGCATCAAAAGTTGGCTTTAACTTCAAATCGTTTTGGCCAATGCATATGCAGTGCTAAATTAAAATTTATCCGTTTTATTGCGCTGCGGGCAGCCAATAACTGTTTTTCATACCAACTTTTTTTTATAGTTTTTATTATATATAAATATTTTTTTTTCTCATTCTTTTTTTTTGTATTTTATATTTTTTATTTTGTTTGTTCGCTTCGTTTTATTGCCGTTAGTTTATTGGTCGAAGATTTCGTAAGCGCACAATGCGCAACAATTGCTTGCGGTTTCCCATATGGGGCAGAAGCATCGACGGAAGTCATTTGCGGTTCCACGCAGTTGAATTCAATAAGCCCCAAACAGCTACCAAGCACGCAGCGTTATAGATCGAGTGTAAGAGATAAGCTCACAGCGCATACTATAAATTTATATATATATATATATATTCATAGATATATAGATAATATATAGACATACTCTACTCTCAAGCAACCCTCCCTTTTGGGCCATAATCGTGTTCTCAGCAGCATTTTGTCAAACTTGATTAGACGTGGCTGTTGCTTATGGCCTTATTGTTTACTTGCATAGCTAATAAGCCAAACGCTCTTAATGCCCTTCTCGATTATGATGATCTTTCTTAACCATTATCTCTGCTTCTCTCTCACTCTCTCACTCTCTCTCTCTCTCTCTCTCTTGTCTTTTGCAGGCAGAGGGCCCTCCGGTTCAAGTTGAACCAGTTGATTTGAGTTTGCGTTCGCCGCGCGGTAAGTTGCTAATTATATACATATGCACACATATATATAAATACATATACATATTTAAGCCCTGTCTGGACAACACTTACCGTTTTCTTGGCCAGGCCAAGAGCATTAACATATATGGTTCCGAGTAATTAATCAACCATCATCTCCGTGAAGTTGACTCTTTTAAGCGGGTCAACTGAAAAAAACAACAACAACAAAAACAAAAACAAAAAAATAATATATATAAATATATGTATATTGAGAAGAAACCAATTTGCATCTCGGGTGAAAACCTAAAATGAAGGCGGGTTTTTTAATTATAACAGTTGGCAGGTTGCACGATGCCGCCCCTCGTTTTTTTCCCCCTTTTTTTTGTGGGTGGCTTGTGAATAATTCGTAATTGATAAGCAGAACATTTTGGTTTTTTATAGTTAAGCGGAACCTTTAATGAAAGTTGAAAGTTTTTGGAAAAGTTTGTGGTAGCTTTTAAGTGTTTAAGTGTTGAGTGTGCTCGAGCCCTGGAAAAAATAAATTGTTTTTGCTGATAGCCACAACAAACGCTTAAGATTTAAATGTACACTAAATTGTTTTTGAAAGCTTAATTTTTGAAGCGTTTTCATAATTGATTATAGGAAAGTTTTTGCTATTATAAGATCAACAAGAATTGCTTTACTTCTAAAACCACAGACTATTAATGACATAAAAAAGCATCCTAAACTTAATTTGACTTTATATCAAGACTTTCGCATCTCTGTTGCTATGTATCTCCATATATATATATATATTTTATAGATAATATAAGCACCTTCATTAATCAGTTAACCGTTGAAATTCTTTTTATTTGAGATACGTTTATAAAAAGTCTAGTTTTTAATTTTCTGTGTCATTTTGCCCCATAATCTGCATATTTTATCTTCAAATGCAAATCGCCGTTTCAAGATTAATTAAATACAAAAACCTTTTATCGGTTTTGTGTAATATTGACTTCTTGTCGTCCTTGACGGAAACGAAACTAACTCATCCAGAAGAAGCCGTGTTCCGGTTTCACTTTCAATTTGTTGATTTTTGTTTGTTTTTATTTTGCATACTTTGATTGAATATTTCAGTGTTAAAGTTTGTTTGTTTTTTTCATATATTTATTAATGCTCTTCAGGGATATAGGTAAAGTTCCTACTAACACTAAATTCTTAAATATTCATTAATTAATCTTTCGATGTGAAAGTGAAAACCGAAATGCATCCAAATGTTAATGTTGCAGTTAATGCTTAAGCATCAAAACACATACAGCTCATTTAGTTAATGATAAGACAAGCGCAGTATTATTTACCCATTCTGCCCGATTCCATTTCCATTTCCATTTAATGTGAGCAAACACAGGCCGCATGCAACTTGTTGCAAGCATGAAGCAAACGCTCGTAATCATCATGGAAATCACTTGTGGGCCCATAAAAACCGATTCACGCTGTTTCTCTCTAAGCGCAGCTCCATTTCTAACGCAACGACAATGAGCCACAGCTGTTAGTTACCCACTGAGCCAGAACCCAAAAAAAAAAAAAGAGTTAAGTGGTGTGGGGAGTGGGGAGGGTAGGGGGAGGCAGGCCTACAATCTAGCGCAACTAACAAGCCCATAGAGAGCGTGTGTCGTTCTAGTTGTTGTTGTTGTTGCTGGTGTTGTTGCTGGTGTTGTTTAGTTCTTGTTGGTTTTACCACTTGACCGACCACCAGCTGTTGACCATTTGACCTTTTTGGCAGCCTTTCTCTTTGACTTGGCGCACTGTGTGTGTGTGTGTGTGTGTGTGTGTTTGTGTGTGTGAAGTTAACAGCAACGCCCCAAAACTCTTGTGGTACTTTACCCGTTCCGGAGTCTCAACTCATCATCAGCAGCGACATCGACATCATCAGCCTAGAGAGACTATCTTTCGAGATGGATGGTTGCCTTGCTTAGATAGAAACACAGATACACAAATACACAGATAGATAGACAGATGGATAGTTATATGGCTATGTGGTTATATGCTGCTGCTGCTGCTGCTGCTGCTGGCCGTAGGGTGCCCAACAGCGGTACACATAATTTAATTAAGAAGCAGAGCTGTTGGCTGCCTTAAATGGCTATACAGTAAGATTAACAGCTAACAGCCAAAAACGCGTTGCGTTCATTAGAAAATCGACTAAGAGTTACACAAACACACAAAAAAAAACAAAAACAAAAACCAAACAAAAAAAAAGAAGTGTTTATATATATTTGTGTATATAAAACAGAAAATATAAAGAGTCGAGTCGGCGACTGTGCATATTAATCAATTAGGCATGATATTAGTGAGGGCATCATTAATTTTGTCAATACGGAATGCCTGAATGAGAAGTGCAGAGAGAGGCGCTGGTCGGCAGTTAGTTGTCTCAGTTTTTTGGTTCGCATGTTAATGGTTTAAGGTCCACGATTTTTATGGCGTGCTACCAACGAGAGACGCGCGACTTGTCTGCGGAACTGTGGCAAATGTGTTAAATAGCGATAAAATTTGTAAAACAAACGGCACATAATGGCTGTGATATGCTGTGCTGTGTGTGGTAGTCAGAGAGAGACAGAGAGACAGAGAGAGAGAGAGAGAGAGATAGAGTTCAGCTTAATTTTCAAGTTTAACGGTCACTCAGCATCGCCTTATATATATTTGGTATTGTATGTGTATACACTTGACTATTTGGCTACATAAATTATAGCTTTTAAATAATTATGCAATTAGGCAGCGGCCACGATAGCCGATAGCCGATAGCCCCAAACTGCGAATGAACTGAATGAGGCACAAAAGACAGCCACAAAAAATATGTGTGTATTCAACTTGGTTGACTAGAAAATACCCTGTAAAAGTTCTTTAGCTAATATAAAATAAGATATTGGGTAAACTATTCAATAAATCTCTCTCCAATCTTTATCAGCTTGTGATTAAACATTGATAAAGAGAGGAAAACTTAAAACAAATGTGTATTTCCTTGATCTTAAATTCTATTTACGATATAAATGTAGTCTTTATATACTTCAAGCACTGCAAGATTATTTATTTTCTCCCTAATACAAGTAAAACAGCTTTCCAAATATTTTCTACACTTATTAACCAATTATAAAGCAATTTGGCAGATTTCAGGTTAATACAGTTAAGTTAAATTTAACACTAGCTCAGAAATAGATCCCCTAAAATAGATGAGTAACGGTAAAAAACCTATCTTTAATTTTTTTAACGATTAGCGTCTGCAGGGTATAGTCAAAAACAAAAAAAAATAAAATAAAATCTGTGAAAATGCCGAGCCAAAAGACCGTCTGTAGAATTCGCCTAAGCTTGAGTGCGAATTCCCACCAAGTCTAATTGCAGGCTGGGAAGCGTTGCAGCTAAAGCGAAACAACTACAACTTGATTTATTTAAGCTACCCAAACAGCCCATAAATAAAGCTGTTGAACTAGCCGCATAGCCGGCCAGGAGAGACAGAGACAGAGAGAGAGGAGATAGCCCGATCGAAAGAGAGAGAGAGAGAGAGAGAGGGAGGGAGTGGGACAGCAGCGAGAAGCTGGTGCAGGCGTTGGTGACGCTGCCTGGTGGATGTTGAATGTTGAATGTTGGATGGTGCCTTACCCATCGAGACTCGAGACCCAAAGACTCAGTCTGTAGTCCTCTTCTCTTCTTCTTGGGCACTTGGGGGCATAGGCTTTCAGGTTAAGTAGATGCGGCGACACGCGGGTCGTTGCCAAAGCGAACGACCTTAAGACGCTGCAACATTGCCAACCAATCCAATCCACTGCGCTCCACTCTAACCAACCACTCCACTTCATTGAATGATATGCAAGATTTAGTTGCATGTTGTTGTTGTTGTTGTTGTTGTAGTGTTACCGTTGCTGCACTTCATCGATGCGGCTGCTGATTTTTTGGCATCTCGAGCGATAGTCGAGTCCAACGAACAACTCATAACTGCAGGCAGGCAAACATGCCGCTCCTCGACTGCACAATGCCATACAGAGACAGAGAGAGAGAGAGAGAGAGTTGGAGAGAAAGAGAGAGAGTTAGAGAGAGTGCGATTGTTTTTTAATTATGCTCGAGTTTGTAGCTGACACCCAGGCGGAAAGACATACAGGCTTACAGGTCTTCCACTGCACACAGGTCCCTCCTTGTTCTTATTTTTGGCTGCTGCTGCTGCTTAACATGGCGCGTATGTTGTTGCAGCAACGGATTCGAAGTTGACTTGGACTCGCGACTTGACTGAGTGACTGCCTTTTTGAGGTTATGTGAAAGGTCAAGTTCGTGATCGCATTCAAACATTTTTGCCAACCACTCATCTTGCTGCGCAGATCTACTCGTCTCCCTCCCTCTCTCTCGCGCTCCCGCTCTCTCACTCTCTCTCTCTCTCTCTGTCTTCCCTTTAACCCCCAGTGTAGTCGTGGTTTGACTGGGCGGGAAGGGGTATTTTGTGGGGAGTAAGGGGAGTCTCGCTACACGAGTGTGAGCCCGACCCAAAGCCCAAAGAGACGTCGTCGTAGAAAAATTGAAGATGAGCGTGCCACCACCACGCCACGATTCTGCCATTGCCACACTGTGTTCCCGCTCCCCACCCATCCGCCGACCTCTCTCCCCATCCGCATCCTCTGCCCGCTTGGCTTCGCCCGCCACCTTGTCGCACCAAATTGAGTGAATGTAAACTGTGGTTTACTTGTTTCCAGCGTTGTCATAGTAATTTTTCTGCACTATAACAACGGGCAGCGTCGCCTCCAACTTCAAACTGCAGCTCCCAGCTCCCCAGCTAGTAGAAACCTCCTAGATCCAAACCCAAAACCAAACGACGGTGGCAGCAGTCACCCAAAACAAAAAAAAACACAGAAAAAATACCAACAGCATAGAAAAACAGACAAAAAATGGAGATGCTGATGACACTGGAGACACGTTGTCTCTCTGGCAATCGTGCAACTGACACACCAGCAACAGCAACATCAACAACAACAACAATAACAACAACAACAACAACAATAACAAGTAACAACTGCAACAGATGCAACAACAACATCGAAATGTTATAGCAGCATATGCCACACGAACCAAAAATTACACTGGACAACACAGGGTGCGGCTGTGGTATGCAACACAGGGCGGGGAGTGTACACAACAATTTGGGTGGGGAATCAGTTACTTATTCTTCATCTTCTTCTTTGCTTTGAGGATGATTTTAATGTCGTCGGTGGCCGATGCCTCTATTACTGCCTCTATTGCTGCTCCTCATGTGATTTCTCAGGCACTTTGATTACCGATTAACTGACTACATACAGCTAATACTTTGGCCAAAACTTGGTTTGACTATTAAAAAAAATTCATTAACATTTTCGTGCATCGACTGCTTGTCACTTTTTGCAACATTGTTGTCACTTAATGCATTCATATTGAGGATTAGTAGCACAGATCGAACTTTACATATCTTTTTAGAAATACTTATACAAAATAATATGTTTAAAGTGTTGTTTCAGTGTATATAAGGTATTTAGTGCAAGAATTATGATTTTAATACATTAATTGAATAATAAAATATTAAATGATGAAATATTATTGTTTTGGCTCTTTCGATTATTGTTATTTTTGCTAAACTATTTTAGCTCGCTGTCAGAGTCGATAGCATAAAAATGTTTTATTTTACTTTACAGTTTGTCATTAGAAACAGATAGAAATCGATTTGAAGCTTTATCCTATATTTGAATCAAGTTAAGACTCTATATGCTTGTAGCATATATGTTTGTTAATATTAATTGAAAATTTGCCTTGCTAAGTGCACCGGTCTTGGCCATAGTTTGACATTGTTTTTCTCGCTGCTGTAACCACAATGTGTTCAGTAACCTGAGACTGATCAGAGCGACATGCGTTGCTTTTGGCGTCAGTTAACGCCTAACTAACAAGTGGCTCAGCGCTCCATGCTGCATGCCACTGCATCCCTCTGGGCCTCATAAAGAGTGGCCCGTGTGGAGCCATAAATCAACGCCCATGTGGCTTAGCTGGGCAACCAAAATCGAAACCTGCTGCACAGTGTGCCTTAGCCAGGCTTTAGCGACTGTGTGTGTGTGGTTGTGTGTGTAAAACTGCGCATCTTCCCAGCCTGCGAGGAGCATGCGAAAAAAATAATACACAAACAAATATATCTATATAAATAAATAAAAAATAAACAGCAAACAAAAAAGAAAAAAACAAGAGCCACGCCGACTCAGACGCAGTTGCAATCCAAGCAGATCCATCCCAACCCAGGGCCCGGGCCCAGAGCATAGAGCAGTGCCGAGCATAGAGCATAGAGCATATAGCATATAGCATATAGCATAGAGCGGTAAGTAGATCCACGCTTTCGTGAGCAAACAATTCGAAAGCTGACAAAAGTGCTGTGCAATAACATGTTAACGACGCGATCTCTCTGTGTGCTGACGATCGATGTGGCTCTGGCTGAGTGCGAGCGAGATGGGCACAGATAGAGACAGCCCACACGACAACGAATCATAAGCCACGACACAAGCTGTCTGCTGCTCCTCAAAAAAAACAAAAAAAAAAAACAAAAAAACATAAACCAATATACATAAGTACATTTACGTAGATCTGCTCAGGCAGCTCAGTTTGTCGAGCTGATACAAATCGATCGCATCTGCATCGAGAGCTGTTTTCGTTATTTTCGTGTAGCTCATTAGTTGGCAGCTAATTTCGCAAGCGTTTCGCCAGACAATGCCAGCCAAAGCAAAAACAAAAAAATATACTGTTGTTGCATATTTATTGGTCATAAGTGCGCCGACAAACAAAACACAAAAAACCAAAAATAAAAAATAAAAAATAAGAAAAAATTTGTTTGCAAAATTTGTCTCCATACAAAAACCGCCAAAATGCTATAGCATATTAGCAATTTGCATTGTTTGGGGCGCAACATGTGTGCAGACAGACGGACCGAGGGACGGAAGGACGGAGGGACAACTGACTGTATGGACTGGTGTCTGCACTGGTTTCAGGCCTTTCCAACCACTGCCACAACTGCTTGGCCTTATATAAAGAGCAGGCAACAATAGGCTGGCTGCCTGGCTTGACTTGGCTTTGGCTTTGGCTTTGGCTTGTACGTAGCTGTGAAAGAATTCTTTGCATCCGCCTCCAATTCGTGCCCAGACAGCAGCACCCGCGCACATACTCCTAAATGGAGCCTTCGTGTAAACAGAAAAATTTGACTCATGACTTCGTCTACACAACACACCAACAGCAACAGCAACAACAGCAACAGCAACAGCAACAACAACAACTGCAGCAGCAACAACAAGAGCACATTCACATCCTTTTTTGGCGGTGCTACACACACAGTGCTACACTTTTAGTTTTGCTCAAATTAGTCAGCGGGATTTTTGCGGCTGTGTTTCTACAAATTAACGCCAATTTCGTATCACGTTATTAATAGTAACCATTAAATTGCCCGCTCCACGCTCTGATCATTATCTGGCGGCTAACAAGACAACAACAAAAGCCGCTGCTGCTGCTGTGGCTGCTGCTGCTGCTGTTGCTGCTGCTGCTGCTGCTGCCTATAGGCTAGTGGGTGAACCACTGTGTTGTGATTCCTTGCGGGTCCGAAATTGGCAGCCGCAGCCGCAGCTGGCTAGCTGGCTAGCTGGCCACTCTGGCCTGGCAACGTCTTGCCTTAATTATCTGCATGGCCAAAAAGAAAGAGCGCACAAAAAATACTATACTAAATTGTTTATGTGTATTTTTAGTGGGTACAAAAAAAAAAAAAAAAAAAAACAGCTGCATTCGCGTCACCTTTGTTTGCCGTATAGAGAGCGATAAGCTTGTTAACTGTTAACCAAATCTGTAGCAGGCCACTGTAAAATGGCCAAAAGCTGTAAAGTGTGTGTATGTTTATGTGTATGAGTGTGTGCGGTACGCCCACGTTGGCCATTTGTGTACTGCAATGCACTCATTTTTCCCCATTTTTTATTATTTGCCATCTAATCAATGAGCCACTGACTAATTAATAGTCGTCCTAGAGATGACAGCGTGAGCGTGAATGGATTATCAAAAATAATTAATGATTTAGTTAGCCTAATCAAATTTAGTTGTTTATTGTTTGCCGACCTCTTTTTATAATTAATATGTTAAGCTTCTAATCAAATTTATAAAGAAAGAAGTTTGTTGAATTTAAGATAAATGTATTTTTTTGTTTGGGTTAATAAATGATAAGTTTGCCGATTGGAGTTTGCTTAATTTGACCGACAGATGAACATGCCTAAATCGACGCATCTTTTCATGCTGATTAAGAATATATATATTTATATCTGTTTACTTTTGCACAACTTCATTAGACCCTTTTCCTCTTTTAAATTGAGGAAATTGCATTTAAATCTAGACTGTATTCATATCCAAAATTACTTTTTTTTAAAGATTTTATCATAAAATTCGAGTTATAAATACAAAAAATAATAATACTTAACAAATTAAATGCCAGAATGCTACAAGCACAATTCATAGTCTAGTTATTTGAAAGAGTTTTGTAAATTCTTACAGGTGTTATAAGGAATGCATTTAACAATGACTTGATCTTTTTTGTTGTACAGTAGAATTCCAGTCATGATTTTAATTGAATCAAATATAAAGCAAAAAAGCGTTGTGCTAATGTTAGCTGAAATGTATGTCTATATTAATTGATCTAATGGGATTTACGATTGCTTTTGTGTGCTGTGCACATGTCCATCTCTGACTTGTTGCGGATACTTGGCCAAGATTGGCAACTACTTAGAGTCGGAGGCCCCAGCGATGCCAGATGATAGATAAACAAATGCGAATCGGATAATGTCATGTAGTCATGTCATATGTTAGCAAAAATCAGAAGAAAAAATCAAAAAAGAAAAAGAAAAAAAACTAGAGCAGTAAGTCAAAAGCAAAGCTGAAAAACATTCTTATCGATTACACCTGAGACCTCAATCAATAAATTGATTGTTAGCGATCAGTTTAAGGCAGGCAGGCAGGCAGGCAAGCAGGCTGGCTGGCTGGCTGGCAGCAAGTGGTGTAGCGGTGGTGCAGTGGTGCACCAGCCACCACATGCTTCGCATACAAAAGAGTTTAGCTGTTGTTATTGTTGCTGCTGTTGGTCGGCTCTTAAGATAAGCCGCCGTGGCTGCTGCTGCTGCTGCTGCGGTTTCTGCTGCCTCTGCCTAGCCTGGCTTGGCCTGGCCTGGCCGTGTCTTAGCCAGGTTTGGGTCCAAGTCCAAGCACTTTTGATCGCTGCCATGCGATAGGCGGCGAGCGGTGTTGTTAGGAAGTCGTCGCTTTGACCGTTTGTTTGTTTGTTTGTTTGTTTTGTGTTGCTCTTGCTGCTGTTGTTGTTGTTTCATTTCGTTGAGGCATAAAGCAAGATTTGTGTAAATGTCAGGTGGTAATAGTGACACTGTGCGCCACTTGATTGGTTTTACTTCTGATCAGCAAGAACAACAACAACAACAACAACAACAACAACACTGCTTGTGTGTGCCAATTTTATTTTATTTTGTTATTTCGGTTTTTTTTTTCCTCACTGAATTGGTCGCAAGGTTGTTATGGTTCTTGCTGCTGCTGTTCTTGTTGTTGCTGTTGCTGTTTGCATTTCTTTAATTGGCTCATTTTCGCGGCACATGTTGGCCATAAAAAGTACAAAAAAAAAAAACCGAAAATGGTAGCCAAATATTTATTGCAGCTTAATGAAAATGCATAGCACACACAGAGCTGGGGTACACGACAATCGCATCTAAGCCATCAATAAAACATGTAAATCAATTGCGCCGCATACATGGCGTATGAGTTATGTTGATTTCCACAGCCAGTGGCAGTTGTCAACTCAATAGAACATTGAATTGAACGATGTTGTGACAGTTTAAGTCGAATTTGGTTTTTTTTCTCTATTGAATTTAATTAATATGTAAAGAATATTGATTAGTAGTGCGATAAATTAGTGCTTAAGGCGTTATTCAAGGCAGATCTGATGGCGCTAATTATGTAGAGCTTTAAAGCTGCAATGTGCATTGTAAATGCTCTTTCTACACTAAAATTTAATAAAATTGAAGAAAAAATCATTTCAATCATTCATTTCCTTAGCCTCAACTTTGATAAAACTGAACCGATTTTCAAAAGTAAAGAGTTTCTGGTAATGGTTTAGCATCGAGATCAGCACTGCACTTAAAGCTTAAATCATTTTACTTTAAAATTTTCCATTAAAGAAGTCCGCAAAGGTAGGTTTCAAACTTGCCGCAATTATAACTTTTTCAAAACGGAACCATATTTCTGAAAGCAAATGCTTTTTATGATGTGCATTTAAATTTAGAAACACGATTTCCAGTCAAAATTAATGTTAAAATTCTATTCTGAAAAACCGCATCAACATTTTCCACAGTCATAAATCAACTTTCCGTTCGCAGCAATGTGTGAGTGTAGTTAAGCCCAGTAAAAATCGTAATTTGCAATTTAAGTGCTTTATTTTAATTAGTTCCAGCGATTTGGTATTTTATTGCATTTGCTCGCAGATTGTTGGCTTGCTACACCCAAACTCTTCAAATCGCAACTGGTTGCCAATGCTGATCGCAAATCTGCTTAAGGAAACAATCAACTTCAGGCAGCTTTAGGAACGCCCACTAAAAAAGCCAACACCTAAAAGAGGCCCCCCAAAAAAAAAAAAAGAGTGTCAGTTGCAATTGTGTGTTGTGTTTGGCTCTCGGTCGTAAATTGAAAGCACACGCTGCGTCATCAAAGTCATTAAACTGTCGACTGCTTACGGAAGTTTCACTGTGTTTGCTGCTTTTGGGGTGTGGATCTGCGTTTTTTTGTTGTTTTTTTTTTGTAAGCGAAATGTGCGGCAAGAACGTATCGAGCATACATGTGTTTGGCAGTGTGGGTGCCACACAATGCGGAGGTGTAGAATGTGGCAAGCCACTCAAACAGCCAGCCAGTCAGTCAGCCAGTCAGTCAGTCTGTCAGTTGGAAGCTGCCTCGCAAGTGATTTAAAAGAAATAATAATAAAAGCGCCAAAGTTTGTGCCACATCCAGCACAGCCAGCTCTCTATATCTTGGGTGTGTCTCCACACACTGGCGACAATTTCGCAATGCTGCCAAAATGATGTCTATAAGGTGTGTTCTACACACATCTCCTGCCTGTGTTTGTCACACTTTTGTAACTCTTGTCTAGTCGGTGCATTTCAAACGGCGTTTTAATGATACGCAACTAAAGAAAATCCGAAAAGAAACTGCAGCTTGCAATCACAATGCCAAAACGAATATTTTGTCACCTTTTGAGACAAACCGACAAATTACAATACTTGCAACTTGAATGATACCTAATGATTCTGAATCTAAATCCGTCAAAAACGAAAAAAAAAACAAAAAAAAAACAAAAAAACAAAATAATAAAAATAAATAAAATGAAACCGTAGAGAAATAAAAAACTAAGTAAAAACTACGCCTCCTCCTCCGATTTCGATTGTGACTCCTCCGTTAATCGTGACTTTCACAATCAACCTTCAAAAGGTTTTTCGCTGCCACAAACGAGTAGCGTGTACCAGGCGCAAAATGGGCTGCAAAACAACAATAGCAACAACAACAACAACAACAGCAGCAGCAACAAACCGAAAAATCAAGAAGAAGCAGCAGTTGAGTTAAAAAAAAAAAAACGAACAACATTTGAAGCGTTTACTTTGGCGCTTCATCGAATATTATTTCTCACGTTCTATTTTTTTGTTGCTGCTGTCGCCGTGCTTGCCCCTTTTCTTATTGTTGTTGTTGTTGTTGTTGCTGCTGTTGTTGTTGCTGTTGTTGTTATTGTTGCTGTTGTTATGGGTGATTTTCTGTGTTTTTGTTTATCATCGGAACTGAGATTGAGTCGAATGCAGCATCATCAGCAACTGGCAGCCAGCTCAAACAGTTCTCACTGCTTTGGTTATTATGCGCCTGACTTTTATTGGAGCAACATTTTTTCTTTAGTTTTTGTGTGTGTTGAAGTCAAAGAAGGTGTGAATTTCATTAAGCACACACTGATTTTAAGTTTAATTGGTATTGAATGCAGTAATTAGTTGATGCTACAAGTGGAATGAAGCACGCTTTGTAATCGGGCAATTGTATGTGAAAAAGATGAGAGATTATTTCAGAAATTTATATTTCGATTGCAAAAACAATGAAATTAACTAACTAATCGACTAGTTAATTAGGCAGGATTATGTCAAAATTTAAAATTCCGTATATAATTGTCTACAGAATCGGTTCAAAAATTAAAATCAAAATTCTCTCAATAATTTTTCGACTTTTATTATGTGCAATTTGTCAAGGGAATTGAGCGCTGCAGTAAAATTATAATTAGAAATAAATGATAACGTGTGGCATGCAACCAGAATGAAGTTGTGTTATGCATTTAGGCCAGTGCTTAGCATTTGATATGCCATGTGAGTTCAACTTGGGCAATATCTATTTCCATTTACAATTAAACACTTCCTGTGCTTGCTGCCATTCAATCGTTTCATTAGATGGCCAGTGCAATTAAGCCATAAAAGCCGAAGACCAATTTCCAATTCAATGTAGAATTGCGCCCAGTCGACTAAGTTAGAGACTAATGACGGTGAGCCTGAAGACTCAGAAGCCTGAAGACTGAAGCCTGCAGACTGAAGCCTGAAGACTAAAGCCTTTAGCCAGGTTTGCATGTTAAAAATCATAAAAATGTTAAATGACAAGCGGGCTCATGTACGCTTTAGCGACTGTCTGTCTGTCTGTTTGTCTGTCGTCGTCTGTCGTTCTGTCTGCCTGTTGTTGTTTGTTGCTTGTTGTTGCTGTTGCTGTTGTTCGCATTGTCAAATTGCGATCAAAAACGCAACGACTGAAACATGCCACACGGAGACGTAGTTGCCAACCAGCAGCATCATGAATCAAAGCACACAAACAGCTAACTGAGTGAGCAGGCTAACAGCCAAACAACAGCAACAACAGACGGACAGACAGACGGACAGACAGACAGACAGACAGACAGATAGACAGTCGGACAGGCAGATAGACAGACTGTTAGCCAGGTTAACTGAATCGGCGCTGAATGCGTTTTAACGGCTACTTGTCTTTGGCTATTTATTGAAAGGATTTTCAACACTCGCACTAGCACAGAGACAGTGAGATCTGCAGCAGTCGGCAGCAGTCATTCATGCATGCATTCAATCATTCGTGAATGCGAATACAATTCGAAATCGTACAACAAGTCGCACATTTGCGCCTACCACATGTCCACCTAGCTGCGTCGGTGATGCCACTCTCCCATGCAGCAGCAGCAGCCACAACTGTTGAAGCAGCCACATTTGATTATGAAAAGCCGACTTGCGTCTCTGCAACCAAATCGATAAAAATAATTGGTTGACTGCGTCTGCAACTGCAACTGCAACACACAGCATTCGCGGCGCTCGAATTTTGCTGAATTTGCAGCTTGACATGAATTGCGAGAGAGAGCGACAGATAGAGAGAGCAGAGAGAGAGAGAGAGAGAGAGAGAGAGACAGGAGACTGAGCCTGAGTCTGAGTCTGGGGAGGCATATTACAACATGGACACTTTGAGTGCAGACAGTTGAGCTTTTCCCACGTTCGTGAAAATATTTGTGTGCGCAAATTATTGGAAAATAAAACAAAAATAACGAAAAAAAACACGAACAAAAATTTGATCGTATTTTGGCTAACGATTTGAATGTGATGTGCTTGTAAAGTATTTGCAGTGAAATTTTTGCCTTGGCGACTTTAAATCTATGCAATGCAATTGTATTTCCCATATTAAGTATGGCATTTGAAATATTTATGCATTTATATGGTAAGCGTATTTGTTATCATTATTTATTCCAGCCAAATGCCCCAAATTAAGTTGCCTAAATCCTTGCGAGTTTAACAAGTAAATTATCGAAATTGATTTGTTAATTTCGAGTATTTGTTGAAGTTTTAAGTGGGTTTGTAAAATGCAATCGAGAGTATTTTGTATGAGCACAATAGAATTTGGTCCACAAGAAGGTTAATAATAAATAATAGAAACATTAATCAAATGGCGTATTATTTTTCTAATATGCTCCATTGATAAGGTGGCTTGTGAGTATTTATAATAAAAGACGCAAACGGGAATATCTTCAATCTACTTTATTATAATAACAACTGAATGCATTTACATTGATTATATAAAATTGAATAAAATCAGTTGATTAATCAGAAGCGATTATTTGCAGCTGTTAAAGTTTGTGAATAGCTCCTCAAATACCAAACAATCAGTTAACAAGATTTTTGTTCCTCGTTTCCCATTTTTTATCCTTCCGCAGCTGCGAAATGTAATGCATGAAAAAAGCGAATTACAAAACACGTCAGAGATAGCAGGGTATCTTAATGTCACATTGTTAATTAGTGGTTCACTTTTCGTTTTATGGATTTCAGTTGCGATTTAATTAAAGCCTGTGCAGTCGTTAATTATTACGCAAAGCGTCTAAACAAATGTGAGCAATGTGTTTTATACACTTATGAGTAACTCGAATGTCCCGAGTGCTTGTTGCAAGTAGTAGTTGCTGACAGTTGTCAACATTTGCAGTTGCTGTTTGTGTTAGTGTTTGAACAGAGTTTGTACAGAGTTTGCCAAGCGTCGACAACACTTTAAAAATTAATTGCTGAGATTTATGAGCCCAGTTAGCAGCGATTCGCCTGAGACTCAGAGTCAGAGTCAGACACAGACACAGATACAGAGACGGAGAGTGCGTGCCCCGTCCGTTAGACGGCCATATAAGGCGGCGAATGTTGCCAGCTTTATGCATATAGCTGAACCACATTTTAGCCACTTCACACTTTTATCTGTTTAAAATATGAAGCGGCAAACTATGGGAAAATCTTTTTATTTTATAGAGCTGCAGCAGCCGCAGCCGCAGCCGCAGCAGCAACCGCTGGGGCAGCCGACAGTCAATTGTGTGGCAAAGATTTGCTCGTGCTGATAAGGATGCCTTGGATGCACTCGTGAGCGTGAGGCAGAGTACCGCTTGTGAAGCATCTAGCAGCTTACAGCTTGCAGCTTGCAGCTCGCAGCTCGCAGCATGGGTGCCCCGGCCAGGAGATGCTCGAGGCGCGATTTCGTTGCGCCGATCTCGTTACTGCCTCTTGCACTGTAAACAATTTATTTGGCTGGCAATTCGGTTTACCTATCCTTGCTGTAGTTGAGTAGCAATTCACATTTAAAGTTGGCTATATAAAAATGTATACTTTAATATAGTTTTATATTTTGAGACGAGCACAAAAAGGTTAACGGAAATTTGAAATATTAACTCCAAAGTTTCAGTCAATATAGCCAATTAAATTAAAGATTTAACGGATGCAGATTCCATAAAATGAATATAAAATTAATCGTTTGGGAGCAGATTATATCAATTTGAATTATTGCTTGAGTATACCAATGGAGCAAGAGACAGACTCCAAAAGCAACAAAAATCGTATTAATATGTTAAATCATTCAAAAAACTGGATGTATTTTAAATATAATTAAGAAAGCTTATTTAACGGAATTTTTAACTGATAGTTTTAATATTATTCTCGCTGGTAGCCAAACTAACTAAACTGTTCCGACTAAACTGGCCCTTAAATGAAGTTTCTTGCTGACCTTCAATACAATTCGATATATTTTCAATGTAATTGAATAAATGACAAAAATGTGATTAAATAAGTATCATCAAATTTTGTACGGTGTAGCTGTGGCTGTTGTTGTTGCAGTTTCTATTGTTGGCCTGTTGGCCAAGCTGGCTTGCGCTATAATTAGACAATAAATAAAAGCGTCAAACAGAGCAGAGCTTATTGGGGCGTTGCCCACAGACTGCAACTGCAACTCAATGTGGAACTGCAGCAGACTCGACGCTGTTCGCTTTGCTTGCTGGCCAATCCGAATGCTGGCAATCAAAAGCCGCGACAAATTGTGCATTTTGTGGTCACAAATTGAGTTAACGCTGCCAAATTAGCCGCATAAATTTATCGCCGCTAAACGAATGCAGCTGAACAACAGTCGCACAGACACTGAGACACTGGAGACACTGAGACACGGAGACGGAGACGGAGACGGAGACGGAGGTTGGGAGACTGCCCCAAACGTTAGTCGAGATTGGGGCTTAATTAAGTCTTTACGAGGCAACGGGCAGCAATTTCAAATGGGTGCACAACTTGAACGCTTAAATAAATAAATCTGGTTGTTGTTGTTTTTGTTGTTGTTGCCGCTGCTGCTGCTGCTGTGGCCAACAATTGGCGCTTGGCCGTTTTGCCGCTGTTTTGTGGCCAATAAAAGATCGCAGCGCGCTGATTTGACAGGTGAACAATTTTGGGTTGGGCTGCGGTCCGAGTGCTCCAACTTGCCAAGCAGCCAACAACAGCCAACCAACCAGCCAATAACAACAACAACAACAACAACCTGTTAGGCATGTGTCGCTGCTGCTGCTGCTGCTGCTGCTGGCTGTTGCCACCACCCACCTGGACCGCTTTTGTTGTTAGATCGGAGTTTGGCCTCAAGCCGGGGCCACACATTTGTTTTGCCTAAAGATTATTTCAACAAACTGGTGACAACAAATTAATTTAAGCGATTGTCCGATATCTGCTTAGGACTTGCGTTTCTTTTACTTACTTACCTATTTTGTTGTTGTTATTGTTGTTGCTGTTGTTATTTTTGTTAACTTATATTGTTTGCTTGTTTAAACTATGGCAGTTAGTTTAACTTGGCTCAGTGTCTTGTTTGTGTGGCTACAGTTTGTGTCTTATCGAAGCCACCTGTTCTTTGGCCATATCTTGTTAAACATATATCACAGATAAGTTTACCTTGCTGGACAGGATGACATTGCTTTAGCAGTTTTAAATGACATCGCATCGATTAGGCAACTGAACAAGGGAATACAATTGCTGTGTGATGAAGTTGACCAGTAGCTAAAGATATATATAATCAGCATTGGAAATAGGAAGACAAGCCATGAGCAGGGGATATTTTATGAGAGCGTCTTGGAAAAGTTTTATAACTTTTGTCGGAAATATCGTAAAAATTAACTCAACTGGAAAATAAATAATGACATGATTAGCCTGTGGATTGAAATAAGGTTCAGTTTTGACAAGGTTTTAATAGTATTTAAGAGAGAGAGAGAGGAGTGGATGGGGAGATCGCAGCAGATGATGAAGCTCCGTTTATTTAATGACTCTGCCATTGCCACAGCTGCAGCTAGCAAGACCAATAATTTTCAGACACTTTGCAATTTTTGATACAAATAATTAAATTGAAAATAAACGAAAAACTTTAAGTTCTGTAGCCAAAGTAATAATAAAATGTAAATTGCAATTCAATAAGTACTTGAAAATAAACGGAATGCATTAGAATAGATAGAAAGGCAGTCTCGTGATTAAATTGCTAAGTAAGCAATCTGTATACCCTTACTATGTGGCTGGTGTGCCGCAGTCCATCATTCGCATCCTTACCAAATTGTGTACATTTCACTCTATCAGTGTTCGTCTCAGTTGATTACTTCATTTATAGCTGTCTGGCCATGTTTTCCTATTCGTTTTCTTTTCTTTTTTCGTTTGTGGCTTATGCAAATCTTGACTGGTTGAAAATTGATTGCACACTTCAATATGGGGAAGAAGGCGCATGACGGATGCAATCGCAGCGACCATCAGCGACGGGCCCGCAAATAAATATCACAACGCTCAGCCATAAATAAAAAACACTAAATCGATTGAAAAAAAATAACAACAACAACGAAAAATATTGTGCCAAAAAAAAAACGAAGGAAAATCGTTGAAAGTCGATTTTGCAAGGTCAAACGGAGCGTATGAGCAATGTTGTGGCCCATTGGAGCTGGCTGAGGCTGGGACTGGGACTGGGACTGGGACTGGGCTCTGGTCTGTGGCCCTTAGACTTTTCAAAAGTCAACAGCAGTTTAAACTCGTTTGCAAAACACTAACGGGCTTGTTCTCCACCCCTCCCCCTCTACTCCCCGGCGACCTACCGCCCTCTTCTCGCTTGCAGCACTCGCTTCCACTCAATTTGTTTGCCCAGCGGCATTGAGAATTGGAGTGTCAAACTTTCAGCTTTCAGTGCACGCCAGGATGCCGCAGATGTCGATGTCGATGTCGATGTGGTTGTTGCCACAACGGGGCAGCAAGCAGGCTGGCAGGCTGGCAGGCAGGCAGGCAGGCAGGCAGCAGCAAAGATGCTTCTTGCTCGCTTGCTGTTTTTGTATTGACATTAAATGAAATAATCTGCGATGATTGTGCATTAGTTGCAGTCAGCAGGCGTAGAACCAGGCGGAGGCTGATCAGACAGAGAGGGCGACAGCGACAGCGACAGTGAGAGCGAGAGCGAGAGCGAGATGGAGAGACTGGATAATAGTTCTAGACTGCTGTATTTGGGGAGAAGCGACATCGTGGTTCCCATGGCATGATTTTGCATGAAATAATGTGGCGCACGAGTGGGCGGGCAAACTGTGGCCTGCAACTGTTGCTGGAGGTGCGGTGCGGGGGCCACTTGTCGTGGCAATCGTTGCCAAGCTGACTGCCTGACTGGCTGGTTGGCTGACTGCCTGCTTCGGTTTCGGATCTTGGCTTGGTGGATGCTTCATTCAGCTTGTCTTTCGGTTTCTGTTTCTGTTTCTGTATTTTTGTCTGTTTTTGTGTGTTTGTGTTTGTATGTCCGCTGCCTTTGCCAAATTTGCGACGAAACAGGAACCGTTAACTGCGGCAATTTGTGCTGCCAACGTCCCTCAGTTTGTTTCCCACGTTATAATTCGTTAGATTTTCAATGCCCTCACTTCAGTTATTTTTCATGCTCATTTTTTTTTTGGCCTTGTCGACTTGATACAGTTTTTTTTTGGATCTCTAATGACACTCGCTTAAAATGGTAGTTAACCAAACTTGAGCACAAGTCAGGCATTAGAATTTCGTATTGTGTTCCAGTCGAATTAGGAGACCAAGAAATTTGTCTACAAGTGGCCAAAATAAGGAGCTGTCGTCGTGTCTTAACTGTGTGTTAATTTCTACACTTGGCAACTGACTAACAAGCAGCTTTAATAGCTCTTTTAAGCCTACAATGCACTTGATTTTATAATAAATCTATAAATAAAGATAAATATTTATTTATTTATAATTAATTTTCTTTAACGGTTTCAGTGCTCATTAATGTAAATCTTTCTTCATGCCAAGCTTTCAGCTAATCTCATTTGATATTGTTTTTGTAGATTGCGGCTGCGGTTTAAGCTGAAGTTTGGGGCATCCCCTCTGGCTGAGTTAAGCTGTTGGTCTCGACACTTGGACTTGTTCCTCGATCCGTTGCGTGAGGCCTGAAACCTTTCTCTTTTTTTATTTCGATTCGTCTCCTTTTTCTCTGTCTTCGCCATCGTTTTGCCTTCTTCTTGCACTTTTTTGTTCATTTGCTAAGTGCGCATCACGTGCAAGCAATTATTTTATCAATCATTTAGGCGCTCTTTGCTGTTGTTGTTGCTAGTTGCTAGTTGCAAGTTGCTGTTGTTGCTGTTGTTGCTGTTGTTGTTGTTGTTGTTATTGCTCCTCGCCTGGCTGCCTTATGTCTATGGCTCTGTCCCGACTTCGGGGCTGGTGCTCAAACAGCGAAAACGCATTTAATGTCTGCTTAGTGTGATTACGACGCATTAATGCCCGTTCCCGTGCTGGCCAAGATATACCCCGCCTCTCCCACACCCCCCTTCCTAGCAGTTTGCAGCTCACCCCATGCCGCATGTTGCATCTCTGCCGTTGTATTTTGTTTTTACTGTTTTACAGTCACCGGCGGCGCGTCGCGACTCTCTGTAGTTGTTGTAGTTGTTGTTGTTGTTGTTGTTGTAGTTGTTATATGTGTGTTAACTTTCAAATAAATTAAACATGAAGCTGGGATCATTTATTTCACTCGCTCCACCTAACTCGCTAGCTCGTTTGGGCCTGGCCTGACTTCGGCTTGGCCTGGCACCTGGTACCTGGTAGTATGTACTATTAAATAGACCCACTCCATTTCTCATCCACCACATGGGTATCCCAGGCCGAGCAGCAAACTATTCGCAATGTTTCTTCATTTTCACATTAAATGCGCAATTCCCGACATTTGTTTGAATTAACACGCGGCAATTACCGCTCACCAGCTCACCATCTCACCATCTCACCAGCTCAGCAGCTTACCAGGTCTCCAGACTTTAATTCATGGATACTATCGCATATTAGAGACGCACGTTTCTGTTTCTGTGGGGTTGCATTGGTGCCAAAGGACGCGGCTCTTCAGAGGTATTTTGTGCAGGTTTAATGTCGTTTAGATGGCAACTAAATTTGATCTTTTTAGATTGTACTAAAACTACTATCTCAAAATTCACGAATTGCAGCTTTTCCGTATACATTTATAATACATCAACATTTTATCTGATAAGATAAATCTATCTGGCCATTAGCTTCGACAACATATATTTACATTTTAATTTTATAATGAATATTTATTTATGAAAGGTCATTCGCAGCAAGGTTGGAAATTTCATTTACATATATTTAAAGCATAACATTTCTAAATAATATTTGCTGCTAGACTTTATGCAGCCCTCCTGAAACGAACTCAGATTACATATAAAAAACATATAAAACATAAAAAAAACCACAGCCAACTATGAAATCTCTGAGAAATCCAATTATGTTGATTTCTTTATCAATCAATTTTTCTATTATAGTTAATTATGGCCACCCATAAAATCAAGCCATTCATATTGTAATTTGTCTCATTGTAAAGTTGAATAGCAAGTTGATAGATTTTATTGAAATTTAATTATGATTCATGTGTATCAAATTAAATCCTTTAAGGCCCATTAAGTCTATCGATCGTTTGCAAATTGTCGCTCAGCAAGCCATGTCGTAATCCTCGATAGAAGCCAATTTCTCTAACCATCTAATCAATAACAAATACGACCAATTAATCACAACGCTAAGCACTAAACGCCTAACTGGCTAAAAAAAAAAGTCAAGGAACGTGTATTCTACTTAGTACAACATACACACACACACACAGACAGACAGACAGACACACACACACACAGACAGAGAGATGTTGCAACCACTTAAAGTGACCGTCGCATCGTTTATCTGTTGCAGACAAAAGAAATGCATAAATTATTTCCGCGAGGCATTTTAAAACGCCTGTTGGGCAACTTTCCGCTACTCAGGCTGAAGCTGAAGCTGTTGCTGATGCTGATGCTGATGCTGATGCTGACTAACTGCTCGCCAGCCTCGACGCCAACTGGATGCTGCCTACTTACCGAGTGCTGACCATTTGGAAAGCCTTCTTCTGCTTCGTGTCCACGCTTTTGTCCATATTTGTACACAATTAGCAATGACACAAAAAAAAAAAACGAAGAGAAACAAATACAAAACGAATAGCAACAGAAACAAACTTCACACACCATAAATCGATTATCATTGCGAAAAATAAACGCACACACACACTTAACACACACGCTCGCACACACACACACACACACACACACACACTTGGGCATTAAATCAAATGGCACATTTTACGCCTCTTTGGTTGTGCATAAATTTATTTATCGACTTGTCCATCGAGTGCGGCTGTCTGTGTGTCGCCTTATCGCAGCCATCGGCTATCGTCAATCGACATTGCGTATACGCCATGTCTCTGCCACCATCTCTTCCCGCTTACCGCCTACCGCCTACCACCTATCAGCTATCGGCTGGCTTCTGTGCATGCATTAAATGTATAACAAAATTGTCATTAGCGTAAAGCATTTGTTAAGCGCTCCAGATTGCACAGATAAGCAGCTGCAGCAGCAGCAGCGGCAGCAGCACCAGCTAAGGTGTCTGGCTACGATCTGGGTTGCCTGTGCCCGTAACTGACCAGTGGCACATCCATCAACGCCGCCATTTGGCTTTTGCCAGTGCATCAATCGGTGGGCAACAGCGGCAGCAACACGCGCTGACAATCAGTGTGCGACAAGCTAACGAAACTGAATACAAAAAAAAAACAGAAACAGAAACAGGTCCAGTTCCAGTTGCAGTTGCAAACACAGTCTTCGCAGTCTTTGCCTACCTCGCATTGCTTTTCACACCTTCACGCGGCTGCCGTTTGTGGCATCATTCTATTTGATATACCCTGTAGCCAATTATAAATCGGTGAAAGGGATATCCATGTAATGTCGCTTATTTATGTGACGATCAACAGCACAGATTTATGAATCCATAAACTATATATTACATAGAGGAGTTCTGAATACTGCCAAGCTATGATATGAGTGCACCATAAGCAGATCAAATTTGTGTGTTGCTGTAGATAACTCAGACAGATAAAAAATCAACGAGAAGACTATATTTGCTATAACATTAAAAATACTTCTTCTCAAAATATAAAATCTATTTTTAAGTGCACTTTTTATTCCTTCTTTATGAATTTTAGAAGTCGGCAAGAGAATAAATACATTTCATTTATTTATAGAGAATAGCTTTATGTGTAAAGCTTAAAGCTAGATAGGAATAGCTAAATTAGTATTTAGTTGTTAATTATTTAATGTTAAAATAACAAATAGTATTTCTAAGCAAGCACAAAAATTATAGAACAATCAATGGTCCTCAATGAACTGTCTATTAATAATAATTTTGTTGTTTTAGCTGGTAATTTTTGTCAGAGCTGATTAGAGGGTAAAACGCAATCGCCAACTATAACTAATATGGTGTTTTTTTGGCCAGGCCAAGAGCTGGTGTAAAATGGCTGGATGATTGGCATTGCGTCTGTATCTCATCCTCAGCCACATCGTCAGCGATAGCGTCTTGGCAGCTGTTGCTGCTTATTGACAATGCGTCTGGCGTTTTGCTAGCTTTGACTTTGGCTTTGGCTTTGGCTTTGGCGGTGGTCGTTTCAGTTGCTTTGATGGCACCACGAGACAAACACCACGCCGCCAAGCCACCATCGGGTCCAGCTTGTGGCTAACTAAAAACAAGTTGCGTTGACATACCAATTAACTTGACAAATACATAATTGGTATCAAACAATTAAATGTTTTTTTCCTCTCTCTCTCTTTTCATTTCAATTTTTTCTTTCTGTACATGCCGGGAATGTGCCCTGGCCAACAGGCAGTTAACTAACGTGGCTAACAGAGCTGCCAGCCCATTTTGCTGTCAGCTTATGAGCGCAGAAATTCATTTAAATTTATCTAGTTGTCAGTTTTGCTAAGCTTTAAGATATTTGCACAATTTGCTCGTAAAAAACAAATCGAGCATTGAAAAAAAATTGAAATAAAAAAATGATGAAAAAAGTAGAAAAATCCACATACAAATGGAAAAACAAACAGAAATAAAACGGCAGCCGCTAACAAGCGCCAACAACGTAGAAGTCCAACTCGAGGAGGATGACGACGACGATGCTGTGGGCAGCGCCAGTTTGTACTCCTTTTTAAAGAAGGGTATGCCCGATTGCACAGGCAGCTTGTTAAGTTAGATTGAAATACGAGAAAATGCAATAAGTTCTGGGCTATTTGTGTATGGTCATCAGACATGCAATAGCCAATTCTATGCTGAGTGGCTATTAAATTAAGACAATGTTAACTAAACTCAACTGATCTGAAGAAGTTGTATATATTTTATATTACTTATTTACCGTAAAACGTTTAATTTTATTGCAATCATTATTAGATTCGTTAAAAAGCGATTTAGCTCATAGCAAAAACTTAGAAAGGAATCGCAAACGCTTTGATTAAATTGATTACAAAATAAAGTGTAATAAATATGGTCCAAGTGTGCTAAGAAGTGGGAAGCTAATTTGAACCAAGGCTCTCTTTTATTAACCAATAGTAATATTAAGTAGAGTGTGTCAAATTCGTTGTATTAACTGAAAGAAACACGGCTCAAATGGCTCTTGTTGTTGTTGGTTGTTGGCTGTTTGTTTGCCCGTTTGGCAGGTGCAGTTTGCATTCGCCAGTGTTTGTAGCTGTTTCTAGCTGCTGCTGCTGCTGCTGCTGCTGCTGCTGTTGTTGTTGTTGTTGTTGTTGCTCATTAGTTTTTTGCTGCCACAAAGTCTACGTCTGTTACCATTTTGGGCTGGCTGGGAATCAGGCGCTGGATTAGCCAGCCAGAGTTAAGAGCTAAGAGCTAGGAGTTGAAGTTGGAACTTGGTGCTTGGAGTTTGGCGTTCAGTTCGCCTCTTAAGATAGATAGCAAATGGCAAAAGGAAAATCGAAAATCGCTCCATTGCAAGTGTGGGAAAACTTTTATTTCAAGGTTCAAAAGACGCCCGCAGAGTGTGAAAAATGGTCAAAGAAATAAATACAACACATATGTGGATTTGTGTGGTTGTAAGCAAGTGTGAACTTAGGTTAGCTACCCCCACGGCGTATGCGCAATGCAATAAATTCAGATGTGCAAACGGCCAAAATCGTTGAATCTCTCTGTGTGTGCGTCTGTGTGTGTGTGTGTTGTGTGTGTGTGTGTGTTTGTTGGTGTCGGTAAGCACTGGCGCATTGCTCATACGCCATGTTGTTTCATAATTATAACTTAAATACGACAGTTTTATATAAAAATCCACTAGTAAATCAATGTGCGCGCCTGCCTGGCAATTAACTGCCAAGAAACGTAACAGACATAACGACGAGTCGGTTTGGTGGTGCAGCAGCAGTGCAGTGGTGCAGCGAAGCACGTCGCCAGCTACAGTCAGATAGACGGACAGACGGACAGACAGACGCGACAGAGCGACAGCTACTAGCTGGCTGGCTAGCTAGCTAGCTAACCAAGCGAACTGTCAATTATAACCAATCGCACACCAAGTGCACATTAAACCCTATCAACTGTTTCTTGTTATTTATTGTTTGGTTTTGCCAACAAGTCGCATTTGGTGCGAGATCCGCATTGCAGCCACCACACAGCACACACAACACCACTGCTGCTGCTGCTGCTGCGGCGCTGGCTTGCTGCAGTCTTTTTTGGCTTGATCGTCTTGGCCTCATCATAATTATCGCTGGCTGCTCGGGCGGCACGTTCAACGCAATCGCGCAGCAAGCAGCGAGCAGCGAACTGCGAGCAGCCAGCGGCAAACAGCTTCCAGCCAAAGTCAAATGAGCAGTTTATGGCCAAGACGACCATTTTGAAGACGCGCCAAAGGAGCCAGCCACCGCACACATTAACTTGACTCTCTGGTTATATATATTGTGAGTGAGTGTGTGTGTGTGTGTGTGTGTGTGTGTGTGTGTGTGTTTTGGAGCCACCACTTGGGCAACATTCACTTTTTATTGCACCACTTTGGCAATAGGCACAAGTGTGATTTCAAATCTCTGGGTCGCCTCTAAATTGGCAGAAATATGAAGTCAGCGTGTGCATTTCGGGTAAAAGCGGTGATTATATATATTTATGTGCATGTATGTGTGTCTCTCTGTGTGTGTGTGTGTGTGTGTGTGTGTGTCCGCATACGGAGAATGGACATTTTTGTGGGTTTTTTCTTTTTCTTTTTCTTTTTGTTTTTGGACACCAAAATATATGACAGTCAGTCGCCTGCTGAAGCTGGCCACATAGCGCATTAGCATATTGCCTAGTGTGGAATCACTCGTCTCTCTGCGCACTTATGGCCAAATGAATGGCTCCCTTCTAAGCGTTGCAATTGCAAATGGGCCAGCAACAACAAAAATGGCAGCAAACGACGAAAAAACAAAATGCAAACGGCACTGTGGGCTGACGTTGATGGCCAGTTCAATTAAATGCCATCAATTTTAATAACACGAAAGCCTCTGCATGGCGGGGCGGGGAGGGGGAGGGGAGACTGGACCGTTTTTGCTACCTTGGGCGCTATTCAGCCAAATGCTAGCATGGAAATGTACAAATGCATCAGTCCAGCAAAAACAGCAACAAACGACACAACAACAACAACAGCAATAACAGCAATAACAACAAAGTTCCTGGTCTGAGGCGCATGTGTAGACAGTCTCTGGCTCAAACGCACTTGAAGCACTTGAGGCTAAAACAAGCGAGCAGCCAGTTGACGGTCAGTTTTCGACTGCAACTGCGTCAGAGCGACGGGAGTCGCTGTGGCCCTCGGTCATTTTTGTTGCAGGGGGCCTCAGACAAAGCACTTAAGCATGGGTCACTCGTACAGCAACGCCGGCAACACCAACAACACCAACAAACACCAACAAACACCAACAACAACTACAATTTCAACACTAACGGCGACAGGCAGTTAAAACGAGAAGAGCTGAAAACAAAGTGAAAATTGAAAGCAGTAGCCGCAAGAAAGCAAGAAAATAACAATCAAATGAAATATCACAGCCACTAAATGTATTCAAATATTTCAGATAAACACAACATTGTTGTAATTAGTCAATTTTTTTAATATATTTATGGATATTTTTTTAATGCTGATTTGATAAACAATAAAATCATGATCACAAAATATTTAATGGTAATCAAAACAATGTTGTCCACTAACCTTCGCCATCTCAAATTCTGAGTCATCGCACGAGAATATCCCTGCAAAAGTATAAAGAAAAGAGAATAGTTAATTTGATGTCCAGCAAATTAGCACAAAGCAGCACCAACATAAAGCAAAATCAAAACCTGATCAAGCAATTAGGCAAATTTCTATATATATTCAAATGGTGAGGGCAGGAATATAGAGATATAACCATGTAAATGGGCCATAAATTTGCACATACCATCGTTTGAATAATCACCGAATCCGAAACATTTTGTATAATATCATAATTTTCAGTTCATTTTCGTCATTCATTAATATGTATAGGCCAAGGCTAAAAGCTCGGAGTGTTCGTCATTCATTTAAAGTTGGCCAATAATGGAAAGAAATTGCAAATGTAGAAGAAGACGCGGCAAAAAAGGTGTTAAAAAAAAGACAATAAATGAGTACAATAAAGAACTAAAATTCAAGAAACATTTTAATATGAAATAATTTAGGAATTTATAAAAATTTCAGAGAGACTTTTGTTTTCAAGACTTTTTAAATAATCCTCTAGTATTTTATTGCACAAGCAAGAAACTGAATAAATCAGCATGCTAAGCAGAGCCGTTGAGCACTTCATAAAAGGCAATGTAAGAAATGAGAACGATTCTATTAAAAATGTAAACTATAAATATAATCAATGATTCTATATGAGAAATCGAACCGTAACTCAAGCTGCCTGCTCAATATTCATTATTCCAATCGGAACTAGAAATATGTGTGCAGCACACAATTCCACTTCACTCTCAAATACATTTTGTGGCAAACCAGTCAAGTCAAGTCAAGTGCTTCTGTGCCGCCAAGCCAAGAAACTTTCATACGAACCCTTAAAAAGAAGCGGTCTCCAAAGGAAGGGCACACAGCGTGATCAAGACAGAACGAGAGAGAGAGAGAGAGAGAGAGAGAGGGAGAGAGTAGAGAGCGAGAGGGAGAGAGTTGGTCGAGGGCAGGGGATTCGCGCCGTCAGGCAGGCATCGTGTCAGGCAGTGGTTGCTTGTTTGAGGCAGCTGCTGCTGCTGCTGCTGCTGTTGCTGCTGTTGCTGCTGGTGCTGTTGGCAATTGATGTCGGGGCGCCAAATCGACACACTTGTCCCTGTAGGGGAGGAGGGTACTTTGGCAAGTCTGCCTTTCTGCGGCTGGCTGCATCGGCGCCGCTCAAGTACAGGTTAAATGATACGACTGCACGGATTTGATGTCCGTCTGTCGTTGCCATCAGTATGTCCGCCTGTCTGAATACCCCATAAAATACGCGACATGCAAACGTTTTTGATGCAGTTCGGCCCCGGCAAAATTAGGAAATTGTCTACAACTGCTAACGACAAGCAAGTGTTCCAGACAGTTACAGTTGCGAGTTGCAGTTGCCAGTTGCCAGTTGCCAGTTGCCAGCGGCTGGATTGCGAGTTGCGATTTAAGGTTGACTCTTGCTTTTAAGCTGATTTTTATGCCAATAGTCTGGGTTTAGATTTAACGAGTCTCATTAAGCTTAAAACTCAACAGTTTGGCCATTTTGTTTAACTGACTTTCAATTGCCTCTTTCAATTGCAGCGAGTACCTCGCACGCCACCAGCAACAATAGTGGCAGCAGCAGCAGCAGCAACAGTAAAACTGCAACCAAAGCAGCCGCCAGCAGCAAGGCATACAGCAGCATCGGCAGCAACAATAACTATAGTAATGGAAAGCAGGCGAGTTGCTCATCCTCTGCCGCTGGCTATGCAAATGCATCCACGATGGGCGCCTTTGGGCGTCAGCACCAGCAGCAACAGCAGCAGCAGCAACAACAGCAGCAGCAGCAGCAGCAACAACAACTATACGCTTCTGGGGTTTCCAAGTTGCCATTCTCGCCATTCTTTGCCGCATCGCCGTTCTTCTTTACGTATCGGCGCATCAGCAAGCAGGAGGACAACAACAACAGTTGCAGCTACAACAACGGCACCAGCAGCACCAGCAACAGCAACAGCGCCAGCAATAGCGCCAACAGCAGCAGCAGCAGCGCTGCTCTGATGAAGGACTACGATCGCAAATTTAGTTTGCTGAGTCTCTTCAAGAATCCCTACAAGTTCACCGATGCTCAGTCGTCACGCAAATGCTCCACGACGAGTGGCAGCAGCAGCAGCGTTAGCAAAGCGGCAACTATTGCTGCCAACACTGGCGCTGTCTGCTCGCCGAGCTGGAAGAGCTATGCGGGCGCGGGCTCACCGCATGCTGCACTTAATCCCGCCTTTGGGGGCATGGCACTGGGTGGCGGCGGCGGCGGCAGCGGCGGCGGCGGTGGGGCGCGCAAGGACAGCAGCAGTTTTAGCGGCATCAATTTCGGTGGCAGTGGTGCGGGCAGCGGTGCAGCGTTCAGTCGCGATGCTGCATCCAATGGCGGCGGCTACAATGATCTCTCCAAGAACCGCAAGGTACACAAGTGCGATACCGAGGGCTGCGACAAGGTCTACACCAAAAGCTCGCATCTCAAGGCGCACAAGGCACGCACACAGGTGAGTCGGTGTGGAGGGATGTGAATCAGAGTGGCGAAAGGGGTTTCGACACGCTTTTGGCAAAATCATTGCTGCAAATTCAATTTAATTTTATGTTCGTCAATGTTTAATTTGTTCACTTTGATTTCATCAATTAATTTTTTCTTTGTCATTTTTTTTCACAGTTTAACTTTCGCTTTTAGTTTTGCAATTTCAATGTTTAAGTTGTACTTTTAGTGCTCCAATTTCCTTTTCCTATCATTATTGAATCATATAATTTTTGCAACTTTGCAGGTGAGAAGCCGTATGTGTGCACCTGGGAGGGCTGCATCTGGCGCTTCGCCCGCTCCGATGAGCTGACCCGCCACTACAGGAAACACACGGGCGTCAAGCCCTTTCGCTGTCAGCTGTGCACTCGGAGTTTCAGTCGATCCGATCATCTGTCGCTGCACATGCGACGCCACTGAGCCACTGAGCCACTGAGCCACTGAGCCCTGAGCCACTGAGCCACCGGCCATATGGAAATATGCATACATACATATATACTCACTATAGCCACGCGACGCCCATACCCATGACCACGCCCACTTCAACATCGCACATATTTAGAAAAGATGCCCTAAATGAGGCCATTTCTTGTTTTGTGACGTTTTTTCTCCTTATTATTTATAAAACTTCTGTTTCATTCATCATTTCGTTCAGTTTTTATGTCGTAACGCTTAAGTAGCTCAATTTAGTTGGATAAGCGGGCTCAAAGCCCAGACTAGCAAATAAGACTGTAGTTTGTAATGGAAACGAAAAGAATTTGTAAAATTTTTTATACCATCTAAGCAGACGTTGCCTTCAAGAAGCCAAGTTAAGAAAAATGCGGTACTACGAGTATATTCACAAATTTACTACAACACTACCTAAAAACAAAACCATAACCACAAAAATACAAACAGATATTGATAAATGGATATATATGTATACATATATATATATATATATATATATTAAAATTGATATTGATATTGATTAGTATGCCTGTATAAGTATATATATTTGTATTTGGTGCTAGCAACTTGTGTGTACATATACTAAACGCGATACGTTTTACATATCCATTATACATTAGCCAGTAATATAAGGTTTAACTAATTTTAGCGCAAATTTTTATATATATCGGATGCTTAAGTAGAAAATTTTATACACAAAATGGTAGTGAAAGAGCAAAGCAGACAAATCAAAAAGAGAACAGACACAAGAGGCAAGCTGAAGCCAAGCAATATTTATAAATGACAATAATGCAATAATATGCTTATTAAACTCTCATATTACTTACTTATATATTTTTATAAAACACTTGTACCATACGGATATGGCAGTTGTGCTGCAGTCGCTTTCAATCAGCATTCAATCACCATTAATCATACCACACACACAGCAAGTGTGCTTCAATTTACATATTTAAATTCAAGTTCTTTGGCGCTTATCTGCTTAATGAAAGCAAATCCAATAATGAATGTTTCCATGCAAGATTCTTATTGTATTAGACTAACTAACTAGCTATGTGTTTAAAGTGGTTTGCTTTTTTAAAATGTTTTTTTGTTAACAGCGTTTTCATTTCTTTGCGAAGCTTTTCAAATATTTCACATTTATCAAAAATATTTTGATTTTCCCAATTGAATTAAATTTGTTGACACATATTAGTTTCTATAGTTAGTCGCCCAAATCGGAGCGCAAAGAAAGTTTGACATTCAGCAAATTATCTGCTTAACTTATCCGCTTTTCAAAGCACACAGATCAATGTCGATAAATCCATAGGATGGAACGACTGCGACAGCAAACCGAAGAGCCTGCAACGCTACATACTAGATTTAAACGAACCACACAGCAAAATCAAACTCAAAAGCATAACAAACACAAACCACAAAAAAAAAAAAAAAAACATTAAAAAAAACCGATAAAAGAGAACAAAGTGTATTATTTTTGTACGCCAATACCTTATACATGCCTACAATACAATATTTTTTTTTGCTGAAAATAAAAATAATAAAAAAAAACCTTTTTGTACCATAAACACACAAACCAAACTCACATGCTGAGAGGGTAACAAACATATTTATCTGAAGCTGGTAGCTGGTAGCTGATAGCTTGTAACAATAACAACGGCAGCAAGAAACGGTCAGCTCATTAAGCCAGACAACAGGCTGGGTTCCCAAATCCGCTGTGGATTTTTCATTTAAATGAAAAATCAATTGAGCGCACAATGGCCAGCTATCAAGTGGCTAGCTCGGTGTCCGTGTCCCTGTCCCTGTCGATTCTACTGCTACTAGCGACTAACCACACTAAACCACTAACCACAGAGTCCAGAGCTTAGTCGAAAGATGTGTGGCAAGTTGTCAACAGCCGAAGCCACAGCGCAGCCTTTGTTGTGTGTTGCTGTGTTGCTATGTGTGATCGCCTCTGGCCCAACTCTATTCATCCACAGTCACTGCCACAGCCACAGCCACAGCCACAGCCATCGTCTCGAGTCCAAGCCCCGGTACGGTCTGGCCTGGTCCGGTCCGGCCCCATTGGATTGGGGTCCAGAGCAGTGTGGCACGCACCCGCCAATTGTCCAGGGGAGCATTGTCGTCGTTTGTCGACGGCTGTGTGCGCGTTGTTTGCAATAATAAAGATGACAAATTTCTCGTCATTTGTAATTTCAATGCGAAGCCTTGGATTGGCTTCTCTTTTTCATTTTTCTTCTTTTTTTTTTATTTGTTATTTTTTATTTGGTTGCTTTTTTTTTTGCTAATGCGCGCAACTGGTTAGAGCAGCCAGCTGTTCGGCCTCTCTCTTTCGCTCGCTGCGATGACACCTGCAGCGGAAATCAGTGCATGAATAACGTTTTGGTCATTAAGCTGAAATTGTGAAATATTACGTATACGCAGCCGGCAATTTATTGGTAAATTAATAATAATATACACAGTCGACAGACAGTAGCTGAGCTGATCTGCTGCTGTTTCTGCTGTTGCTGCTGTCGTAGATGTGGCCACATTTAGCATAAAGGTTAGACATTTATAACATACCGGTTTTTTGGGTTAATTAATATACTACTTCCATGTCTATGGGTGTATGTATGTCTAAAGCAGACACACACACACACACACATATATCTATGTATGCCTTTCGGCCAGGTCATCTTTTGGGCTGTGAGGCTGACGCCAGGTTTAATGACCCGCAGCATGCAAATGAGTAAAAGTAAACAATCGAACCATCAAAAACGACACTGAGTGCAATAATTCTGTAGACGAGTGCGCCCTATTATTATTTCAGCAGTATAATAATAATAAAACATTAATATTCATGCCTGAAGCAAGCTGTTACATCAAGGTAAGCAATTATTATGAAATACTTTCATTTCTTAAAAATGTTTTAGTAAAATAATCAAATATTCAATAAAGTTGCTTTGTAAATATTAAATGTTAAAGGAATCATGGTACATTAAATGAGACTTGATATTGCCAATCTTTGATTATTACCATTAAATTGGAAACACAATTTCAACATTCTAACGGCATTAAATATTTAAATTTATTTAGATGTTCACTGAGTTTTAGTGCAGTCATATATTATTCAAAATTATGCATATTTTATTACAGAATTATCCTTCAGTTTGACTTGTACAATAACCTAAATCATTCGTCTTATTACCACTAATTAAGATGTAAATTGCAGGCTTAAGCACCATAAAAATGATAGCACAAAAGTTGCGCAAAATCTATAAACAAATTTTGCTTTTATGTGGCAATTAATGAACGTGAGATAGAAATTACAAAAAAAAAAAAACACATTAAAAAATAACTATTTGATCTAAGCCAAATTATTTTTGGAGCCGTGTAACATGCCTCCAATGTGTAGCCTTGACATGCATTGAATGCACACACACAAACACAAACACGGAGTGCTCATTAAAAGCCAATAAAGCAGCAGCAGCCGACGCTGCAGCTATGTATCAGCCAACGTGTCCATCAAATGTTGCCTGCCACTTGGATCGCGGATCTTGGATCTCAGCAGCAACAATTCGAATTCGGGATCGATGCTGTCCATCAGCCAAAAAAAAAAAAAAAACAAAAACAAAGAAAATAAAAAATAAAAAGCGCTCCAATAAGCAAATCGCACGCGGCAGGTGGGCAGCAAGGAGAGGCAGGCAGCGACTGGCAGGAGAACAGCCTGTTGCCAGCTAGGCCAGCAGCCAGTTGGCCATTTTTAATTTATTGTTATGCCTTTTTGCTGCCGCTGCCGCTGCTGCTGCTGCTGCTGCTGCTGCTGCTGGTCGGCAGGTCATGTGCAATTTATGAAACTGTGCGACTTTAGCGGCCTGATTTTTGAGACACATTTGGACGACTGTCGCAACGGCGGCAATATCAACTGTCTCTCTTTATCTCTCTCTCTCTCTGTCTCGCTTCCTCTCCATCGCTCGCTTCCTCTCTGTATCGGTCTTTTTGTTGTTGGTTTGCTGCTTCTGTCCGTTTGATTTGTGATCGATAGTGTGTCGTTACTTTGCGACATGGGGCATGAAATCTTTGACACCTAACGGTAACTGCCAGGCCAGGCCAGGCCAGGCCGAGTCACACTCAAACACACACACACACACACACACACACACACACACTAGCGCCCCCGTCGAAATCGAAGCCTTTTAGCAGTGTTAGCTGTGCTAGCTTCTGCATTAAATTGGAACAGTCGCCGTTGTCACTAAGCAACCACCACCACCACCACCAGCACCACCACCACTAAAGACAGAGACAGAGTTTGTCAGCGCGTTGCCAAAGTGTTGGCAGTTTTGCCATTTATTTTACAGGTGAGTGAGCATAATGGACAGTTGCAGTTGCAGTTGCAACGATGTGGGCCTTTGGCAACATGCTGTGCGCATTGGCTCAATTAAAAGCGAGGCAAAATGAAAAAAGAAGTTGGCCTGGGCCACGTTAGGCTGCCTCATTTGACAATTGCCAATTGCCTAATAGAGGCAAAATGGCCAATAGTCAACGAGGCCGGCAATCTACTATCTATCCATGTGTTAGTTGCATGTAGTCGTCATCGGCATCGTCATCGTTTTGTTTTTGTTTTTGTTATTGTAATTGTTGTTGTTTTTGGTCTTCTATCCAGCTGACCGCCGCCGTTTTCTTTTCTTATAATTTTGTTTAGCGCAAAAATGCTTAAATTAAAATTCCCATCACACCACAAAAACCCATAAATCATCTTTTATCTAAGCGAGTCTATCGGCGCATGCGCGCGCGCCAACATTCAACTTGGAGCGAGGAAAAAGTCTTCTCACAAGTATATCTATATATATATATATATATAGATAGATAGATATATGTGTGGGGAAAATGATGCTGTCTGCTTTGCCAGAAGGAGGGGTGATGGGAGGGGGAGGGTGGGCTGGCACTGGGAACCTGGGGACGACTGAACCTGCTTCGTTGCCTTAATGAGAATTTAATATTTTTCAATAAAAATTTGTAAAAGGCGCGTTTTGCCTGTTTGTTGCCGCTGCTCACCGCTAGGCGGCGTCCATTTCGCTGCCTCCACAAATGCAGACGCCTAAGCCAAGTTTGTGCGTGTGTCTGTATCTGTGTTGTGCGTGTGTGTGTGTGTGTGTGTCTGTGTGTGTGCTTTGTGGCTATTAACGCACTTATGTTTGGGGCCAGAGTTAGCGCTAGGCGACCGTTTGGGTCGTGGTCGTGGTCTTGGTCGTGGTCAGGTCTCTTGATTTGGTCTGTTTGCCAGTGGCGGCATCAAAAAGGATTAATTGATATCGGTCAAAGTGGTATTTGAGCTTTACAGTTGATGTGAAAGCCGATTTACTGCAAATAGCCATGAATATTGAAAGCGATGCGTGCGCAAAGATATACGCCCGGCATCCTTGGTGACAATTAAGATCAATTTATTCACAGACATTTGCAATTTGTATTCGAATCAAAATCAATTATATTTTATGGTATTTAATAGTTATGTGCTCTTTTACTTAGTGCAAACAAGTCTGCTGCTTAAAACTACTTTCATTTTAAATCATCTTTTTATAGAAATTATAATTTCGATGATTTTTTATTATGACGGCTAACTTAATATTTTAGATCTTTCAGTTTAATGTACTTAAAATGTGAGCATATCTTTATCTAAATGACTTTTAGCAAATTATGATTAAACTTTAATAAGCTAATAACCCGAATCGGAAAGGTATTACTCTCTTCATATATGTGTCTCCCTCCAACTCTCTCTCTATCTCTATCTCTTTCTCTATCTGTATTGTGAATGTTAATGTTGGGATGTGAGCTAAAATTGCCCATCAATTAAACATCCATTGGTGGCCCCCTTCAATAATTGTTCATTATCTGACAATGTCACTGTGTCCACTCGAGACTTGGCTTGTTGGTGTATGTATGGTTGCTGTTGTAGTTGTTGTTGTTGTTGTTGTCGTTGTTATCGCTGTAGCTTGTTGCCTCTGGTTGCGTTTTGCTGTTAACTGTTTGTGGTTAGCTGGCCCTGCCCCTGACAAAACAAAAGCCAACGCTTGCATACAAAATTGGCAGAAGTTCAAGCAGCAAAACAAAAAAAAAGAATTGGAATACAAAATGAAAAGAAGAGCACGTCAGGAAAAAACCGGGAGTTCAGAGACTTGGACATGCGTTTTGGAGCGTTTGGAGCCAAGTGTCGCCAAGCGTTGAGTTCCTTGTCGCTGGTTGCCGTTGTGGCAAGTTCTTTGGGCTCGTCTGCGTTTTGCCTCGTCGTCGCTGGCGGCGCGTGCAGACGGCTGAGCCTGTTTTAATATGCCAACAATGACAATCAAATGTCACCTCTGGTGCGCCATGTCTAGACGCAGCCCGACAACAACAGCAACATCAACAGCAACAGCAACAACAACAGCTGCACAGTTGCAGCTAAAAGAAATTGCATATGCTGATTGCAACAACAACAGCAACAGCAACAGCAACATGAGGCAGTAAAGAGCAAACAGCAAACATATAAATATGTCATTTGGCTCATTATAAAGATAGCAAACAGCGCTGACCAGAACTGGGAGATTGCTGCTGCTGCGCCCCCAGAGCGGCAGCAACTGCTGCTGTTACTGTTGCTGTTGCTGTTGTAGTTGCAGTTGCAGCAGCGACGGCGTCACATTTAAACGTTTAATGATAATTTATGAATGTTGTTGTTTTTTATTGCAACAACAATGCCGTAAACCAATAAATCTTAAGGATCACATAAATCTTGACGCTAACTGCGCTGCTGACGTCGCCGTCGCCGTTGCTGTTGCCGTTGCCGTTGCCGTTGTTGCCATCGCCGACGCAGGCTTTTGCCAAGCCATTGCAAGCTGCAACCAAACAAACGTGCAAACAATAATTCGCAGGGTTCTGTTTTGGCTCTCAACCTTCTGGGGCATGCACTTGATCAAACGGCGGAGTTGCACTGACAGCAGCGCCTTGAACCTTAGGCTGATGGCTCTCCTTGCCTGTGACTGTGACGGACTTGCGGTCCCACATTGGTGAATGTGTGTATAGACACCTATTGGCCATTTACGCATGCGTTTTAGAAAGGCTTGCCAGGCTAATTTTTTGTTTGTTTGTTGTTGTTGTTGTTGTTGCTGTTGCTGTTGCTGTGCGTCTTTTCTGTTGCTGCCGCTGTTGTTGTTGCTAATTTAATTTTTGCTTTTCATGGTTCGTTAACATATTTTGCTTATAAGGATTTCCCGCTGCTGAGCAAAAGAAATCACTAGCTGATCAGTGGAAACATGCCGCCAGGTAGCAAACAGGCACACAGGTTGCATCGGCGGCTTCATTGTTGCAGGTGCATGTTGCCGCAACAATGCCATAAATTGTGACATTGGCTGACTTTTTTTCGCTTTTTACTCTCCCCTCTGCAACTGTTGCTGCTGTAGCTGCGCGCTGCCTTGGCTAATTCTTTTTTGTAGTGCAGCAACAAACAACAACAGCAAAAAAAGACCAGGGGATAAAACGAACGAGTTTTGGCATTTACGACTCACTCACTGTGCGGCTCCTGTCTTCTGCTGCTGATCTCTTGATGCAGTGCAGCCAGCAGCCAGCAGCCAACAGCCAGCAGCCAGTAGCTAAGAGCCAAGACCTCAGAGTCAACGGTAGCTTTTTTCTATATATATATATATATATATATATATATATTTTGTTTAAGTTGCCGCATTATGTTGCTGCTTAATTGGTTATAAATTAATTAAACGTCGATTAATAATCCGGCTTCTTGTCAGTTAAACGCCGCCGACGCCGTTTGCTGCCAGTGGGAACAAGAACAGCAGCAGCAGCAGCAGCAGACAGCAACAGCAACCACAACAGCAGCAACAACAACAACAATAGCTAGCCAAAGCAACTGGCCAAGAAGCTGTCTGTCTTTCTGTCCAACTGGCTGGCTGCTTGGCTTGGCTGGCTGGTTGGTCCAGGGCTTCACTTTCCGAGCCACGTGATGAGTTGGCAATAATGAACTTGTTGTTGTCGCTGTTGTTGCTGCTGCTTGTTGCTGCTGCTGTTGCTGTTGGCTTGAACTTTTCCCTACAAGCTGGCGCAACAACAACAACAACACATTAATGGGCCAGGCCAGTTGAGGGCAGGCCAGAAAAAAGTCTGTGTAAAGTCGATGCTGGGCATTCATGGGTCTGACTTTTGCCATATCAATAACCATTTGGGCGTTTAGGCTTGTCAGCTGCTTGTCAACGTAATTGTTGTTCTTGTGCCTTGTGAATAAAAAGTTGATAAAGGCAAATATTTACTTTTAAAGTGAATAGATTTCAAATTAAAATAAGAAAAGAAACAACTATTAATATTATTAAGATAGATGACATCGAGACAGATCATCAGCACAATATGAAATGATAGCTAGATGATATAGTAATCCGATATTGTCCAAATATTATAAATATAACTGTTGAGCTTTGCACTGACAACTTGTTGAACACAAATGTTGTACGGACAAAATCGAGTCCTTTAATCGAATATGATTATATATATGGGATATATGTTACAAGCTGCAAGACAAAATTAGAATACAGAGTTGAATTAAAGAGTTCGAAAGAATATAAAATGAAAAACGATGGCAAACTGTGTAATATTTGCATTAAATCTCTTAATAAACATTTCATTATTTTATATATAATTAACTTTTTTGACGACTTATGGAAGAGTGAAGTAATGAAAACTGAACAACAGGGAGTCCCTGGAAAACTGCAACTCTATCATAAGTCGGACATTAAGCTGGCAAATTTGCAGGCAGATTTGGCGCCAGTTTTTAAACACAAAAGTAAAGCTAATTGATGAAATTGAGAGCTCCACGAAACAGAAAGATTAGCGATCAAGTGGAGACATGCAAACCCCAAATAGCAGCTCAATTATTCTCCAAGCTGGAGCAAAGTAAGACGAGTGCAGAAACTCAGCTGGCTCCAAGAGATCAACTACTTGCCAAGTGCAAAGAACAGCAAATTATGGCCGATAGCTGTAGACCCTTCAGTGATTCACGACTCCATATGATAAGGTTGGCTGGCACTCGACCCTTTCGTGGGGCATGCAACCATAGCATTGAAGGACCCGTCTGGATGGGCTCAGCGCAGAGAGTTCTGCATCTGCTGACGAACAATCTGCCGCATGAGCTCCTCATCCATTTGGTGGTTGCTCACTTAGTGATCAGCTTCATGCGATATGACAACTTTCGTATTGGTGGCGAGAACACCAAATACGAATTACTCTCACTGGGCGAGATTTGGGGCAAGGTCCGCTATTCAATTCACAGCCTACGATTCTGCCAACGAGGGAGAATGGAAATTGAGCTCAACTTTCCCACGATGCATGGTGGTATACAGAATTGCTCACATCTATAGCCATATACATATCAATCCCGATTATTATTATGGTGTAGGATATATTTTAGTCGGGCACACTCGACTATAACATTCTTATTCATCGTTCAATTATGGGAGACGTAAAATCTCACAAATATAAATGAATTTAGAGTTAAATTGGACAACTGATAAGACTTTGTTCACCAGAAAAAAAAACAATAAACAAAAATTTATGCATAATCAATTAAGGTTTCTGCGGCTTCTAATCGGATCTGCATTTCAAGTTCTTTTTATGTAAACGTATAAATAATTTTCAGTAATGTATTCAGTTTAATTATATATTTCAAGTGAAACACAATTTGAGTATTTCATGAAAAATCATTATTATGGGCATAAAATTGTATTACTCACATTAGCTGAGATTGCATTAAAATACGAATTATGAATACCCTTTATACATATTACAGTGCAGTGGTATGCAGTGTCCCTTTGTCAGTTATTTCCGTGTTGTTATTATTATGGTCAGAGTCTGAAACCTTGCACTACTGGCTCTCTAAGGATAAACTCTTAAAATGAATTTCGATTTAAAAAGGTGTTTTCAAATTTAAGTGCAGTTTTGATATGATAAAAAACCATTTATAGTAAGATGTTGCTTTTGAAAATCGAATCAGTTTTGACAAAGTTATGGCTGTTTGAAAACTTGCCCAAGTCGTTTTTTTTAAGGGTAGATTTCTTACAACAGTTTCTGCCTCAGATTGCATTTTTAAATTTAAATGCCATACAAATCTGGAGGTCAAACCATTTGCAAAAAGATATTTCTTTTCAAAATCGTTTCAGTTTTGATCAAGTTATGACAGAGAACAATTTTAATGCGTTTAAGTAGTTTTGAACATAATTAAAATGGACTTTTAGTAGTGGTAACAAGCCATGGTAAAAGTGCTTGATAATTGTTAAGATGATACGCATATTAGTTGAGGAAGTAGCCGGCAGTCAAGAATCGAGTTTGAGTTCTTTGCTGTTTGCCACATTCTCAAATTGTGGAACAGCTGATGTTGTGGATGCTGCTGCTGCTGCTGGGGCGAGTGCTCTTTAATCTGACAGCTATTTGATGTGATTGTTGCTATTGTGTGTGAGTGAGATAGCTGCACTGAGAGAGAGAGAGATGAGTGAGAGAGAGAGAGAGAGGGAATGCAGCTAGCTGTAGTTGATTTCAACACTTTGGGCCGCATTTCCACTCGAGGCGACAACCAAGTGATGCCTTTTGTTGATCGAGTGCTTGCTACGCACTCCACGCACTTCACCAAACAACACACATACACACACACATACACACACAGAGCAACAACAACAGCAACAACAATGGCAACAACAATAAACTGCTACATATTCCACGCTACTTTAAAGCGCACGAATCGAACGAAATACGAAAAATACGAGTGCTCATAATAAACGTATTTCTTTTTTTTTTAATATTTATATACATATATATATATATATATATTTGTTTTTTGGGCAGTGGCGATTAAATCACGGCCCGGCCCCAGATCCAAACAAGGCCAAAACACAGGCAGAAGAGACGAACGGCAACAGCTGCTGTTGGCCCGATTCGCTGTGTAGGCAGCCGCCTCGGACTTTTTGGTTGCGGCTCTGACTTGGTTGGTGCTTGGAGTAGGTTAGAGTGGAGTAGCGTCGAGTGGCGCGTTCAAGTGATTGTTAACCCATAGACGGGTCGCATAATGAACCTAGAAATCGCGAGGCGGCGCGCACTTTCTCACGTTTGGCAGCGCCTGCGCCTGCGTCTAGGCAACATGGCCAAGACAAGTGCCAAAACGCCAGAACTACACTCGCAGAATAAACGTTGCTTTTTAATAACACAAAATTATGCAGTTAACACAAAATTATGCATTTAACTAGAGGTCTGTGATTAATCAACTGTAAGTAGAATCTTAGGCCAAGTTTAGTTTTTACTACATATTCCCTCAGAATATCTTAGGCACACTGAAGATAAGATACAACTGCAAAGCCTCAATCTAACTGCTGAGACTTAAATTTTACTATAAACATTAAAAGCCGACCAACTTTTTCCCAAAAAAGCTATATGATATAGTCCACCGATTTTAAAGATTTTGTATTAATTAATACGCATATTGGAAAAGTCTGTTTAGGATAACTTGGTAGCAGAGGAACAGACGCTGATGGTTATAATGTTGATCAGTAGATCGGAGACGTCTCCTTCAATATTTATAATATTCCCTGCAAGTGTTTAAAAGCGAAATAAATAGCTACAAATTATATAATGAAATAATTAGATGCTGGAAAGTGAAGCTAGTCGCATTTGGCACTATCTTAAAAGAGAGTCATATTTTTGCAAAGTGTACGACAGAGCAGGCTCTTTAACACACATCGGCACACACACACACACACACACCAACAGCACACACACACACACACACACCAACAGCAACACACACGCACACATTGGTAAATTAAAGTAAAGGCTGTAAAACGTCAAAATATACGAGCGCACAGCGATTTAAACTGTCAACGCGGCCGTAAACATTGCCAGCGAGCGAATCTGACTCCGACTTCGACTCCGAGTCGGAGAGACCAAAACTGGAACTCGCAACTTGACCAAAGTGCCTGACTGCCAGTTAGCCAGTTAGCCAGTTTAGCTTAGTGGCTCACTAGCTTGCCTGCCTGCTACTTGCCACACAAAATTTGCTTATGAGCAGCGCAAACTGCTTGCTGCTGCTGCTGCTGCAGCTGCCGTTGCTGCTAATGCGGCTCGTAAATCCTGGCCAAGCTAACCAACTTGGCCAGCTAACCGCTTGGGGTGATTCGTGTCTGCATTTTTTTGTTTCTGTTTTTTTTTTTTTTTTTGTGTTTGCTGAGTGTGTTTTCTTTTCTTGCTCAGCCTTTTTGCCGCACGGCGCCTGATGAATGTTGTGATGTGGAACAGTTGCTGTTTGTTAGATTTACGCGCCACAATTAACGTTCTAATCATCGCAATTTGTAAGCCACACTCCTGATAATCAGCATACAAGTCTATTTAAATGCAAATCCACCTGCTCTTTTTGAGCATTTCAATTGGCAATACAAGTTTGTAGTTGGTCTATTTTATATATTATAAAATTGTACTTCTAAATAAATTATATTTTAGATTAAGCAAACTAATATTGATTTGAAGTAATAATGAGATTTTGTTTATTTCTGGTACTTTCAGCAGTATCATTTTTTAATTTAATAAACATTCGTACTTCAAATATTAAAGAAATGTTCGACAGATACACATTTTTCATCCTAGTTTCATAATTAAATATGCTACAAATAGTCAAAAATCCAGAGTCTATATATCATATACCATTTTCAATTTAGCATCTTCTAATATTATCCATTTTGGCTCTGTATGTCGATTATCTTAATAGATTTCACTCATTTAAGCCCCAAAATGAAAACAAAATAATCTATTTAGTCAAGCTCCGAACCACATAACCTGCAAACACGCACTTAAGTCAGTTATAAAAGCTTAGCGTGGACCGCAACCTATTCGCAGTGGTGCCATAAAAAAGCTCATTTAATAGTTTTTTAACTGTTTTGCACTCTTTTAAGCGCACTCCTTGCTTCCCTACCCCTTGCCAATCGCATTCTCATTGCCCTTGCCCAAAACTCACACACAAAAGTTGGTGTTGTCATTAATTTTTAAACTTTTTTTGCCCGACGCATTGTTGCTTAACTAATAAAACTAAACTAAGCGTAAATACTTGCAAGAAAATGCGGCGCTACGAAAAGAATTTCTTTATTGTCATCGTTGGGGACAATGGTCCTTATTTGTTCTCCTTTCCCTTCCACTTCCCCCTTAACTAAGCTCAGCATGTGTGCGTGTGCGTGTGTGTGTGTGTGTGTGTGTGCTAAACTTTAAATTGTCCAATGTTACGTGCTTCGCATGCGGAGTTCATAAATCCAAGCGTTAAATGTAAACATCAACAGTTGTGAGAACTTCCAATTCCAACAACAGCAAGAACAACAACAACAATAAGCAAAACTTGCAAAGTTCAAACGCAAACTAATGCAGCAACAACCAGAACAACAACAACAGCAGCGACGGCAGCTCAGAACAAAAGGGAGCCAAAGTTACAGTTATCCTCTACCCGCCGCCTTGCACGCAAACTTGTCAGCCACTTTCACCGTTATGCGAGAGCTTTTTTTGTTGTTGTTCTTGTCACGTTTAATGCGCGATATTTGCTATTTGTGTGCGTATGTCTGTGTGTGTGTGTGTGTGTAGCGTGTGTGTGCACTGTTGTTGTTGTTGTTGTAACGCATATGAAATAAACTTCATTTTGTTTTCAATGGCCATAATATAAGCAAGGGCTTTAAGCTCTCTCCCGCTCTCTCTCTCTCTCTCTCTCTCTCTCTCTCTGCCTGCTGCTGCCTTTCTTTCTCACTTATGCGTCCAGTGGTAATGACCTAACACACACACAGCCGCAAACACCTAGACGCCCACACAAGGCCTGACCTTCTGGCCACATGCACATGAACTGGATAAGCAAGAAGAAAGAAAAAACAACAAAAAAAAGCATGCTTGTTGCACCAGTTCTAGCCCAGGCTTTTATGCGACGGGTTAAGTTTCCTGCCAGGTGATAACGATGCCAAAGTGGAGCAAGATTTATGCACACGCCCACACACACACACACACACACACACACACATGCAAAAATTTGCAGATGACATGTCTAAAATGCTTGGGCTTAATTTCTGTGATAAGCGCTGCATTTAATTAATAAATTAATAATAATTGTAAATGGAGTGCACAATTAATTCTTTATTAAGTAAATTAAAATGTATGCTTTAAAAAATGTTGATATATGCCTGAATATCTGACACATCTGCTTTTAAATATTCAGAAGATATACAGACGACTAATTACAAATGATGAATCGACTACGAGCAAACTTATATACATAAAAAGCGTTTTAATACCTGAAAGTGTGTAAAGATTTGTATAATAAAGTTGTGCCAAAGTACGTAAAAGGCAAAAGGAAACATCTCCGACACCATAAAGTATATATATTCTTGATCAACATTAAAAGCCATAAGGAAGACGATCTCTGAGATTATTACTTATTTCATGTTTATTTTATCAAAAAGTGCTGACTCGATTAACTTGTGCTTTTATCAATTTCAATGAATGAACAAAAGATACATTCATAAATTTCCAATCCAACCCTACTTTTATTCTATATAATCGAACTATCTAATCGCTGTTATGTGAGTGACTATCTATGCATTATCTATTCCATTCCACATATATTTTCAAACACATTTAGAAGTAGCTACTTATATAAAGTACACATATCTTGTTTACTCCTTAGGTATTATCTCAAAGTATTTTTTAATACTTTTCATTGTTTTTAAATTAGCTAGAATTATGCACACCAATTGACGTCATTTGAACTTTTTAGATAAGTTCCCGAATTGACGTCGTTTGTAAAGGTAATGTTTCTATTAATTATTTTAGCAAATATTAACAATCACCAATAATAATTTGACCTTAGAGCTGAACTAAAGAGCAAATAAAGTATGGATTATAGCTGTACAAAAAACTCAATTAGCTTAATAGCTTGTGAAAATTCAGCTCCAGCCGGAAAATCGAATATCACAATTTGTATATTGATTTGTTACTGCGACAAATAAGTAACACATAAATATTTAAACAAAATTTTAAGCGTAATTTAATTGCTCTACAGTTATATATATATATATATATATATATAGATACACACATATATATATATACACATGCATGTGTGTGTCTGAACAAATATTGCTTTAAGGCATTTATTGAATGTCCATCAAGCGGCAAATGTAATCAAATATTTTGTGATAGTTATCAGCAATAAACAATAAACAAAAAAGGACAACTGCAAGTCACAGTTTTTGGTGCATTATTCAATTGTAATTTCTGCCAGTGAAATTTGTTGCTATTGTTGTTGTTGGTGTTGTTGCTGTTGGTCAATAAAGCGCCATCAAATCATTTATTTATGTATCCATGCTCGAACTTGAATAGACCACTTTGAGCCTGCCATGACATTCATTTATTGGCCATGAACCATGAACCTTCGTTCCTAGTGTGTCAACGAAAGCAAAAGAAATCGCTGCCTAATTTAGTTATTATTTACAACAAATACAAATAGACAAACAAACATTGCGACAAATTGGCATATAGCAAACAAAGCTCAACTCAACTCAACGGAATGTTGCATATTAACTAAATACAAACAATGGCCAAAAAGGAAAACAGTTACTCAACTAGCAGATACCTGCACCTGTCAAGTTGAATTTGCCAACTGATTTTGCTTACTTTTAACAAAATGGAAAGAAACCGACGAATCTGTGCTCGAAGTATATTTAATTTTGAGGATTAGGGAGTTTTAATAAATATAAATGAGTTAATATATAAGGTAATTTGATAGCTTCTTAGAGAGTTTTAAGAAAATAGAAAGGATTTAATATATAATTTAAAGGGTTCCTAAGGAAAATTCCAGTTGCAATAAGTTGTGACTACCCTATTATACACAAAGTACAGGTATTGTCATGTGCTGGGGATATGAGAGAGATAGCATGAGCGTGACAAGGAAAACAAAAGGACACACGTGTAAATTTTGACACTTGAATTGAAGTGACACCGTTGACTACTCCTGTTGTAGCCTGATGTTGTTGCTGTTGCTGTTGCCTGTGTTTGTTTTTGTGTTTGTGTTGCGCAAATATAAACAACAAATATTTTACAAACCAAAATGAAATTATTATTGGCTACAATTGTCTAAGGCTTATTGGCTTATTGGTGAGGCCATCAGTTGGCCCGATAATAGATAGCTGCTTAAGCGCAAATCTTATCGCCCAGACAGGAAATTCAAGAGCTTTCGGCTTATTCAATTAATTAAATATATGTGCTCAAGCTAAAATAGCCAGCTGCTTATAATAAATCAAGTGCAGCAACAGAAACAAAGACGTAAAACTGAAGTGATTTTTGGCGGGTGAGGCGACGGCTTTGCTGATTGGCTGCTTATCACAAATGCAGCTGTTAACACACTAACAACGCGCTGGCAACACACGTGCGCTGGCAACATGCAAATATACCTGTTGTTTCACACCCAGCTAGCAACATTTCAGATGTTGCCAGCAACATGTACGACAAGTATTCAAGCGAATCGCCGCTTGCCGTTCGTGCGCACAGCCGAAGCAGCTTGCCGTGGGGTGGGCTGGGGTGTGGTAGCCGTGTAGTCTGCTGCTGCTGGTGACTGGTGTCTGTTGTTGGCTACGACTGCTGTTTCTTTAGTACGTTTTTGTTACTCGCACGGCGAACAACGCGGCGCGCTTGCGTCTCGAGACTAGAACAGCTCTTTTTTTGGGGGAAAAGTGTTTCAGACAAATTTACGTTACGCCGATCGTCGCGCCCTGACTGTAAATGCAATAACAACAAATAACCACAATTAACAGTTACTTCAATATTGACAAACACATAATAGCACACAGGCACGTCAAAGAGCTAAAAATACGCAAAATGTAAGAAACCGGATTTTCTATGCCGGCTGCACAAACGCAGATCGATCGCATCGCATCGCAGTGCTTTGCTCTGCTTTGCTTTGCTTTGGAGAGAGGCTCGTCCGACTGCATTCTTTCTGCACACTCTTTGCACACTCTTTGCATCACGTGTTGGCTCCGCGCCCCCCCACCCCGTTGCCCCATCTAGCTGTCAAGGGAACACAAATGCAATATTTGCCGATCTGTCTCAAAAATAAAACTCGCTCAATTTCTTTTGCTTTGCCTTCTTCTTTTTTGTTGTTTAACGCTTTTATGAATTTTACATGGGTTATTTTTGTTGTCGTTGATTTGGCAGATGTTTAAGTGATTTGTTTTCTTTGTTCGTTAATTGAAGCGACATCTGATTATTAATAATACAACTTGATGCGCAAAAAGTGGCCTGTTACACAGTATTAATATAAAACATATAGGAAATTGCATTTGGTTACTCTTCACTTAAAATTCTATCGCATTGATTCATTTAACCCAATGTCAACGACAACAATCACATTAAATTCTATTAGAAAATAGACGCACAATAACTGACCTCGCCAAAAAAAAAAATCTGTTTTGTAAACAATAAATTTCAAAATAAACGAATTACTCTTTCGAAAACCCTTTTCGAATTAGTGCCAATTTTTATTTATGGTCCACTAAAAGTGCTCTCCAAATAGATATCATAAATAAATATCCAACTAAATACGCACACACACACACACACACACACCTACATACGCACACTTGTGCATTAGTGCAGTAAAATAGCAAATCATAGAATAGAAAAGAAAATAAAGTTGGGCGAAAAAACCAACTGCAAAGCAAAATCATTTTATTCCACATTTTCTTTTCATTCTTTTTTTGTTTCTTTTTGCATATTGTCCCGCCTACGCAATTTTGGACGGCGTCCGTTGATTATTTTGCATTTTGAGTGGGGCATATCGATTAGTATATTGACTTTGACTGCATTTCATATTCGTTTAGAGCACATTTTGTAATATATAATTTCATTTGTTTTAATTGACTTTATCACATTACTATACTTGAGCTCGTAATTATTTTCGTAATGATCTCTCTTCGATTAGAGAATAATTAATAATAATTGCATAATTCGCTTGCAATTAAACGCCATTTGCAGTTTATAAGTCATTATAGCTTGTATAGCAATAAAAATGTAAATCGTATTACAAGTCGCTTATGGGCAGGGTGTGTGAAATTTACTATGCAAATCATATAAATGATATACAAGAAATAATTTGTAGAAAAGCAGCGGTAAACTACAAAAGTACTTATAATTAATAAAATATACTTCGTTTATTCATTTATTTGAATTTATTCACTCTGCCTTGAAAACAATGTTTTTTCTCTAAAGTTTTCTTAGTTTTTTAATCTTTATTTAATGTATTATTCATTACATTATCTTCTAATCTTGCTTCTCATCCCATCTAACAATTATTGTTTCAACTGTTGATAAATTTCCCATAATTTAATTTAAGTATCTAACGGCTTGCCTGAGTGGGCAGCCGTATTGATTAAAATAATCAACATATTTATTGCAGGTCTTATAGTTGAGTGGAGAGCATTGTACTTTGCTCTCATTTGATCTCTGACAAGATCGAATTAACTTTTAAAATGCTCTCCCAAAAACAAAAATGCTGCCAAAAATCAAAAACAGCAAAAACAACAGCAGAAATTTTAAGATGAAACCAAAACAAAAACCATTGACGCTTTTGGCTTTCGCTTTCGTAGACGTTTGTTTTTTCTCTATTTTGTTAAATATTTATAGAATTTGTCGCTTTTTTTTGAGAATTTTTGGTTAATTGCGTTTCGAAGCATTTAAATTGCTAGCGGAATATAATTAATAAAGTTTATGAATGCCAAAAATTTGTAAAATATTTAAAATTTATGAATTAATGTAGAGGCAAACTTGCCGAATTGCCGAATACCCTTTAGATAAGTAGAATTTGTAATGAAGTTTATGACGTATTTATGGAGACGCCTCGCACCCCATAAAGTGAAGGTTTCTAAATATAACTGTATTTTTGCTTATAATCAATAGTATAGAAAAGATCGCTTGAAAGATGAGTTCCTTTTTTAAAAACTCTGAAGCAATATGAATGAAAAAAAAAAATGTTGAATTTACCAAGTGGATTTTATTTGCAATAGAGCACAAAATAGCTACTCTAACTAGTTATAGATATTGTTTAAATCAGATATGAATAATGAATATTTAGTTATATTCCCTTCATGAGTCATACACTGAATAAAAGTACCGAAATACCTATAGAAAGTGTATGTAAATGGTCAATAGTCAATATTTATTCGTTTGGGTCGAACTAGTAGCAATTAGTAGCAAGCTTTTGCTAGTTTTGCTAGTTTTGCTTCCTACTTAAAAAGTATTACATATTTGATTGTTGTCTTTTTATCTACGTTTCGCTTCAGACAATTGTCGCTGGAAAATATATGCATGTGATGATAGCAATTACATGGTAAAAGTGTGAACTGGAAATAAAAATAAAAAAACCAGAAGAACCCACAAGGAAAGAAAATGCATCGATGCTGTTGCAGTTGGAAGACGACGCTGACGCTGCTGCTTGCAGGTGAGTGGAAAATATGGTTCGATTTGGGATCAGAGTTCAAGTCCGATTTCTGAAGCGAGCGTCAATGTGTCTTATCAGTCAGTCAGTCAGTCGATCAGCTGAGCTGAGCGGCTGTCAGTCACTTTAATTGGCAGCGCCATAACTTCCGCCAATAGATAGATTAAGATTAAGATTGAGAGAGAGAGGGAGAGGGAGAGAGAAGGGGAGTGTGTGTGAAGGGGAGAGCGTGTGTGAATGCTCCGAAAAAGTGAAAAGTTTAAATTTATGAAATGCCAATTTCACTTACGCCCAACTTTATTACCCCTGACGCACATTTGCAACTTCGCAGTTGCAGCTGCCAGACCAAGCAAGCGAGAGAGGGACAGGGAGAGGGAGAGTGAGAGTGTGGGTGAATGTGTGTGTGTGTGTATGTGTGTGTGTGTGAGGCGGCAAGTCTCAGATTGCCTTTTAGCTTTCAACTCTAGAGCACACTATCCGAAATGTTTGTTTGCTAGCTTGTTTATTTGTCTCCTTCTGCTGCTTCTCTCCATCTTGCTCCGACTGCCCCACTCCATGCTCCCCTTTGCTCCTTCGCTCCTTTGCTCCCTTCATTCATTGTTACATTTCTGTACTCGAATTTCGCAACAAAATGTAGCGTTGCTGATGGCGGTCGTAAGGTCAGAGGAATGCGGCCAGGAGGAGTTCACAAAGTGCGCCGAACCACTTGAAATGCTGCATTTAACGTCGGAATTTTCGATTGGCGCTGCCAAGAAGGAGGAACTGGATAAACTTTGTCAGTAAGTATTCCCCACAACAGTCATACCTATGCAATTGAAGCATCAACAACAACATTATCACCATCAACATCAACAACAACAACATCATCATCAACATCATCACCATCACGACCATCATTTTGTTTGTTATCATTCATGCCACAGCGAGCTGAGAAAGGGCGTGCGTTGCATTCAGAGCTATACGCGTCGCTGCATGGATCTGCAGCAGCGAAATCAATTCAATAAGCTCTACCATGGCACCAATCAATTCATACGGGATCTGTGCAACAAAGGCGAGTTCCAGGAGGGTAAGTCCCCAGAAACCATTTCATTCGACAGCTGTAGCTAAGCTCGCCTGCCTCTTGCAGAGTATCTGAAGCATGCGCCCTGCTCGGAAATGGCCAAAAAGGATTTCGAGGTGTGCGCCAATCGCTACAAGGAGACCATGGTCTTTCTCAAACCCAACAAAAATCAGGAGAATCCCGAGAATGGCACGCTCAATGAGAATATTAAAACAATTTGCTGGTGAGTAAATAATTTACACTTCTATTTAATTTTATAATGCCCTGATCTGGTCAGTGATAAACCGTCTGCTTAAAACTAAAACTTGTTTCTCAGTAGCTTAAACACGACTTATTAAAGTTTTAAATTAGAAATGTTTGCTCTCGAATTTGTTTCGCTAAACTCGTTTGCAGTTCCACAATTATTTTTGATTCAGTTCAATAAATCGGTGGCCAACAAGTAGTATACTTATCTACTTAACAACCAGCTCACCTTGAATCGGTGTGAGTGTTAATATGTAAGAATTAGCTGAACTTATGCGTGGCTAAATGGCCTACATTTATTGGAAATAATATGTAAACGAGCTTACATTAAAAGATCTAGCTAAGAGAGCGATTAATCCATAAGTTATTTAAATACCAAGCTGAACATTTGGATAATAATGATATGTTTTCTATTCCACAGTTCTATAAATGAGCTGGTTGACTGCTCTGAAAATGCAGCGCGCAAGATTTGTGGCAATGAGGCGGCCAAGTTTACACGGGAGCTGGTCGATAAATACGCAAACAGTTTAACAAAGGTAAGCGAGAATTAAAATAACCCATACAGATCAATAAAAATGTAAATAAATTGTGATAAGAAACGTGTGAACAAATAACGAGAAAGAATGAATAATGTATACCTTGTAAGAAATAAACCGACCGATAGTTCCTATGAAAGCTATATTATAAAGAAGTCCGATGTTGATGATTATTTGTTAAAATGTGAGGAGTATGCCAAGTTTCCAAAGATAACTTCAAAACTGAGGGATCATACAGAGCTATATTGACTTGGATGGTGCTGTTGATCAAGAACTTATATCATTTTTGGTGTCGAAGACGTCTTCTTCAATGCTCAGAACGGAGTTATAAAAATGACTTGTCAAAGCTTTCTACTAATTTCTGGGCATATATTCTTGCCACTCAATTTCAGATATATTGCGAAGACTTCACGCGGCATCCACACATATGTCGCGATGGGGATGGCGATGGTGCAAGTGCCATAAGCCAAAATACTTTGGGCCTACTGATATCGGTGCTGTTGCTGCTGCTGGTCAGATAGATGGAGAGGATTGCTAACGAAAAACCAAAAAAAAACAGTTAAGTTTACTTTTGAACTGCGTTTATTGCAAGTTAGCAGACAAGCCAACAAAATATACACACACACACACACCACACCCATACACACATTAAGGAAAATATACAATAGTTAAGGTTTCTAGCAAAAAAAAAAAACAAAAAGAAAACAAAAAGAAAACCAAATATTTCGGTAATTTTACTAGGCAAGTTATTTGTTGCATACATTATGCGTGCTTTGGTTTAGGATTGCCAATGGAGACGAGGTGCGGCGTTGAATGATGAGTGTAGCCTACTTATAAAGTACACACATAAATATACATAAATGTTAAGCGTGTTATATAAACATAATGCATATATATACATATATATGTAACTGTACAGTTGCAGCCGGTTAGTTGTAGGATGGTCTTTATAGGTTTTAGATTAGTGTCTGCAAGTTGTATGTTGAACGTTTATTTCACAATAAAATAGCACAAATGTTTTTTGCAGTTGGCAAACAAAATACACAAAATCGAGTGCAATAATATGTTAATTGAGTTTCTCGCAATCAATTTGCCTCTTTACTTAGGTATATATTAAAAATTTGGAAACCAATAGCAAATTGTGAGCTCAATTCTAATCAAATGTTTTAGCTAAAATTTCAGCAGCTGGATTATGATTATGATGCACCCAAGCAAACATACACAACAAGCCGCAACACACACACACACACACACACACACATAAACACACCCACACATACATATCGGCAAATGAATTAAAGTGCATTTCTTAATGAATTTTATAATTATTTCTAAAGGGAATACTTAATTTAGCAACTACGTACATTATGTATAACTATTTATTCCAACTTTATAATAAAGTTGAGCACTTATTTAAAGACACCAAAATGTAAATATGCTAAAAATGTATTAAAGTTTACGGTAAAGAAAAAACTGAAAAACAAATTAATTAAATCGATATACAATAATGGGATACAAATATTGCAAGCATTAAAATACGACAAAACAAAAAAAAAACATTAGTTTAACTTAAACACTGTGAATATATTATGATTAAAGAGCCACATTTATTTTAAGTAAAAACTATACACACACAAAAAAAATAAAATAAAATAAAATTAACAAATGAAAACCAACACACACACGCAAAAAAAAGTAATAACAATAAAATGAAAATAAATTAACAAAAAAAAAAGGAAATGAGCGCTGTGCCAAATGTTTTTTACTGCAACGTGTGCCACAAAAAGGGAAAGGGTTAGCGCGTAGATAAGGGTGGAGAGAGGGGAAGGGGGGACCAAAGGGGTTAGGGACGTTAGCCAAGTTATGCGAGTCACCGAGAAGCATGCAACGCTTCTGCTGCTGCACAGCTATTCGCGTATGGCGCCCAAAAGTATGCTGCGCAAATATGCGAACATAAGCCGAGGAGCAGGCAGCAGCTGGACCACCCAAAATAATTTATGCTCTTATGCGGTCCATTCATTAAAGACCAGAGGCGTCGACACAGCCACCAACTGCAACTGCAACTCCAGCAACAACAACAACAGCAGCAGCAGCTCGGATTGTCACCAAGCAGCTAATTTATAGAGCTGCCACATGGCTCAAGCTCATCTATGTAAATCATATATACATATTATCACGTAAGCGAAATGCTCGCACAAATCTCATTTAAAATCTAGAAGAACGGCGAGACTTGAGAGATTATGGCCTATGTTAATATAAAACCTGTCAAAAGAATAAAGTGCTTAAAAAAACTTCAACAACCGAGATTTTATAGGGTATTCGTTATTGTAATCAGCATATCATTTACAAAAATCTTAATCACCGCTAATTAGGTGGAAGTCATAGGTATGAATACATTTCTGCTGATTATAATTTAATTTGAAGAATCCGGAGGCACATTTAGAAGATGAATCCAGGGAGTCAACTAATTGTGGGGCTTATAACCAAGAACCACTCTATACGAATCCGACAAACTGATAACATCTGGGAAGGAATGAAAATCAAAATATGAAATTGGCAAGTTCTTAACGGGCTTTGGTCAATTAAACCGAGTTGCAGTTTTCTACTTCTCAAGGATCGTGCATCAAGAAGTCTAGCAAGTAGATAATCTTGAGTAAAACTGTAGGATCTTTAAGGACCATCCTGATTATGGTGTTTCTCACGAGTGCTCAGCTTAAATCGAGATAACGTGTGTAATCTGCAGCAGTTCTCTAAACGGTTAACCCATAGATCCCACTAAGCAGAATCATCGTTTGTAAAGAGTAAGACTTTGTATCTTAGAAACAACACAAAAATCTCTTTAGTTGAATACAATTCATAGTATCTGCAAGCCAAGGAGAACATTTAAGTAGCTGACGAACATCGATCAGACAACTCAAAAGCCAGCAGAGTTCTCTAAATGTTTTCTAAAGATGTGAAGTGAACGCCTCAACGAACTCCCTAACTGGTAGATTAAAATGTGAAATCAAAACAAATGTTGATTAATTACAGCAATTGGCAGGGCAATCGCCTCCCACTTAAGTATAAAATAATTGAGCATTCAAAATGCCAGCTGCAAGAGAACTCAAGCAGTGCCTTTTTAATGCGGCAAACGAAAAGGGGAACATTGACAAGGGGCAAAGTGAGTGCTGAAAATTCATTTGAATGGCCAGTATCTGTATGAAGTTGCAGCATTTGGCACTTGCGGATGCAGCCCCCCCCCCCCAAAAATGAAGCGAACCAATGTGAATCGATTGAGTGGCAGAGCAGAGTGGAGGAGCTATTCCCTGATGGCCATCAGGTGAGAGAATCTTTCAGAATCTTTGTGTCCTCGACTGACTGAAAATGCAGCTCAAATATTTACCTTCCATTTTAAGTGGCCCACAACAACAACAACAACTACTTTGTACTGCTACACACACACAGCACACACACACACACACACAACAAGTCAAGCTATTTCCATTTTCATTTGTTGTGCAAATAGGCAAACGCATGACTCCAATTGTCTGTGTGTGTGTGTGTGTCTGTATGTGTGTGTCTGTGTTTGTTAATTCAAAGTCATATTTTGGACTGCTACCTTGAGCTATGCTCGTCATGTTGAGCAATTGGTTGCCCAAAGCAATTTCTGCTTGGGGCAAAAGCTTCTAAGCTACTTTTTGCTATCTACTTGATTTTTTTCCTTTTTTTTTTTTTTGTGGTGCATTTTAATTGATTGAAATATCTTTACGGCAATGGCAGGAGTTAAGTGCCTCAAAGCAAAAACCAGAAATATGAATACTCAAATACTCGAACTGCAGCACAGTTTGTCGCCAGTGTCGACGTGAATACCCTTTCCCCTGCATTCTTGCAGCCGCTTGCTGACACTCTATCTACCCTGCTGTCTGTCTGGGAGCTTAATCCACGCTTTTGTATACCCTGCACCCATTTAAAATGGGTGGAAGGGGCATATGAAGGTATAAAAAAGGAAAGCATGAAAACATACATTTTCTTGATCGGATCGATTTTGCCGTGTCTCTCTGACTTTCTGTATGGGCAAGCCGATCTCAGAGACTTACGAGCTAGAGACTTCAAATTCTGACTATAAGTTTCATTTATTTTATCGATAACTTCGCCTTGTGTCGCGAATATCGACATTAATCGATTTCTGATGGCAATAAAAGATAAGTAATTTCCAATTGAAATATAGACTGTACCCAGACACAACTGTATACCTTTCCTGCAAATGGCATATGAAATACAGGCACTACAGGAAGTCTACTAAGTATACAGGGCATCTCCCAGTCGAGCACTCCCGACTGTCGCATTTTTAGTTGTTTTTTATTGTAATCCTCTTTAAGCGGCAACAGAACGATTACAATTTGTATTGCCAGCGCTTTCGTTTTTGTATTCCACATTTCCGTTGCGACTAATCTGCAATTATGTTTTACATAAAAATCGTATCACATGCAACAGCAGCAACAGCAGCAACAGCAACAACAACAATAGCAGCAGCAGCAGCAGCAGCAGGAGCAGCAGCAGAAGCAAGAACAAGAACAAAGTTTTTGGTAAAGTTTTGTCCAGTTTGTTAGTTAGACTCTGCTGCTTGATTGTTAGCTTGTTGTGATAGTCATGAAAAAAGCACTAAAACTAACAACAACAACAAATATTATTAAAACAGCAGCTGCAACATGCAGCGTCAACTGACAGTTGCACAGTTCGCCAATGTGGGGCATGTGTGTGTGTGGGTGTGTGTGTGTGTGTGTGTGTGCGTGTGTATGTGTGTGTGTGTGCGTGTGTGTGTGTGAAAGAAAAAAGGAACTGTTGCCATTGCTATTGTTGCTTCAACAAATCAAAGTTAATTACGGAGACTAACAGACGATTATAGACAATTGATGCCAGCAGCAAGTTTTTTGATTCTCTGCAAACTTACATTGTTCTTTTTTGGGACAATTGTTGAGCATTTGGAATTGCTTAAACTGTCGTTAAACAATCCGCATAACTATTTCGCATTGATGCTACTAATTTGTAATTTTTCTACCATAATTGCAGTTCGCCAGCGAAGCGAAGGAGTTTTTTCTTTTTTACCCTATTCATTTGTAGCAGTAACAAAACCAATTTTGTATAATATTTTTAGGGCAGCTTGTTAGCTTAATAATTGCGCCCGAGGCGGAACATCATTTATCATTGACTTCAACTTCGTTTGGTTGCGGCCAAAATGAAAGACAAAAAACCAATGAAATACTCTTGTAAAAATTTAGCTTTTCAATTTCTATACGCCATCTGAGCTTTCAATATTTTGTCTCCGTATTCCTTCTCCTATTGAAATAGGAAATAGATATTTTTTGGACTGCAGTCAGAACTCAACTCAGCTGCAACTGTCGCAAAATGTTTGCCAACGATCAAAGCGAACGGTGGACACTTGAAAACAATTTGCAGCAGTGTGCCAAAAGCTGAAACTGCCTTCAGTTATGGCGCACAGTGTCGCTATCAAAGGACGAGCAGGACTACCACTACTGCCACTAGTCTTCTACTACCACTACTGCCAGGCGTTGCCGCTTTGCCACTGCAGTCTGACACCTCGACGAGGCGACTCAAAAAGTAGAAAGTAGCCCGCGGTGGCAGCGAGGCAGCCAACAAGTGTTTAGCATTTTGTTTCAGTGCAATTAAAACTCGCAACTCTGCTGGCAGTTGTGCTCGAGTGTTGCCGTTGTTGTTCTTGTTGTTCTTGTTGTCGTTGTCGTTGTCGACAAACAAACAGGCAAACAAACAACAAACAGCCACAAAAGACGCACACAAAGCCACCAGATTCAAAATACAACAAGAACAACAGACGGGTAAGCCTCTCAAAGTGCCGCGTTCCAACACTCGAGCGTTAAGCTACCCGCACCCATGCAACCCAAAGTGGTATATTATTTCATAAAAATATAGCTAGAAATAGTGCTCCATTAACAGCTTGTGTTTTGTTATTAATATGAATAAATATAACTGATGTTTGTAGTCTTAAATCAGCTTGGAAGTAAACAAAGATTTAATGTAGTTTATAGAAACTGTAGGAAATAAGTTAAATTGTTGTATATTGACTCAATGAATGATATTAATACGTTATTAACATTCTTAATCAGCGTCCTTAAACTAAGTGGCATTTAATGGTAGGTTTTATGGTAGAAGCACTTCACAACTATTCATAGAGACTTTAGCATGAAATCTCTCATGATTAACATGTTAAAGCTAAGCAATTGTAGGGTATTTTATAGTCAATCCTCTAAACTTCAACAAATCTCTGCTCGCTAGTTTTTTTTTTTTTTTATCTGTTAGCTGACATTTTTCGCATGCGGTTTGGAATCAAAGGCTGCGACGATGATGTTCTAAGTGCGCCTGGGGATATGCAGTTAAAAATGGCATTTGAGGCACATATGCGTATACGTAATTTATGAACGGGCTGTTGAACTTGCCAGTTGCCAGTGTATGTCTAACAGACAGCCAGACAGCAAGGCAGCCAGCTAGCACATGTTAATGCCAACACGCTTAATATGCAATAATGGCAGTTGCAGTTTCTGCAACAATCAGCAAAAAAACAAGAAAAGAAAAAAAACAGAGAGAGAGAGAAATGGCACAAAGATATACACAGAAAGTTGAGCAACATTTTTGCAATTTGGTGCAGTCAAAGAAAATGGCTTTCAAGGCTTAAGAATGGTATATAAGCACAAAATAATAATTAAATACCAAGTGCAGAGAGCAAAAGAAATAAAAAAGCAAATATAGATAAAAATATATGTATATATGTCTACATAAACAGATATGCAGACATGTGTGTGGTATACGGCATGGCCAGAGTAGGATATTAGGAATAAATACGCTTCAATTATTCAAAGCATGTAACTGATGAAGCAGAAATGCAGCAAAAGAAGCAGCAGCAGACGAGACATGTGCCTCACAGAAATAGTCCCAGTCAGTTTTAGTATTTTTGAGTGCAACGTGTTATAGATATGCACATTTACCGCAAGTGCGTGCAACTCTCTCTGTGTGTGTGTGTGGACATTGCCTATTATGCTACCAAATGAAAGTGGTAATAAATTGGACAAGATGTTGCAATAAACCACACCACGACATGCCATAGCATCAGGTCCCAAATGCAAATGCAACGCATGCAACAAAAGCTACAACAACAACAACAACAGCAACAGAAACAAAAACAACAACAGCAAACAGGCGCATAACCAAAAATGATTATCATGTACGCAATGCATTTGGCCAACAGCTGACGCAGCCGCTTGCAACTTGCCAGCCATCGATGGACAACCCAAACACAACGACCCATTTATCGTAGCACGCCCTCGCAACCACAAGCAGCAGCAGCAGCAGCAACAGCAACAGCAACAGCTGCCACAGCAGCAGCAGCAGCTACAGCAGGTTGGCCATTTAATCTGGCCAAGTGACTTGAAATTGAAAGGGAAATATCAAAGTGAATATGTTGACAGGCTGCCAGGGCAGCAAATGCCTCTAAATGTATCCAAATTGAAGCTAACGTTACCAAAACAGAATTTTTCCTAGCCATAAACAGTCAATAAATATTATAGTCAGTAGTACTTGGTACTTTGTGGTTTTAGAGGTAATATATTGTGTTAAAACAAGCAACAACGGTTATTTTAGGCAGACAGAAGTTAAACTGCTCTCTTCTAAAAGTAGTTCCTATGAAAGGTAGATAATATAGTTATCCGATGTTGCGCAGCATAAGAACTCGTAGATAAAGTGAGTTTGTTAAGCATAGCTATCAAAACAAAAATCGTTTCATACAAGAACTCAACTTTCGATCGACTACTTCCATGGCAGTTATCTGATAAAAGGATGGATATATGCCACGCATCATCAAGATAGCTTTAAAACTGTAAAACAAGTCAGGTTGAAACGAACAGACTGAAGGACATGGCTATATCGACTTATTATTATATTCAGATGTTTCCTGCCTCTGCAAGAATATATATAAAATAATTAACCTTATGTTTTTCAAGTCTCAACTGATAATTGACCTAATTTACCGCTAGCCTAAAATTAACTTATTTAATCATTTTGTTTTGTTACATCTTCGTATGCAACTTTACCTGCTGTATTTCCGTATATATTATTAAATTATTAAAACAATCGGCTCAGCTCCATAAACTGCAAATAATATCCCTATAAATTCACTTAAGTAAAACTTGGCAAAATATTTCAAAACTTTGTGCATTTTGTTTATTCAGAAATTGTAGCCACAACAGTTGGCAGAAGTGGTTTACTTGCGGCTATTATATCTTTAGTTTATAAACCAACTTCAAGTTCAAGCTCTAGAGTCTAGACTTAAGTTGATTAAAGCAGTAATATTTAAAGTTAAAATTTAAATATTTATGAAACAATTGTTAGACGCTTGATTAACTGGTTGCATAGAATTAACTACAAACACACACACACACACTGCAACAATTTGTCACTGGTGTTGAGCGAAAATGTTGGACTCGACTCTCTGGCGACATTTGAAAAGTTCTAAAATAATATAATTTTCAACGCTATGGCAAACTAACAAGTTCGACTTTGGCGCTGAGGAGCGAACGCTCGCTTGCCCCAAACTTTTGCCGAAGACCGGAAACTTTTTGGTTGCACTGTTGCAGCAACGGTGGACTTGGATACACCCACACATACATTGTAAAATATAAAGAAAGTTTTCTTAGCCTAGCTTGAAAACGTTGCGTTTTCAGTGGCAGCAGCCGCATCGACGTTGTCTTTGGGGAAATTAAACATTTTCTATTTGAAAACTTTGCAACGTGCAAATCTGGGTGTGTGCGAGTGTGTGCAACTGTGTGTGTGTGTGTGTGTCTAAATGTGGCCAAAAGCAACAGTTGCCTAACTGTGAACTATGCTGTTTCTAACGGTACGTTCCTGATCCACACACTCTTTTGTGTTCAGCAGCCTCCGCAATTGCGGAAGTAATAATTTTTTCTAATTCATAGCGACTTTTACTTGACAAATTCAGCTGCAAATTGTTGACAGATTTGTTTTGGCAACCAAGGGTGCCGTGAAATAGGTGGCAGCATTTAAAGTTTTTGTGCAGCGCTGCTGCTGTTGATCCTGGTCAGGGTTGCACTAACCTTTGGCTCAGAGTGCGCCAGCTGCGCCCTGTTTTATGCAACACTTTTCAGTTGTGTGTCTCAGGTTTGGTGCAGCTGGGGGGCCAACGATTCCAAATGTCAAGCGGGCGCCTGTCATAGGTGTTGCATATTAGATGGCTGCACTGCAACACCGCTGCCAAGTGCACCCCAAAGTGCATGCAAATATTTTTGTCAACAATTGTTTTGTTGCCCGCCAGCCAAAATGCTGGCCTGCGACTCTATTTCGCTTCTGGCATCGCTCGCTGTTCGCTGCTCGCTGCTCGTAACTGTAAACACCGCCCAGGGTCGTTCTTGCCGCCGTCGATGTCGCTGCCCCCTTGTTGAGTAATTGCTGCGCTAGTGAAAATTGGCAACAGTTGCCAACAGCGCAAGTGAAAGCGCGCACAGAAAACTAAGTCATTTCAATTTGGTAAATTTAAATTTTTAGCTGTTCTAGCTTAAGTTGCTTATAATCATTAAGCTGATTGGATTGTCTTAATTGAATGACTTATTTGACTATTTAGTGATTTATCTGTAATACTGTAAAGAAATAAGAAGTCTACTTTGGAACATTTCCAAGCTTTCCGCAGACCCAACAAAAGTGGAACTTAATCTTCCAAAGCCACAGCCACAAATCCAAAGTAAGTTTTTGACTTAATAGAAATACCTTTTCAAGACTTTAAAGTCCCATAAATATGTGTACACTTGTATGATACCTCTTTCTCATAGAATAGAGCAAAATAGAAGTTAACAGAGTGCAAAGCCAAATCAAAGCAATCATCGTGTGTTTGTTAATTCAGCTGGTGTCATGGCTATTGCACACAATAAAAAATAAAACAAAATGGAATCTATACAAAAGGTCGAAATAGTAGCAACGCTGTTCGTTATTTTTTCAAACATGGCCACAAGTAAATGGAAAATAAATTTGAGCATTGATGAAATGGATCGCAGGGCGTTGCGCGTTTCGATGCGTTGCATTTGTTTATTTTTTGATGCAGGTGCATGGGCATTATCAAATAATTCAGATGTAATCTCTTTTAATCTGACGAGTTGTGTGACTGGCAAAAATGTTGCCACTGTTTGACTCCACCAACTTCGTGTTACATTTCACCTCCCTTCCAGTAGTTCGATACGCTATGAATTCATTTATTTCGCCATTTTACTAAACAGTGCGCTGCATTAAATCTGTGGCATCAACACACACACACACACACACACACAAGCTTAAATATATATTGATAGAGCTGTCAAAAAATATTTGCTTTACACATTTTTTATGTGCATTCATTCAGTCGTTCACTCATTGATTGCCAGATACGAGTGTAGATATATATATATATATATAGATACGTATATTCAGCTGATTAAATGCACTCAAAGCGGCTTAGTGTAATGGACAAATCTAAGTGACCAACAAAAAATCTCTTCTCTGTGCGGTGACGTAAATTATAAAGCATATTTTGGTTATGAATTAAATAAGCACATTTGCCATTCATACTTAAACAAATTTAAACAACTTCTACAGCTGCGCATTCTAATAAAATTATTTTAAGTATCGAATTTTTTAAATATTCTGTTCAAAGTGAAGGTTTTTTTTTAAGGAAATGTTCTTCAATGTCAAAGGGAATTTCGAATTTGTATTTTAAAATATATATTTGACTAAAAAGCAGTTAGTTAGTGCATAATAAAATATATTTCCAACGCTTCCATCTTGCAAAAAACTACCAAAACAGCTTATTTTTGGGTTAGCAAAAAATGCTTAAATGGAAATCGATCGAAAGTAATTTTATTTTAAAAGTTTGTATAGATAGAAAATGGTTTTTACTCGCATAAATATAATGCCAAAGAGTCGCTTTACCTGTGAAAGAAAAGAAAACAATCATTTAAAATGTTGCTTTGGTTCAATATTGCACATTTCAAAAATGCAAATTGCTTGAGATTTCTTTCGGTCAAAATGTTTTCCATATCTTAGCTAAATATGCAGTATTCTATAACCACCAATTTTAGAAATATGTTCTATCCCTCTCTCTGTTTTGGCACACCACACTCGTGTACATATCATTATCAGTTGGCACAACTATGTTTGCCTTTGCCTGCTGACCCTCAGGCTCTGCACTAAGTGCGGTCAGCTCTGGCAACATTGCTGTGCCTCTCCTTAGATCTACCGCCCGCCACCCCTTCAGCAAACCATGCCCGTTTTGCTGCAAGTGCTATGCAAATGTGGACAGTTTTCGGTGTCCTTTGCATTATTCATCTTGCGGCTGTAGAATACAAAAAACCACTTGACCAATCTTTCGTTCGCACTTTGGCAGCGAGCAACGCCTTTGGGCCATTTACTTAAGTTAATTAAACTATGTTTTCCATGCCCTCAAATGTCAGTCGAAAGCCGAAGACAAATCGCTGTCGACAGTGGTATATATAGCGCGGTTGCTTAGCCATCATTTATAAGCAACGGAGCTGCATTCATTTGTGGCGCAACCGCGTGGCAGGTAATAAAGTTACAGCATCAGCAGCAGCACACGACACACACCACATATGAATCTGTAAACGGTAACCAGCAACTTTCAACGGACAGCTCTGGCAACTGGCAACTCTCAACTGGCAACTGGCAACTAGCAACTGGCAAATTCGGTTTTCCTACAAGGAATTTACACAGCAGCGCTTTTAGCGCAAATTGAAAAGTTTTTTTTTATATTTTTATACCCTATAATTTTATACCTAAAATGTGTGTAAAGAGGGTAACTTGAAGTTGTGCCTATGGATGTAAAAGACAGTTGAATGTATCTACAGCCCTACAAGGGATATGCATAAGCATCAGCAGAAACTATCTATCTGTCTATCAGAATTTTAGTTCGGCCTACAGGGTATCTGCTAGCGGAGTACTCTCAACTAGCACACATCACACTTGTTTCTTTTGTTAAGTTTTCATTGGCCATTTGTGCAGCAGCTTCTTGGCTGTTTGCAGCTCGGACAGCCAAAGACAAATATGGACAGTAAGCGGCTGCAGCAGCTGCAGCACAGACATTGGCACAAAGCCGTTCTGACCATTTATCAGTTCTATGTTATTGGCCCAAAAAAAAAACAACAGAAAAAAAAAATAAAGAGAAAGCAGAGCAGAGGAAAAACAAAGCGTTGCAAGTAAAGGGAGAAAGCCAGCAGCGAAAACAAATGCAATAAAATGCAATGTTTCTATTACAACGATTTACGTTCCACACACACTCATGTGTGTGTGTGTATGTGAGTGTGTGTGTGTGTGTGTCGTCATGCTTTTCAGCTAGTTACGGATTCTCCCCACGACAGTCCCTTCAACCCCTTGGCAACATTTTTATTGCCTTGAACAAATTTTGGGCGGCCAACAAAATGTTAGCAAAGTTTCACGGGTTGTTGTCCCGGCTATGAATTTAACTTGTTGTTGTTGTTGCTGTTGTTGTTGTTGTTTGTTAACTAGCACAACTTAAGATAAGCATTGTTGTTGTTGCATTTGTTCCTTTTGTTAGTATTGCTGGACACTCGCATTTATTTCTTTTTGGCAATTTTAATTGCTGTTGAACTTGGTGTTGCAGCAACAACAACGACAATTACAACGAGAGCAACAACATTAATGACAGCAATTACAACAACAACAACAACAAGTGGTCTGGCGTGTGTATGCCATATATTTGATTTAACTTGTTGGCGCTAAAAGTTTGCACAATATTTTATTGCAACGCGCCAATAAATTTATTTTTCCCTTTAAAAACTATTGTGGGAATTTAGAGATTTGTAGCGCACATTGTTGCAACACACATAAATACATATATTAGCAACATGCATCAATTTATGGCATTGCCAAAACAATATGAGCTCATTTCTATATATCACAAAAATCAAAACATATAACAAATTGTTAGTATTTAAATAATTGCTATGAGGCACAAAACGACTTCCTGTAAATCACAGTGCCGTAATAAATGTTTTACTTCAATTATAATGATCTAAATTTAAATCGAATTTATGGAGAACCAAATACAAACGATTAAAGTTACATACCTGCTGACATTTGTCTGTCATTATAAGTTTAAAAAAACCAACTGATATATTATATAATAGTTCGATGTTAATCATTTTTGGCAAGGGTTTGTAAATAGTGTAGATTGTAGCTTGATTGCTCCTTCAGTTGTATATTTTCTTTTAGCTTCAGTTTAAAATTTGTATACATTTCACTTTTAACAGGGTATAGAATATAATCCAAGAAATGGTATGCACATTCATTAAATTAGTACACATTCGGTGTGCTACCACGGGTTGTGTAGTGTGATTGATGGTGATTGTCATGAAGCTCATCAATTGTATTTTGAAGCCAATCCGCGAAATATGCAACATTGGCGTACACACCCGGAAATCCGGGCTTGGCGCAACCCTCACCCCAGGAAACAATGCCAACCAGTTCGTTGTTGGAGACCAATGGGCCACCAGCATCTCTGCCGCATGCATCCTTACCCTGATCGCTGGCACAGATCATGTCCTTTGTGATTGCCCAGCCAACCATCGAATACTTTGACAGGGCACAGTTTGCACGATTAATTATTTTCAACCATACGCCCCGCAATTGACTTAGACACCCACAATCTCTGTTGTATTTGGTAGCACCCCAGCCCGAAACAAAAGCATCGGCTCCATTTGCCGGATACTCTTTGGCGATTTGAATCGCTTGAGCCACGCCTCCAAGTCGAAGCGGTCGAGCCAATCGCAATAAAGCAATATCATTTTCATGGGTCTCCTCGCCAAAGTGTTGGTGTATAATAAAATCGGAGACCTTCACAAGCTGGCCACCAGAATTCCACCTGGAGGAACCAGCGCGCACCGTCAACTGTTCAGCGGTTGTATTAATCAAGCATTGAGCAGCTGTTATAATGATATCCTCGCTTATGATGGAGCCACCACAAGAGAGTTCACTGTGATTCAACAGGGCCACCTGCCAGGGTGCATCCTCAATCCAGATGTTTTTGCCATTCACGATGCGTGATTGCCCCATCTTCCTGTGCAGTTCAAACGCATCCAACAGAGTTAGCCCCGAGCAGAGCACAACCAACAAAGCCAAGTACAACCACATCTTAAAGTAGAAATTCTTCTTTGTGAAAATTGAGTGTAAAACACGCTGCTTTTATAGCACATTTCAATTTTTATCAGGCACTTGACAGGCCGTTAGTTATTGTGGCTTATCGGAATTGACTTCGAGTCCGTTTTCTAATTAGAATTCTTAGTTGTGCAGTTGCAAATATCTGAGATTATAAATTGCCGACACTTGTTTAGCAAGTCATTGCTGATATGGAGTTCAATTTTGCATCAGTGCGTAGTTCGTCTAAGCTATATAAATTAGTAGATTTATAGTAAAATAGGGGAAGAACCCAACTTAGTGCATGAATAATGATAAAGCTTTAACGAGCTTTTGGCAGCTGACATTTCGGCACGTTCCAATTAATTTCAAAGATATTGCATAAGGCTATATGCCATATTTTTTCCGATCACCTGTAAATATGGGATAGGATTCGGTGGTACGACTTGTTATCTAAAAGGCAGCTCAGTTGTGTTCATCAACAAGCAGAGAAGTCTGTTGGATTTTGTTTGGCTGAAGTGGCCTACTCCCTTAAGGCGTTCTCTGTAATTTTCACAGTTTTGCAATTGCTCTCCAAGAGTATCTGTTGTAAATAGCACAAGCATGTAAAATATTGCAATTTCTGAAAATTATTGTAATGCAAATTCCACTTTTAATGTGATTTTAATACAGCGACCAATTGATTAATTGAATTTGTTATGCAAAACAATTTTGTAGTGAGGCGTGTTTAATTTTTTTGTATTATGGCATACGTTTTGTAATTTTTCTCTTTTTCTATTTTATTGCTTATTTTCGGACAACAATTAAATTGTTGACTGGTTCATTTTAAATGTTGCGCATACAGGCAAAGTAATGCGAGCTGTCGCACTCGACGTATGCGTAATGTGAGCGAAACATTTAAATTAGGATTAGTACTTTGACTATGTATGAGAGGGCTGGGAGAGATAGTGTGTGCGTGCACATTAAAATCGAAACATATGCAGAAATTGCAATGCATATGGCCAAATCGGCGTAGTGTGCGCCATGTTACCAACTAGATATATACGTGTATAATATATTTTTGGCCAGTTGGCGAATTTGCTTCTTTACGCAGCGGGCATATTGATTTCGGACAGGGAAACATAAATTAATGCAGCTGCTGCAGCAGCAGCCGGCGACCATTTTAACCATTGACCATTGACCAGTTTGCCAAACAGTTAGAGCAGTTATGGCCCTCCTCCCCTTTCGCCCACTTCCCGTCTATTCCCCCGGGGTTTGCAGGCACGTCAGCGGCTAGAACGCATTTTAAAATTATATTACTTTGAATGGCTTTTTAGAAATTAATAATTACATATGACAGCATATGCATGTGTGCGTGTGTGTGTGTGTGTGTGTGTGTGTGTGTGTGTGTGTGTGAGCGTGATTGCGTACGTGGCATTTAATTTTTTATATGCAACCGTCTGAGTGCGAGCTGTCGACGAGGCTTTAATAGTCAGTTAAATTTCACAAAACTGCCAAATGTTTCTAAAATTTGTGCAAAATTTGAAGGGGAAATCGGAAGCGGAAGAATCTAATGGCAATATGTAATAATTCATTAAATTAATCATGCATAAATCTGTTCATTGTTACATTTACTAGTTAGCTCGATTATTAAACTATTTGATTAGTAATTAAGCTCTATTTGCAAAGAGGAAAGCAATTAATTCACTTTTATAATGTTCAAAAAGTTTTTGCAAAGTATTTTACTTATTTATAGCTTTTGGGGTAGATAAATTCTTCTATGAATGTTTGTTAATTTGAAATTGAAAAGCATACTTACTAAAATATTCCCATCGATTACAAACCATAGAAAAATATGTCAAAAAGAAATGCTTCACTTGAGAACTTACTCAAATTTTACCCTCAATTAAATGGCTTAAATAAAATGTGACAAATATATATTCTTTACATTTTTCTACAGCTTATTTGCCATTTTTTTTTATATTTGAAGAACTTTTGCACATCTAGTGAAAATTTCCTTGGCATTTTTCAGATATTGTACTTGGCCAAAATCGGTTAGACAGGTTGCAGCTGTGGCCTTCTCGGCCAACTTCCGTCTGTGTGCCCATATCACATGTTGGCTTTATTCTTTTTATTTATTTCCTTCGCTTAGGTCCCCATACGCAAGCCGCCAAATGTCTGGCCGTTTGCTGTATTCCCACTACTTTTGCCCATTATTAATTGCTAACGTGCGCTGATTTCTTTGCACTACACTTTTTACGGCTTTCTCTCGCCGCTGTTGTTGCCTGTTGTTTTTGCTATTGTTGTTATTTGTTATTTGTTGCTGTGTTCGCCTTTGGCTTTTAGCAATGCTCGGCATGTTGTCTGCTCGTAGGTTGTCTTGTCTGTTTGGCTCAGCAGTGACATTCATGCACCGGCGAGCAACTGGAACAGGGGCCAACAACAGGGAGACGGGGAGCGAGAGAACTGGTGGCCAGAGTGCCCCAATACGGCAATAAATCAATGCGAACTTGTAGTCAATATCCGAGCGATGGCGGCTTTTTAAAGTCACTTTTAATGCACTCGCCTAATGGGTATGCAACACTTTTTTTTGCTGAAATATACGAAAAGAGTTGAAAAATTCGAAATGTAGTTGATAGGAGCTGTAGAAATGGAGTTCCTGTTTCCATGGATGTCTTGCGACCATCTATTACGACTCTAGCTTAAAGTTATAGTTAAGCTATGATATAATGCAGAAAGAGAAGGGCTTTCTTTACGATATATATATATATAATATATTGATAGATTTACTCACAGTAGAAAACACTTGATATTAACAAAATCTGGAATATGTATGCTGAGTTGAGTTGTAAATTCAAGCTGAGCTTATTATTTATATTTATTCTTTTTTTACATCAGTGGAAAGCCTATAATCAGAAAATGTCAGCTGTGTAGAACGAGAACTTTGAGAAATGAAGTCAATTCAGTTGGTTTAGTTCGGTAAATATGGCTTAGTTAGGACTATTCAAATTAATCATTTGATAATTTAAATTTTTCCATTTATTAAATTGTTTCTTCGTGTTAATTAAAATTTTGCAATATCAGATAACATTATAAAGCGAGAAAAAATCTCGCCCTATTCACATTCTAAATCCTTTACTATGTTCATGTCAAAACAGACAAGCGACTGATTACAGTCAATTTACAATTAAATACGTTGTAATGTCCATGTTTACGTATTTCGATTCCATTTGACTTTGATGACGCATCGAACGCGATTCGATTTGTATTTGTATCGCATTGTTCAGCATTGCGTGTTTGCATAAAGTGCACAAAACATATGCAAAAATAACAAAATAACATTAGAGCAACATTATATGGGATTATAGCCGATTGTTTACATTTGAAATGTACAAAATATAAGCACAATTTCCAATGAGCGCACTTAGCCATTATTTGAATATGATTATTTAGTATATAATATGCATAATTACTTTTCGGTTCAGTTTGCAATTACGGGAAAACTAATAAAATGTGAAAAATAAAATATGTTTAAGTATTTTGAATACACTGAGAGTTAATATTATGGAAACGTATGAAATCGTAATCAACTCTACAAGGCACAACACAATAAATATAAATAAATGAAATTGTAGTAAAAAAAATGCAGATTTTTATTTAAAGCACAACTCAAAGCCATAAAATATTTATATATATTGAGTATATGGCAATTTAAGCAGCTGCGCTTCGAATCAACTTCACAACTTATTAATTATTCTCTTTTAATTTAATTTGTATGCTCTGATTCGAATATCAAAGTAGAAAGCGCAAAAATCGGAATATTCAACAGATATTAAATGCGACAAGAAATTGTATGGCACAGAAAAAAAAAAAACATGAACGCAACAAGCTGTGTGTGAATTGTTATTGAGAGCCGACCGACAGCCCACAAACAATGCAACTGCCATTGCAACTACCACTCTGCCACTGCCATTGCGAGCTACCACTCTGCCACTGCAACACTAACAAGCAACAGCAACTGCAACTTAGTTACTTACAGTGGTTTTAACGTGGACAAAGAACAAGCGTACGAGCCAATGCCAACAAAGGCCAATCTCCAAATATATTGAAATACAAGTAAGCTCCAGTCGAGACAGCTCGACAGGCAGATACCCTGAACTAGAGTTTACTTGAGCATAAGCTGTACTTGTCTTAGATATTCATTCACACACTTTGTGTGTGTGCGTGTGCAATTTGATAAATATGAAAATAAATTTCCTTGAAGTATATCTGAACCGATCTTTATTATGTTAAGCATGTATAGCTTATGAGAAAGATATAACTATAACAATTGTGGTTTTTATTGTTGTCTGTAATCGATTCTTATCGATATTGGAGAACGGTGAAAATTATCGATAACATAAAATAAACGTGTTCTGATTTATGGGCAATAGTTTTTGAGATAGACAGGCATGTGTGTCGACAAAACAGCTGATTCTGATGAAGAAGTTGCGTCCATATTTGCCTGTTACAAACGTTTGTACAACTGCATTATACCCTTTTCAGCCCCTTGGGTTCAGGTCACAAAAAAACTCCGGGACAGACCCTCCCACTCCCACTCAAACAGAGTGTGTTTTTTCAGCAATAAATCTGAATGCAGTAAATGCAGCTGGGTGCCCAAAATGGGCGGTTGCTGTTGTGAGGCGTGACTGCTTACAAGTTGCCATGACATTGTCATGCATATGAAGTGCTTCATACATACACACCCACACACACACACACACACACACACACACACACTCAGACACACTCAGTGGAAGCGTGAGGTTTCTGGCTTTTAATTGCTGTTGGCTGTTTGGGTCTTGGTCTGTTTACAAGCTGCGCCAATTTCGCGCTACTATTAAATTGTATTTAATATTTGCAATAGGCCCAGGCGCCCAAATTGCTTGCACAATTTAAACAGCCAATTGTTCTTGCTGCCTTTTGTTATTGTTGTTATTCAGCTACTCATTTTAGTTTAATTTCTATTTAAATTCATATCGTCTATGCAGCGCGACAAAAGCAAAAGCAAAAAGAAATGAAAATGAAAACTTTGCCCAGTTGCTGCGAGGGTATATTTTATGGCAACACTCAGCGCTTAATTACACCAAAGCTTATCAAAACATCTACGAGGCGATGACGCTGATGACAACCACAACGTCTCAGGCACTGAGGGAGGTAGGGGGGAGACACCGGGGAGCCTAGTTGTGGGTGTCTCTCTGGGTGTGATGTGAAGTCGCCAAGTTTTGCTTAATGAATTATTTAATCTGCGCTGCATCTACGAAAATTGTGCGCTGTTAACTAACAACTTTTTTGTTCGCTCAACTTGTCAACCCTAAACGAAATATTTATGCACGCCAGAACAGCTTTACCACGACTTTAAGTTACACTGTACAATTGTTTGTTGGGTGAAAAAATTAGTAATAAATACGAAATGAAATAAAAACTAATGTGCATTTATGTATTTCAAAGAATGTATATAATATATTATTCCAATATATATATTATTAATATAATATATTTAATTATACATATATTGTATATATTTTATACTCAAGCATAATCATAAATAAATAAATAAAGAGCAAAATACTTTATGTATTCACATTAATCAGAACTAATCGAATTTATATAAATATGAACTTATATTTGCCCTTTATAGGTCAACATGATATTAACATTTGACTCAGGCGCACTCACAAAGTAAAGCCCATCTTTTCATACTCTATTAAGCAGGCGCCGAAAATGTTTAAGGCTAATGCAAATAGACCACAGAGCTGGCCAGGCTAATAAGTTAAACGACACCGTGACATAGTAACGAGGGGATGGCAGTGAGTGGGGGCAAATATTAATGCCAAGGCGGCGTGCTGCCCAAGAAGATACAAACTGAAAGCAGACCGAGTGAACTCCATCCACAAGCCAAGTATCAGACACGGAGATAGAGTCTCGAGGTTTCGTGGCTCGCAGTCACTGAGTACACATGGCTGACTGAGCGTATTTGTTCACCTATTTACCACGCAAATGAAGTTGAAAATAACTGTGAAATGAAGATGAAGTGCTTTAGTCAACAGCAGCAGCAGCAACAGCAGCCGTTGAGCTCAGGCCCAGACAACGCCTAAATGGAATGTAAATATTTGAGGAGACGCCAAGGAGCGCGTTAAGGTTGAAGACAACGTTGACTTCTTGCCTCGGCTGCTGCTTCTTCCTTTGCCAACTACTGTATATAAGTGTATATGTGTGTGTGTGTGTGTATGCTTGTGGCAGCCGTATGTTGACTTAAGTGTACCAGCCAGCCAGTTAGCCACGAAGGCCTTAAGCGCCAAAACAATGGCCAAGTCGAGTCATCTTCACTTTGGCTACGTGCTCTGGCCGTTGGTGTTGAAAATTGAAGGCAATTAAAAGTGCCAGAGTGTGTGTGTGTGTGTGTGTGTGTGGCTTATTAGCAACAGCAGAAAGCCAAAAATGCCATGCAACACATTGTGGCCTGTAAATCAAAAGCCAACGAGCGAACAGCTTAAAGTGCTTCCGACAAGTCTAAGAACAATTATATTGTTGAAAACACCTTCGCTGCAGCTACGAAAACAAAGTTCAAACTTTAAATGCCATATGTGAATAGCAGTGTATAACTTGCCTGCACAGAGCAGAACCCCTAGAGAATATATATATATTAATTATCAGCTTCATAAGGCGATTCAATATAGTCAGATCTATCTGTCTTCCTGTCTGTCTAACTGTCTATCCATTTCTATTCGAACTTCTTCCTCAACTTTAAAGCTTTGTCTTTGCTAGAAAACAACACATATGTTGGAGCAAAGCTAGATCGCATGACTATATTATACAGTATTCATAAGAACCATTCTAGTTTTTAATTTATAGTGAAAGTTAGATATCGATTAGGTCAATAAATTTATGAAGTGCATATATCAATCTATATTTTGAAAGTACTTTAGAGTAAGTTTTCAAAAGTTCAATTTGATTATTATTCCAAAATTACTTATGCACTTGGAAAACATTTTTTATTTTATTGATAAACAAAACTATATGTGCAGTTATTTAATTGAAGTAAATGTTCAAAGTGTTGGTTTGGCTTTAATTGGAAATTTGTGTATTAATTTTTAAAATATATATGGCAAGACACTCACTGAATACTTCACTTTACGTGCACTGCACATTTAATGGCAGATGGAAAGTTGGGTTTTAAGCCAAAAACAAATGCAACTTGGCATAATAAATATTTACTGCATAAAGTCGAGATCTGCAACCTTAAAACATGCAACAGTTTATTTGAGTATTTGTACAGGAAAGCCAAACAGAAATCTGATCAAAGTGCAACTTGCAACGTGCAGGTTGCAAGCTTTCTGCACGTCCATTTAACAACACTTAACGGCAATTGTTTTATGACACAAAAAAAAAATTTTAAAAACGGAAAACAAAAAGCCAAAACAAAGGGAATAGAAAAGCACAACTCAAAAGATGATTTATTCAGCGCGAATGGAACCAGAAAAAGAAAGCAGAAAGAAAGAAGAAGAGAAAAATCAAGTTAAACTTTTGCAGCACAAACAAAAATTCGCTAAAGTTGCGTTTTCTTTGCTCCATTTTCTTCGTCTTGTTGCTCTTGTTGCGGAGTTTATCTTGTGGCAGGCTGCACCTGGACACAGAGTCCTACCTTGACTTTAGCTGCAACCACTGTGGCTCTGGTCTGGCTGTGGTCACGCTTTTCTAAGCATTGCGTTTTCCTCTTGCCAACCTTACTGCAAAAAGGCAGCCACGTCAATAGAAAGAGAAAGGAGAGAGAAAGCCGCTTTTCAGATTGCACTAAAAGATTTGCTGGCAGTTGGTTTTGGCCACTTTGGCTTTTGTTACTCTCCAAGCTGTGGCTCGATTTTTCTTCCTTTTCTTTTCTCTTTCACTTTTCGGAATGCTTTGATTTTATAGTGAAAGAGTATATGATTTTGTTAAATCTTTCAACGTATGTATTTACGCCAACAAATTGATAAAAGCTTATATATATTTATATTTCCAGAACCTAGTTTATGTTGATTAGGCTTGAACAACAGGGCAATGATCAGGAAGCCTGAACTAATAATTAATTAGTAATACTTATAATTTCAGTTGGGCAATAATTTTTTTAAAGTTCGGTAAAATATGTTTTTCCTTGCAAACAACACAACATCAGCGATTTATGTTTATATTGAAAATGACCGCCATTATATTATTTCATAAAAAAAGCAGTCTTCTCGTATCTAAGGAAGGATATTGGCATTGCATCTGTAGAAAGAATTTCAGCAGTTGAAACAAAAAGAAAACATTTAAGTTAATATATCACCAATATAAGTTAATATCTCATCAACTTCACTATCCCATCTCATTTCATTCGTTGTTCAACTGATAACAGAGTATTTCTTAGTCGATTACAATCAACTGCAAGTTGCTAACTCGTTTTGTTTTTTCATGCTTTATGTGGCCTTTTGTTGTCGCCTTTAGCCATGGAGCAAGAACTGAGGTCGCCTAATGGCTCGACTGGCTGCCTAACCGCCAAGCCAACTTCTAAAGCTAAAATCCTTGAGCGTTGCAGCCGCAGTGGCTGCATTTCGCAATTAATAACCCTCAATGCATTTGCATAATTAAAAGGCGAACAGCGGCAACGGCAGCGGAAGCGGCAGTGCGTCTTAAAGATTAAAGACTGCAACGATCTGAAGTTGTAGTCGAGAGCATCGAGCGCCTCACATAGCTGCTCGTAAAAGCGGGTTTAATTTCATGCAACTCAAAAGTGGCAATAAACGTGGCAATGGTATGTGACACACAGATAGAGAGAGAGAGAGAGAGAGAGAGAGAGAGAGAGAGAAAGAGAGATACAGATGCCAGCACGAGGTCACATAGCTGCAGGTGCAGCTCCAGGAGAAGACGTGGAGGGGATAAAGGGAGTCGGGTGGTGATGTCCCAGGCAACACATCTTCCAGCAGAACAATAAAGCAGCTCGGAATCGCATTCACAGCTGACAATCGCCTGCGTGCTGAAATGCCGGGCAACAGTTTGCTAAATTCCTTTAAACAACAGCGCAAATCTTTCAATTTGCCTGAATCGAAAAAAAAATCAAAAGAAGAACTACAAACAGCGCAGCAAAAAAACCAAAAAAAAGTGCCAAGTACCAGCAAAAATAAATACTCAGCCATGGACAAAATCAAGCTGCAGAAAAAGATACAACTAGCTGGGCCGTTAGACTATTTGCCTCCTCACTCCCCATCTAGAACTGTTGAGTTGGGGCAGCTCAATTGCAGGACAATCAGCACAATTGATTTCCCCAAAGTGCCTGCCCCAAGTCGTCTTTGCTTCACCCTCCACGCCTGCTGGCACCCAGCATTAAAAGGATTTAATGCCATTTAAGCCAAACAATGTGAAGACAGCGCTACGACAGAGCCAACCAACAGAGTCAAAGAGTCGTTGGACGCCACAAAACACTCAACCACCCACAGCACCACCCACTCACCACCCACAACCCACCCTTTGTTGCTTGCATTCGCGAGCCACTCCACGGAAAAAGTTTATCAATAAAATAACTTGTCGACGAAGACGACGACGACAGCGACAAGGATGAGTTCAACTCCTTGGCAGTCAAGTCGAAAATTGCAGCAAGTTTTTGTCAGTCAACGAGTATGGCACACACACACACACACACACAGAGAGACAGAGAGATGAGAAAGCGCAAAGGACATCGAGTGGCGCAATCTTGAGGCTCTGCCAAGGAACTTCAATTGCACTTATAGTTCCTGTCTGCCACTCTGCCTGCCTCGCTGGGCGGCACAAAGAGTTATTACATGCATCAGCGACATATGACGTATACGCAACGTATCCAAATGTCCCCCAAAATAACAAATTTCCTTCACTAACGACACCCTTAAAGCCATCAATTAGTGCGCATCTTAAATACAAATAGATATAGGGAGTTAAACAAATCAACTAAGTCAAGAAATCTAAAATTAAGTTGAAATTTTTTAACATTTAATGGTCAACTGTAAGTCAAATTGTAATTTTCTTAGTATAAATTGCATATATTGTTACTGCCTGTATAATTATAATTAATTGAAATCAAAATGCCAAAGACTTTAATTTTAAGTTGAAAATATTTTTGTACCGGTTTCAAAGCAATATTTTATAGCCCGAATAAAAATTGTATTTAAAAAATCAAGAAAAATAAGCATAAAAGATTCTTTTCGGTGAGCGACAACAAAAATATGTCTTGAGTTAAGTCAATATTCTGTTGCAATGGTAATATTTAAAATCAAAGTTCATTTGATTTAATTAAGTTACACTTTTATGACCTAAGCCAATTTGAAGTGGACAATGAGTCGTGTAAAGTTTGTAACAGACAGCAGGAAGCATCTCCGACCTCATAAAGAATATAAATTCTTGATCAATAGCCAAATCAATTAAGCCATAAGAGACTTAAAAGTTGTAGAATAAATTCCATTATATATTTTATTGAATATCGAAAAAAATCGATTTCCGATAGCAATAAACGCAGGTTTTGTTAACCAACAAACAAAGATTTTGTTCATATCGAAAAGGAACATGAGCCAGCCTTATTTGTATAAATGTGTATATACATATATATCCGAGCTCTGATCAGAGCATCTGCCAGTCGATATCTCTCTCTCTCTAAGACAATAATTTCATTATATTTATACTCTAATATTTCCATATACCGTAACGAGAGATTTATCAGACAATTTTCTTACTTTCATCATGAGCAGCAGTGGTGAACTTTTCGATTTGCAACAATATGCTGCTGACATACATACACTATGCCACACGAGCCACACAAACCTCAGTCCCCCAGTCCCCACTGCCCCAAAACAGCTTTTCAGTTTAGGCAATTGTCTTCACACACAAATTGTGTGTTGCATATTGCAGAGGCGTCAACCCCCAAAATTTCACTTTGGGCATACATCAATTGCTATTGTTGCCATTGTTGTTATGGTTGTTGTCGTTATAGTTGCTGTTGCTGCTGTTGCACCTAAGCCAAATGCCAAAGTGGTAAACAATGTCCAATGCTTCGGACTGTGTGCGAAATTAAAACAATAAACGGTCTGGCAAAGGCTGCAAACGGCATACGCAACATGCTCGTAGTAGTAGTAGTAGTAGTCTATGACGTCAAGGCAGTGAGAAACATTTGAATACCTCAATCACACATACACTGACATACATGGAAATGAATGTGCCTGTGTGCGTTGCATGCAACATGAGGCAATAGCAGCAAAGGCAGCAAAAGCAGCAATAGCAGCCGGTCAACAGGCATTTTACCTTTTAAGCAGCTCTCATGCATGAAATTGGAAGAGTAGCAATTGATTGAAAATTTACCGAGAGCTGCCATCAAAATCCAACAACTACAAAGCCAACAACATGCAATAACAACAACAACAACAACAACAAGAACAACAAAGGCATAGCGAGAAATACGGAAAATAAAGATGGAAATTGTGGTTCACATGATATTTTTTGACGTAATTCGAATTTGCAAGTGAATTTCAACGCTAAGGCCGCCGCCCCAATGTAAACTGATAACGCAGCATTATTACGCATATGTAAAACACACACACACACACACACACACACCCCTAGACACATGTGTATATACAGTGAAAGCCACCTGGAATGGACCTGGCTTGTGCTCTTTGTTTTGCTTTGCAAGAGATTTCTTAGAACTGAGATAAATAATAACAACAGGAATGATAAAGTATAAGCCAGAAGAAACATTAAGCTGAGGATTACCGAAGTTTAAATACCCTTGCCGACATCTTAGTTCAAATAAAAGCTATATGATACAGTTATCCGATGTTGATAATCTGTTGTCTCCAAATTTTTAACTGACGAACTGACGATAAAATGCATGAAATACATATTTATCCAAGCTAAAAGAAAAACATGGCATTATCAGATCACGTATTCAATCATCCATCATTGGATACATCCTGGTAGCAATGTAGCTGTCCGTCAGTGGAGAACCTTCACTGTATGCACATATATATAGTATGTAGATTTGAGCGACTATAGTCCAGCCCACTTTAATGGGACGTGTGGTGCGGGGTGGGGGCTTAGCTAATGCTTTCAAATCCGACAGTCAAACATTAAAGTGAAGCGCAATTCCCGCTTACTGAGAAGAAGAAGAAGAAGCGGCAGCAGCAGCAGCAGAAGCATCGCGCATTTTGGCGCATTTCACTTTTCACAGGATTATTTAGAATTTATGCATAAACAAGCAAAAGGACGTTACCCAAAGTCATTTGTTTAAGTCAGCGTGTGCTCACATGCCACTGCTAACTTACTCTCACACCCACTCCGCCGCCCACTCGCCCCACTCCTTACCCCTTTGGCACGCCCACACCGCTGGCAGCCAAGCAGAGTTTGTAGCATAAGCAAAAACAAAAGCCATTTATAGCCTTCACAATGCTACAACGATTCCTGTTAGTCAGTCCGTCTGTCCTTCTGTCCGTCCGTCTGTCAGTCAGTCAGCTTGTCAGCTTGTCTGCCATTTTATTGCCACTAGTAAAACAATTTCACAGCGCCACTTGCGAATCCTTGCAAATTGGCGACACATTGGCGCTTTCTTGCTGCCCCAAGTGGCATTCACATGCACCAAATTGGGCAAAAGCCTTCGAATTGCAACTGGAGGCAATGTCAAGTGCAACCAGCACCCACAGCAACAGAAGCAACAGAAGCAGCAGCAGCAGCAGCCACTTGGACTTGGACAGCCAGCCAGCTGGCCGGACACTAGACAATGTCAAGGGACTGCCGTCGACTATCGCCAGGTACACCCAAAAGCAAGCGGCATGTTTTGTCCTTGCTCTCCTCCAACCCTCCCTCCCTGCTGCGTCCCGAGGCGCACTTCAACTGCCTTTCAGCTGGAAAAAGCTACAACGACAATTTAAAATTGCAAAAGGTGTGCTTTGCTTGTTAAGTACTCTAATTGGTCCGCTTTTGATTTTAAATGGTTTTATATTTGCTAAAACTATTTAATGTTAACTGAATGCCGCTTTTAACTTGGAACAAACTTTGGCAAGTGTCGTTGAAATAAATATTAAATGAAATATTAAGCGTTAAATGTCGACAGCCATAATCTTGTTAAGCCTGAAACGAATGCCAACATTTTCAAACGGAAATACATCAATCTTGAAGAAGGGTACATCCACCGAGGATGGGTAATAGTATGGCAATGTATACCAATCTTAGAAAGTTACACGACTCAGGAACATATTCGGTAGATTGTCCTGTAAAAAGCAGATTGAGTATCGCTCAGCTAGGGGCCTACACCCTAAACGTTGGAGCAATGCGAACTCTGAGAACTCTGAGAATATGCAATAGACAATAGATATATATATACATATATCTATTATATAGATAGTCTATAGATACAATAATAAACAATTCACTTAAAGACATTTAGATAAACTTTTTCTTTTTTGAAACAAATGTATTAGTATTTTAATTGATCTCAACATATTTTAACACAAACGTTCTTCTTGCCCCATGTTGCCAATTGATCTCAACATATTAATAAAACGTTCTTCTTGCCACATGTTGCCAAGCAGTTTGTGGCACAACATTGCACTTGACACGTAACGGCAAGCATTAAAATATGAGGAGCAGCAGATACAACCGCAAAATTTGCAACCAGTGACAGTTAATTTTGACAAATATGTCTAACGCTTACCACTTGCTCATGTTGATGACATCGCTGTTGACGTCGACGGCACGTCGACGGCGACGTCGCAGCCTTAGTTAGGCGGTAAACTGCACTATTTATGGGCTGCCAATCGAATTTCGGCGCATAACTAATTATGAGGTTTGAAACTAAATTAGTTTTGGGTACTATTTAGTTAATACTAAATGGCAATGCCGCAACACATTTTATGGCTTTATCCGGGCATACATATACCCTGCCGGTAATTAAGGAGTTCAGCAAGGGTATTCTGAAGTGATGCGAAATTTGTGATAGAATATAAACTCTCGAATTGTTATCGATCATAAATGGTAGGTGTATAGAATGGTTTAAGAACTTGATCAAACTATACTCAACTGTTTGAGTGGCATGCTTAAATTTTATGAACTTTATATTTCAAATCTCATTCTTTATCTTTGGCATATAAAATCCTGATTCTTTCGTATTCAAAGCCAGTTTATAGGCAAGAGGTAATCGCTTAGTCGAGCTCTCTCGTTTATTGACTTCTGACAGCTGTATTTTATTTTTTTATAGTCGGTTTTATTGAAAATCGTTGAGGTTATTTTCACTATGCGCCGTGGTTGTTGTGGGTGTTTTTGTTGTAATTGTGTTGCAGTTACGGTTGCAACGCCAACTCTATTTGGTATACAATTTTTGAGGTTTTTTGCCAGAGCTGCCATAAAGCCTGATTTTATTGTGTTTGCGCTGTTGCATATGGCTCTCTCTCTCCCTCTCTCTCTCTCTCCCTCTCTCTGTCTCTCTCTGTATCTTTTCTAGCTCTCTCTTTCTCGCCGTGTGTGTGCGTAAAGTGGGAACAAAAAAATGCAGCAACAAAACACAACAGATTAAAAACTTTTCCCATTACGTGAAAATTAACAACTTTTTGTTGCACTTATTGCCTGGACTAGAGAAATAGTTGTGCTCTGAGTGCAGAGCCCAGAGCAACACTCGCATCTAAATTCTCTAAAAATAAAGCAGGCTACGTTGTAATACGTTGTGGCAAGCGTGTGTGCGAAAGTGAATGTGTGTGCCACAAGGCAAATGGCCAAATGGGTACGAGTGCAAATGCCTGCAAGTGCAACTGTAATGCCAGCCAAGGTCCATTTAACAACAGCCAGCCTACTGGCTTTGACTTTAAGCGTCAAAAAAAGATTTAAGAAAATACATATATATATGTTGTTCATCGTTTTTTAATAATGCGTTAATTTTAAGCGCTGAATTTATCGAGTGAGCAAGTCATGATTAAAGTTTTATCTAGTTGGTAAAGCGTCTGAGTTGTAAACTTTTAAATGTTGTTCGAAAGTACGCTTAAAAAATAATATTGCTCTTATAGATATTTCTATAACAAATATTAAAAAATATATATCGGAATATATTGTTAACATTTAAAAGAAATCATCAAGCAATCGATTTTCAAATATCCCTGATACTGCTGTCAGTAATTATGCATATTAATTGCAGTGTATTTACAGATCGGCTTGGCTCAATTTGTGAATTGAATAGTTTAATTGAGATATTAAACAAAACTGCATAAAACGTACAGTAATTACGAACAACAGCTTATGTGCTACTGATAATGATTCTAATCTGTCAATTATCCCTCAAAAACCGTTTGTAAACATTGTTGCTGGCAACATGTTGCTGCAACACGCTCAACCACACACAGCCACAAGCAACCACATAACTAATCAGCAGACGCAGTTATGTTTTTTTTGGTTATTGCTTTGTGTGTGTTGTGTCTGGGGTTGGGCGTGGGGTGCTGGGTTGCCTTTAAAACCTTCCCCCTGGCGCATAAAATGCAATCCCGCGAGAGATCGCATCGAGTTTCAGTTGCAAACTTTTGACTGTCCCGACTCGGACGCCACTTTATGTGGCATGAAATTAGGCAGCAGCACAGATGGCGACAACTGCTGGTAGCTGGTAGCTGCCACATGCTAGTATCGTCACTGTTGATGCCACTTGTTACCGCTGTTGCCGCGGGATTGGCAAAAGGCTTCGGCATTGGACAGCTTCTAGCCAAAGTATTAAAAGTGTCCAAACGATGATTGTTTTGGTTATGCCACAGCGACCGTACGACGCGCTTATCCAGTCTGTCTGCTCTCTCTCTCTCTCTCACTTTCACATACATGCACTCTCTGTCTCTGTTTCACACACACACACACACACACACACACCTCGCTCTGTCTCTCTGGGAATTGCGTCTAGGGTCGTGTGGTCTGTGGCAAGCGTCCTGTGAGCTCTTAGCTGACGGCATCATCAGCAGTGGGCAAGACAAATGTGTCCTGTCTGCAGCGACTTCTTGGCCAACGACGATTTCTGTCAGCTGGATTTATTTCAATCCAAACAAGTTTACACTGACTGGCCATTTAAGCCAACAACTTGATGCTTTTCGCATACGCTGTAATTATGCGTTTATTGATTTTCAAGCCAGCAGTCAAAGTTAATCGCCATAGAGCCTTGTTAAGCATGCACCATCAGCATCAGCACCAGCAGCAGCGTGCAGCAACAGGAGGCAACATGCAGCTGCATGTTCAGCCATAAACCGCCTTCAAAGTTGCTCAACCGTAAAAATACTCGCACCCAGTTCAGCTCAGATTAAATATTGCTTTTTTTAATTGCATATTATGATGTTTATCTATGAAAACATTAAAAGAAAAAATAACTAAAATTATGAAATGCTTGTAGCTAGTCTAGTGAACATTTAGAGAAAACTCCAAAAACATTTCCGATAATTACTCTATTTAAAAATACTAAATGCAATGCAAAACATCTCGTCGAACAAAACACATCCCGCTTAAAAACTAAATTCTTTGAAGTTGTGGTTTTTATTGCTATCGGAAATCGACATGGTTAGTGATGCTGACCAAGAATAAATTCAGTATATAGGAAGTTTTAAGATGAGTACAAAAAAGACTAAAGTCAAAGATGAAGAGTAAATTAAATAGTTTGCAATTAAAGCATAGAATCAAAAAGGTGTTGTAAAACCAGAGATGAGCTGTATAAATCTTCACAGCACTTTATATCAAAAGTTTAAAAGGAAGCAAAGTCTACACTTTTGTGTTTATTGTGGAAGTTTTAAAAGGCGTTAATATTAAAGTGTGTACTCTGTGTGTATGTGTGCAGTGAGTAAAAGAGTTCACGAGAAATGTGGCAACAAATAAAAAAAAATATTTAAAATGGCCACAAAAAGCAATTATGCTTAAATTAAAACTCATTCATTTGTGCGGGAAATGTTAAAATTCATATGAGAGGTTGGCTTCATAAGCGTGGCACTTGTTATACACATACATATGTTAATACAAATATATATATATAGATATACATATGTATGTGGCAACAACAACAATGCGAGTCTATGAAAGAAATAAAAATTCAATGCCAGTCCAAATAAGTGAAAAATGTATGCTTAATTTTTTTGTGGTGTTCCTTTTTTCTTCATTTTTTTTTTTTGTTAGTACCTTTATGTGTTATTGTTTCGTAGCTTTCATTTTTTGTCGGTGGTTTGAGGGAGGGTGGGGGGTGCGAAGGGAGGGATTGGTGGTTACGGGGTTGGAGTCTGCCTGCTTTAATTTTCGAAATGCTTTGCATGCCTATCGCGCTCTGTGTCTGTATTTATTTGTTTATTTTGGCTGACGATCCAAGCAATCCAAACAAAATCAAGCCCGGTATCCAAAAAATGCAAAGTCCTTTTACGTGGCGTATACTTGATTTGTCATACATTACGCATACGCAACGAATGGTTGTTGGTCCTGCTGCTGCCCCCCCACACATTGCAGCCAATTAGTGCCGGGACACTGGCGGCTTAAATTCGCTATTCCTTTAAAGTTTGATAACAAGACGGCCCCGTGTTTCGTGCCTCGTGCCCCGTGCCCCGTATCCCATGCCCCCTGTCACTGAGCTGGGCTCATTCTACTTGCGTGTGTATCACACGCAGAATTTTGATTTGCGCTGCTATTTTCAAGCCGAATTCAGAGTGGTCGGGGGAGGTGTTGCCGGAGAGGGAAGGGAGGTCATTTCTTTTGTGTGGTTTGACGCTGACTGCCGCCTTTGCTTCAGCATTTATTTCTATTATTTTTTTTTTCGCTCCCATTCGTTCGTTCTTTATTATGCAGTAAAGTTTTGCAGCAGCCAAAAGTTTTCCTCAAAAATAATTTGTGAAAAAAAAAAGTTTGCCGGCCATATCTGGGAGTACGTGCCGGGTTCCTTACTCTAAATTCAATTTCATTGTTATATTTGGATGTGAGGATGCGAGGGGCAGTGAGAGATAGGGGGAACTTGCACCGTTGCCTGGTTACGTGAGCCTGATAAGTCACAATTCCCATGCCTATGCGTTGATTCTACTTTCCGAGCAAATGATCTACTTAGGCTAAGAACAGTTGACTTGGTCCAGCAAATGCAGTCTAAGACGCTTTACTCGAAGCTTCTTTTTATGTGTTGAACTTGAACAATTTGCCAACATTAGCTTAATGCTGAGTGACTTGAGGAAAACACAAAACAAATATACAATTTTCTATGTTTCTTGTCTTGATTATGATTAGTTGTTTGGCAGAAATGTACGCATTTTTGTGATTGCCCTTACTTAATTTAAGGGAAACAATCAATTGCTACTGCTCCGTTCATTGAGAGAATCAATAGGCCACATGCTCCTCTTTTGGTTATCTATATGTCCTCAGTTATATACACTCACTTAACGCCTCTTTATGTCCATATTATCTGCATAGTGGCTGCCACTTCATCGGCAAGCATGCAACTCAAATTTGCCGTGTGCTCAACTTAATCATATTTTAAACGCAACTTGTGACACTTGGCACTTTCTTAGCGATCGCATTATGACTGCCTTGACACAACATAACTCAGTCAAGTTGCACATTAACCTATCCCTCCCCCATCACCCCTTTGCTCTACCTGCTGCAAGCATTATGCGGTTTTTCAACATTTTTATGGTGCTTATGCTCGGCTTCAACTAGCAGCTTGCCGCTCTCTCGAGTTGTTTGTAGCTGCTGCTCAACTATTTAATAATGTTGGCTACTTCTTTATGTACTTCACGGCATCGCAGCGAGCATTATTTGTATGCCTGCCACACGCCGCCCTGCCCTGCCCCGCTTTTAGGTTGTCCACAAGCCACGTAACTTTACCTGGCGGCTCTGTTCATTTGCAAGTGTCCTTGTCTGCTCGACTTGCATTTATTTATACTGCTCGCTCGTGCTCTATCCATGAGGATACTTTAATATTGTCACAAAAAAGGAGCCAGCTCAATGATAGATTTTTAGCATGTACTTTAATCTAAGCACAGGCGAAATCATGCTTAAAAACAGCAATGCCTTCTTACAAGTCGTTTTAGTTTTCACAAAATTGGGAGACAGGGAACAATTTGTAGTAGTATCTACAAGAGTATATAATCTTCAGCAAGCAAAAGACAGCCGATTTTTTTATCTATCTGTCAGCCAAGAGGCGGCACAGCCGGAGTAGCAACAGTAGCTTGCAGCCTGACTACAATCCACTTTTGCACTTAGCAGGGATAACGTGCAGCTTTTTGTCAAAGCACAAGGCAGAGTCGACAGCATGCCAGAGAAGTGGGGGAGGGAGGGGGAGGGAGGATGCTTGTGGCAACCACAGGTTGTCGCAAATATCACACCAACTTGTCATGTCCAACAGTTTATGGCCATGTTAAGCTGACTGTCCGGCTGTCTGGGGGGCATTGTCTGTAACAATGATGTGGCACATCTAGAAGTAGTTGGCATCAATGTCTGGGCACCATAGATATTAAGTAAATTTCAATGGGTTCTATGATAGCTCATATCACTTGGCCTTTGGCCATCTGCCAGCCAAAAGGACACTAACAAGCGTTACTAATTGCAACACACACACACACACACACACACACTAAACACACACATATAGACACACATACTCGCAAAGGACCATAATGAGCCGTGGCCACAAAGCAAAGCCGGCTCCAAAAATAGTTACAGAAGCAGCTATACACTGAAAATACAGAAAGCTGCTCTAAATACGTGACTAGCTTTAATTAAATTCGTCTTGCTTTATTTGAATTTTAAGCCAAAATCCTTTTTAAATATTGTTAACTGAGGTGTGCATTTACGAAGTATTAAAGTCGACCATTAATGTTAAATAAACTGGAAAAAATATTTAGTATTTAAATGTAATCTTTAGACAATCTTATTTTAAAAATTGAATCAATCAAATGCTTAAGCGAATGTGATAAAATTCAGGCAAAAAATGGAAGTAAATAAATAAATATTTTAGAGAAATGTTTAAGCTGTTGATGGAAGAAGTTTCAAATCTTATTTGAAAAATTTAAAAAATTTGTTATTTGCCAAAACAACAAACAACAATTGAATTTTTGGAATATTTGAAGAAAGAACATTGTGCTCCGGATTTTGGTCATAACCCTTTCACCATTTTCTGAGTGTAGGACCAGCTAGGCACTGCTGCTGCTGCCGCTGCTGCTGCTGCTGCTGCTGCTGCTGCTGCTGCTACTGGAATAGCAACTGAAACAGGGAGGAGGAGCTGGTGCTAATGGCTCTTCGCTTCCGCCGCATCAGTGCAATGCGCAGCACAAAAATTTTGCAGCTTCTTTGGCGTTGGCAAAAATTTAATTTAGAGGCAAAAACGTAACGCATCGTGCCACTATCCGTTGCACATTGCAGCAGTAGCAGCAAACTGGCCGTGGAATGGGGAGCAGTGAGAGGCATCCCTGGCAAGCAGCGCGCACCAAAGCGACGATCTCTGGTGGCCGCCTCGGACTTTTGGACTCGCTTTGCCGACAACGTTATTTATGGCATTCCAGAACGGCCTTTGGACACTGTAACCGCATTTCTTGCTACCGCTGCCTCCGTTGTTGCTGTTGCTGTTGCAGCTCTTGGTGCTGTTGCTACCGTTTGCCACTTGGACCGTTGCCCTGTTTAGAGCTAGCTGCAACTGAAACTGGTGCCGCAACACACACTACCACACACACACACACACACACACACACACACAGCCGTCAACAAAATGGGCCAAAAGGGTTGGCCGAAAATGCATTGCCATCGTAGATGTTGTAAAATTAAAAAAATGTGCTTGGCAAAAAATTAACGAAAATGGAGCTAAGGTTTTTCCCTTTTTTCCCTTTTCTTTTTTTTTTTTGGGTGTGGGTAGAATTTTGTAGCTCTGCGAGAGTTTATCACAAGACTGAGTGCAAATGAAAATTGATATTAAAGCTGTCAGATAAACAATATACACACTGATATAAATCCCTAAGATGGAAGTTAACTATTTTAACAGATTATGAGCTGAACACTGTATGAGAAATTTATAAGAGACTTCCAAATTAAACAATCAATCAGAATAAAATATATCATGTTATATATAGCTTGTATGCTATTCCAATGTGTTGTAAATATGTGCTGAAAATTAAGGCCAGACTGAGTTTGTTCTTTATTTTTGTGGTGTTTAAATAAAAGTTAAAACATAGATATTTACAAAGTTTAAATAAATACACTCACTTTCAGTTAGTGTTTTTCTTCAATTTCAGTCACTTAACACTTAACACACTCACAAAAAGGAATATAAAAATAATTAGCAGCATTATAAACTAACAACAGTAAAAAAAACAAAAACATAAAGAAAGCTCATCTTCTCTTTTGATTTTATCTCTTTGCCATCGACTCAGAAAGAGGACAACAACTGCAAAAGCACATAAGAGAGCTAATCCTCTCTTTAGACTTAGCACAACAACAACATGCTCATCTATATTCACTCCACACAACACTTTTCATGGCGCACACAAAAAGAGAAACCGATTAACAATATTAGAATGGAGAAAATCGCACAGCGACAAGGAAGAGCTCATCTTTTAATTTCTGCAGCTTTGACTTGCAATGAAAGCACTCTAAAAAAAAAACAATTACACGGCGACTCTATGGTCTTATATATTATGACTATTATTATGACGCGTATCCATATTACTGGTATTATTTAGCGGCTAATCAGCTACTGTCTGCAATTCCCTCCAATCGTCACTGAAATGATCTCTGTTGTCTTATTTCAATCATGTCCATTGGCAATTTTCTACTCATCTGCGTGTAAATGATGTATAAGCAGATACATGTGTATAATATACAGTTATGCATGGATACCCAGTAAAGGAGACAACGAATGCATTTTTCTGTAGTTGCATTGCGACGCTTTTTAATTTTTGTTACTTCTCTTTCTGCATTTGCTTGGATAGTTTATGAATCAGGTTTTTTTCTGTTGGCGAATTGTGCACTAAAAACAAATCATTTACACAGCAGTTGTAGAACTTGTAGTCCAACCATTTTATTGAAGCGCCACTTAGACATTTTAGCACTTCAATTACCGACTCTGCTTAGAAAATAAACTGCTCGCTTCACTGCTCAAGCATTCAGTAGTTAAGACGCCCTCACCATAATACAGTTAGTGAGCTTCTCTCCCTCTCTCCCCCTCTCTCTCTCTCTCGGTCTCTCTCTCTCTATGTGGAAAGTGTGGAACTGTTCCCAGGTGGCATTCTTAACTTGATTTTGGCGACAGACGTTTCCAACTTTAAATCTACACGTTAAATCATAAATAAAAAGCTCTGGTTTTTAAAAATCGAATCATTTTTATCGTAATTATGGCTATGTAGAGATAAAAACCGTTTCAGCGTGATTTTCGAGACAAAATCGCGTTTTCAATATTGTATTGAGGATGAACAAGAATATATATATATGTATCTTAATTGTACACATATGCATATGCATTATGGCTTTTAATAATTAAATATTTAATTGGGCACTGAACGAATAAAGCCCGATTTAAAATCCTGTTTTGAACTGCAATAATTAACTTGAGGCGAAAGCAATTAAAAGTCAGGAATATATTTCTGAAAGCCAAAAATATGCACACACACACATAGGATACACACAACAAAAGGTAATTAACCATAAATTAAACTGACCATCAGAGGCAACTTGTGGCATTTGTGTTAGTCACATTCGGAATCCATTCACAATTCGCTTGTTTTGGATTTCAAAGCTAGACTAGCAACAAACAAAGGCCAATTGTGAGTCGGCACCTCAAGTTCATAATTATGTGCAACCCGTGTGTGTCCGTGTGGGACATCAAATATCAAATGAAACATTTCACAAAAACTATGCACAATCCGCACCAGAAGGGGAGCAGGGGGGCAGGAACAAAGCGTGGAGCCAACTAAGCAGACAAATGGCCGCATAATTTTTCCAATTCACTGCATTTGTGGCAGGCAGCCCGAAAAACCTTGCCTCGATTTGCATCCGCTTGCCCCGAGCCCATGCTCCGTCTATGACACACAAAAGCCAGAACCTTAAATGTTATTTGCGTTTCTGTTTCATATTTTTCATTACATTTGTTGTGCATTTGAGTGTGCAAATGCTGCATGAAGTGAGTGGATCGAGCAGTTTCTGACAAAAGTCTGAACTATTTCGATTTAATGTAATTTCAATTGGTTTTCAATTAACAATCAAGTCTTTAGTAAGACTCTAAGCATTCAAGGTACAAGTGATTAATAAATAGCTGTAGCTGTATGAAATTAACAAATTAAAAATGGAAGAAAGTTTTGGATCCATCATAACCGACTGCGGAATACTCTGTTACCAGTGCAATACCTACTGATAGTCGATGGCAAAACTGTCTCTAGCGGTAAATATAAATCAATATTAGATGTTTAAATTGTTTCTCAGCTTTTCAATGAATTCTCGCCAACTTCTCATGCCACTCGCGCAACACGTTTTACCTTTTGATTGTTGGTCCCAAATGGGTTGCTTTAGATTCTTTTATACATTTTTCTGTGTTTCATGTGAGGCAAAACTAATTTGGAAGTCAATTAAAAATGTAGTTGCTTTGCGCCTAAGCAGATGAACCAAATGTTGCACAAAAATGCCTGGCAGCAAAAGCAGCACCAAATGTTGCTCTGTGTGTGTGTGTGTGTGTGTGTGTGTATTTCTGTTAGTATACCTAGGATATATAGATATGTATGTGCTTTTATTCATGTGCTTATTTCCTGTGCTTATTGTCGATTTCTTACTTATTTTTGCGCACTTTCCGCAATATTTGCCAGCGCATTTTTTGCGATTTATGATCCGTGTGCGCTCCCTGCCGGCAATTGCAACGGATATAAACATTTTTGAACTCATTTCAACTTCACATATCCACCCAGCTAGCTATCTGCCACACGATGGGGCAGGGGGGGAGGGGCTTAGCGCTTATGCTGCTGCCTCATGAAATGGCACGTGTCGCTGCTGCTGCGAGTACCTTTATCCATATAGTAGATACGAGCCACATATTTATTCGTTCTATCTATATTTATACCCTGCAACCACGAACCCGTATAGTCTATCAACTCCGTCATGACTCAATCATGTCCGACTGTCCATCTGTCTGAATGAGTCGATCTCTGATTCTAAAAGAGCTGCAGACACATAAGAATTTCTACTTCATTTTATCGATAACTTCGCTCTGTTTCACGCATATCGATACAAATCGATTTGCGATAGCAACAAACGAAACATCTGACAATTAATATATTATATACCCAGATACATTATTGCTCAACTGTAACATTTTTCATTAAGATCGTACAGAAAATACGAATATTATTAACCACAACCACAACAAGCAGGGTAACTGCTCGTCGAGCTGACTCGACCATCGAGCATTGCAAGTTGTTCTTTTTATTTCGTTGGTAAAGTCGCTGCAATCCAGTGTGCTTATGTTTCACTTTTCACAACATAAATCCCCCAAGCAGTCGTAGCCACAGACGCAGCTCAAGCCCAAGCCAAAGCTAACCTGCCAGCTATGCTAGCGGCAAACAGATACGCAGATACGGATACAAAGATACACAGCTATAGCTGCTTACTTAGCAGCAACTTAGTCAAACTTCTGTGAGCCGTTTTGTAAAACGCTGAGCTATTTATTTAGATACAACCAGCTCCCCCGGATTGCCGGTGGACGAGGCTTTTGGCTTTGTGCGACGTTTTTCCAGCTAAATCTGTACGGAAACCTGAGCCATGCATTATGCTCACTTATTATTATTATTATTATTTGCTTACCTTACCCCTGCCTCTGTCACCTTTCCCTGCCCATCACATACCTGACAGGTAAGAAGAAGGTAAAGGCTTAAGGGCATCAACTCCTGCTGTGCTCACATAGCAATCTACAGTCAAAGTTCGCTTGGCCCAACGACAAAATCATTATCCAGTATCAAGTTTCCCCCCACCCCCGCTCTTTAATTTTCTTTATTTTATTATTTTTTTTAATATTTTTTTTTTGTGTTTTTGTTTGCCAAAGTATTATTTAATTTTTTGCTGCTGCTGCTGTCGGCCTTTCAATTTTCCATATTCTGCTGTTTGCTGTTTGCTAAGTAATGGCCACGCGGCTACATTAAAACAAGTAAGTCCATTCGAGTCGAGAGCGCTCGACTAGTAGATACCCTGACCCCTTTAATATATTTAACGGATTAAACACATCAAAATGTTTCAGCTTATTTCTCATCCAATGACAGTTACCACAAAATGGAATAAGCTACGGGAACATGCATTCCAAATTAAAAGTCTCCAGCCGATGCTGGTCAAGAATATATATAACTTTGGAGGTCGAAGAAGCTGCCTGCTGCCTGTTGCATACCTCCGATGATACCTTTCTCAAACATTTTGTACATGTTCAGGGTATTTAAATACAGAGTAGACATATTTAAGTGCATCAGCGGCGACCAATGCAAAAGTGCAACAGGGTGGAGATGAATGGGGCAGGGATTGGGGCGTAGCATGTTTTGTAGATAGTGGAAGCAACGTCAGAACTTTGAAAATTATGACTTTGCTTTGTTTTTCGTTGCATTTAACAAACGCGACTGATGCTGCGGCTGCTTCTTATGCTTCTTCTTCGTCTTCTTCTTCTTCTGATGTTGCTGTTGCTGTTGCTGCTGCCGATGATGTTGCTGATGCTGCCAGGCCGGCGGCCTGCACCAGAGAACCAAAGAGGGTCCAAGCTGCTGTAGCCACAGGCTAGTTGTGGTTAAATCTTGAAGCACCTACACAATATCATCAAAGCAGTTTGCTGTTTGCGATTTCTCAATTTTTTACGTAAGCTTTTAAGCTTCAAAGAAACCCCTTTGCAGGCTATCAATCCTGGCAATCTGAAATTGAAGCTGCTAAAAATGCAGTAAATCTCAAAAAACCCAAGTGTAGCCTGTGAAATTGTTGTATTCAAAAAGATGCCTATATTAATTGTCTTTAGTTCCACAGTTTACTCAAGTGGAAGTGCTTTAGAAATTGATTTAATTTAACAAATAAATTTGCACACAACTTGCCAGCATTGTTTTAAATGGTTTTGTTTTTATCTAAATTAATCAAAATGGGATTGTTTTTATAAATTGTTCTATTTGTACAATTAGCTTTGTTTCTGTTCTCCGGCAATTAATCAAGCTATTAAAATTTGCAGTAAGCTCAAGTTATTTATTATTTTATTTATTGGTATTTTGAGGTTTTTGTGGACTTATTGCATTATTTTTTAATTAGCATTAATAAATAGTTCTTGCATTTCGATTGAGTAGTTAATTGAGTGAAAATTTGGCATTCCAAAATATTATTTTGAAATTATTTTATTTTTGCACAGCAGTTTTTATAAACACAAAAATATTGAAATATTCACAAATATAATTTATGCTGTTTTTGTGTAGCACATGCGGCTGTCTGTATGCTCAACTCAGCCGGATCTATCTGACCACAAATATATATATATATATAGATATATCTTTATATTTGTTAAACTGCGTCTCAGTCGGAGCTAAACTGCTGCTCTACTTCGTGTCTCATCCTTGTGTGTTTTCTGGTTTTTTTTTGTTTATGCCGCTGTTCGGCTGTTCTACTTTGGCTCATTAATAAAGTAAACCGAGAGGAATACAACACAATACAACTTGCAACAGCGGCAAACTAATAACAACAACAACAACAACAAACAGCAGCAAGTACAACAATACCAATAATAAGAAAATGCAGAAGAAGAAGACTGGCCACAAAACTTCGCTAGCCAAAATTGAATTATGAATATTTAAAATGAAATTTAAGCATTGCAACCGACTGCTTAACTGCTACTGCCAACATCCAAAACAGATGCAAACCTATATATACATATATGTATATATGTATATAGTGTATATATTAAAGCAAGTGCTGGTGTCGAAACAATTTGTGACACTGAAGCAATTAATAAATAGTAGATGCGTTTCAAGAGTATGCCCTAAAAAATATGCAACAGTAAATTGCGTTGCAAGTGCAACAACGTCGCCTAAGTAAATGTCAAGCTTGGCATAAATAATTCACCAGCATCACAGCTTCAACACACACACACACAGACACACACGGCGCTGTGGCAACATCATCAACATGTACAAACACACACAACACACACACACAGAGAGAGAAAAACATTTTGCATTGTCCTTGCTGTTGGTGGCAAGTCGGCAAGCGACAATATCATGCCTCATAAATTTCAACAAATGCAGCCATGTCAGTCACTCAGTCATCCAGTCGCCCAGTCAGTCAGTCACTCAGTCAGTCAGTCAGTCAGTCAGTCAGTCCCTCAGTCAGTCAGTCAGAAATGAGTCTCCTTCGTGTCCAGCTCAGGTAAAATCGCTCGAGGTGAAAATCTTTGCACTAATGGCGCTGTTTTACATAATTGCCGTGACATTGTACAAATTTATTCAACTGCATGCGGGCGCCATGTGAGCGCTCGGGGTGACCTCGAAAAATAATACAAAAAACTATAAAAAAAAAAACAAGGAATAGAAAATGAAAAACAAAAGGAAAAAGAGTAGGAAAACACCTACATGAAAAAGGTGAAGCAACAAGAACAACAGCAACAAACTGAACTTATGCACTTGTGCCGCCAAAGGGCTTGGCAAACAAGTAACTATATCAAAAATGAATAGCCTTACTATGCCTGCAAGCATCTCCCCTCAACCCATATCCCCCACCACCGGCTGTCTCATTGTCCAACAATGAAAAGGCTGCCACAGAGCGTGCCTTTGTGCCCGATGCGACTGCCTCAGAAATATAATAAGGCAAGCCAACAGCAACAAGGGCAAACAAACAAGCACAGCACACACACACACACATATATATATATATATATAAATATAGATATATATATATATATATGTAAGTCAAAGACTAGACCCTTCTACCTACCCTGACTGACTGAGTGAGCGAGTGAGTGACTGTCCCATGCATCCTTTGCTCATTCTTAACCTCCACGTCGTCGTCGTCGTCGTCTTCATCATTGTCACCTTGAGCTTTGGGTTATTGGGTTCTTTGCACAGTTGTCCGTCCAAGCGTATGCCTTGCACTTCACTCGATTTCAGTGTGTGAAAAACAGCAGCAGCAGCAGCAGCAGCAACAGCAACAGCAGCTCAGTCATCCTGCAGTTAGGCCACAAGGCATCCTAAATATTCTACACAAAAAGCGTGCCGAGCTGACAAATTGTTGTGGCTATGCGAATTTCTCGATTTCGGAATTTGCCTTATTTAAATTGCACTTAAATTCGCTCCAGATATTAGTTAAATTGCTTAAAGAACATTTGAATTGGAAATAAATTATAATATGTGTTTTTATACTTCGTTGTCGTTCCAAAATCAAAAGCAATATTGATCAATAGATATGATCTGAACATCAGTTTAGGATTTAGTTTTCACTTTTTAACTTCAAGTGCAGTATTAATTTAGATGACAAGCCATTCACAAAAATATATTGCTTTTGAAGATCGGATTAACTTCAAGATAGTTAGGGTGTGGAAAGATGAACATGAATTTCGGCTTCAGATGGCATTTTCAAATTTAAATGCAATATGGATAAAATGCAGAATTGGTTTTTGTGATGTTAGCCAAGTCCAACTGCTTGAACAAGTCGATATGCTCGCATGTCTGTGAGTGAGAGCGCAGTGCAAAAAAAAAAAGAAAGGCTGCAAACAAGCAAACAAATAACTTTGACTTTGACTTTCCAACTCTGCCTTCAACCTGCACTTTAGATGCCTCCATTTCACACCCTGCAGCTGAGTGTGTGCACGTCTGACTGTGTGTGTGTGTGTGTGTGCTGTGTGTGTGTGTGTGTGTGTGTGTGTCTTACTTAATCGCATGCAAAGGCCAAGGAGCACTGAGTTGATAAATATTTGCCTTTGTCAAAATATTTGTGCATACTTTCGAGCGCAACACTTTCACGGCTCAATTCATACGCTTTATGCGTTTTATTCGGTTTTGTTTTCGGTTTTTGTTTTTATTATTATTTCTATTTTGTGTTTAGTTTTAATTGTGCCAACGCAAGACGAATTGAACTTGAACTCTGTGGCAAACAAGTGAAAAGGGTCTCATTCTGTGTGCAGCAGCAGAGCCTTGGGCAGAAATTCAAACAAGCCAAAACTTGTGTTTGTTATTTATGTGCAACTTTATGTGTGTGTGGGTGTGTGTGTGTGTGTGTGTGTGTGAAATCGCCATTTGAAACAACGCCAACTACTTGACCATACTATTTGACAGTTCCCTTTGCCCTTTCTGGCACCCCCACCGTGGCCCCCCCTCATCGGCAACGCGTATTTATTGTGCACGGCACATGCAGAGCTCGTGTAACATTTTATGTATACCCAACCCAACCCGCTGCCCACTTAGTGGGCTATTTATGCCCCTGGTTGCTCTCTGTTTAGTTTGCGTTCCACGTGCCCGGCATAATAAGCGCTGCCCAGCTGCCGTTGCGTCTCGCTTGCATTTTCGGTTTTGCTGCAGGTTAAAAGCGCATTACGGCTGCAACTTCATAAATTGCGGACGCCGTGCAGCAAGCAGCAAGTAAGCAGTAAGCAGCCAGCAGCCAGCAGGCGGCAAGCAAGCAGGCAAAAGCCGCAAAAGCAGCAACTACAATGTTTACATGCCAAGCACTTGCTTAAGCATTCGCCTACATATATAACCCCATCGGAACCCTTTTTCCCCCATGCCCATTGAAATTACAAATCCCTTTTGCCATTGCCAGGGCACATTGCAATTGCGATTTAAGCAGCAATGCAAATTTTAGCTTACAAACAGCAAAACGCAACTTGCGCCACATGTCAAAGGATGAAAAGTGCAAGTCAATGACAAGCTGCATGCACACTGCCTGCCACAAAGCCCCAAAATGCCACAAAGCTCATTAAAATGAGTTGAAAGCATAAAGCGAAAGATGTCATAATTTTTTATTCTCTATTCAACTGGAAATCGTTTAGAAATCAAAATGAGTGCATTTTTCAGAGTAAGGCATTATTTACTATAAGCAGACATAAGTAAATAGTTCGAAAATTTATTTTTATTATTATTAAATCTATGATACGGCTTCGAAATATAGGCAGTAGGGAAAGTCTTTGGGATATATTATACATACTCATCATTCAAAAATATAATAAAATAGTCGTACATAGACAGACAGCGAGTGATTCTTAGAAGAATATATATACTTTATAAGGTCGGAAATGTCTACTTCAAGCAACGTCCTCTACAAAACTATAGTGCATGAAATCATAATATATTAGTGCAATTGACTATGCACAAAAGACTGCTGCAGTTAAACAAAAGGCTGCTTTGTCTGCAATCTCAGCTGAAAGTCAACTCTCAAGTTGAACAAGTCGCTGACAATACTTAACCAGACCGAAATTGACTGATATTGCAGTATTTGTGCGACTTTTGTTTGTTGTTGGTAGTCAGCCTAAAAAACAGCTAACTGACTGACTGACTGACTGACTGACTGACATGACTGACAGAGTCAATCGCGAGCGAGTGCATCCGGCACATGTCTGACGGGCATCGGGTAATCGGAGTTGGGAGTTGGAATTGGAATTGGAAGAATTGGCGAACGCACACGCATAATTGACAGCATTTCCGTGGCAGCTTTTGTTGTTGGCTTGTTGGCCATTGAAATCATTTTTAGCTGAAACTGAAATTGAGACTCGCTGCCAGTCGAGCAATCCAGCATTGACAGCAGCAGCAGCACAGATACAGATGCATTTACAGCCACCAATAGCGATACACAGATACAGATACAGATAAAGATACACAGATACATTGATTCGGATGCGGGCGTCAATGTGGCAGGCATCGTCGAGTGGGTGTCTTCATCATTGCTAGCGGTGCGCTGATTGCCGGCAGCTGCATGGCAGCCATCGTTTCATTCGAACTTCTTCCTGCCACAGCCATCGTTGGAGTTTGCCTCATCAATGTTTAGAACAATGCCATCAATTTTCGCATTGAATTTTAATCAAGTTGGCGTTAGGGACTATGATAATTAAAACAGTTCCAGATGCTGCTAACTGCAACAAAATGACGCTCAGCCAAACAAGTCAACTGCAATGAGGCTTCACTGTGAGTTATCCTATATAGTTGCCTACACCTATTTTATGGCACGTGGACTACGAATTGATTATTTATTTTATGTTTTTCGTGTGTGTTAATTGAATGTTTGTGTCTTATTTTTATTTTATACGATGGTTGTTTTCATTAAGAAATACGTTACATACTTAAAGAACAATTAAGCCAAATTAAGCAAACATTCCATGAACACTTTGGACTTAAGTTCAATTGCAATAGATCTACCTCGATCTATCTCTCATATTTACAGCGTATTTTGCAGGTTATTTAGCATAACAACCAGCCCAAATAAGTTCGAAATTTGTTTGAGGGTTGAACGGTTCAATGAAAGCCACACCACAAAAAAAAACCCCTCCCGCCAGCACAATGGAAAACTGATGCATGCAACTGTTGAAAAGTGAAAATTCTGTGAATACTGTGAAACTATTCACGTTGAATTTGAGTGGCAGCATATAATTTTGGAAGCCCTAATATCAGATACGCTCAAAAGGAATTCGAGACAACTGTCTGAATAGGTCGCATTCAACTGGAACAGCAACCAAATTGCCAAAACAGACAATGGACATTTTTAACCTGTTTTTTTCAGGTCTAATTGAAGCATAATAATATAATTGAAAAGTCGTAAATTAATTAAAATCGAAATGCAATTCATTATGCAAATCAATTAATGCTTTAGGCGACACCATAAGCAGCATATACAGAAAATTGAGTGTTAATGTGCCACAAAAGAGTCACACCGAATTTTACATACCCTTGTAGATCGCAGTAAAGCTGCTGGAACTAAATTTTGGTCTGGAGTTCCAAATATTATTATGTTTTAAGCAAATTTCTGGCTGTGAATTGAATGTTCCCTATTTATATGTAACTTGTATTGTATCAGAAAGAGTAACATTAATTTCAAGGGGTATATCGATGCCAAGACTTCTATGTTGATACAGTTTTTTGATATAGTGCTTAATATTGTGCATATTGTGTAAGTTTGGCTTGAATAGCTTTGTAAGCAGAATAGTTTTCCAAACAAGAACTCATCTTTCGATCGATCATTCCTATTTCAGCTATATGATAAAAGGATCTGAACTGATCAATAAAAAACGACGGACATATTCAAAGTTTCGTCAGCATAGAAATAGACAGACAATAGACTCGGCTAGTGGGGTTAATCAAGAATATATATATACTTTGTGGGTTTAAGCAAAATAAAAGAAACTTTCACCAAGCGTATAGCAATTTCCTTATACAAATAAACGCACTCTAAATATTGATAAAATGATTTATTATATATTATAAAACGCCCAAATAAATATACAAAAATATGAACTAAAAACATAAAACATATAATTTTAATGAACTAAAAAGAGCTGATCAAATGAACTGGTGAAGATTTAAACAGTGCCCAGTTCTACTCTCGCGCACATTTGCACCTCAGTCAACTGATGTTGCTGGGGTTACCTGGTGTTACCTGATACAATCCGTTAGCTGGTAATGACGAAGGGCAAAATGAGAGCAAAAAAAGAGCAATTGCAACCACAAAAGCCGAAACCAAAAATGCACTCTTTCGCGCGCTGCACAATCGATTGGGCTGTGGTGGGGAGAGTGGCTGGGTTAGTGTGGTAGGCGCCAATTGCACCGTTAATTTGGTGTTATACACGCACACACACACCCACACACACACACACATGCTCACACACACTCGCATACATTGGCGAGTTTCGGTCGCTGGCAGCGTCGCCAAATGAATTCAATTAATTAAATTAGTTCAACTCGCAGCTGCAGCCGCTAGCAAGAGATCGTCTGTGGGCAGCAGAGACAGGGTTGGCGCCGGATAAGGGAACGCGGACTGGGAACAGTTGTCGACGCGGCCATTACGCAGCTGAGTAAAAATTGAGCTGCGCTCGCTGCTGCTGCTGCTGCTGCTGCGGTCATCGGATTGCGGCGCAGTCGGCGTCGCTGTCGACTCAATTATCAGCTTTTATGAATGGGCAGCAAATTTTGCAAAGCGCCGGTGACGGCGCCGGCGACGCGACGTCTGCTCTAACTGCACATTTTGTAGAGTACGTTTCGGGCGGTTACCTTAGCTTACTAATCGTATTTGTAACATTTGAAAAAACAAAAATTTGTTAAATATGAAATATATTGAATATGAAAATACAAAAATAAAATTAACAAAATCTGTGTTATAGTTCAGAAATAATGTGTACATATAATTTTAGTAGGCTATATTTTTACAATTGCGTCTTTAATAGCTATCGTAAATCGCTTGCGACCACCGAATGGGGAAACTATGAAAATGTATCTATAAAATTAAATAAACTTGACTTCAATTCGACAAATTTATAAGTAGGCTAAAAATCAATTTATCATCCAATTTATTATATGCCACAAATTTATAGATATACAAAATTTGTTACTTAAAATTAGGCAGAAAGACGGAAAGGGTATTATGTAGTCAGCCACGTAAATTTCGTTTAGCTCCCGACTGCATTTGGCAGTTTCGCCAATTTGTGCTTCGATTTTTCGCTTGGTATAATTACGTTAAGCGCATAATTAAGTTGGCCGACTGCAGGTAATAAATTATGAGCAGCGCAACCCTTTTGCCAACATTACTTTAACACTTTTCCAATGATTTTTGCGCTTTTCTTTTTGATAAAATTCAATTTGATGCGCCAGCTAAAATTAAATTAGCAACATTTTTAATATGTTTAATTTAATGTGCTGCAAAAACGTCATAGACAAAAAAAAACATTTTAAATGTTAACATGTGTGGCTCTAGGCTCGCTTTGTCACAAGTGAAAAAGTCAGCAAAAAGACATAAAAAAAAAGGCCAGCGAAATATGGCTAAGAGGAATGGTAAAAAAGGGTTTTTACAGTTGGCGTTGTTCATCATGCCATGAATTACGGGGCGTCAAACTGTCAAGCATGCTCCCAGTATCCCAGACCCCCTCACTCCCCACCCCATTCGCTTGACAGATGAACTAACGGTCCAGGGGGTCGACCAACTGTGCCTATGCGGCATGTTGGGGTGTGGCGGGGGAGGGGGGTGGAGGGGGCGGGCATGGTTGGTTAACTTGCCTCCGACTCCATTTGTGACGATTGCTATTCATAAAAATTGCTCAATTCCGCACGCGTTTGCTATTTTTGTTGCAAGCAAAACGCGACCGTTACTTTGTTACTCTTTATCATCCACTGCCACAGCAACATCGTGAATGACACCAAACAGATGTGGGCGCCACATCCATCCACCCCATGCATGCAAGTACTACCCCACTCACCATTCAAAAAAAAAAAAAACAGAAACAAAACAAAAAAAGAGTACTCAACCCAAAAACAAAACAAAACCGGCTGAGATTTCCATGCAAACAAGTGATATTTTTGTTGACAACTAAAAACCCCAACAGAGCCAGATAAAAAACAAGTTAAGACTTTGGCAATCAACGCATATTCGACTACAATCTACCCTAAATACACACAATATATCAATATATTTATATATATTTTACCAAACCAAACATCACTTTATATATACATTTTAATTTTCTCTTCTCGTTTTATTAAATTTATACAGTTTCACACTCTACCAAATCAAAATATACACCCATACGCACAAAATTCCATATACCCTGCTCAACTAAAAAACAGGGTACAAACATTTACGCTTAACATGCACTGAAAAAACGCAACACGATGCGAAGACAACAAGAACAAATGTGCCTCTGAGCGGGTTAAGTGCCAACAACAACTTCAGCATCCTCACCACGCCCACCACCGCCCCCGCCCCACTACACCCAGCGTAGGTTTGCCTAAGCCCACAACTAAGCCACAACCGCCACCCTCCATCAGCCACTGGCTGGCTTTAAATGCCGTTAGTTGGTTTTCCAAATTACACCTCGAAATTATGCAATTCCATGTGTGCAACATCCGCCGAACCAAAAATTTATTTTGCTACGCTTGCAAAAATGCCAACAAATAATAATTTATTCAATTTTTTAAATGCAAAATAGTTGCTAAAAATTATATGCACTTTTAGCAGTTTTAGACCGAATATAAAATTAAAAGAAGGGCTCTAGGTGCGTATGCCCAACTAGGATATACCCTGTACCAAGGAAGGTATTTCAAACTGTTTCTTAGCAAGAAAAAAACTGGTCGGTTTAATTTTGGGAAAGCGTGGGAAAGTCTCCAAAAAGCTAAGCATTCTTAAGATGCGCCTGCTTTTCCCTTCTCTCCCATTTTTACAGGGACAATTTTCTTATTAGATGGTTTCGTGTGTTTTGAGTAAATGGTAAAATAGTGCAATCGAATCAAGCTAAATACTCTTACCTGCAGCTGGTTGTTTGCGATGCTTTAACATTTAATTAATTTCTTATTCACACAGCAAAATATATTAAAAAAGTATTTGCAGCATAAAATCAACTTTATAAACATATAAACAAAGTTCAGCATCTGTTTAGATTTTATTTCTTCCAGGAAAAGCAGCAACAAATTGAGGATGTATTTCGGCCAAAAATCACTAAATGAATTAAATAAACCAAGTTCGACAATTTCGACAATTTTAATTGCATAAAATAGTGGATAATCAGATGCTATATATATATGTACTAATACAATTTTATTCTGTGGACTTCTCCAACAATCGCTTTCTCATGTTGTAAAGCTATTCTCAAACACCTGATTTTTAGAAGCGTTAATTTTTCTATTAAAGTTTTGCTTGAAGATTAATACAGCTTTCGAATTTGGCAACACAATTTGTTGTCAAAATGCATGTACAAATTTTATCATTACAAATTCTTGTGTAGTATTCCATCCATCTTGACTTTAATTTCAAATTTAAACCCAAATACCATCACATATATATCACGCAATAAACAAAGCAACTTGCAACCGATGTCCGCAGGCTGGCGCCACCTAGCGGCATGTGCATACATTTTGGGAAGCGTCGCTTAGTCAGCATTCTTCGCCACCTTTTTGACTGTTCCAGTCGGCCAGTGTTGGCACAAAGTATGCAACAAGTTTATGCAGCTGCACGCAACTTGAAGTCTCATAAATTTCATGTGGCAAGCCCCTGCCCCGCCCTAAGCACCAACAAAAACGCTGCCACAAACATGTTGGGGCGAAAATGAAAGAAGAAAAAAAACAACGAGCAGCCGTGTGGTGCATTGCCGTTGGTAGTGGTTAGTGGTTGCTGCTGGACACTGGATGCGTTTGCTGCTCCTTGTTCCTAAGCACGTGTCAAGTGTGGGCCAAACTTTTAATTTGCACAACCGTCCCAGCAGTCTCGGACGGGGCGAAGCAGAGCCTGACTGACAGAGCTCTGAGTGACTGTCAGGCTTGTTAGTCCTTTTATGGCCAAAGGGGCTGTGCCTCGCTGTCTGACAATGTCATCAGTTGCAGCTGACGCAGCAGTAGCAGCAGCAGCAGCAGCAGCAGCAGCAGCAGCAATTGCAGCAGCACAGGCAACAGCAGCAGCACTGGAGACCGCCTCCAACCAACCATCCCACTAGCCATGACTACTCGACACCAGCACTGCCCCCACAGGCCGCACTTGTCGCACTGGAGGAGTAGCAGTTGCAGTTGCAGTTTGCCTCATATCGTTTCATTTTTTTTCTGTGCGTTTCGACTGCCTTTCAAATGCAGAGTATGCTGGGGTATAAATGAACTATAATCATATATTATACAATTATATGTATATGTTTTCGCAACAATCAATAAACCTGAATTCATCGCTTAATGAAAAACTTAAAACATTATTTTTCCATTTTTTTAACAGCCTTTACATAAATCAAGGTAGTCTTATAACGAGTGTAAAATAAGTTAACACACTTAAAACAAAAATGATTGGCTTACTTGACTTTGATTAAATGTTTCAGATTATATAGAATAAAAAAGGATGCAAAACTAATGTTCCCAAGTAAAAAACAACAACAACAGCATAAATAATTACTATAATAATAATTCATAAAATATATCAAATAATCTTTGTTTTATATATACTTCAATATATTTAAAATCCACAGTGTTTGTGGAAATGTTGTTAAAATATTAATAAAAAAAACAGATTTAAGTAAATAAAATTTAATAATTAATTTTAAGGCCAAAAAAATGCCGTTTTACAAACCGATTGAGAAGTTTGAAACACATGCGGCAATTAAGGGTAAATGTAAGTTGCCAACTGACGATTTTAACGGCTCAGCGGGTGTCCATGACAAGTGGTGTGTGTGTCAGTGTGTGTGTGTGTGAGTGAGTGTGTGTGTGTGTGTGTGTGTGTGAGTGTGTGCGTATGCATCACAAGCAGATAAAGCGACGCTCAGCGGTCTTTTGGTAGCTGTCAGCTAGTCAGTCCTGGTCAGTCAAGCAGTACATCAAGCAGTCCGTCAAGCAGTCAGTCAGTTAGTCAATGGGTGGGTTGAGGTGCGTTCAGTTACAGTTGCTTTACCAGCAAGCCACCCCCCCTCCGCCCCTTAACTATCCACATGCGTCATTTGGCGCCGCTGGCTGGTGTTAAATCCGTTTGGATTTTTGTTTTGTTGATTGCCGCACGCCTCGATGACATTTCATTTATTAAGTGGCGCTGCCTCCGTTTCTTGTTATTTTTCGATTTGTATCTGCAACTCAGTGAGGTGTGCGGGGTGGGGGTGGGGGCGGGTGGTCGGGCGGCACAGCAATTAACTATGCAATACGCTGACGTCATCGGCTACAGTTACAACTCGAACGGCGACCACTGTTTTTGTTCCTTGTCGAAAATTCCTTGTCATGTTGCTGCTGCTGAGTTGACGCCTTTGATTTGTTTTGCAAATGACGTTGTTGCTGGTGCCGTTCTTCTGTAATTCTTGTTGTTGTTGTTGTTATATCCGCTACAAAAGGAATTTGCATTTCAAATGAATTACAACGCGACGGGCAGCATTGAGCCGAAAAACAGGACCTGCCGTTCCCAGCTGAAATATAAATGTTAATCCAGGCAGCGTCAATTGCAAAACGTTCAGCGCTGTTGACAGCACATCCCTTGGACAAACACACACACACACCCAACACACACACACACACACACACATCGATATATTGGCCATGGTACCAAATATATATGTATACATATAGGCAGTATGTCAACGGCATTTTAATTGATTTTCATGGGCTGCAGTTTTTGATTGTGCTGATTGACGCATCAAATGAAGTGTCTTTAGTGCCCGGGTCCTCAATCTGCTGCCTGAGCCTGCGTCTGGCCTGGTCCTGTTGCCATATCAGTAACGGCACAAACAACAGCCCTTGCTCCACACACACACACACACACACACACAGTGCGTGGGCAGACGTGGAGCCAGCAGTAATTAAATTTGTCATTCAGACAAAACGTTGCTGCAACAGCAACAGCAGCAACAGCAGCAACACTGCAGAAGAAGTGGCAAGCTGGCAAAGTGCACAACGCATCGTATGCGTGATGCGATTTTATGCCTTGCATGCGTGTGTGTGTGTGTGTGCGTGTGTGTAAGTGTGGCAAACAATTGTTGCATGACGGAGAGGACCGAAAAGGGACCCGGATAAGCAAGCGGCTTATAAGTGCAAGTCAAAGGCTTCTCGAACAACTCGCATATCACGCATTTACTGCCTACTTTTGGGGTAAGTTATTTCTATAATTATTTATGACAAATATATACAGAGTAAATCTGTATAATTGTAAGAGCTGTTATTATACTAACTAGCAACTTAGATCTTTAGCTGCGCTTGGTTGAAAGTATTATGTTGAAATATGCACATAAAGCTCCTTAGATAGGAGTCTAACAAGTATATTATTATTATTATTTCGGAATGGTATTACTTAAGCCCATTATTCTTAAAGACTTTCGTATCTGTGCCAAAATCTAAACGGTGTTTTTATTTAATTTCTTTTAGTAAAGTATTATTAAAAACTCTTTTACAATTTCTCAAAACTCAAAAGATTGGTTCTCTTTGCTCTCTATTTAAATGCCCAAATATTTTAGACTAAAATTAAATAATATGATTCAAATATAATTGCAATTTGGGCATATCAAATAAATTATTATATTATATATTTAGTCGAGAAACTGTATAAAAGACCACCTTAAATCAAACTAATAATATATTGAAAACTGAGTTCACAAAAAGTTAATGTTCTTTAGTTTAGGCTCTAGTTTAACTAAGCAACTTAATATTTCTTTCCCGTGCCAGCGTGTGGCACAGGGTGTTTCGTAGTCTGCAGAGTAGGGTAGGCAGCAGGAACACTTGTTTCCTGCTAGTAAATACAGCATGTGGCACACGCCGAAAGTTGCGTAAACATTCGAAATCACTTTGCCACAGGGTGTTGCATAGTCAGTAGCGAAGCAAGTAAAAAGACTTTTTGTCTGCTGGCTAACAGATTGTTGTTGTCGCTTGTTAAGCCGCCTACTTGTTGTTATTGCTGTTGTTGTTGTTGCTGTTGTTATTGCATTTTAATTATTGCATTCGAGATATTTTTTGGCGTCCTTGCCACTCGCTCGGTTTGTTGTGTCAACTGTATATTAATATGGATACAAACAAGCAACCAAAAACACACACAGACAGGCAGACAGACGGGCAGACACAGATACACATGAGTCGCTAATGAGTCGCTTTTTAACTTTGTCGTCCACGCGGCTCAGAATTTATTTTGTCCTGCCAGGAATCAAGGCATCAAGGACAAAGCTAGAGCGAGAGAGAGAGAGACAGAGGGGGAGAGGGAGATAGATAATAAACGAGCCACACGAATAAAATATATATTGCACAATATTGCTGGAAGAGCCGAAAAATTTGAAATCTGAGAAGCAATTTAAAAATCATTAGAAGAACACATTAAGCGTAAAAAATTAATGAGCATGCTGGCTGTGTGAGTCAACAAGCAGCCCGAGACAAGCTCACAAATCTTTCCCGAATATATTCATGCACCTTCAAAAAACCACAATTCCCCATGCCACTCGAGGATTTCCTGGCAGCTGCACCGGTGCCGAGCTGCTGCAGTCGCGCAGGCTCCCGTGTCCTGGCTGAGGTAAATAGCAAAAAAAAGAGGAAAGCAAAAAAGGAAATTTGTAATAAAACGGCAGCTAAGCAGCAGCACCCCTGGCAGGATGACGACTTCGATGGAGACCGGCATTGTGTTACAGCCAACGTAATGGGCTCTCTATAAATGAACCTAAGCGCAGCGCAGAGGCGCCACAAAAAAAGAAACGAACATCTCGCAGGGGGGTCAATGTAACTCAATGCAAATCATTTGTGCAAATATTAAATACTAATAATAAAAATAGAAAATAGAAAGCGGTTTCCAATGTCTGAAAATATAGAAAGTACAAATCTATGTCACATTACTTAAACAAATACAACTAATTATATGTTATTATTTATTATTAGATATACTACTTGACAGTCTCTAAACTTAATGTTTAATAAATAAAACTGAAACTATGTCAAGGCAGTAAAATATGTTTTGTGTTTTTGATCAAAGAAGCTAGACACATTCCAAGGACTATTTGTTGTCATATTGGCCTTAATTTAAAGATCATTTCAATAGTTTTTCAGTAGCTTGTTCGCCACACCCGCTCCTCACCCTAACTGCGACGCCAACTACGCCACTGGGCCACAGATTGGGCCCTCTACACTAGCCGAGCGAATGTCAACAATGTCGTTTACTTTGCCTAACAATAAAGCCAGGCACACGCCTACACACACCTACACACACCAACACACACCAACACATACCAACACACACCTACACACACCAACACACACCAACTCACACACGCAACAGTCTGCGGGTTGACTTGGAAAAGTTCTCTGGAGAGTCGTCTGTAGTTTTATTCTTACATATATTTTTTTCATGTTTTCTTGGTCTAACAACTCATTTGGCACTCATGAGTAGGTCAGGCCGTTAAGGCCAGGCTCTCGCACATATCCTTTTAAATTTCTATCCTGCAACTGGCCGGCTGTAAATCCAAAATGCTTGTCACGTTTTGTCGACCGTTGAAAAGTCAAAGGGCAAGGTCCTTCATGTTGCAGCTCCGGTTGGAGGCTGTGTGCTACAAGTTTTTGTGCTTTTGTGCGTGCCTGGTTGCCGGATGTGACTAGGATGTGCGTCTTTGTCGTAATTACCTAAAAGTTGCTGCCACGTTGCCACATTTGATGCGGCGCTCACTAGCGCGCAAATCCCAGACGATTCCCCTTTCCCCCCTTTCAGCTCCCTTGATCCGACTGTGATTGCTGCTAGCTACAGGTGTGTGTGTGTGTGTGTGTGTGTGTGTATTTGTGTGTGTGTGTTTACTTTTCTGCTGCTTCTAATTGCCGCTAAGTGCCATCCAAATCCTTGGCTTTGACCAATTTTGGATGCCCTTTGCATTGGGTGTATTATAGATTTATAATTAATTGTGTAACTTAAGAAAGACAGCTAGAAATGTTTAAGATGAGCATTGTGTATCGTATACACCCCTGGGCATTCAAATAGGTGCGAATATGTTTTCCATAGTTTAAATTTTAGACTTTATTTTGCTCTTTGAAGCAACTTATTTATAATGTCATAAAACAAAAAAATGCATGTGTAAAACAGGAAATTCTGCAATTTGAAAAAATATTAATACATTTATAGAAAATAATTCGATTCAAAAGTGTTAGGAATACATTTATAAAATTCCATATTTCCCTAATTTTTTGTCGAATCAGAATTTTGATAGATGTCATTTGATTTTTGTTTTTATTTTGCTGGATTCTGTTGCAATTATTGAGATGGCATCTTGTATGAAGAACTTTTTGGTTTATTGTTTGAAAAGCTCTTTTTTTAATTTAAATATTATTTATGTGCTTTCTTTAATATTTTCTAGATATGGAGTATATAAAATGTATAAAAAGACTTGAACTTGAGCCAGCTCAAAACATATTTGAAGAACTTTATTGCTTACCCAGATTATTCATATTCGAGCAGAAACTCGTCCACATCAGACTATACTATACTAAACTACTACTATATCATTTTTATATTATTTTTATATTAATTTTAGTTGAGATTTGTTGGATTTCATAGCGTAAGTGTATGTTAACTTCGGCGTGTTGAAGCTGACTTTGTTTTCATGTTGACACATGCACATTTTGTCATAAATAATAAAGGAGGGGCAAGTGGCGCGTGGCCGGGCGCGTTGCATGACATTGGGGGGGAGGGGCACTGCTTAAGGGGCTAACTGAGCGGAGCGACCAACGACGAGCCACAAGAGCTGCCGCATGGTCAAAGTGCTTTTGGTCAGCTGACCACTTAGGCACAATGCTTTTGCATTGTCCCCGGGTTTATTTTGGCGGCCAGGCCGTACCGAATCGCGTGCATGGCTACCACCTGACCAAAAACTAGGCAGCTAACGGGAATGGGAACTGGGAAGACTGGGACGAGCTGTGTGCATCATCCAGTGCTCCATTGCCATGTGGAGCATGTGGACTAGCTGAAATGCAGCTAACGAACCGCAATTGCGGTCACATTTCATGAGAGCGCACACGTCGCCCTCTGGGCACACACACACACACACACACACGGAGAGAGAGAAAGGGTTGGAGCGGGGGAGGGGTTAACGGACTGATTCAATTTGCAGGCTGACGACAGGCTTTTAGTGCAGCTCAGCATACAGAGCCAGCAGGCTACAAGCAAGCATGCAGCCAGAACTTGCCAAACAGAATCCCCACAACATCCCGCATCTACTGTCAAAATTGACCAAAACTCACCGACTGTCTGCTCGCCTGTGGATATCATCAAAATTAGCTCGTTTGGCGGAGGGCGGAGGCGGTTGGAAGTTTGCCTCCCTTACTGCTCCATTCTAAAGAGCGAATTGCACCACACACACACACACACACACACACACACACCAATCCACACACTAAGGGCCCCGTGCAAAGCTAGCAACAACTAACAAAATTGCTACTCTAAAAGCCAGCAAAAAAAAAAAAAAGAAAACTTTTACAAATAGCAACAGGTTTGTGACAGGCCAATCAACTAGACTCGATATTTACATACAGATTGTATACTAAACTCGCAGTTTGTTTGCACAAATTGTTGCACTTGAGAAGATTAAATATAATTTATTAATTATTAGCTCATCAGTCAAAGTGGACAAGCTATCATTTTGTTTAATATGCACCTTTATTTATTGCTATTTACATCAAGTTGCAGAGCAGGCTTATTGCTTAAATTAGAAGTGTAAACAATTGTTTATTAGTTTTAAAATAAATTATATTTTTACTTGAAATCGCCGTTAATAATTTTTCATCATATTTAAATTACTTTAGAGATAAATAAAATGCCAAAATATTAAAATGGACAACTGATTCCACATTCTCATTGTAATCAAATACACTTTTTAACTGAAATGAAACTGTCATATTTTTTAGTTGTCATTATTAAAATAGTCAAAAATATATATTTTTAACAAATGCATTTCTTTAAATATATTATGTAACTATTACGTTAATATTAAAAGAAGAAGTGCCGCAGCATAGTTAAAGTCTGTACAAGACAATTCATTATTATTCTGTGCAAACGTAATCTAAAAAATCGATTCTAATCACCGAAATCGATCCAAATACAAAATAAGTATATTATTTATATGCATTCAGTGCACGTATAAAAACTTTGAGTCCAGCTGTAATAAGAAGCTACACCCCCAGCTGCCCAGCTCAAAACTTGTGCGACAGTGTAAACAGTGTGTCTGCTTGTTTACACACTCGTTAGACAAAATGAAACGAGCCATTTGGCCAAGACAAAACAAGACAGGACAAGGCAAGTCAAGGCAAGGAAAAAACAGAGCAGTAGAAGCAGCAGCAAATTGCAATAAGCAGCTAGAAAACTAGTTGCTTTAATAAAGAAACATTAACATTGCCAACAATAATAATTATGCAAATTTCAAATATCTGCTATATTAGAGGTGTTTAGCCAAGACACGAACCCCATAAGCCCAAAATGCGAATGGGGCAGCCAGTGACATTAACAAAGACAGCAGCAAAGACAGTCAGACACAGGGACAGAGGGACAGACGAGCAGACAGTCGGGCAATTTGCAGGCTGTGTCTGGCTACGTGCGAAAGGAAGTCGCACCTTGCATGTGAAACCCACTTAAGCCATCCTCCATCCGCCCACTCAAGTGAAACACTCCGCCACCCATACAAACGTAAGCGCATTTTAATGATCTCATTTATGCTAATCTGCAAACGGTTAAATCTGTGCACGCCACAGCCACAAGGTGCCCCACAGACAACAACAACAGTGGCAACAACAACAACAACTTAAACAAATACAACAATGTGCCAGCCACCGGCTGCTAATGCTAATGAAGTCTAATTGAATTTCGGACACTTGACACGTCGCACTATCTGATCCTTTTTGAAGGGGGACAATGTGCATTGTGGGCGTGGCACAAATTTAAAAATCTTTAGCAGCAAGTCAATATGTGGCAACCACGAGAGGCAACCACTACAAATACACTGACAAAGCTTCAAGAATATTAAATATGTTCAAGTGCTGCTACTGTCAGTTTTCAATAAAATATATTTAAATATGTTTTTGATAAAAGCAAAAAAAGAGTTGATAAACATATTTAATTCATTAAGTGATAAACTACGAGATTTTTAGAAAACTGCCATAAAAATAAAAATATTTATAGTTTCAGTAATATATATAAATAAGTTACACATTTTAAAAGCAGTTTTATTTCATTATCAAACTGACCTCGGGCTTAAAAGTCAGTTCAGCTTTCAGCAAAGATTTGTGAGTAAGTTTTCATATTTTGTCATTGAAACAAAAATATGTCTTCAATGTGTATTCAATAATTCACATATTTTAAAAGCAGTTTTAATCTACGACAAAGGATTAAAACTCAGTTCAGTTATGACCCACTTTTTTTTTGCCCTAAATTGAGTAATGGTTTCCCTTTAAATTTGGCCTTGTCTATGCATGCTCAGGCGTCGAGTCAAAATTTACGCTTTTGCGGCTGGCTGCAGAACAGCTCCCCTCCCAGGCGCAGAAGGGGTGAGGGGGGTGGGTGGCATAAAATTTCCTATGCATTTAACCGCATTGAAATTTTGTCGTAATATTTGATTTTTAAACAAAAGCAGCAGAGCCGAGCTTTGCTATGGTTCCAGATATGCGTCAAGTGATGGCCACCGGACAGTTTTTGGTCTGTCAAGTTTAACAGGACGGAGTTTGCAGTATCGGGCATGTGGCATGTGGCATGCGGCATGTGGCATGAGAATGAAGTATGCCTGGCATTGCTTTTATTAGTCTGCCAACGAACCAACAACAAATCAGCATTATTTGACAACGCAGCTAATTTACATGAGTGACCAGAGTTCAGGCAATGACAGCATTGACCAACAAAATTCACCCCCCAACCCCCGCTTCTGCTGCCCCTGGCTGGTTGCGTGTGGAAAGTGTGCGGGGGGCCACACAAAATGTCAACGTCAACTGCGGCTGCGACCCATCATGCAAATCGACATTGAGTAACAATTCAAGTTGAGCGAAAAAAAACACACAAAAAGTTGAAAACAACTTGTGACTTGTCTTTAATTTAATTTAATTACTTTTCAACGTAAATTTCGATACTTTATTGCCTTACGTGCATGTATTACGAGCATCGAACTCGCAACCACAGCCGGAACAAGTGGAACACACACAAGCAACAACAATAGCAACAACAACAACTACAACAACAACAACAACGCCAAAAAGCATATACGAGAAGATCGCAAACGAATCTCAGCTGAATGGGGAAGCGAGAAAAGCAAATTTGAGTTTCACATTTGCGTATTGGTTTTAATGTTTTTGCGTTTTTTGGTTTTTTTTTTGGTTTGCTAGTCTAGCTAATTTTTGCATTTCATTTAAGATAGCAGCAGACAGAAAGACTCAAATTCCGATTTGAAATGTTTCGGCTACAGCGAACTATTGTGGCGCTACATAAAAAGAAAAATGTCTGTAAATATCAAATTATATTTAATAGAATTGATAGCTACGATCAGAGAAAGACTCAAACTCGAATTTGAACTATTTCGGCTATAACGAACTAATGCGGCTCTACAAAGAAAGAGTCTACATTGCTTAAAAATATATAATTATACTTCATCTATATAGCTACGATCTTAGCGTATAATTTATTATGCAACTGGCACTTAAGCAAGCAGCTAATATGGCCTATCATTTGAGGTGTAGCGCATCGCAGCAACGAAATTGTCAAGTTGATCCTCTGGGTTATCAGAGAGCTGCGCTGCAACTGCAGTTGCTGAGGCTGCTGAGAACGACTGCAAGTCCGTCAGTTGGTTGGTTGGGTCTCATTACAATACTCGCCGTCCGACAGCCGTCATATAGATAACATAATGCAAACATTGTGTTGATTCACACGAATAAAAAAGAATCAAAATAAGAACGTAACAAAGAAAAAGCATAAAAAATTACTTGTGCTTTGTAGTTGTGTGCATAATATGCATATGTGTGTGTTTATTTTGGGATAGATAGCGGGCACGATAACAAGCTGATTCCTATCTAAACTGTAACAGGTGCACAGCAGCGCTGAGAGCGAGTCGCGAACCGCGTCGTGTCGTGTCGCTTTACCGAGATAAATTTCATTGATAAGGCGTCCCCGGCGGGAGTGCGACAGAGAGGGGGAGAGAGGAGTGCGAAGAACACACGGTGAGCGCAGCGCAGCAAGCAAAACAAAGCTCGAAGAGAGCTTCAATGTAGTGAACAGGGAAGCTTCGGCTTCAGCACTGAATCGCATCGTGCTCATTCGGCTTTGCCGTTTCAATTTATTCAATTTACCGTTATATAGCTGCAATTGATGAAAGCGACGAAGGCGACAGCGACAGAGGCAGTGGCGACTACTACAGAAGCAGCAGCAACAGCAGCCCAGCTCAGTGAGTCGCCATCGCTGCTACAAAGCAGCTGCGCCACATCCGCCGCCTCATCCTGGCTGCACGAGCTCATCGTAAGTTTTTCCCTCCGCCCCAACCCCAATTACTTTTCTAGTTCTCTCTCTATCTGTCTCGTTCGACGCATTGCACTCGCTGATCTCGCTGAACATTTCAGTTGTTGCTGGGCCGCCAGCGACAGCGATTGTCGTCGTCTTCCACTCGCTTCCACTTCCAGTCGTTGTCAACTGTCAACAGCAGCAGCAGCAGCAACAACAACAAAAACTAACTGTTCTTGTTGCTTGCATTGCTTTGCTCTTTGTTCTCTCTCTATGTATGCATGCGCATACAGCTTCTTGTCATGTTTCGTAATAATGCGGACAGTTCTTTTTGTTTTATCAATCGCTTAAATGGCGCCCCCCTCCATGATGAACTGCAGCAGCCGTGCGAACATGAGCCGACATCGGCTTTACTCAACTACTGCAAACGCAAGGTGCGTATAATCAAAAAAAAAAAAAACATTTGCATTTACAGTACTCACCTGATATAATGAACAAACAGTGAATATATTTTTATTAAACTAAAGATAAAATTGTGCAGTGGATATGCAGATAAATGCATACATATATAAATATGAGTAATTAGTGCTTGGTGTGATTATCGCTACTTAACTGAGACGCTACACAGAGAGAAAAGTTCATTGACTTAGCATAACATGAGTATATTTGATGATAGAAATTTAACCTTTTTCTTTTGAGTTTAAGCTTGCCAATCAGCAGTTGTTAATTTTTTGGAGTATAAGTTTAGTTAATCAGTAATGTACAATTTTTCTTTGAGTGTACGCCAATCAGTAATATCGTTTGAATCCAGAAATAGTTCCAAGCTACATTAAAACTTTTAGGAAAAAAATCAACAAGGAAACAAGAACAATAAAGAATAAAAAGAATTAAATATGAATCAGAGTAGGGAAATAAATTGAACCAACAATTAAGCTGATAAAACTTGAAATAAAAACTCTAAAAATAAACAATAAAACTCTAAGCAAGGTCTTATTTTGATTTGCCTTTCTTAGCAGCAATAATATAATACATATATGATTTACAATTGCAGTTCCTGCGTCCATACGTGGCCATATTGACGCTGGTTGGCCTCAATCCCATCTCGACGGACATGAGCAATGTCCGCGCCTGCTGCAGCTATGTTCAGGCTCTGATGGTGCTCTGTGTCCTGCTCACAGGATATGTGCTGCGCTATCTATGTGGCTACCGGTGAGTGGCATAAACTTGGCTATTAGAACTATGCAAATAATAATTCCCCCAATTATTGCTGCAGTGGAGATCGAGGCTTTAGCAGCATACGGGATATACGACCGGGCAATGGCAGCGACGTTTGTGGTGCCTCAACTGCCACAACCACAACGAATACAATTGGGGAATTGCTCTTCGGCTATGTGGTGCCCAGTGTGCTCAACCTGCTGAGCTTCGGCTCGGCGGTGCTCGTCTGCAAGGTGATCGAGCACGAGCAGCTCCAGAATCTCATTGAGCGTGTCTTCTTGCTCTCCGCCAAACCGAAGCGTTTGTGCCGCATGTTGTGGCTGTATTTGGGCTTGGCACTAGCCCTGCTTCTGCTGCTCTTTGGCTATGCCTGCTGTGTGGTCATCATGCAGCCGGCACAGATCATAAAGGTCGCCTGGCTGGCGGAGGCACTGCGTGACTGGGAGTTGTGCCTGCGGATTGGACTACTGTGCACCATTCTGTTGCAGGATCTAGTGGAGATAATTGTGCTGAGTAGTTACTACATTGAATGCTATTTGCTGCGCGTACATCTGGAGACGTTGTCGCACAAGCTGCTAATGCATTCGATAGACTCGCTCGACTGGATGCGAGAGATTCTCGAGTTCCGCAAGCTGCTGGAGCGGGTTAATCAACATGTCTCCATACCGGTTTGCTTTCTGATTGTCATGAATTTGGCCTATGCCTTCGCCGGTCTCACCTATCTCTTCAAGGACTTTGATTTCCACTATTGTGCCCTGCAGCTGGTCCTGCTTAATATAGCGAATGTGGTGCTGTGGCTATTTCTGGGTCTGTTGCCCTTCTTTGTGGCCGGCTCTGTGACGCGTGTCTGCCAGAATGCCCAGGCGAATGGTCATCAGATCCGTGTGCGTCCCTTTGTCTATCATAATACCTCGGCCGAGGATCTCAATTCAACGCTCCTGTTCGCCTCCTCGCTGGACATGTCAGCCAAACTGTTTCGCATGCCCATCCAATCGAATTATCTGTGCTTTGCCATACTCGTGGTGACCATTGTGGTGCTTACGCTGGGCATGTGCCTCAATTTGAGCGCCTTGGGCAGTTTCTGATTTATACAGTGAACACTCTTAACAATAAACATGTACTTAGCTTTAATAAAGATTTATGCATTAGTATTAAGCTTACAAATTTAGACCTGTCTTTTGCTTAGCAATTTTATTTACAATTCATGTTTGGTGTTTGATTTTTCTGTTTTTGTCTTTTCTATAGGAAATTGCTTTTTGTTTACAAATTAACTACATAAATTCAGTTCAGTTTTTGTTTAGTCAAGTGTAAATAATATTAAAGGCAGCAAGCAAATTTCGACGTGGATGCCAAGAAAAAAAACAGCTTGAAATAATATATTAATATTTACTATAGAAAGTGCGCGTGTTTTTGTTTTTCTATTATTATACAAAATATACTAAAAATATCAAAGAGAAAGATTTGAAAATAACAAAGCCAATAAACCAAAGAAATTTAAGCTAGCATTAATTTTGAGCTTCGTCAAATTTGTTACAAATTTAACGACTTTTTAAATGCATATTAAAGATTAATAATATAAATACAGAACATAAAGAAAACCTTTACTAAGTAAATTCAAACTAAAAGTGTATATAAAAAATACAATAGGCATTTTTAATAAGAAACTAATTTTGTGACGCATCCCAAACAAAAAGTTGATCTTGGTTCAATAACAATAAATTCAAACTAGTTTGCTGCCTCGATAAATACACATGTATAAGAAGAGAATCTATATACATATATAATATATAATATGGAACTACGCCTCGAGTTCGATTAAAGCGCGCTGACTAAATATGCACTTTGGTTTAAGATTTCACATGCTACCTCCCACTGCTAATAACTCCTGCTCCATTCACCTGATCAGGTCCAATCCTTCCCTCACCAGCCGAGCCATGGCGGATGATTGATTTTCGCTGGCGGGGTAAAGGTCAAATTCACGGGTATATTGATGAGGGCATAGACACGCTTCAGCCGCAGCAACCGGCTGCGTATTATCATTCCATTCTTGCCAAGCAAAAATCCGGCTGGAATTTTCGCATCCCGATCGGTTTTATCGTGCACCATCTCAATATAATGCTCGAATTCGGGTGAATTTGAATTGTATTCGGTGATAATGGCGCCAATAGCACCAGCCGCCTCCGCATTCAGCGTTTTCGTCACAAACGAGCATTGCCTTGAAGAGAGATAGGAGAGATGTTATGGATTTATAGATGAGAGGAGAGAAGCCTAGCCTAGAAGCCACATGCGCAAGCCACTCAATGCTTACACTAGGCGTGCTATGACTTGACCACTTGAAGAGTGTCAATTTGAAAGATCGGTAAAATGTCAATCGACAAAAGACGGCAATTGTTTAATGTTTTGGTCACTAAAGTGTCTCTCGTTCAAAGACGACGGTATGTTTATAGATTAGATATAAACTGTGATTAGCTGATCCCCCTCCAATTCGCTCCCCATCCTTACCCCCTGTCCATGAGCGCAATGCTGCCTTGAAGGTCGTGCGCATTGCGCAGTTTCTGGCAGGCTTCGGGCGGATCGGTGAGCACCATGGGCACCGCCTCGTGCTTCTGCGAGAAGGCGACACCAAAATCCTTAGCGGGTCGCAGTCGATAGGTGTATTCCAGATCTTGAGGGGAGATGATTTCGAAGAACACGTCACCGGCAATAATGTCCTGTGTCGTCACTGGCATGTGTATCGTGTTGGTCGTGGTGCTGGCGCTGGCGCTGGTGGCGGACGTGGCTAGGCATTGGCTTAGTGTGGCAATGGCAACCAGAAACAGAACTAACATTTTGCACGCATAACTAGCAAATATGAATTGTTGGTCAAAAAGTACATCTCTTGGTGGCCAGCAAAAATGAATATTTAGCTGGAGTATTCGGTTGGGCTGCCAACTTGTTGTTGTGATTGCCATCCGCAGGTGGCAGGGCTGTCGGTGCGGAAGTCTGGCAGCACACTGAGCGGCCGAACAGTGGTGCGCGCATTGCAAGTCAACTCATGACAATTATTTATTTATAGATAAGACGAGCCGAACAGCTGCCGAACAAGCAAGAGAGTAATGTTCGTGAGTTCAGCACAAATTTGGGTTATCAGCGCTGGACTGCAACCCAATAAATCTTAACTATTATTATCAATTATACATTGACATTCATTCATTTTTTTTATCAAAACAACATAGTTGTTTATTGTGACTAGCAGATAAAAAACGAACTGCGAACAATTTGAAATTTTGGCATCATATTGTCGGTGTTTGGTATCACTGTACACCGCGTGGAGGGTCAGCGTTGCATTTGTGTAATCAAAGCAACTCTGTGTGTGCGTTGCATTGTGACTGTTTCAGCGGGCATTTAACACCAATAATTACTCGATACTCAGAATTTCTCTGTCTCCATACCACATTGTACTAGTTTCGTGCGGTAGCCATTTTAATTTTTGGCGTCGAAAAAAGTACGGTGAGCGAAATTCGCATATCCTGTTGGGTTTTGTGTTGTAATTAACGCATTTAACGCCAGAGTCAGTTAGCGCTCTGCGCTGTGTGTGTACCCGCAAAACTGAGGCAACGAACGCGAAACAAAGCCAACAGCTACCGCAAAACAACTGAATCGACTCGATCAAAAAAAAAAGAAAAGAGAAGAAGAAAAAAGTACAGTAAAATGTCGATGTCTGCCACGTGCTACAAGTGCAACCGGCCGGGCCACTTTGCCCGCGACTGCAGTCTCGGCGGTGGGCCAGGAGGCGGTGGACCCGGTGGTGGCGGCGGAATGCGTGGTGATGGGGGCGGTGGCGGCATGCGCCGCAATCGTGAAAAGTGCTATAAGTGCAACCAATTTGGGCACTTTGCACGCGCCTGCCCCGAGGAGGCGGAGCGCTGCTATCGCTGCAACGGCGTCGGCCACATCTCGAAGGACTGCACCCAGGCCGATAACCCGTCCTGCTACAGGTGCAACAAGCCTGGACATTGGGTGCGCAACTGCCCCGAGGCAGTCAATGAGCGTGGCACCGGAGGAGGTAGCGGTGGCGGCGGTGGTAGTGGTGGCGGCGGCGGCGGCGGTGGTGGTGGTGGCGGCGGACCAGCAAATGTCTCGTGCTACAAGTGCAATCGCACCGGACACATCTCCAAGAATTGCCCGGAGACGTCGAAGACTTGCTACGGCTGCGGCAAGAGCGGACATCTTAGACGTGAATGCGACGAGAAAGGCGGACGAAACTAGAGCAGAGAGAGCGAGAACAAGCAAGCAACACCAACACCCCTCCTTCTCTCGCGTGTGAGGAGAAATCGACGAAAGAAAGAAAGAGAAACGGTTTTGTCAAATAAAAAAAAAAGAAAAATTTAAAGAAAATACTAATGAAAAAAATCAATTGCCAGCCAATAACAACTACAACAACAAGAACAGCAAAAAAAGCAACGCATAAAGCAAACAAGAAAAAGCAGAAGCGACCAATCAGTAAAACCAAGTCAAGATCAACACAGACACAAACACTCACACATACACACACAAAACAACCCCAAACACACACACGTATACACCCATACCAGCATACATATATCTATAACCATCATCTAAGCAGCACATCTCTAATTCCAAAGCTCTGAGCCTGCAGTCGAAACGAAGAATAATGAAGAGGAAGAGCAGTGTATAACAACAAGGAGAAAGCACGAAGAAAGAGAAGACAACGACGACGGCACTGGCAGCGCTGTGCAGCTGCTGGTAGCACTTGAAGAAGAAGAAGAATAAGAGACAAGACGTCGTTGTGTATTTTAGTAGCTACTACCACAATAGCAACAACAACAACAACTATATTATTATTATAATGCTACAAACGTGTTTGAATTTACTAATTACAATTATAACGAATGGAAAGAAAAGAAGATAAAAAAACAAAACTATATAAGAATATATAATTTACCTTAAACAAAAAAAGCAAGAAAAAACGAAAAAAATATATAAGTATGTATGTACTACAAAAGTATCCTATTAGGAGTTCCAACACACAGCAGATAAACAATACGATGATGTAGAAGCAAGCGGCTATTTAGAAGAAAAAGGGAGGAGCAGGCGATTACTCCAGAAAGCTGCGGCCGGCGAGCTTTTGCACTTCACACCCATCATCCAAACAAGCAAGATCTCTAGCGGGTTAGCTATACTAGCTAACTGAAGCAGAAGCAGCAGCAGCGACAACAACAACAAGAGCAGCAGCAAGAACAACTCAACAATGGCAGATAGTAGTAGACGACACCAGGCAGACACACACGAAAACCCGAAAATCGAAAACAAAAAAGAGAAGCAAAAAGCTGCACATGAGAAGTGGTGGGATGAGGACGAGCAGAACAGACGAAACTCAACAATTGTAATAACTTTTTCACAAGGCGAACTACGAAGATGATGACGATGATGATTATGAAGATGATGATGAAAAAATTCAAATATCACTGTGATTGTTTTTTAATTGTAAATTAAAATGCTGGAGCTGCTGATTTGAGACAAAAGAAATAATAATAATAACCCCACAATACATTATGCGTGTTTTACTTGAAATTTCAGTTTGCTTTTAGGTATTTTTTTCAGCCGATCGCAAACCAGTTTTTGACATCCAGTTCTTGCAGCAGGAGGCACCAGCTGCCTGCGTGCCCCCTCTGATTTTTGCGCGAACACATGGCGAGGCAGCTGATGGCCCAGCCGGCTCGCGTTATCGCACTCCTCCCTGCCTCTCTCTCGCTCTAGCTCTTGTTGCTGAGTCAGCCACATAAAGCAAAATTCAGCCATTGTTTCTAGTGTATGTGCTGTGTATTTGTAGTTGTATTAGTGCGCCGCTTTCTTTGCCTTGTTTCCTTGTGCAACGATACCTACAAGACACACATACACGTGGGCATAAGGCAGCACATATCCATACATACTTGCGTGTGCATTTGTGTGTGTGTGCTGTTTCTTCAACCAAAGTACAGTCGTCGCCGTGCGCTGCTAATGGTGAAAACTTGCCAGCATGTCTCTGTGTGTGTGTGAGCTGTGACTGCACTGTGTGTGTGTGTAAGTAAGAGGGGGAGCTGGGGGGACTTGCAAAACTTCAACTTGACTGCGTCGTCTTCTGTCTTCTTTGGCTGCACTTGGCAACAAGTTTTTTTGTTCGCCTGCGCATCGCGTTCAGCCGTCGTCTGCTGCGCTCTCTCGCTCTGATTGAGGGTCAAGGTCAGCGAGCATTCGCATCAGCTGCTGCGCATGTGCGACTTGAGACGCCAAGTTTCTTGCTGAAGTTGAAAAAAAAAGGAAAAAAAAACTGCTGTTGGTACTTAAATGGCAGACTGGCTTTCCATGCACTGTACTTGTGTGTGTGTTTGTGTGTATAAATGTATATGGAGTTTGTGCAAATGCAGAAGATAGAAAATAAGCTGAAGTCACGACTGGAAGAGACTGAAACTGGAACTGGAACTGAGTAAGCGACTTATTGTTCTCAGTTGGCAACGAATGCTTAATAAATGCAAATGCCGCTCTATATTATTTGCTTTTATATTTGAAGTACATCTGTCTCTAGAATTTATTATCTACAGAGAAATTAGAAAGACAAATGCAATACAAATGCTTTTTTAGAATTTGCATATTCAATATTTTAGTAATAACAGGGCATCTGATAGTCGAGCATTTGCGTGTGTTGGAATTTGTGCACGTTTTTTTAAATGTCGGACATTTTTCTTCGGTTGATAAGCAAATATGAAGTAAGCGGCAAAAGTGCGTGCGTGTTGAATAGTGTTGGATAATGCCAGCATATAAGGCTGTCAGACTGATCGAGTGTTGCGATATTTTCAAACAATTAAATGTTTGAGATTAGTGAAAAAAGTATTGTAAATTAAATAAACAAACAACTCAAATCTCATTTAAATTTACATACGTATTTTATCTTTTATTGGATTATCAATAATATAATGCATTTAGAATTTAAACTACAAAAATTCAGATAGATCATTTTCATTTTGTTTCTTTTTGGTTAGTACATAGTTTGGAGAACCTGGTTGGTAGCATAGGACAATCACTTAACGCTAAACGAGCTACGAAATGATTTTCAAAATATCAATACGAAAACTCTTAACACAATCACAAACAAAGTACAATATCATATATATTATCATTATGATAATGTTCGATCACTATATAATATCAGTATTTAATTACAATTTAAACTAAAAACATGAGGTTTATATTTGTTTTTTTTTTATTCTTTCTGCTATTTACTTTTGTGCTGTACGCTTTTACACATTGGCCAAATTTGAGCACCGAGCAACTAATTTAAAACACCCAATTCTCGATAGGAATATATAAGTTATACATATACAGTCGAACTTTTCGATATCGAAATCTTTTCCAAATCTCTTTAAAATTTACCAAGATGGGAGGATGATGATAATTTTAAATGATGCATTTTTGAGTTATTAATTCGAGTATCCAATTTTGAGTCACAATTTTGTCATGGCTTGCATAAAATTCAATTTCGAGAATTTCGACTGCGTATAGAAAGCATTTGGTAGACGCTGCACTATTTGGTTACTTGGTGCGTGGTTTGGCCTGGCCAAAAGCAGTCGTTGCCTGAGATTTATCTGCCTTGCTCCTGCTGCTGCTGGTGCGTGGCAAAGTGGTGCAGCTGGCCGACATCGATTTGTCCTGCAAAAAGTCATAATAAATAATAGAAGTAATTAGTAGTCGTCTGCCAAGAGTTGTTTATCCATTAAAAAACATGCTGAAATTGCAAAAACACATTTTGTTAGTGGGCACAATAACACAGAGGCTCTGTACAAGGGGGGGTCAGCGAGGGGGTAATCATGGCAGTTAAGAGCAGACGAGCGATGCGATGCGATGCGAATACAAACAAAAACACTTTTTTGAATGAGCTGGGATTTCATTTTCTGTTTTGTGTGTGTTTCCTGGGCTTACATCAAATCGAGGTTTCTTTCTTGATCTCCTCAGGCTCAGGCAGATTAGCTGATTTGCGCCGCACATTATTTTTGATACTTTTGAATAGATGGCCGATACCTGACTTGCCGCGCTCCGATAGCGACGTGGTCGATGTTATGCTAACACTGTCTGCTGCTGCAGCCACACGCGAGTCCTTTCGCGGTGGCAAAGGTGGCAATGGTGGCGCCGGTGCACGTCCCTTGGCATGCTGCACCTTGGGACGGAGTGCCGCCTGATCTGGCTCGAGTTGCGCCCGAAAACTGTGCTTGATCTGCTCCAGCGTGGCGAGCAATTCTCGTGGCGACACTGCATTCGCCTGGGCTAAGGCATCTTCTGTGTTGCGCACTTCTTGCTGCTGTGCGGCTTCCATTTCCGATCGGGACTGGGTGAGTACCACCAAAAAGGGATCCACATGGAAGTCATCGCTCTTGGCTTGCACTTGATAAGCACCTGAATTGGTTTCAGCTTCAGTTTCCTTGTGAGATTCTTTCATTTCCTCAGCTACCATTTCTTTTGCAGGCTCTTTGACTGTTGTCGTGGCTTCTTCTTCCAAAATGGGCATTGCCTCATAGAAACTATCCTCATCCTCATCTGTGTCCTCTACATCCGCATTGTTTTTCTCATTCTCTTCCTCGCTGCTCTCCACAATCTTTGACTGCCTTTGCCTTTGCTCACTCTCTGGTTGATCTTTGTGCACTTGAAAGTAACGCTCATTCTCCAAATGAACCTCAGCGCGCAGATCTTCCAGCATTTGCTAATCGAATCGTTATCATCAAATATCAAAATCATAATTGGTCAAACTCTGTGAAACAGCTTTACATTTAGTCCGAGGTGTTACTAGCAATCCTAAATCAAATTGGTTTTAATTTCCAAAACAACATTTTGAAGTCTTCGAAATATATATATCTCTGATACTGAATCACTATCTGCTAAATTATCATTGCATTAGCTTATTGACTTAATACATAAAATAATTGGAATTCCAAACAAAGCTATATTTGTAAATAGAAAAATAATTATTATTATATAGCTGTCTTGAAAGATTTTACTACACAAACTCCCCCCAAGTATCTTGAAAATCATAACAAAAAAAAAACCACCTGCCGAAACACCTCGGATAAACAAAGAAGCCGGAATGCTTACCTCACTGCGTTTGGACTTCGCACGCGCCTTGGAAGCGTTTGTCATGGATGAGGTGCGACTGAGGCCGCTGCCACCGACTGGAACACTAATTGGCTCAGCGCTGGAGTAACCCGAACTGATGTCATCCGTGCTGCGTATATTGTAGCTATATGCCACATGGGGTGGCAGTGTTAGAATTGATAGACATGATAACTGAAGCAGAACAACACTCACTTGAAATCGCCGGCTTGTTTGCCCGCCGCAGGAGAGGAGGAGGAGGCGGTCACATCCACTTCGGTGAAATACATGCCAGTTGAGTGACGTGTGCCGCTGGCGGAACGACCGACCGGAGTTTGATGCCGTTGCCGGAGTAGACGTGTCGCTTGGGGTCGCATCATCAGCGACGAGGATCCCGGCGTCAACATCATCACCTCGTCCAGTTCATCCTGAGTGCGATGCATGTCGGGCTCGCTGAGATCACTGAGGCTATAGCTGCGCTTTATGGTCTGCACCAAATTGCCGCCGCCCTTTTTTTGAATTGTTTTTGGGATTGAGAATCGAAAATCTTGTGACTTTTTTGACATTTCTCAGCAAATTGATTTTTTTTTTGCTTTTTAATTTATAACTAAACATTAATTAAATTGTGTTTATCTCAAAAAATATATAATATAACTATAGGTGTAAATATTTAGTGTCGATGAAGGTGTTGTGCGTGTGGCTGTGGTTGTGGGTGTATGTGTGTGTGTGAGTGTGTTGAATCTGAGTATCATGAATTTGCTTAGAGGTTAGCGAGAGCGAAGGCCAATTAATCCCCAACGACATCCACAAAAGGAGTCGACTCGCGCAGCTTGCGACGCGAACGTATGCCACCAGCATATTCGCCAGCCTGCAATTCAGTTTGTTTGCTCTTGGAGGCGCCACGTGTGGCACGCTTGCCAGCCGCTGCACCGCTGGCCGCCTGAGTTGTGGCCCGAGTCGTTTTGGTCTTCCTAGCGGGCATATCACGTAGACGCGCTGCACCAGCATCATAGTCCTGATGGAGCTGCGGCTCCTCCTCCATCATCTCGGTGATGATCATATGCCGCTCCGCTGAGTAGCTGCTCTCGGCGAAGTTCAGTGAGTTGGAACGTTGCAATATTATATCATTGGCATCCAGCATATCGCGATCTCGCGACAATTCATTGGCCGACTGGGAGCTTTGGATGCCGCGTGCCTCTTGCGATGCCACCATATTTATGGTCTGGAGCGTGTAGCGTGGAGCGTGTAGCGGGTATTAGTATTGAACAGGCAGGTGCAGGTGTTGTTGATTTCATTTTTTACATTTTTTTTTTTTGGTAAGTCAAATGCAAAGAAACGTAAGTGAGAAAATTAAAAGGTTAATAAAAAATAGGCAACGAAAAAGTGTTTTTGTGTTTAATTATCAAATGTGGTATGTATGGAAATAAAGTGCAATTGAAAAAACCGGGCAATACACACACAAACGAATACACACACACCTATCAATATATATATATATATATATATATATATATACAGTATACATGTTCAGAATTGTCGCAGTCTCATTTAGTTGGGGCGCATGCCAATCCCTCGTCTATTTATATGCCCTACCCTAACGGCAAATGAAAATATGCATTGCGGCTCGATTTACACATTATATAGCTGATATATGTTTTTAGTTGCTACTGGTCTTATTATACATTAATTACTTGTTTCCGAGTGCTTATTACTACATGCACCAACTGATTTCAAATAACTGATTTGAATCGGTTTTCATTTACTTTGCGCAGCCATGCTTAAAATGCAGTTAACGTAATTTGATCTTTAAAATGATTAATAGTAGCGAGGAGTTTATAATAATGTACATATGTATAGCAATCAGGTGATTGCCTAATAAAAAAGCGCAGAATGAAGCTAAACATTGTGCGACATAATAATACAGATAAGTCATTAATTATGTATTTCTTGATAATGAAAGAAAATTAGGTTTTACTCGAAGTGAAATAAAAGACGCATGTATATATATATATATATATATATTTATATATAAGTTAAACTGAATGCTTTAGGTAAACGCAAATTGATTGCCACTTGACCCAACAGTAAGCGTAACAAAGACTTATCTGCCATGAATAGACACCGCCTCAGTAAATAATACATTTAATATTCATGTGTATTTCTCTTCTTTGTATTTGACTACAAAGACCGAAACAGAACTGGTTAACGATGATTAATGCTCTGTGCTGCTTGTTGCTGCTTAATAGCATCTGAAGTTGAATCAGTTTCTTTGTAAGAAGCAAAAACAAATTGTAGCTGCCGAATAAAATACAAAATAAACTTCATCCACTTCAAGCATTCGACAGAGATCATCGAAACAAAATAATGTTTTGCAATCGTGCAATGTTTATGTACTCGAAATTTGTTTGTGTTTTCTTTTTTGCGTGATATATAGAGACTCTAGACTCTAGACAGACATAGTAAGTGTGCAGATGTTCTGCTTGTAAATAGTTCATTTTTATTACAATTTCGTATTTCTACATGGCTTTTAAACTTGGCTAACTTTTAACGTAATTCTATAAAGCGCTGCATACACACAGAATTAGGAAAATTAAAAGGGGAAACTACAAACTAAAACTAAAACGAAACAAACACGTGGGGCACACAGAGAGAGAGAGACAGTGGCATTCAATAGTATTTTTTTTTCTTTCAATTTGTTTGTTTAATTGATATTTAAAGTTAATGAAAACAATGACGACGTCGTCGAAGAGAGATGTGTGTGTGCTGATGATGATGCTGGCTGGCTGGCTGGCTGATGATGATGTAGATCTGTTGATCTGTTGTAGTTGTTAATGATGAGAGATGAACACCAAAACCAAAAAAAACGGGGGCAACTGAGCGAAAAGAAATAAACATTGCGCAAACAATTTCTATATAGAAATTGTGAGGGATTCTGCTGTTGTTGCTTCTGCTTCTGATGTTTGCTGAGACGCTTGTTGAGACTGTCTACGGCGGCTGTTGTTTTTATTGTTGTTGCCTGTTTATTTATTGCTGCTCATTTCATTTTATGCAACGGCGCTGCTGGCAAATTGTTGTAGAAGCAATTGAAAAATGTGCCAGAGATGAATTGGTTGTGCGTGTGTGTGTGTGTGTGTGACTGTGTGTGTTATGTGTGTGATGTTGTTGTGGTTGTGGCTGCTTGTCTTTGAGTTACCTTTATGGCCGTCTGCATGATGACATTTGTGGCATAATTAACGCCCTTTGAGCCCAATTGCAGCACCGCTGAATAGCCGCGTTCGCGTGCCTGATTTAAATACTCATCGATATCCTATGGAGAGGAAATTAACAAAGAGAAATTATGAATATACAAAGAGAAATGAATATAGATATATATATATACTGTATATATTAGCCCACCTGTTCACGTCGTGTCAACATCGGATGCACGAACTTGCGATACAATGTGGAACTGCCTTTCGTGGCTGGCGATAGCAGCCAGAAGACAATTACCACTTTGACCTCATAGTAAAATGGGAACCAGGACAGGAATATGTCCGTAAATGTTTCAATGCATGTGAAAAAAGCAAAGACAATCCAGTACATCATCCATTTGACCTGCAAAAATAATACACCAAGAATCAGATGCTTGTTTTGTAAATAGCGATGACGTTGCTATATGCTAAATTTAAAAGAGACGAAAACATGAAAACGATTTAATATGATCAAATTGTTGTGCATGCTTATGAATTAATTTGATTTATGGCTAAATAGCTATCCAATTTCTGTGATATTGTATTATTTATTAGCTATGTTATTCACTAATCAGTTGTAACAATTTCAGTGTTCTGATTTTATGTGGAATTCATTTATTAATTTCTACATAATTTATATTTAAAATACTCACATATTCCTTGACATTCTTTGTGCGAACGGCCTTGTAGGAGGCATAGGCCGGATATAGAGTGCCCAAGAATAATCTGAAAGCGGGAAACAATAGAGTCTGTGCACAAGTGCGTGGCGCTATAAATATAATGATGAGCGAGCAAATGCAGGTCGTATTGAAGGATAAAAGGGGCAGTGGCAAGCGCTGTAACAGCTCAAAAAACGACCCAAGGCATTCAAGTTCTGCACCACTTTGGAGGCAGCTGGTGGCTCAGCCAGCACGGCTGGCTGCTCTACAATATAGGGTCCCTCATAGTCATCATAGTCGGTGAAATCGCTTTCCAGCGAGTTGAGAGAGTCATGAAATCCAAGCTGTTGCTGAAACTCCAGCGGCTGCTGAAGCTGTTGTTGTTGTGCTGGATAGATAAACTTTGAGTAGACTGGCACAAAATGGCCAGTGGCGGCTGCTGCTGCTGCCTGCTCCTCGAGCGAATAGCTGCGTCCGTAAATAGGCAGCGCCTGTTGACGTAGGCGTTTAATATTAGCTGGCCGCTGATGCTGATAGAGCAGCTGCTCCTGCCGCAGATAGCTAGGCCGGCTGCTCATGGCGACGCATTGCCCAAAAGCGACTCTGTCGATCCTAGCTGCTAAAGCGACGCGCGAAGACTATTTGGCCAGCAGCTGCCCGAGAGCGTCTAATGCTCATCGGGATGGCATACTATGCTCGCCTATTAATAGCAGACCAAGAGACGCTGCTTGCAGGCACATTGCCCCAAAACTGAGCGAGCGCAGAAAAAAACAAAAATATTCTGAATCTAATACAGTAGACGCTCGCAAAATTGAACACCGATTAGCAGCAGAAATACTAATACTTAAATAATTATTATTTTCAATATGTCTTGCAACTTCTTTTGTTTTTATACATTTTTATATTATTTTGTGCTTGTGCATACGAAGTGTTCTAGCTAAGGAGGCGTCACTGTAGTTGATCAGCTAGCAGCTGTGTTTCGCTATTTGGCACTGCGACTGTTTGGAGCCGCTATAAATATGAGCAACACAAAAGCAAAAAAAAAACAAAGCACAGCAATTTGCATGGAGTTGTTGCTTTGGCGATATGTGGCAAGTGTTTACAGCGTGGAAGCATTAGACTGGCCTCCGTTGAGTTGTATATATATATATATATATATGTATATATAGGTATGTGGCGGCAAGGCGAGTGCGTCAACCTCGCAAAAAAACACACTGCCTTATAAGGTGGCCGCTGCTCAATTGACTTTGACGCGCTGCACAATGTGCGACTAACGGTAACATTATTTTGGCGCTGATTAATAAAAAAAAAACAATTGACTGGCAACCGCAGAAGTAACGCTCGAGAAATCACAGCATGACGCCCACACAATTAGGAAGTAGAATGAACAAAAGATAAAAAAATTAACAAACTATGAAGCAAGGCCAAAAAAAAAGAAAGAGTTTGCTCGCTCACCATTTTTTTTTGTTTTTTGGGGGTCAGCAACAACAACAGTAGCAACGGTGACAACGCATTCGTGCATCTGTGTGTGTGTGAGAGAGTTGGCGTAGTTGCTGGCCTCTTAAAAATACCCTTGCAGTGGTGAGTATGATGATTAGGTTATGACAGATGTTAATAGTTATTGGAAAAATGTAGAAATTAAATTGATTAAAACTATATTGCTTTAATCAACTATTAACTCTTTTCGTTCTCAAATAGTACACTAAACATGCACCAATAACAGCATTCATAACTTTTGAATTGCCTGCAAGGGTATTTCGACTTCGTGCATGTCAAAGCAAAGCTCTCTTTTGTTTCTAACTCACATAATAAGCCGTGAAAATAAGCTGCTGATCATATTGAAAGCTTTTTGTCCTTTGTTACGATTGGCTGTTGTTGATTCCGCTTCTTGTTGTTCTTCTTCTTAGACTCCCTCCTTTGCTTCGTTGCTGGGGCTGTCAAATTGTGTATGGAAATAAATGGAAATTCAATTCAATTACAACTAATGTTGCATGCATTTGCGTTTGCAATTAGCGATGTTCTGTAATTGCAGCTCACCTTGTTGCTGTAATATTTCCTTACACAATAGCTCACTCACAATTCGCAAACGTTCTATTGAAGATAGTTTCTTTTTTTATTTTAAAATTGTTAAACGAGCAAACAAAAATGACACTTTTGTTTTTCGTTGGTTGCTTTGATTCACCGTTTGTTCGCTTAATGACAACGATAACAACAACGACAACAACGCAGTAGCACCGTGTTGCGCAGCACTCCTCGATATATAATTCATCAATTGTTTGAACTACATTTTTTCGTTAATTTTCGTTCCGAGTATTTAGTGCACTTTTTACAGCATTGCGCGCGCGAACAATGCTTTTGTTAAACAAAAACGCAGACAGAGACAGACGAACAACAACACAGCTGGAGATGTGTATGTGTGTCTCGAAAAGTGTATAGCTATGTGCTATCGATTTTCGATATGCAGCGTACTACAGCTGTTGTCGCGACATTGCCAACACAAAGTATTGTAAAAGTACAATATGTAAATCGATAACCTCGTTTAATTATCGAGCCTGACTTAGGCGATACTATCGCATGTGCCATCAATTGTTTTGCTATTCAGCAGCACGGCGATTTGTGCACAATTTAAGTGGGCTTGTAATTTCCTTTGAAAACATTGTAAAATAAGAATTTTTAAATAGTTCTGCTATGTTTGAGTAACAGAATATCTGCGTTTTTATTGGTTAATAATTGCAGCGTTCAAACGAAAGTCGCGCTTCACGTGTTAAGGCAACGCTCGTGAGCAGCGAGCACAAAACGCAGACAAAAATGGCGCAAAATGCACCCAATTGCAAAGATACGCAGGTAAGTGTTGAGATGATCTGACTGGAATCGCCTGGAAGTGTACCGTTATATGTGATTGATTTTGCAGGAAGTGCAATTCAAATTGCACGACAAATTTGTGGCATTTCGGAATAGCGGTGAGCCGCGCAGCAATGTGAAATTATTGGCAGTTTCCAGCAGTCGCGGCTTGCTCTTTGCCGGCAATCCAACAGCGCCGGAACTAAAAGGTATTTGTGCTTCTTCTTGGGATTAGACTGGAAGCCATTACATATATATAATCATGTTGTATGTTTTGTTAGTTATAATCATCAAAGATGTCGCTGCTGCAAAGACGACCTGCAAACAGCCACATGCTCGTCTGGTGCCGCTGCCCAGCATTCCCAATTACATGTCCTGCAGTGGCGATGGCAACCTGTTGGCCATTAACTATACACAGCCAAATGGCAATAGCCTGTTGCTCGTGTATGCGGTGCAATCGTTTATGACGTCTGAGCTGCGCACGCTGTACAACATTCGGTTGGCTGCCGAGGATTATGTGTATGCTGTGCAGTTGCTGTGGAATCCCGTGTTGCCCAACAGTTTGGCTGTGGTGTTGAGCAATGGGGGACTGAACATGTATGGCTTGAGGGAGGGCGGCAATTTTGAGCTGCACTCGCTGGACAAGAGTCAGCAGGTGAAGTGCGGCTGCTGGTCACCGAAGGGGAAGCAACTGGTGCTCGGATTTCCCAGTGGACGATTGCAGCAATTCAAGCCGGATCTGACGCCGGCCAAGACGCTGGCCTGCCCGCCCAATGTGCATGAGGCGCCATTCGATACAATTGCCATTCACTGGCTGTCGACCTATCAGTTTGCCGTCATCTTTCTGCAGCATGGCGAGGATTGCAGTCCTGCTCTGTATATTATAAATGCACCCAAGGCAGGCACGCCCACCTACATCAATTATTATGATATATGCTACAGCTTGAATGGGCCCCGCAATCATCAATTCCATTTTACGCATGTGCCGCAGTGGAATCTATTGCTCCTCAGCTCTGCCAATGGTGTTGAGGTTGGTGTCCTGGGCACCTCGGAGGCGGGTGATACGCCCGCTTGGCAACAGTTGACGCTGCTGGATGAGGCACGCGTTGAGATGCCGCTGAGCCAGGCTACGCAGGATGAAACCTTCCCGTTGGGCTTTGTCTTTGACACCTCGAGCACTCATCACCTGAGTCTGAATGAACAGCAATTGCCCAACATGCCCATGGTGCATGTCCTGGGCATGGATGGCACCTTGCTCGCCTTCAATTTTCTCAATCTGCAGCCGGGTGCGACGTCCATTTGCTCACCGCCACCGCCTTTAGCGGACACTTCGGGACAGTTTGTGCCGCTGAATGCGCTACTTGCAGTGGAGGAGGAGCAGCCCACACCTGGAACAGGTGGACCAGCACCAGCACCATCTGCGCCTGTAGCTCAGTTAGCTGCCGTGGAAGCCAGCACGCCTGCTCTGTCCGACATTTCGTTTACCTTTTCGCCCAACACGGTCACCTCGACGCCAGCTCCGTTGAAGGATAAGCCGCCCTCCTTGTTTGCCGGCTTTGGCAATGTGGGCAACAAGCAAGCGCCGCCTGCTTTTGGGGCTCCGGCTGCAGCGCCCCTCAACTTTGCCACCTCTGCTGCTGTCGTCAAACCACAGCCACCAACCAGCTTTGGTGGGTTTGGTGGTGCCACCACAGCTGCGCCGCCGGCAACTGTTTCAATTTTTAGCAGCAATGCGCCCAACAGTTTTACCAGCCAGCCGGCAAGTGTTATGGGCTCCAATCCAGTCCAATCACAGCAGGCAGTAGCAACAGCAGCAACAGCAACAGCTGCTCCCATTAAGAACAACAACAATAGCCACAACAACAAACCACTGTATACAGTTCCACCCACATTCACGCCCGTTGCAGCGGCTCCGGCATCCGCTGCTGCTGCATCTGTTGGCACAAAGAGCTCTGAGTTCAGTGGTCGCGATGTGGACGATGTCATTGCAGAGATCATGAATGTGCAGATCAGCGCATTCAACGATCAAATCGAACAGCAAAAGCAACAGACCAAAGCGCTGCTCTCTCAGGTAAGACAGCATCGTATTTCTTATCCATAAGCGTCTCGTTTAATATGCTCTCCCCTGCAGATTGAATCGCCCTCGTCGATTAAGTACTACGCCAAGCGGCTGGAGGATCTACAGGAGCTGAACGAACAGGCCAACGATGTGGACTTTGAGCAGGATGTGCAGGGTTTGCGACATGCACTGAGCGAGGCGTATGCCATGATGGCCGAGTGCCGTGCCAAATTGGAGGTCTACCACAAACCAGAGTAAGCCAAAGGACGACAACTAAACGCTAAAGAAACTACTTAATATGCTTCTAATGTGCAGCATTACTCGCTTGATGAGTGCCACCAATTTCGATGCATCTGGTCGTCGTCTGCTCTCCCGCTTGCAGAGCTATGTGGCCGCCAATGAGGCGCAGCTGCAGCTGGCACAGGCTCAGATCGATACACAGTGGGAGCAGTATCAGGACGTGATGCGTCGCAACTCCAAGTCGAAAATGCATATGCCCTGCTTGGAGGGCATCTATCAGCGCTTGACGCGACTCCAGAATGTCGCCTCCGATCAGCGCATCACACAGAACAAGATTAAGCTGCGGCTCAAGGAGCGCGGACTGCTGCAGTCAGCGCTGCTCAACCAGGAGAATAGTCGTGCTCGCAACAACGAGGCGTGAGTATTAATTGGTTGTACTTCTCGTGGATTATAATCGATTTATATCTGACATCTTGCACAGCGTGGACACGCTCGCCGACTCCATACTGTCCATGAGCCTGCACCAGGTGGTGGACACCAATCGGGCCAAGTTGTCGCAGCAGAAATTGCAGAGCATACGCGAGCAGCTGCAGCATCACAAGATTCACATCATTAGTCCACAGCGACCAGATCGCGTCGGTCTGAAATCCGAGGTCATCTTGGAGACCAAACTGAAAGCGGAACTCAAAAAGAAGACAGCCACAGCAGCAGCGGCAGCTGCAGCAGCCGCAGCTGCTGCAACTCTTGCCAAGCCAATGGTGGCGCATAAGGCAACACAAGCTGCAGCTGTTGCAGCTGCACCACTGGCCAAACCTACGGCCTCCAAGCCAGCAGCAGGCGTAACAGCGGAGAAGACACAGCACAGTCTGCCGGCACCGACGCCAGCTGCAGCACCATTTAGTTTCAGCCAGAGCAGTCCCTTTGTGAAGACCACTGCGTCCACAGTGACGACAACAACGCTAAGCGCTGGCGAGACCACAAAGCCAACCACATCTTTCTTTGGCGGCACCACACCATTTAGTTTCGGCACCACAAACAAACCCATGATGCCCATGACGCCCATAATGCCCATGGCTGGAATGAGTGCCCCAACCAAGCCTCAAGCAACAACAGCAGCACCAGCAACTGCACCCAATCTCTTTGCTGGCTTCGGCAATGTAGGCATTGATGCCACCAAGCCCAAGGCAATGCCGGAGCCGGCCAAGGAAGCGCCTGCCAAGCCATTGGATTTGAAGAAGGAGGAGCCAACGGCAGAGCCCGTCAAGACGGCACCAGCTGCCACCAAAGCGGAACCAGCTGCCAAACCCTTCACCTTCTCGGGCTTTGGCAGCAGTGCAGGCGGCTCCATTGGTAGCGGTAGTTCACCTTTCAGTTTTGGGGGCTTTGGCTCCTCGCTGGGCAACACAGCAGCGCCAGCCTTCGCACCAGCTCCAGTTCCAGCTGCGGCAACTGTCACTGCAGCAACAGCCACCAGCAGCGCTGAGACTGTTGTCACCAGCAGCACTGCGCCTGCTGCAACACCAATATTTACAGCTGCTGCTGCTGCTGCTACTACTGCGTCTGCTGCTGCTGCTGCTCCTCCTCCTGCTTCCTTACCAGCAGTCAGCCAGCCAAGCAGCACCAGCTCCAGCTTCTTAAGTGCAGCTCCAGCGGCTTCAACTGTAACCAGCAGCAGTGCACCGGCCATCGACAATCTCTTTGGCTCAATTAACATATGCAAGCCACAAGCAAAGGACAACGTTGCAGGTAATCTTTTTAGAATTTAGTTGAAGTTTATTTCAAATAATAATTGAATATTTCAAATATCAACAGATGCTGCAGCCGCAAACATCTTTAGCGGCTTTGGTCAGAGTGCCGCTGTCGGTGACGATGCTAGCAACAAAGTCTTTGGCATTGCTGACAGCAACAGCAGGCGGCAACAACAGGAACAGCTACAACAACAACGCCAGCAACATCGTCACCAGCAACAGCAAATATTGCAGCAGCAACTGCAACTGCAACAGTTGCTGCCGCGAGCACAGCAGCAATCACTGCAAATGCAGCTGCGGCGCCCGGCAGCAGTTTCTCGTTCTCGAATGCGTTCAGCAGCTTGAGCACGGCCAGCACCACCACAGGCACTGGCGCACTGACAGCCACTAGCGCTGCCCCAAACGCATCATCAGGATCCGTGTTTGGTGGCGCCACGAATGCCTTTGCACCAGCTGCCACAATCGGTAGTCCGTTCCAGGCAGCAACAGCTGCTGCTGCGGCTGCTCCGCCTGTTGCTGCTGCCGCCGCCAGCCCGCTGGGTGGCAACGTTTTCGGAAATCTACCCAAGCCGCAGGCGAGTGTTTTTGGCGCTGTTTCACCAGCTGCACCACCCAGTGGCCTGTTTGCAGCAGCAGCTGCTGATACCAGCCCCTCTCCCTTTGGTGCTTTGGCGCCACCAGATACAGCCAGCTTCGGCGGCAACATCTTTGGCCAAGCGGCAGCAGCTGCTACAGCCGCACCTGTTAAGCCCAGCGGCTTTGGTTCGCCGGCAGCTGCGCCAGCTGGTGGTTCGATATTCGGTGGCGCTGGCAGCGCTTCAGCTTCACCCTTCAGTGGCAGCTCGATATTTGGGGGCGTCAACAGCGCCCAGAGCACGCCAGCTGCTCCTGTGGCCACATCTTCATTTTTTGGCCAGAACGTTTTCGGTCAAACGCCGGCAGCTACTGCTGCTAACAATTTATTTGGCAATTCGAGCCCCGCCCAGCCGCAGGCATCTGCATTCGGTGGTTCCATTTTTGCCACAGCTGCCGCGAATCAACCTCACCGGCTGCCTCGGGTGGCTCGATTTTCGGCGGTGGCAACAGCTCTGGTGGCTTTGGCAGTTTTTCGCAATCTTCGCCAGCTCCGGGCGCTTTTGGCAGTGGCTTTTCACAGGGCGCCGGTTCGGTAGCTCAGACCGGTTTTGGATCGCCGCAGCAGCAACAACAGCAATCGCAATCGCCCGCTGGTGGTTTTGGTGGCAAGCCCGTGTTTGGCGGCAGTCCAGCCTTTGGTGCAAGTCCCACCTTTGGTGGTGCACCCACATTCGGCAGTCCCAAGGGCTTTGGCTCGTTCAACACCAGTCCAAGTGGTGTCGTTGCACCGCCTGCTTTTGGTGCACCAGCCAAGCCGGCAGAGGGCAACATCTTTGAAACGCTCGGCAGCAACGACTCGGGCCTCTCCTTTGGCAACTTGGCTCAGACCGGCAACACCAATGCTCCAAAGTCCTCCTTTGGCGGGTGAGTAAACGAGCAACTCTTCGAATGTTTCTAATATTCATATCACATATTCTTTTATCCACAGCTCTTCCTTTATGACGTATCGCTAAGAATCCTTGTTTGTCTTCGTTAAGTGAATTTATGTAAACTAAGTCGAATAAAATTGATTGAATATATAACCAAAATCATTCGTTAAACCTTGTTGAAGAACAACTTAAATTCTAAAGCATACTTTTATGGTGAACAATAAAATCTACGCTGCCGAGTTGCAAAATATTCAAAAGTTTAAAACACAGTTTTGAGATGGGTGAAAAGGCTAGTTGGATCCATTGCTTTGCTGGAATTAAGCTTCAACTATCGAACTGCATTCAAGGATTATGGGGACATCTAAGAACCCAAAACACTTGTATAAGTTTCATCGCCAGCTGCCATTAGAAAATCCTTGTTTTATCGTAAAGTACAAGGTCGGTTTGGATGTCCCTTGTTCAGTTGGTAGTTCTAGTCAAGACAAAATTCCTACCCCTCCACTAAGTCCGTCCTCGATGTAGATACATAAATAAAAACTGATGGTTAACGTTTAGCAACAGCTATTACACATTATATTTTCAATTGGTTATACATATACAATAATATGCATATAATTAGTGCGCATAGTTATACATTAATAAAAATATATATAATATAGATATATATATATATATACATATATATATATATATATATATATATAAATATATATAGTATGTATATATAAAGACACAACTAAAAATGCAGACGAAAAAAATGCGTACACGTACGATTACATATATAGTATATACTATATATAGCATATAAATAGTGAAAAATAGTCAAAAACATTTTACATATACATATAGAGTTATACATACATACAGCATACATATATATATAGATTAGTATAAATAATTTTATGTATATATATATTTATAGGTTTAGGTTTTTAAATGCATTTCGATTTTTTGTTTTGTTTTTATAATATTTTAATTAGGACTAACTTAGGTTGGTAATTGTTAATTGTTAGAGATTTACATGCGACTACCCAGCTTAGATGTTTGTTATCCGATTTATTTATAGGATTTAATTTAGTTTGTTTGCTCTTCGTTTTTCAATGTTAGTTACGATTTAGCACACATTTTCTTATTTGTTTTTTTGTTTAGTTTAGTTACCGTTATTATTATTATGTTTATATTATTTGTAAATTAATGCTAGAGAAAACACATTGCAACAATTTGTTGAAAATTCGTTAAGCTTCTTGTTGTTGTTGTTGTTTTTGTTTTACTTATGTTTTGCTTGCTCATTGTTTTTGTTGTTGTTGTTGGTGTTTTGTTGTTCCTTTGTTTTTGTTTCGTGTTGTTGAGCAACTTACTTAAATTAAGCACGCTTATTATTATTATCTTTTTACTCGTTTCTTTGAGAGCACGGCGCGTTTAAAACGACCGTTACAAGTTGTGGTGTGCAGCTGTTTGTGTTATCGGTTATCGTTAGTCGTTAATCGTTATCTTTATCATTTTTTTAAATCTTTAAACAACTGTTTTCTATCTACAAAAGGAAACTGTTACTACGTTCAATTCTCTTTGACGGGGGCGCAGACGGGGGGAATGTTCTTCTTATATAGCATCGTTCATTTTCGTTTATTTACTTTGTATTTTGTTGAGGGGAGGGCACATGTTTGTGGGCGTGCGGTAGCGGTGTGGGCGTGGCACATGCAATGACTTGCTTAAAGCTTATACACTTAACCGTGTGAGTTTTGTCCGAGTGTTTGTTTGTGTGTGCGTGTGCGTGTGTGTTTGTGTATACGAATGAGTGTGAAAAGTTTACGGAAAACTAGGAAAGATTTAAATATCGAACACATTTGGAAACAAGTTGGAAATCGTGGGGAAAAAGGAAGGAGAATTTTCAATTACTTTTTGTTTTGTTTTTTTTTTTTACGGCAGGGGCTACAGTTGCGTTCAGTTACATATATACGTGTGGTTCAGTTATAGTTTGCTGTTTATATATGTACATCGCCTGGGTAGCTTGCTAGTAAGTATGCATATATATCGTATGTATATAGTATATATATATATATATAAAGAAGCGGAAGTATACGAGAAAGTTAGGGAAAGCAAAAGCAGGGCCGCTCCTTGTTACATAAAATATACTGTTTATATAAATATTAGTTGTCAATATATGTATATGCGTCGGTTTATATATGTTTGTGTGTGTATATAGAGAGTAGAGCCGGAAAGGTCAATTTAATGTTGATATTTCAATTTCAATTTATGTTAATTATTTCAAATTTTTTGGTTCTGCTTAAGCTGTTAATGTGAATTTAACAGAGTGACGCTAACAGAACGCATGTTATACTTCACTCTGCTGTTAATGTGATGCTTGAACTCAGTTAACATTTAACAGAATTTAAAGTAATTGAAATGAACTGTTAGCTGTTAATTTGACTTTAGCAGAGTAATTGAATGTTAGCGATTTGAAGATGAGGTTTTACCAGCTCTACTTAATAGTGATTATATATATATATATGTATATATAAATATGGCATATGGTAAATGAGTATATATATATATATATAATGAGCAGTAGTAGTAGTAGAGTAGTTAATGGGGGAAGAGTATTCGCCTCCCTTGCTAGGAGAGAGTAGTCAGAGTTTACTAGTAGATCATAATAATGACTGTGTCGATGATGATGTCGATGTCGATGTCGATGTGGACGAGAAGGTTTCGGATTGGGATGGGGATGAGGTATTCGATGGGTATCGAATACCCATTATTGTACTACCAGTGCATCAGACGCAACTGATCCAGGATGCGCTGCTTGAAGAAGGTGCCCAGCATGCCAAAGACGGTCGACACGGCCGCAATGCCCATCATGACCTGCATGACGCAATGGATGCCCGACAGCTCCTCCTCCGTTTGCTTGTGACGATGCCGGGCACGATGATGCCGTCGACTGCCAATGCCGCCAGTTTCGTGGAGACGCTGCAAGCGTTCCATATCCTCATCAAACTGGGGTATGATGGCCAGATTGATGACCTCCGTCTTGGACAGCAGCTGCTCGTTGGCAATTGTGTGCGCCTCGGTGCCGCCACCACCCTTGCTTGTGGCCTCATTGTGCTCGCGTTCGCGTTCCCGCTGCTGCTCCAGCTCACGGACCCGCGATCTCTCATCCAGCATGGTGTTGTCGCGACTGAAATCAAAGTCGCGACCAGTGGGCAGCTGCAAGGACGACTGCTGCTGCTGTTTGGATGTGGGATACTCGGCGAGATTCACCTTGGTGAGGAAGTGCAGTGTGCTGCTGCCCGGTTTCTGCTCCGACGCCTCCTGAGCTGGTTGGGCGAGCAGCGAGCGAGGCGTTGCTTCCGTAACGCCCCCCAACATGGGTAAGTTATCGCGGACTCGAGTCTCCTGGAATTGATTCTTCTTAATGCCCAGCACCTCGGACAACGGACGATTAATCATTGGCAGCAGCGAGTCCGACGTGGGTCGTATTATAAAGCTGCCCCCGTTTGCAGGCGGTTCCAATATTTCGGGCTGTAGTGGTTTCGGAGTAACTGCAGCACCTGCAGCTGGTAAGGGCTTATCGCCAGCACTTTCGTCCTGCTCGCTGTCCGTGTAGACGGAGTCGTCCGATGAGTCGTCGGAGGTGTCCTCATTGTTGTTGGACTTGGAGGGCTCGGCAGATTTGGAGTTGGTGGTAAACTTGTGCGTTAGATTGCGTATGGGCTCGTATTTGGAGCTCTCCGAATCACCGCGATAAAGCAGCGCCACCTTGCCATCGGGTGTTAGTACGGGCGTTATTTTCGGATGTGGCGATGGAAAACGATGACTGCTCTCCGGATCCGGTGACAAGGCATCGAAATCTGTAAATTGTGTCGCTGGCTTCTGTTGGGCCGCCAGCTGTTCCCGTTCCAGCTGTTGCTTCTGATGCTGCTTATCGCCGTCAGGGTCTTGGGGCGTCTGTTGATACACAATGCCCACTTTGCCGAGAGGCGTTGATATTATCTTGATTGCATCGTTGCTATTCTTGCGGAAATAATGATTTGAGCCTTGGCCGCTCTTGGAGCGAAAGAAGCCAGTGTTGTCGCCATTGTCAGCGTATTCATCATCGACACCGTCATCGTTATCCTCGCCATCCTCATCATCGTTAGCAAAATGGCCGCTGCTCTCGCGCAGATCAATCGCAGTGCTCGGTACGGCCACAGCAACCTCCGGAGATGCTGCCGCCGCCGCAGCCGCCACCGCCGCCTTCTCACTCTCCGTCAGCAGCTTCTTGCGTATGGTCTCGAGATGAGTTTGCCGGTAGCTCGAGCTGGGCTTGAAGCGTGACTTGTAGCTGCCGGCGCCGGCGCCGGCGCCGCTGCCCTCCTCATTCACAAAGTGCTCCTCATCGGCACGAGGCCGTGAGGTGCGTGGTCGCTCCAAAGCAATGCGCTCATCATCCTCATCATAGCCCATGTCCTCCTCCTCCTCCTGATCAACCTTTGACTGTTGTTGTGCTGCTACTGGTGAAATGAGACTCTTGGGATCGGGCAGCTGCTCGGGCTCCTCATCATCATCATCATCTACATCTTTATTATCTGTAAATAAGCTCGTCTCCTCATCCAAACCATCATCATAGTCATCATCATCATCACCATCATCATCGTCGTCATCATCATAGAGATCCGCTTGCATGCGCTCTGTATCTGTTTCCATGTCCTCCATGGCATAATCATCATCATCAACATCCTCCTCAACCGCACCCGCCTGCCCCTTCTTGTCATCTAGCTGCCCCGTGCTATTAAAACTACTGCTATGCGGCTTATGACTAAAGTTATTACTACTGCTACTGCTACTGCTACTATTACTATTATTATTATTATTCGTATTAGTATTATAGTTATGATTATTATTATTATTGTTATTATTATTATCATTATTATTATTATTGGTATTATGAGTTAAGTTTAAATGTGTTCCTAGGCTAACATCTAAGCTGCTATTGCTTGGTCTAAGCAATTGGGTAGTCGCATCTTTCAGTCAGTAGCATTTCTTGGTGCATCCACATTTGCGCACAATATCTAAATTCTTGATATATTTGCGATTATTGCTGCACACCATGCGCACCTGTGAATAAACATAAATAGAGCCGGGTTAGTTGGGCAACCTTGAAGATCTATTAACATAAAAATGTATAGTATTGTTTTAAATGTTGAAAAGATTATTATTATTATGGAGGGGGATGCACGCAACCTATGCAATCTATTGTGCTCCCTTCCGAGGCTATAGCTCTTCCATCAGCAGCCCCAGTTCCCGGACGAATGGGGATATTTGTTGGGTTGAGGTCTTCTATGTCTCTGACATTCATAACATGCATCCCTAGGATGCTGCATCTTCTTCTAGTTAAGGCGACACATTCTGTTAGGATGTGCATCGAGGATTCCTCCTCTCCTGCACATATCGCTACAATATATACCTAGTTTAGTTAGGTGACTTCTTAGTCGACAGCATCCTGTTAATAGACCCGTAAGTATCCTAAGGCTGTTCTTTCCCATGGTTATAAATTGAAAAGATACCTAAATATATTTCAAGCAGAAGCATAACACTTGTTTTTATATGGATTCTGGATTCTGGCATTAGCTCTGATTAGCTAAAAGTGCTCTTTATCTGCAAGCCAATTTTAGAAGTTTCTAAAAGTTTAACCCAATAATTAAAGCAGTCTTAAAGCTTCTCTGAATTCACAGATCAAATTCCAATCACTTCTCAATCATCACTGCTTCTACAAGCTGAAAATGTATGCTAAATGAAAGCAGCAGGCTCCACTCCATGTGTATTTTCCACTTATGAAAGTTAAATGCCTGCGTAATTATTCAATAACAAATTCAATTTATATCAAAGCCACTTTCAGGACACACACAGGGGAATTTATAATTAAAATATTGTATATATATATCCATATATATATATATATATATATTTGGGGGCACTTACCTTGCGCCTTCGCACTATTTTGGCGGCACAGCATTGATTGCCGCAGCCGCCAACGCATTTGGCGTACTTCAGCGGCTGCCTCGAGCGGCAGTCGTTCTCCGTGTAATACTCACGCACCTGCTCCTTGCGGCACGTCGCTGCGGCTGCAACATAGAAGAAGAAGAAGAAGAAGCACAAAAAATGTGAAACGAATGATGAAACAAAACGTAGAAATGCAATTAGTGTGCTACCTTTGACAAGGCAGCGGCCAGCAAATGAGATTACGCACACAACACACACACACACAACTCCACACACACACAACACACCCCAGCAACAACACCTTCCCCTTGATGTGTGATATGAAATGTGTGTAATGAGTGCGTGTGTATGAATATGTTGTGCGTGTGTGATTCTGTGTGTGTGATGTGTGTGTAAGCAAATTAAGTTATGCAGCATAGCCAAGCGGGTTGGAGTTGGGTAGGGTTTCTATATAGTTGAGCTAAGGTGCAAGAAAGTTATACAAGTTCTTCTGAGGTCTGCAAGCTTGCACGCAAATTACAACACTCTACCCCGTAGCCCCCCCCCCCCCCACCTCTTTCCCTTCCTCAATCTCTTTATTTACTTGCTGGAGTCATAACTTGTGAAAAGCTCGGTTTTAATTCAAACAACTTTGTTGACTACACTCAATTTGCTAGCTGTAAATAAGTCTTGTGAAGCCCTACTGAGAATCAACTCTGCCCCAGGCCAATTAGTCGATTGAAAACCAGACAATTTGCTTATTATTTCCAAACAATTTGCGCAACGACAATGATAAGTTGACTTAATTTAGTATGGCAATCGTTAATACATATTCCTGAGTGCTATTTCCTGCATGGAGTAGGGTTATTTCTCAAGAAGTTGAAGAAGTTAGCTGCTGTACAGTTATATAATATTCTAATCGCTTGAGGCGAGTCAATTAAATAGCTGACATTGGTCAACATTGACTATATTTGACTTGCACTCATAACTCTTACATAATGAAATATTTAAAGCTTGGCATGGAAATCATCGGACCAGCCACAACTGATAAGTTTCACTGCGCTTCTCACATCTAATCTCAATCCGCTTGGCCAGTGTGTGTGTGTGTGTGTGTGTGTAATGAATGTTAGGAGTGGGGGAGATCGCAATATGTACCGGTGATTGTGGGGGGCTCGGTGCTGCCCTCACCTTGATCGCAGTAGCGTCCACGCTGGCCATGCTTGCATTTGCACTGGTAGCCATCCCTTGAGTTCGCATTGGGCACACAGCGACTGCCGCGACGGCACTTGTGCTCCAAGCACGGATCCACGGGCTCCTTAACAGGCAACAAGAATATCAATTTAGTCAATGTTTTGTTGTGTGACTGCTGTGTGATAAGGACTCACCTCCTTGATGTGCGGAGTCTCGTCCATGAAATCCTGCTCATCATCCTCCTCGCCCTCGGTGGGCTCACCCTCGAGCAGAGCACAGCCGGGCGTGATTTTCTGCTGGCGCTGCGCATTGCCAAAGTCGACCAGCTTGTGATTGATCCACACCTCCTTCATGCAGCCCTTGAAGCTGGTCAAATTGCGTATTTGCCAATTTTTGTACGCCTGCTGAGCAGGTTCCACGGGCAGACCGCCAAGGAACATGGGTGTGCTAAGCTTCAAATAATCATTGGAGCCTTCGTTGATAATCGAACGCGCCAAGCCGCGATCGACGCGTAGTGTAAAGTTCTTTTTGATGGCCAACAGTTCCACGGCATGATATTTGCCATCGGCAACCATTTCGAAGCTGTACATCGTCGAAACCGGATAGTTGCCAACATCATAGCTAACCCGAATGCGTCCATTGAACAGCTCGACGGCCAAGTGTGCATCCTGTCCGTCGTACATTAAAATGCCATTCTGTTCGGCGCTGCTAAAGACAATGGTCACATTCGCCTCGGGTCTCGTGCGCAACGGTTCCAGCTCCACAAAGGAATGATTGTGAACAAAACTGATACTCGTCAAATACTCGCACCATTTGCCGGTGTAGCCAGGATGACATTTGCACAGGTAATCGGAGCCGGCAGCATTTGGCTGAAAGCAAACACCATGTTTGCACTCATGATTCTGACACGGTGATGTTTGTGGATACATCATGGAGATCATGTTGTGACCCTCACAATATTTGCCGGTAAAGTCATCCGGACACATGCACACATAATCATTGATGCCATCGATACAGGTGCCACCGTTCTGGCACATATGATTCTGGCAATCATCAATGTTATCCGTGCAATTGATGCCATGGAAACCCGCCGAGCATTCGCAGCTGTAGTGGGTGAAATGATCCAAACACTTGGCGCCATTCGCACAGGGATTGAACTCCTGGCTGCAGAACTGGATCTTTGTGTCGCACCATTCGCCCGAGAAGCCTGGTTGGCATTCACAGCGATACGACTGTACGCCATCGATGCAGGTGGCATTGTTCTGGCAGCGGATCTCCTCGCCCAGGCAATCATCGATGTTCGTCTCGCAGCGGGCACCCGTATAGCCCGGCGCACACTGGCAACTGAAGCGTCCCTCCTCCAGCACCGTGCACGTGGCATTATTGCGACACGGATTGCCATAGCAGGCGTCGATCATAAATTCGCAGTGCCTGCCATGATAGCCCGGCTGGCAGAGGCACTGATAATCGCGCTGCGGCAGGGCCAGACACTGGGCCTTGTTCTGGCAGGGCTGCTCGTAGCAGGCGTTGCACTTGGCCAGGATGTCGTTGCGCACCTTGCCGCGACATGCGAAATTCGAGGAGGGCGTCGACAGAATTAGCTTATCCTTCATGTGCTCGGGCTCGGCACAACGGGCAATGCCCGGCTCCACATAGTCCAGCTTGATCCAGTCCGAGAACCATTTCAGCGAGCAATCACAATACAATGGATTGCTGCCCAGTGCACTGTACGACAATGGATGAATGAAATGAATGAAAAGTGGGTGATGGGGTCAACAAAACTTGTAACAAGCCACAGCCACAGCCACAATTGCTACTCACATGTGTGTCAATGACTTGAGATCCTCGAAGGAGCCCTCGGGCAGCATGGATATCCGATTGCCGTGCAGCGAGAGCACGCGCAGATTATTTAGACCAGACAACGCATGACGTTGCAAGCATTGCAACTTATTGTACGAGATGATGCTACACGAACAAAAAAAAAAAAAAGAAAAAGAGGCCAAAAGAGAAGCAAATGAAACGTTTACCAAATTGCAGACACATGCGGCATTGCCACATTCTCAATGATGATGAAGAAATGAAAGTAATTGCAAAACGTTTTAAGCAGCCACAGCAAATTGAAAAGAAATGCACCCATCGTGCGAATGCTCGAGCGTGCTGGACTACCGAGATACCCTGTAAGCGTAGTACATCTACTTAAATCGACGAGAATATAAAATTGTTGTATATTTTCCCAGTATTTTCATCGTAAAAATCAGACTAATTTATCAGTATTTACTGTAAAAAGCTCAAAAGTGCTTGACTATCGAGATACCACGTAAGCGTAGCGGTAAACTAAAAGCGAGTCAAGCATTTGATAGGAGAACTTCTGGATTGAATATCATATTTGTAAACGATTTGGATATGTGTAAGTATTTTTCATGCTTTGAAAATCGGACAAAATGAATTATCTAATTGTATTTTATTTAGTATTTACAGCAAGTTGTATATAAAAATACTCCTCAATTTCAATTGCAGATATTCTCTGCAATCTATTGAAGAAAAAACCAGTATAACCTTGCTCTCAATGTGTACAGGGTATTGAAAACAGCACAGCTTTGATTGCGGATAGCGCACACAGCAGTGGGCTAAAGGAGGAGTGGCACGGAGAGAGAGAGAGAGAGAGAGAGAGGGGAGAGAGAGAAGGGGCTGGTGGAGTAAGAGGGGGACGACAACTAATGCTTAAGCACGAGTCACGACTTAACGTCTCGAATGAATTTCGTGGCCGGTTAAGACGAGCCCAGGCCAAGGGTGGCCAGTTACAGCCACAGCCACCGCCAGCGCCACCAATACCCTCAGTTGCATTAAACCGCAAAATGCAATTGCCGCAAAAAAACGAGAAGAAAAACCAAAAAAAAAAAGGAGAAAAAATTGTGTCAAGCCCTCTTGAGGTTGAAAACGTTTCGATTCGTGTTGCCTTAATGCCTGTGCATTGTGGCAATTAAAAAGTCATTAGAAATGCGCAGGCATCGTTACTTACAGCGTTGATAGTTTGGTCAGATTGGCAAAGGTGTAATTGGATAGTATGGTGATTTGGTTGTTGCTAAGATCGCTGCAAAGAAAAACAACAGCAAAAAAAACCAGTCGAGGAATTTATGTAATGTTGCAACAACAACAGCAATGTATGTGGCAAGCGGCAATTTGACTTACAGTCGTGTCAGGGCACGCAAATGCCTGATGCGCTCATAATGTATCTGCTCGATCTCATTGGACTCCAGATACAGTTCGGACGTCTCCGCGGGAATGCCACGCGGTATCTCCTTCAGTTGGTTGCGCGAACAACGCACCACGGTGCCGGTGCAGGTGCACGCTGGCGGGCAATAGCCATCGCCGAGGCAGCCCTCGTTGTTGTCGCTGCTGCATTTGAATTCGTTGTGGGGCAGATCCTTAATTTGCACATCACGTACCTTAAGTGGGGCTGCACAACGTGCCGCTCCGCCGTTCAATGAGTTTTTACGCAACCATTCGGCGAACCAGGCCAAATGACAATTGCAATTGAATGGATTCGATGCGAGATTTCTGCAGCAAAAAAACAAAAAGCAAATTATAATATTGATTGATTGAAATGCACAGGTTTTCATTACGATTATTTTTATTTGAATAAGTTTTAAGTACGCGTTTCGCGTTTCGCATTTCAAATTCTTTCCCTTTCCATGCATTGAAATTAGCTCGCAAAACATCAAGTGTTGTTCAGTTTATTCGAGTGCATGCTAAGCTGTATAAATGCTCAAGGCAGAAACTATTAATCATAGATTGAACTTAATTAATCGAACTTAAGTGGCTTCAAGTGGGAGCTAAATCTATTGAGAGACTGTAAGTAAGCTGAAGTATGCCACGACTGAAAATTGTTAGCTAAATGCTGACGAAGCACATGCAAGTTGCAAGTGGGATTAAGTCATTAAAAACTTTGTTAATTAGAACTAAAAAATGTTTAGTTTAGGACTTACTAGTGCTTCAAGTGCGTCTAAAGCGATCGCCTTTACTTTTTTAAAAACTTATCAACCCCCTTCTCTTTTGCTGCTAGCTGCTGCATTTTTTTAGCTTATTGCCATTAAAGCACTAAACAGTAAAATCAGCTCAAAGCTCTTGCAACTAGTTGGCACTTTCAGTTAGGCAACTATTTCTCACTCAATTTCTCACTCGCCGCCTTCGTTAAGCTTTTATTGTCGTTGCATATAGCTTTTGATAAAACTTAATTCAATTTCGGAGTGTCACTAGTAGTAATTGCGTTATTGATATTTAATATCAGCTTGGCTCCACACACACACACACACACACACACATATATATATATATAATTTTGAATGGTTTCCTTAATTAATAGCAATTTTGCACTTTGGGCATGCAAATGGTTTCCAGCACATGTTTCACTTTGTTCAATTTTGCAACTTGGGGCAGACACACACCACACACACACACACACACAAGCACACATACGTTTATTTATACATAAGTGCTATAAGGCCTTTAATTATGCGCCCAGTTGAAAGATTGCAAGCCTGGCGAAACAATGGATCGCAAATTACATTGGCAATTCCAAACGTTATACACCAAGTCCAGACTAATTTAATAAGCAATGCTGCTTTGTCATGCCATCAACTTGTGTGTGTGTGTGTGTGCGTGCTGGGTGTGCGTGTGTGTGTGTGTGTTGGGTGTGGAAGAGAGGCCGCAGGCAACTAACTAACACTTTTGCTGACTGACTCCTACTGACTTCCAGCTCGCAACTCGCAACTCGCAACCTTTCAACCTCCCAGCCATCCATCCACCTGAATGATTGAGCATGTGGGTGTCGTGTGGTGCACAGCACTTAATGACTTTCATTGATGCTATTTATTAGCTAGTTAAATGAATTTTACAATAATTTTAGATGAACCACAACACCTCACAGCAGCTACCAGCACAATCAACACACACACACACACACACAGTCTAACCTAATTCCACTGAACTCTTTGTTAGACTTGCTATAAGCAAAATAATACAAATTATCTATAAATTTCTATTCAATATTCTTAGCTAATCTCTATCTTTTTTTATGGAGATCGATTAATTTTACATTTTCCATATATTTTTAATGAACAAGCGTAATAAATCTCACTTGGTGCTTAAGGAATATTCAAATTATTTTCTTTACACAACATTTGCAATAAATCTCAATTGATGAATTACCAAGTATTGGGCAAAGTTGTCAGATATGTTTAGCTTAGCCAGGTTGTACTGTATATATGTACTTTGGCTTTGCGCTTTTTATTGAACTCAATTTTAATTAATTAAATCATCGAAGGCAGCGCACACTCGCAATTGTGTGTGTGTGTGTGTGTGTGTGTGTGGTTGTTGTGAGGGTTGATTTACAACAATATGGAGCAACAGACAGACAGACAGACAGACACACACACACACACACACACACTGGCATACACATGCAGCTGAGTTACAAGAAGACAGCGGGTGAGTTTTATATACGTGTGTGTTGGGCTCTTATCGTTGGCAGCCCTGCTATAAATTGAAGTTCAATTGAATTATATACAATAGTTGGTGGCATGCAATGAAGAAAAACGGATTTGGTAAAGCAGCAGCAGCAGCAGAAGCAGCAGCAAGTACCAAGTAGCATCAGCATCAGCATCAGCATTAGCCTCAGCATTAGCCTCAGCAGCAGCTTCTGTTTTGATGTGAAACGAAATCAGATTGAAGTTCAACTAGAGAACAATCAAAACCATTAACCTCATTTTATGTGCCTGTGCGCCCTGTGTGTGATACGAGCATTAGGGGAGTAGGAGGCAGGCAGAGCAGGAGCGAAGAAGAACGAGGCAATTAATGCCAAAGCTAAATCATTTATCTATTGAAGTGCATGCAGCAGAAGCAGCAGCAGCAGCAGCAGCATCAGCATCGCTTATGCACCACTTGGCACAGTTTTAATTGCTATGCATAGCCACCAGCAGACGCATCAAGCCAAGTATTCTGGGGTTGTACTTACAAAGACGTCAGCGAGTTCAAATGCTCAAATGATCCAGGCATAACGCATGAAATTTGATTGTCGTAAAGATTGCTGCAAAGAGTGAGGGAAAAAAACAATAGTTTTACATTTGAATAAATGTTAAATGTGTTTAAAGTTTTAAACTTACAGCGTTTTAAGTTGATGCAAGCCAAGAAACATCTTATTCGATATTTCCTTAATCTTATTCTCGCCCAGCTGCAGATCCTGTATGCGGGATGCGCCCTCAAAGGCATTCGGCTCAATCCCAGTTAGCTGATTGCGTTTCAGCTCCAGTTTCACCAGATGCGGCAATCGTCCAAAGAGTCCATCCGAATTAATGCGACCCAATTCGTTGTCGTTGAGTAAACTACGAGCACAAAATACAACAAACACATTATACACACAATACACAGGCAGTTGCAACTTAATTTTAAATATTTAAGCTGCTTATTTAAAACTTCGTACAACAAGTTGAAAGTGGTTGACAAGATTGTTCGTATTTAATTAACTTTTGATGTTGCGCGTGGATTCAAGTAAAGATTTTAAATAATTGTTGCAAGCATTTGTTGTGAGAGTTAAGTCTACTCAAAACTTGCTAGCATTTTGGTTTAAATACTAGCTAATATTGCAACTTGGCTTCCACTTTTTATTAGTTGTACAATTTAAATTTCAACTAACTTTACGGAGTCTCTTAACATAGAATTATTCAATATTCTATTGTAAAAAATAGCCTTGTAAGCTGAGAAAATGTAATTTTTGAAGAAGATTAACTACAAACTACTTTCCAAATTCGATGGCACTAATCTATGGACTTGAACTGCTTGCAATTCGAGGTGTGTCGACTTGTTATCGATTTGGCAGCATCCTCCGCGCAAACTTAACACACTTTGTATCTGAGTATAAAATCTGTGCCACCTTTGAAAATCACGAAGCGTTAAGTAATAAATAAAGCGCCATTTAGCGAATAATATAGCTGTAAGCTTAAACTAGGAGCTGCTGCAAAGCGATTATTATGGTTCTATTGTTGTATAATAATTTATGGAGGAATAAAATTCGCCAAGTATATTACGAGTGTTTTGTCGGTGCAACTTACAGCTCGGTGGTATGCAACGGAATGTCGCGTGGTATTTCCTTCAGGCCACGTCCCGCACAATCGACGGTGGTGCCCTCGCACTGGCACATCGACGGGCAGTCCGAATCCATGCGACACTCGCCGGATAGCTTCATGCGCAATTCATCCCAGGAACCTGCAACAAATTGCATTCGAGTGTGGGCGGAAAAAGTTAAGACATATTCTTCTATTTTTCTTTCTCTTGGTAAGCGGGAAACGAGGGAAACGGGTAACGGGAAGCGGGCGAGGGTGAGGGTGACGCACTTACATTTGAATTTCTCCTCGCGCAACGATTCAATGCGCCGGCGATGCATCCGCTTCGGTGACTCACAGCGTGCTCCACTTGTCTCTATGGGATTTTTGTGCAAATAGTCGGCCAGCCAGCGCAGATTGCAGTCACAAATGAAAGGATTCTTGGCCAAATGTCTATACGTTATACATATATATATATATATATATATTGTGTGTGTTTCGTTGTGTGTTGCAAATGGAAAGAAAGCAAGAAAGTAGCATTGAGCATTTGTACTGAATGGAGCGTAGGGAATTGCGAGTGGCAGCAACAGAAGGGGTAAGTGGGTTGCTGGGAGTTAAGAAAAGCAAAACTGTCGGTTGGAGGAGAGACTTGAGACGTCTTAAAAGTGCACGAGCCCTGTGGCTGCAACGTTTCCGTTGTTTATTGTTGTTATTGTTGTTGTTTTAGTTGTTTTTGTTGTTGCTGTTGTCATTGTCGGCAACGTTTTTGAAAACTATTTTCAAAGGCAATCCTCACCCAGCTCAGCCCAGCCCCGTCCAGCCCAGCCCTGAGCAGTGAGCTGTCCCTGTTAATGCCTTGTGACAGAGTGCCCGTTAAACAGACGCTGGCAACTACTAAAGTCATCTTAACTCATCTTGTTCCTAAAGAGCGGCATTTGCCTCACTAATTGAATTCAGTTTTAGTTTTGTCTTTAATAAGTTCCAAGTTTTGACATCTAAGAATTCTATTAAGACTTCATACCTTGAGCAACTGATATTCTTGTCACACATAACCACAGTTGCTGATTTGACTTGCGAAGAGTATCCATTTATTGGAACCTGGTTTTTACTTCGCATTCGTTTGGTTTTTTTTTTTAAGTAACTTTTGCATTTGCCAACTACTTTGTACTTTCTCTTAGCTACTCCGATATTATTTTCGCAGTTATTTGCTTTTATGTTGACAACCCTGACAAATACTTAACCCACTCGAGCACATCGTATACCAACTTAAGAACCGCACAGCACTTAAAGACAGCGCATTTATCGATGCTCAGGCTTGTGTCTCCCTGCCTCCCCAGTTGGTTGGTTGGTTGGTTGGCCTACAGAAATCAACCCATCCGGCCCCATCTTTTGTTCGTCGAACATCTTTACGGTTCACAGGCGATATTACTGAAAAGGCGGTACGATGTTGTTTGGCTGCTAAACAAATGTCAACGAGAAGGCGCTGCTGGGGCAAAAGAGCTGGCAAAGTCAAAGCAACTACTAAATGCACTTCAGAGGTTTAACACCAAAGTGCCTGGTGCCACAGTGGCTGGTTGACTGGGGTACTCCTCCATTCAAGTTTTGCTTGCTACAAAATGGGGCGTCAGTCAGCTCAGTTGCAACATCATGCAACATGCCTGAATGGTGCTGGTGGCACAGTGGTGGTGGCACACTGACAGAGGGGGCGTTCGCGTTGCAGTACTTACACCGTTTTGATGCTCTTCATGGCGTCGAATGTGCCATTAGCCAGCGACTGTATGTTGTTGTCGTACAGCGATAGCAAACTGAGGCTGTGCAGGTCGCGGAAGGCATCCTTGCGTATGCAGGAGATCTCGTTGGCATTCAACAGCAGCAGCTGCAGTGAGCCAAGTCCTTTGAATACGCCCGAGGGTAAATCCTTTATTTTATTGCCATACAACACACTGCAAGCGAAACAAGAAATAGAAAAAGAGAGAGAACAAGAGGGAGAGAGAGAGAAGCGCAAAAAAACAAAGGAAATGAATAAAGCACAAATAGAAATACACAATAAAAGAGTGCTCGAGTCGAGATCGCGCCCGACTTTGCAGATACCCTGTAGACAGGTGTCACAATTACACATACAAACGCAGTTTACAGTACTCAGTCGATGACATGTCTTTAATCGTCTTCATCTCTAAAGAAATGCTCAACGGAGCGTGGCAATCGGCTATCGATATATTTTAATCGAAGGCAGCTATCGACCAAGCAAAAGCTTAAACTGCATATGATAAACGTAAAAATCTGCATTAAAAACTACTCTACTCTGTTAGCTCAGATGAGAGCATCTTTGGTTACTCTGCTGTTGATTCTTATCCACAATATACACATACATTTTATGTCTTCCGCTGCCCATCACATAAATTTGACCAACTTCATGATACCCATTTAACCCAATTGTAATGAGTACAGGGTACAGAGCAAAAAAAAGAAGCAGAAAAAGGTAGGCAGCTTGTTGTGCTTGTGGTGGATTCCTGTTGTTGTCATTGCGGGCGGCAACTGGTTTGGCACACAGACAGACAGATAGACAGACAGGCAGTCAGAGAAACGGACAGACATGTTTGGGGGTGGGGGGAGGGGGGCACATTGTTGGCAACACAGGTAATCTGATGCCTTGCGGTGTTGGCAACGCTTAGCATAGGCCGATTAGCTCCTCAAGCCTGAGCTACGAGCCCTTCGGCCCAGTCAGGCTGTGTGTGATGGACCTGACACCACGCCACACACACACACACACACACACACACACACCACACGCACACACTCGCATTTAACGAAGCGAGTGCACATTTGGTTGGCATATGCTACTTGTTGCCACTTGTGGCAGGTCTACTTACAGCGTGGTTAGCTGCTTTAGGCCACTTAGCGCATCGTGTGCTATTCGCGATATATTGTTGTTGGACAGATCGATGCGTCGCAATCGTCGAAAACTGGAAAAGGACTTGGCTGGCAGCTCCGTGATGAAATTCTGCTCCAGGCGACTGCAAAAAATTAAAAGACGATAGGAAAAAAACGTAGTTAAAGTGTTGTAATGTTAAAATGCTGTATGCTGCATGTGGTTAAAACTCACAGTTCGGTGGTATCATCTGGCAGCGTAACGGGCACACTCGTCAGACTCTTCTCACGGCAATCGACGATGCCATCGGCACAGCGACAGGGATGGGGGCAGCTGTTCTCCACGCCGCATTCCATTGGCGCATGCTCGGTGAGGCCTGCAAGTGCAGCAAGTGTGGCAAGTGGCAAGTGTAATACAAACTGCATATTTAGCTGATCACAGCAGCGATTCATTCAGCGTGCCACTTGCATTTGATTTGATCCACAACAACAGCAGCAGCAACAGCAACAGCAGCAGCAGCAGCAACAGCAGCAACTACATAATTATGAATGCTACTGTTGCGCGCCAAGATGCAACTACAACACAACAGCAACAGCAACAACAACAACTTTAGAGCTGCCACAGCTGCCGCTGGTCATAAATGTTTACCCACATAATTCCATAGCATTTTCGTATACACAAAACGAAAGTCAAACACAGCACAAACTAAGGCAAACTAGCCTCAGAAGCAACTAATATCGAATTTTCGATGCTCTTGGAAGTTAAGATACGCCCAGCAGCAGTTAACATACTCTTATAGAGAATACTCTTAGCACTATCCTATAATTTAAACTGAACTATCAATTCTGTATAAATTCTTCACTTTTGCAATCTAATAGTTAATAGCTTAAAATTACATTCAAAATGTTTTCATTCTATTCAAATTGCCAACTCTTTGAACTTTTCATGCTTCCCTTTTGTTGTTGTGTTGATTTTCTCTTTTGCTAAAAACTTATTTGCTTCTTGCAAGTTATTTCCACTTCCCTTAAATTATTACCCATTAAAACAGAATAAAAGCGTTTACTATTGATTCATTCAAACAAAAATAAACCATGCCATTAAGCAAAGCAAACATCAAATCAAATCAAATCAAATGAACGCCTCATTTAACAATCAACATTTGCAGCTTCAGCTAGCTGAACTGGCAAAGTGCCTGATAAAAGTGTGCAACTCTTAATGCCATAGAGCATAACAGCAAAATACAATAAACGATGGAAGGAAAACTCGTTTCATGGCTTCGTTTGGCGCACATTTTCCGCTTCATTGAGCAGAGCAGCCCAAGAGTCTTTTTTTAGGTTTTTTTTTTTTTTTGAGTTGAGTTTTTGTTGGAGTCGAAGACTCCATTGGGAGGCTTTCCAAATGCTGGTGCTGGTGCTGCTGCTGTTGCTGATGCTATTGCTGATGCTGATGTCGAAGCTGCTGTTGCTGCTCAGTTGCCCGCAGCAGCGTTTGAGCATCTGCATCCCAATCAAGCAAAGCGATGACGGCGTTAAACGTTTTGGCAAACACAACGTTGATGATGCTCAGCACGCCTAACCCCGCCCCTCAGCCAACCTAACCCCTTCAAACATATCTGCTGCTGCGACTGCTGTTGCTGCTCGTTGTTGTTATTGGTTTGAGTGGGCGGCACAGCGGGGGCGTGCCCATATGACTGCTTATGATTTACAATGCTTTGTTTTCGATATCTCTGTGTGTGTGTGTGTGTGTGTGTGTGTGTGTATGTGTGTGTATGTTGTGCTCGAGCATATAAAACTAATTAATTTGGCATAGCATTTCAAAAGGCCCCCACGACATTTGTCCATTTTTGGTTACAAACTGTAAAACTGTCCGTTGGTGTTCCATTCCATACCTGAGCATTTGAACTCCTGATCGTGCAGGTCCGCCACGTTTTGGCCCTTCAGTTGCGACGGCGACTGGCACCGTGTATAGGGGGCGAGGCGGGGGGCGCTGCGTAGGTAGCGCGACAGCCAGGACAAATGGCAATCGCAGGCGAACGGGTTGTCAGAGAGGCGCAGCGCTCGCAATTTTCCCAATCCCCCAAAGGCATTGTGCGGCAGAGCGGTCAAGTTATTGTTATTCAGAGTGCTATACAAAACAACAAAAAAATAGGAATAAACGAATATATGCAGGAGAAAAGAGAGAGAGCGAGAGAGAGAGAGAGAGAGAAGTGATTGCATTAATACATTATCAAGTGAATGCATCTTGGGGCTAACTCCAAAAATATTGGGGATGGGCCCAAAAAGGCATTTGAGCATTCATTCCGCCAAGTGAAATTGGCAGAATTACAGTTAGAACAATTTCATTGAATAAATTGCATTATTGATTCATTTAATGCATTAGCTTGTGATTTATTCAAGTCAATTTACAGCACTGTTTACAAATTAAATGGCTTTATTGTTATACTTTAAACGTTAGTGTGATTTATTTGTCTGTTTAAGATTTAAATATGATTTTACTTTATCGATTCATATTTGGCTTTATTGTGATTTATTTGTCAATTTACAGCACTGTTTCATATGTAAGCTTAATTTGTTGCAATCAATTGCTTCATTGATTTATTTTTTCACTTCTTTTTTTTCAATTTACAGCACTGTTTAATGTTTAAACACTGCCAATGTATTATTGCTTTGTTTTTGTCTGAATTTATTTCTTTTGTTTGCTGATTTACCAACATTGTTCATTTAAGATGATTAATGAACTGATTTATTCTCATTTGATTTCACAGCATATATAATTGACTACCTTTTGAATGATCAAAGTTGCTTGGCGTCCATCCCTAATTAGATTAGAGTAGAGCAGTACTCACAGTATTTCCAGCTCCAACAGTCCCTTAAAGGCATGCTCATCCATACATGTGATTTGATTGTTGTCCAGCTGTAGGCTCCGCAGCGACTGGGCGCCCTTGAAGACCCTTCGTCCCACGGTTGTGATGACGTTGTGCGAGATGTCTCTGCAAGTTTGTTGAGGTTGAGGATGTTGCAGGCAGGCAAGACAGGCAGGCAGGCAGGCAGGCGGAAAAGCATTCAGTCAGTCAGGCAGGAAGAGGAAGGATTTGAGAGAGTCAGTTAGCATTTGTAATCTACTTGGGGCGCTACTTCTACATACTATATAGTATATGTAGGTAAGTAGATAATCGTATATATATATATATATAAATATAGTTGCTACATGGCTACATTGATTACTTACAATCGCAAAAGACTCGCTGAACTTGTCACAAAGTTTTCAGGTATTGCCTTAAGTCGATTGTTGTTTAGGCGTCTGTTTTATAGAGTGAAGTGTTTGGTTTTTTGATTTGGTGTTTTTTGATTGGTTTTTTGATTTTTTTTTTTGTTGGTGTACGAGCATATTAGATACGCAAAACGAAACGCAACGAAAGTAGAGAGATATGCATAAAACGAAACGAGAAAAAAGATACAAAAAGTTAAACTCAAAACTCAAGAATATCGCAACAACTAAATCGAATTTTTGCACGATTAATATAAGTTTTTTTTTTTTTTTTTTTTGTTATTTGTATAGCTACGAGCTATGTGAATATGTGAGCTATGTCTATAAAGAGCAGCAAATTTTGGTTAGTTCAAAAGTGAATTAGTTGTAAAAATCTCATGCACTAGCATCAAATTAGCAAGTTCGATTCGATTTACCAATTGGACTACAGTTTAGATCTCTACTTACAGTCGCTCCAGCGAAACCAAATCTTGCAGAGCATTCTTCTCAACGGAGTGGATCTGATTGTCCGTCAATTGACTGTGGATATAATAAAAAATAGTTTAGATAAGTATTACACAAAAGTTCTAATAATACTTGTTTCATCTTTGCACCACTTTTGTAACAAAGCAATTGGAAATTATTAATAGTAATTATAAATACTTATTTGAATCGTTAAACATATTTAATGCTTTCAACAGAATGTAAGCAGCAAACTGTGTATTGCAAAATCCGAGTAAATCCAAGTAAGCAATCAGCGTACAGTAAAAACACATGTTGTGAGACCTGTTTTACGCAGTGACTTTCAATTGCAATTTGCTGCTTGAATTTATGGGAACGTTATCATGACATTTGACGTTCATTTGCGTGCCACATTTTGTGTTTCGCAATGATAAATATTGGACAGAAAACGTAATTTAATATACACAGAGCAAGTAAATAAATCGATGAAGCTATTTTAGTTTGGATAAATTAAGATTAATTGCTGAATAAATTTAGATATACATTAAAAGTTGTAAATGTAAATAAATGTAAAGAGTAATCACCACACATAAGACATAAATACAATTTTAAAATCCAAAATTAAATACTTACAGCATTCGCAGCTTGGTCAAACGCTGAAAGTCCGTCTCATAAATCACGGTCAAATTGTTGCCCTGCAAATCGCTGCAAAAAGAGAGAAAACGCAATTAGGAGATTATACATTTCGATTAGGGATTGTCTTTAATTATGTTGCAAGTTGCAACCTGAGTGGTTGTAGCCCGCTAATCGAAATCAGCTGAAACAAATGCTCCGCGCATGTGAGAGGCGATAATAATTTTTAATTGCTTGTAAGACAAGGCACATGAGTAAAGAAAACAGCAACTACAGCATCTAAGATATGGAATACAAGCAGCTGAGAAGATGCAGATGCAGAAAGAGCCAGAAAGAGTTAGAGAGAGAGAGAGAGATAGAGGGGGATGCTGTGGCTGCTGAAAACACAGCCTTTTCTCTGATAACGAAAATATGATATTTAATCATTTAACATGCGCTGCGAGTAGATGAAAACTTGTTTCTTCGTCTCTTTATGGTGGCGCAGACAGGCTGACAGACAGACAGACAGAGATACAGAAAATTTGTTACCTGTAGATGTCATAACAATGAAATGCAACCTAACAGATACAAAATACCTGAACAAGAGCCACAGACCCATGTGCGCATGCGCAGCCATAAGCAACAACATCCACAACAACAACAACAAAAACAACAACTCGTTGTGCCTCAGCTGCTATTTTTTTTTGAGTAAGGTTGGCAGTTAAAAGAGCCAAGAGCCAAGAGCGGCCAAGAGCCGAGCAACAACAGGTAGCAAGACCTTCAGTCTGTGTCCAGAGCCGCAGACCCAGGCCCAAACCAGAAATATTGTTCAGCTTAAGCCTTAATGAAACTCGCATCAAGTTGCCGATGAGCGCAAGTACACTCACAAAAAAAAAAGATATATAAAAGACAGCTTAAGTGTATTCATTCATATTCATTTGATTGAATTATTCTTTGAAAGCATAAAGCAGTCTAAATATATTTGAAAGCCAATTGCAAATAATTTTTCTTTTCTTTTAAAATTAAATAATTTAAGCTATGCAAATTCTTACTTGGCAAAATATGCATTTGAAAATAAGAGCTGAATATGAGTCATTTAAAATCAAATTGAGGATAATATTTTTTTTATATATGAAAAAGCTTTCTTTGAAGATGCATTTGAAGATTATTGCTTGTGCTAACTAAATAAACTTAGTAAGCAAATACCAAACAAATCTTGATTTATTTTTCAATTTAAACAAGATTTTAAACATTTCCCAGTGTACAATAATGCCCAGACCCAAGCTGCTTCACACGACACACACCGAGTCACACACACACTAAGCCACACACACACACACAAGCAGAGTTTTTAATGAGCTTAATATCTTGGCAAGATGTGGGCATCTCTGGCTTAGATCCAACTGATTACAAAGACGTACAACTCCACAAGAGATGCGATACACAACAGACAACAAAACAAAAAAAAAAAACAAAAGTGATAAAAAATAACAGCAAAGACACAAAACTAAAGTCGCTTCTAATTGCTAGACATTTTTCAAAAGATTTTCAAAAATAATTATACTAATCGTAAGTTATTTTTTTTCTTAAGTTACCAAATGGTTTTTGTTTTTTTGCTGTTATAATTAAACATTTAACATATAGCATTTAACTTCATTAGATTTGTTGAAGCATTCATAAATTGGCCAAAAAGCTTTAGTGGGTTTATTTTTTTTGTTTTTGTTTGGGATCCAATTAGATTTCAGCTTGAGTTGCTCGTTTCATTTTTTGGGCTGATGTCTTTGAAGATTTTGGCAGCTATAAATTAGGCTCACCTTTTTGGATGATTTTTTGTTGTTGTTGTTGTTTTTGTTTTCAACTTGAGGTGTGAAAGGGCTTTTGGGCACAAATTGGGGTTAAGTTCGCTGGGGTTATATAGAGTTCTTGGCATTGTTCCAACTCCAAAATGATATGCAAAACTGTTGTCGTGTCAATTGTAGGAAATGTGTGGGCAGCTGCCTGACTGACTGGCTGACTGGCTGACTGACAGTTAGCTATGCGACCATTCTAATCCTCCTTTAACCTGCCCTCACCTCCCTCTCTCACTGTCACAATGCTCATTTCCATAGCCATAGACTCGGCTGTGTAATTAAATGGCAAGCTTGGTTTGGCTCGGGCCTGGTTCTCTCTCTGCTCTGTGCTCTGTGCTTGTGCTCGGTTCTATGTTCGATGTTCTGTGTTCTATGCTATAAGGCTGGGCCAACATTTGCCCTGGCCCCAGTTTTTGCATTGGGGCATTGTTTCTGCTATTCCAGTGCCAGTGTCTACCAATAGTTGTGGGCATGTTCAATATTTGATGTGCAAACACACACAACAGCTACATATGTGTGTGAGTGTGTGTGTGTGTGTGTGTGTGTATGGCAATGTTGGCATTAGGGTGACTCAACTCAACTGCTGATTATCATGGCTTATATTAGCCACTTTTTATGTATGTATATATGCAGTAATTAAGGTTACATCAATTAAACTGCTATAAAGAATCCTTTAATTAAGGCTAGTTTGCCTTTTATTATATTTTAAATAAAGGGTTACTGCAAATGCGAAATATTTTGATGTATAGTTTATAGCTTTACTGTAATTATAGTGAAGTTAACAAAATTGGCATTCAGAAATGCTATTAAATTCTTTCTTTCTTGAAGTATTTAAGTTTGTTAAATACCTTAAAGTTCACTAGATACTTTCCCAATCATACGGTATTCTTCTCAGTTGGAAAACTAACAAATGTTTTTAATGTAATTTCAATACTAAGAAGAAGAAAAACCATAATTCTCTTAAGCTCTTAAGCTAGCCATGAAATAAATAAAGAATCAATTTTCAAGAGCTTAACATAGAAATAAACACGATTTTATTGTTAATTTAAAAACAATTTAATATCGTAGCAGCTAGTTAAAAACCGCTTAAATTCCAAATTTCATTTTTCAATTATTGATTGGATTTTAAGAACTCCACCTTTTAATACTCAAGAGTCATAAGTATTCATTATAGATTTTCATTTATGGGTCTTAAATAAAACTGTCAATCATCTTTTGTCAAGTATACCTCAGTGCCTCCCCATTGTGTAGCTCAAGTTTCATCTTTCAATTAATTTTTCTTACTTTACAAGTAGTACTCGAATTTCAACCACTTTTGCAGCCCCTTATTCAGATTTGTTACCTTTCAGTGTGTTTAATTTTTATAAGTTGTTTTGTGCAGCGTTTTTTTTGTTGCAACATTTTCGATAGTTTTTCAATTGACTGTTATTTTTTGCAACTCATTTTCTCATTTCCTCAACCATTTCCTTTGGCACACATTTAATCTGTTTTTTTATACCTCCAGTTCCTTTTGTCTTCAATCTGAAAATCTGTCAGTCAGTCGACTCGGGGGTTTTCCCAAGAACGACTTTTCCGCAGCGTGGCATGAAACACCCTGTTTCCGACAGGCGCCTGGCATTTTAAAATGCAAATATGCCGTGCATGCTGATATGTTTTCTGTTTCTGTTTCTGTTTCAGCTTTTCATTTTTCTTTCGCTCATTTTTTTATCGTATAATTTTTCATTTCTTGTTTTTTGCATTTTGCATTTTGCTTTTTGCATAAAACAAATGTGTCCCTGAGCGCTATTTGACTGTTCGGGGCGACTCTGACTGCTTATAACTGGGCTATGTTGTTGCTGTTGCCCCAACGTGGATATCTGTTATTAATTTATGTAGAGAATAAAGCAACAACAGCGACAAACGCGCCAACTGCCGCTTTTGAGGTCGCTGTGAAGCGAAGCGGTCTACCGGTCTGTTGGGGCCAATGGGTAATTGGAAGATTGAAGGTGGAGTTTGGGGTGGGGTTGTGGGGCTCTGTGGCATTTTGCATACACTTGCTAATTGCCGACGCGTTAATTTATGTGGCGTCGGCTTAATGCATTTGACCATTTTGCGCACGTTGTTGCATGCAACAATTGCCAGAGTGGGCTCGCACACAGTTGACGCTGTCTGATGCCTGCTTCGACGACAATTAATAAACTTAATGGCAATTTAATGTACGACTCCAAGACTACGACGACGGAGACGGAGACGGAGACGGAGATGACGACGTCGATGAGATTTCCATACGCCGTTCCCAACATTTGTCCATTTGCCCATTTGTTTCGCTGTTATCGACACTGTCGACATGGTCACCGTCTTTATTTGCCTTTAGCTGTTGTCGTTGTTGTCGTTGTTTCCCGTTTGTTGTTTGCCTTTGCCGATTTTAGTGTTGTGGTTGTTAAGTAAATACCAGCAATGGTCAGCTGCACGCGCATGGCGTTATGTATGCCATAAGTGCTTATATAACACAGGCATATGCTCGATACACACACACACAGCCACAGCTCATAGATCATTGTCAAGGCTAAGCAGTAGCTCTTGCAGTTTGCCAGCCAAACAGATAGCAGAGATAAGCGTTTAATGCAGTAGCATTTGGTTATTTCATATCACATCAGACCCATCTGTCAAACATTCCCAACCAAATACCTAGAAACAGCTGCAAAAACTTGTGTCTTCCATTTACATATTTAATTTTATATATTTCTATATTTATTTAGTTGCCTTTTGTTATACGAAATAAAAACGATATTCACTTCATAATTTTACAATTTGGTTGCTAACTGTTTTCACCTTGAATTTAAATATGAAAAAAACATCTAGAGCTTTTGAAGTCACATATTTGGCAATGTTATTATTATTTTACTCAATTTTCTGGTCCATAGATACTCTATAAATTAAAATATGTTTATTTATTTTAATTATAAAAAGAGGTCACCAATCGAATCTCGGTATACTAAAAATATTCTATCAAATTTGCATATGTAATGTGAGAACTTTTGTCTAGCCTGTCATGTCTGTCATGCATTTATGAATTTTTACATAAATTCCAATCAAAGATCGTGATTCCTAATTGAAATGCAGCACTTATCTAGATGTCAAACCATGACTAAAAAGGTATTGCTTTAAATATTCTGTTTAGCTTCGACTTCGAACTTCCCATTTCATTCATTTTTTGAAAATGAATTTTGAGTGAAAATCCGGTTTCAAATATAAATGAAGTATTTATTTATGCTTTTGAAAATTCAGTTCAGTTAAAATGGCCTTTCCAAATTTAAATGCAGTTTTAAACTAGAGCTCAAATCATATTCAAAAAAGCATTGCCTTTGAAAATCGAGTCAGTTTTGACAAAGTTATGATAGTTGAAAGAAGACTAGTTGTAGTTGTAGTTTTTCTGTTTTTGGGCTTGCTCGCTGGCAAAATAAATATTGATATATATGTATATAGGTATATGTACTTACAGTCGTTCGACATCCGCTGATATCTTGCGTGGCACCTGTGTTAATCCACGATGTGAACAATCGACGGTTAAGCCGCTGCAGGAACAGACCCTGGGGCAGCGTGCCTCTGTGATGACACCCACACCGCCACCGGGTATGTGAATGCCAACGGAGCCCAGACCACCGCTGGCAATGGCCGAGCTGCCGTAGCCGCCCGAATATGGTTCCGCTTGGACCGTAACGCTTAGCAGTGGGAGGAGCAGAAGCAGAAGCAGAAGCAGGAACGGTTGCGTTTGCGTTTGCCGGATTAATGCCTTGGCTATGGCTTTACAACGCGTCGGTGGTTGCAGCGTTGAAGGTGGCTGCGTCGTCCTGGACGGCGGCGCCATTGTGGCACATTTATAAGCAACGTGCCTAATTGAAAGTATCGAGTGCGTGTGCGGACGCCACTTTGTCAACAGCAATCACGTTTCCACAAATATTTGCACAACTCAAAAAGGATTGTTGTTGGGGGATTTTTACGTGTTTTTCACTCCAACCCCAACCACCACCGTCGGCGGCACTACGTATTTGTATATATATATATATGTATATATATATTGATTGTTCACGACTGCAAGAGGATTTTATTGTATTTCGTTGTCGTCGTCGATATTCGTTATTGTTATTTGTTGTCGTTGTTGTTGTTGTTGTTTGAGTTGTTGCCGGAACGGCGCGTATTTTATTTTCTTTTTGCAGCCCGTCGCGACCGCGCGCCACGGCAGAACTGATAGCAGCTGGACAGTTGCGGCAATGCCAGCGAAAGAGAACGAGCTACAAATGTAACGAGTGGCCAAAGTGACGAGTGGCGGCGAGAGGAACGAGTGCGTAGGTAGCCCGATTCACTTTCTGCATTAGCTTAGGTAGAGGTGCCCGGAAATGCGCTTCGTTTTTGTATCTTTGAGATATGCACGCACTGACGACGCTGCCACTTGGCTGTCAGCAGTTGTTGTTTCAGAGTCGCCTCGCCAGCAGCGGCAACTTCATCAACATCATCATCATCGTCAACAAGAGGTCCGTGCGTCCATGTATGTGACCTGCTGTGCGCATCTGCAACGGAAAAAAAAAAATAGATAGATAGATATAGAAAGAGATAGCATGAATGAAACGCCATGTCAAGAAAAATCATGAAAAATTATCTATAAATTCGGCAAGCGTGTCTATGTCAGTGCAGTGGCAGGAAATTGTTACTGACTGCGATATAAATATATAGACACACATGCACATGCACACTTCGACAAGTTATATATATATATAACATTAAAAATGAAATGGAAACGAAAATAAAGTGTCAGTTGTTATTCAAAGTTTTCAATATTCAATTTAAATGGTATGAGAAATGTGAGAAATAAGCCAGCAATATTATTTGGGATATAGCCTGAAGTTATTGTAACATAGATATGATATATTCGAGTCTAGTAGTAAATTTGTGCGAGTTTTATATTTGCAAAACATTATTCATATTGTCAGAAGCAAGTAAATTTAAAAACATTCACCAACGAAACAACAATTTTAGCAACTTTAACTTTGTGCATACCGGAAAAAACCAGCAAACTGACCAACGGAAGACCACATTTTCTAGTTTTCATTCTTAAGCAACAAAATTTTGAGGGTCCTCCTTCACTTGTCCCCCTTATGTACCTCTTTAAGGTCTGCCGACAATGCTCGGGGGTTAGTTTTGTAACCACCTGTCAGCAGCAGTAGCTGACAGCGCCAACAGAAAGAAGACTAATCACCTTAGTCGAACAACTATTATTATAGCTACTACTTGCCCCAGTGCAACATATGTTTCCTTAAGTCAAATTTGGTGGGAGATAAGAAACAAAAAGAAATAACAACCTGTAGGCGTAGGCAGGGCTAATGACTCAACTTATGTGCTGCTGAGTAAAAAAAAAACATGTGTTTTTCTAACTTTTTTCACAAGTTAATTTTCTCAGAATTCTAATGTATGCTGATTAAGAAATAATTTTGCTATCGCTTAACTCATTAAGTGGTTAATTGGATTGAAACTGCTTAACAATCCTACGCATGTTGTGATTTAACCTATTTCTGTGGTTCAACTAGTTTAGAGCCCATTTAAAGCTAGCTGGACAACAAAACAATTAAATTTAAGAGCTTAAGAGAGCACTTTGGCTTAATTAAATGCGTCTACAAATTTGTGTGTGTCTCTGTTTGTGTGTGTGTGTGTGTGTGTGTTGCCCGTCTTCTAAGTACCGGTCCTCAATCTTCCAGTTTTTTCTCCTGCTTCTTCTTTCTCAGCTCTTCTCCACTTGAAATCCGTCACAAACTCAACTCTCTACCGCTGTCCAAAATCTGTTCTATATTTAGTGTACTTATGCACTGTGTGGTCTTTCCTGCTTCCCCACCTCTCCCTCTCCCTCTCTCTCTATCCATCTACTTTACTTGCCCACTTCCATTTCCATTACCATCGCTGCTTGCGGCACACTTCCCGCTGTCTCTTTATCGTCTGACATGTTTTGTCTTTAATTTGCAAATTGACATGTTAAAGATACACTCACATTCTCCCACTCTCTCTTCCGCTCTCTCTCTCTCTCTCCCTCTCTCTTTCACATATTGAAATTAATTGTTTAAATTAGAATTTGGATAGCTGACAGCAGCGATTGACTTGATATTTGATTGGTAATATGAATGATGGCGACCAATTGCTCTAACTGTATTAATCACAGCAAGGCAAGCAGAGATGAAGATACTCTGAAGGAGAGAGAGAGAGAGAGAGAGAGATGCGCCTGTCAAATATACTTAACAGGCAATCAATGAAAACTCAACGAGCATTGGCCAGCAAATGTAATTTAACAAGCTTGGGAATGTATTTATGTATATACCCTGAATAGTATATGCAAAGGGTAAGACTGTCTTAAATTTGCTACTCAATTATTAAAGAGTGGATGATGTGTAGAGTGAGAAGTACGGCTGGCTTATTGAATATATATAGACTGCCAGAGGTCAATATAAAGCATATCTAAATGTATACACTATGACAGTGTTTGTTCTTTATGTATAAATTACCTTCACTATATCTATAAACAACTAACTACAACGACATTTTACGCTGATATTTTCAGCATAGTCGCAAACATAATATCAAAATTGAATTACAGGATATATGGCAGGTGAGCAAACATATGGGGAAACACACCTACAGTTAGAGCCTCGAGTGTGCGAGTGTGTGTGTGTATTTTGGAGTTGCCTATCAAAGGCATGCCAAACACAGGCAGCCGGCAGCCGGCAGCCAACCCAGCCATACGATGGGCCTTTAATCAAAAATTTATCATTTCTCTAGCTTGCAGAGCAGAAGGAAAGGCGCACGAGAAATATTTGTTGCTGCAAAGGCATGCCTTTCTTCACAAGATGACGATGAGGATGACGAGCACCATGAAGATGCCAAAACGGAAGTGTGTGGGGTAAAATGCTCAAAAGATGTAATCACTGCATTGTCACCCGACCGGAGACGGGCCTCAGATTCATAGTCTCTAGATTGAGATTGGGTGGGTGGCTGTTGGCGCAAGGGGGCAATCTCTTGAGTTCTCTCATATGAAACATAAATCAGTGAAATTCTATACATGCCAATGATTGTCTACTCTTCTCGCCTGTGCCCAAACAACAGCAACTACAGCAACAACAGCAGCAGCAAACGGCAGTACACAAAAATTCCAACAAGCAAAATTCAATGCATGCCAATAACTCGTTACTCAAAACCAAAGAGAGATGCCCTGGGACCGACTACTACTTGTATACAAGTCTAAGAGCAGCAGCATTAGCAGACCTCAACAGCCAACCACAATCAGCAAGACACAACCCAACACACACACACACAAAGACACACACACACACACAGCCAGTCTTTGCCTTTGCCTTTGGGTTTTGTTAAGATAAGGCGTGAAAAAGCGAGTGACATTTGGGCAAACAAGTGAAGCGCACTATTCAAATAGTTGTCGCTAGATAGACATAGATGGAATGAAGCTGTAGCTGGAGCTGGTCTCCAGATTAATGAGACACCACTAAGTATTGCCTTGAAACAACACGATTTATGAAAAGCCAGTGGCGCTTACACATACACACACACATACAGATATATATATATATAGTGTGCCACACACACAATCTGGCTGACTAAATGGCTGCCCCTTTGGGCCGCCTGCGGGCTCTTGTGGATTTTCCAATAAATTACGCTTAAGTATGCACTTAATTCAAATAATGCCAAGTTGCGCGCCTTTCCCTACCACTACTTCTGGCTCGTGCCCATCCCCCTTGCCAGTCCCCAAGTGATTTGTTTTTTTGTGGCTTATGCAAGTTGGGACCATCCGCAATGAAGAGTATTTATTGTCTGTGTGTTTGGCTGCTACTGCTTATGACATGTGTCAAATTCTCCTACTCACTGCTACTGTACAACTTGTCCAGATAAGCTATATAGTAAGGGGGAGGAGGATGTGTTGATTTTTTCTCACTATTTTTTATATGCACCCAAGCAATAGGGATTAAGCTGAAGTCAGCAAAGAGTAAAATGGCACCAGGGTATTAGCAGGAGAAGGAAAAGAGCTGCTGTCAGCAGACCAAAGACGGAACTAAAGCACCTACGGGTTGTTATCTTCACATGTGCATATCAATCAAGGCTAGATTTATTAGCACCGCAAAACAGAAACATATAAAACACAAAAGAAATGTTAGTTCAATATTGGCAAGGCAAATAAGATAAAACGAATTTAGAAAGCTGTCTGCATATATCTATATAGTGTAAATAGAAATATCCATCAAGCAGACAATTTATTAGCTCATAATAAAGTAAATTTGTAGAGAAAACCATTTGAGTTCAATTTCCTGAAATACGAAACACTTTAACAACATGATACGAACCAGCAGCTCTTTTGGGTGTTTCAAGTGCATCATCATAATGCGTTCATTAAAAGTTGAATGTGTACAGAAACAAGACTCCAGCCAAGAACTGTCAGTTGTGCTGTGAAGAGGGACAGACAGGGAGAAGCTTCCAAACGTCAAGTGAATGCGATACCCAACAAGAATAGAAATTGAAAAACCCTCCACCTGATAATTGTCTAAAATATGAAATTAATCTATATATCTATATGGAGATACAAGACTATTGTGCGCTAAACTAACAACACAACGTTGTCAAATTAGAATCGATTTTTGGTTAATAATTGGGAATGTTATTCTTTTAATCTGTTGTTGGTATGACATAAAATTGGACAAGTAAAGTTACCAACTCAAGCATAAGCACCCAAATTACGTATTAAATGTTTAAATATTAAGATATAAAGTCAGCATTGATAGAACTTTCTTGGTCTAAATAGAAGCTCGAAGCGTTAATTCATATTAGGTTAAATTTCAAAACTCTTATCAAACATTGGCTGTTTAACTGTTTAACTAATGGCACTTGGCCCGCATATCTTTCCAGCTTAAGCCTAATTAACGGCATTCCCCTTTTTGCGTGTAACATTATATCAGCTATTCATCTAGAACACGTTCCACGTCCATGTCCAGCTGCATTCTTTTGCTCGTGCTCTGGCATTTCCGTAGACTCTTTCATCAATGTGACACTGTGAATGCACTCACCACACGCTCCTCCGCAACTACCCGATTCCACATCCATTACATTTCAAATGCCGCATAAAAGGAAGGAAAAGAAAAGAAAATATAACCCCTTTTTTTTTTGTCCAGAAGCGTGGTCAGCGCTCAATGAGTTGTATTAAGGCAGTGTAAGAGATGGCGTTGGAGCTGAAGATGGAGTGCGAGTGAGATGAATGAGACTGTGATGGAGAATGAGTGTCTCAGGGTTTGTTGGTTTTTTATTATTTTGTAAGCCCATCTTCAGTAGAGCCGGAAGTGTCGCATACTTTTACGGATACACCGGCTTAATTATGTGCATAAAGTACATGGATGTATACATTAATATACATATATATATATATATATATATATATATATACAGATATATGTTTGTATATTTGCTTGTACATTCCCCAGACACAGTCGTGGCATGAAATGACAAAACACGAACATTAATTGCTCCACATTCACACACAGTCGGTGTCTGAGTCGGAGTTGTAGTCGAGGTCGGCTTGGGTTTTGGGTTGGGTGTCCCCCAGGAGACTGGGTGAAATGTAAGAAAGAAAGCGCAAAAGGTCTCGACGCAGCCAACCAGGCTTATAATTTATTAATCTATGCATAGCGCACACAGCCACACACACACACACACACACACACACACTATACACACGGACACACTCGCACAACAATAACAACAAATATAATTCCATTTCATGCCGCCTCAACTTTCTACATCTCGCACTGGCAAAACTCTCCGGGTTCCAGGTCCAGACACTACATGTCACTTTAATCTCTTAGAAGTGTCACTTTTGCAGCTCCTCAAGTGTTTGTGTGTTGCTGTTGCTGTTGCTGCTGTTGTTGCTGTTGTCGCTTTAGGTGGGGGCGTTGTAAACAATGTGCTGCTGCTGCTGCTGCTGCTGCTAGTTGAATTTGAATTTTCAGTTTGATAAGCAACAAAAAGCATAATAACACATCAAATTGCATCTGGGGATGGGGAATGAGCTGAGGATATGAGTGCTTTACATATCGTACTATACGATGTATATGCCCCAAGGTCTGCCCTTCGGCTGCAAACCTTATGGTAATGAAGTGTAGCAGCTGTTTTTGAGAACTGAATTTGAATACCAGGCAGAGAGCACAGTGTGACAAATGTGATTGAGAAACTAGATGAGATATGATGATGACTCTCGTATTTTATAGCCATAGAAATTGTTGTGAACTTTTAATAAATTTTATTTTTTTGAGGTCAGTATATCGAAAGCCACATTTCAAATTCATAAGCGAGCGAAGTTATTTCAAATATCCAAAATAAATTAGATTTCATGTGGTGCATGGTAAACCAATTCACAGATAAATTTGGTCTATTTTAAAGATGCCTTTGAGGTATGTGATGCTGACTCGTGTATTTTATTGCGACAGAAAATATATATATAATAAATTTGACTTACATACATATATCGTAGTAAGCCTAGTTAATATTTTTCCATTTGTAGAGAGAATTGGGAGGATTGCTGATATCAGTTTGTTTAATATGAAAATATGTTTTAGTTAACAAAATATGTGTTTCTTTTCGCTCTATAAGGCACAGGTTGACAGTAGTACGGAATAAACATAAAAATGTCCATCAAAATTGTAAGCCATATGAATCACAATTTAAATAATTTAATAACCATTTCAGCAAATCAAAAACATGATTAAATAAATACAATTCTGTTGACAAATAACAATATTTATTTCCCTCGTTGCACTGTGCATTTCGTTACGATTTACATTAGATACACCCAGAGGCTGAAACGGAGGCAGAGGCAGTGAGGCAGAGGCACTGTGGCAGACAGACAGTGAGCGAGACAAGTTGACTGACTACTTGAACAATCAAATTCAATTTATGCCAACAGCCACACATTCATTTTCATTTTCATTAATGCTATGTATGTTTTTATATTCAGTTTTCGTTTCTTGATCAACACAAGTGACGATGACGATGACGATGAAGATCAAGTGCCGCTCGCACCTCAAAAATTAGTAGTTGCTGCGGGGGCAGACTGGGGGTGTGGGGGTGGGGGTGGGGGAGACAGCAGTTGGCGGCGGGGATTATTATGGCAGATTATGTTGCTCTATTTGATTTAGACTTGATTTGGATTTATTATTACAATGGCGCCTCAAGTGCCGCAACGCTGTGCTTATCTTTTTGTGTGGGTTCATAAAAAAAGAAAAGAAAGAAGAGCTTAACATTATTTAAGTTTGCTTCTTCTGCTTCTCGCTCATTTGCTTATTGTTTGCATTTGGGGTTATAGCCTCAGTTGGGGCCCCCAGGTTGAAAAAATAAACCAAATAAGCATAAAACCGAATTTCCATGTTTGGTTATAAAATGTTTCCGTGCTATTTCACAAATGCATAAACCAAAAGAAGAAGAAGAAGAAGAAGCAGTAACCGAATCCAACTAAGACTAGACTAGGCATATAGAGAGAGTGTTAGCGCTTGTGTCTCGAAACCCATCCATGGCGCAGCACCAGGTGCAATGCATTGCAGCAGTTGAGAGTCGCTTTTGTTTTCTTCTTTTTTTTTTTGTTTTGTCCAGGGTTTACGGGGGGTCAGGTAGTTTCGCCCGAATGAATGCCCGAGCATTGTTTTCCTAGCCCGCCACAGGGTATTCAGCTACAGATACAACAAACTACATACGCTCTCTCTCTCTCTCTCTCTCAATCTCTTGGTTCTCAGTGCTGCATGCGTCACAGGGATTAGTGCAGGTAGTAAATCTTAGCGTACCACGAGAGTCGCCACACAAGTCAGGAAAAGTCGGCGGAAAAAGAGAGTGCAGAGTGTCATCTATCATAAATAAGAGCAACGGCTATGCTCGAATGTTGTTCAACTCAAAATTTGACACAATTTCAAGAATTTTCGGTAAGAATTAACTTTTCTTCAGAAGGAATTGAAAGAGAGCGGGGGAGAAAGAGAGGAGATAGAGAGATAATGGGAATGGAATGATGATTAGATATAGGAAGCACTTTATGGCATTACTTTCAAAGTGAAATATTTAAACTTTAAAGTCCAAATTCGTACAGTCTACATCGATAAATTTTGAAAAAACAAACACAACATTTCGCCGTTATTAAAAATTGGAGTAGCAATCAAAACAGTTTTCAGAAAATCAAAAACGCAACTCAATATTTTCACTCAATTCTAAAACACGATGCGATGTTTACTTCGAAGCGGTCTAATAAATACATCAATTTATGATGTTAAAAACCAAACACAACCTCATAGATCCAATTTACGAATGAGAAAATGAAATGGTAAATGCAAAATTAGATCAATGCACAAAATATTTTGTATTTTTGTACCAAAATTGAATTAATCGAAAAGCAGGAATATTTTATGAGAAACTTGTAGCTAATAACTTTGTTATTGCTGCCCAAGTCGCATTAATACCAAGTTTGATTATTCCCATTATTTCAGATAGTATTAAGCAAACATTCCCCCACTCGCCTAGTTTATTATTATTTTGTCATTGCGAAAAACATGTTGGTAAGTGGCAAAGTTTATGTTGGCCCCACTCGATGGCAACGAACAGCAATGCTGTTAAGCATTTGTGGTCCAATAATAAAAATACATATAGCCATTTGCCGTGTTTGAAAACAAATAATAAAAATATCGCTGCCCCTTCTCCACTACATATTAATTTTACGACATCTCCATAACTTTGAGCACACAAACACAAACATCAACATCACCATCCCAGCCCCATTCCCCCCTGCAATAAACCGATGAAACAACCCTCGCGACAAGTGCAATGTTGTGCAAAATGTGTATATATATCGATCGATGCTCAGAGCAAGACATTAGCAGACAGAAACTTTAATAATTCAACACGATACGATGAAAGTTGAAAATTTTGTAAATACTTTCAAAGCTCACATAATAATGGCCACTAAAAAAATGATGAGTGCTTAAAGTATTGAAATTTTCAAATTGCCTGCCATGCGATTGTCGTCCTATCGGACTGCGACTGTTGTCTATTTTTATATACCCTATACCCATTACAATCGAGTGGGTATATTTGTGCATAGCTATGCAACAGGCAGCAGAATACACATTTAATTGGTATGTAGATTCCACGCGGCCATACTCAGATTTAATTCAGACATTTGAAGCCCACTTCGCAAATCAATAAAAATCAGGTTGTCGTCAAAGCGGAACCGGAAACTGAATTGTTAAGCGAAATTAAATGATTGAAATTCAGAAGCGAAAGCGGCACCGAAAGACAATTCGCATTTTATTAAAAATACATTTCTTATTTCATTTTCATTGTGAAAATGTTTGCAGAGAGTGTTTCTTTAATGTTGTTAAAGCTGCTTTAAATTTAACTGCTCGAATAGCAATATGCAAAAGTTATTAAAATAATAATTATATATTTTTGTAGGATATTTTGTAGTCTCTTAGTGGCTGTATCTGGTCTGGAGACTGTCTCTGTGCTCGTGTGTCTGTTATTGCTGTGTTATTATTGTTGTTGGATGGTCCTCCATGCATTGGTATCAAATTTCATGGCTTTCAAAATGGGCCCACAGTCGACGAGTGCGTGTTGATGACAGATTTTCTGTCCGCCGGGGCGTCGATTTTCGTTTCGTTGAAAGTCATTTTTACTCATTTATTGTCAACGTTAGTGGGCTGTGTGTGTGTGTGTGTGTGTGTGTGTGTGAATGTGTATCCTTACAAGTACATACACAACGGGCGGGCAGTCGAAGAGTCAGAGTCACAGTCAGTGTGAGAGCCTGGGTATTGATTCCACTTCCAGCAGCACAGCGGGACATTGAGTCCGTCCAACAGTCAGTCAGTCAGTTAGCCCAAAGCCCAATTGACATGACTCAACAACAGTCATGCTTCAATATATATATATATACAATGTATATATATATAAATATATATATATATGTATATGTGTGTGTGTGTTTGTGCATTTTCCACTCTCTTCTCCTTTGGGACTCCGTTTGTGTACTTATTAAATATTTAAAAGCTTGGCCTTTGTTTCAGACATTGCCCGCCCTGCAAATACTTAATAATAATTTTTAACAACTGCCGCAAAACTCGGCAGGTTGCTGCCACCGTCGGCATCGTCATCGTCACTCGTCGTCGTCGTCGTCGTCAAGTAATTCATTCCCATTGCTCCTTTGATGAACTGCACGCACATCGAGAGAGAGTGGGGGGCGCCCAGCTCTTCACAGTTTGAGTTCGAGTCTTGCCCTCGCATTTTTTTAAATTATGGTCTGTTGCGTTTAAAATACAAATTACACGATAAGGTCTGAGTCATTCACGTATGGCAAGTGGGTCAACTCAGGTAAGACACAATGAGTGCTTATTAAACGCTTCCCATTCTGCGTATTGTGTTCAAGTATTTCTAAAGATATGTTCGGGAGTTCTTGTTCCTTTAAAAAAAAACACACACACACGCAACCAACTCAAGCAGACAGTTTAGAGTTGGGGGGTTTTCTTAAAGGCAGTTAATTATGGTCTCTCACCTAGAATAGAACAAAATGTTGGGAATACCCACAACTCAATGCTTCTGGCATCGTCAGTAAAGCCAGTAGAGTTGACAAGTATTTCCGGCTTAACAATCAATATTTAACTTTTGGGCTTGTCTATTTATGCCACAGTTGAAAGGATTTTAGCTGCATGGAATGTGAGTAAAGGTAAGCGAACAATAAATGTTTCTTTTTGATTTATGATTTTGAAAACCAAAATAGTTAAATAGTAGGAATTAAGCTGCTCTCTTGGTGAATATAAAAGCTACCAGTTTATGTTAAACATGCACATTTGGTCAGACAGAAAACGTAACACATGTTTTACCACTTGATAATTCACTTACCAAATGCGTTATGCATAAGATAAATGTCATATCCAACCCCTTTGGGACCAACCTACCAATTAAGTGGCATTTGCAGCTAAAAAATGCTTTGAAAATAAGCTGAGGCTATTTTTAATATGAGCTCTGCCACATAATTAATGACAGACAAGCTTATTATTTATAAAAACTATAGCTGAAATTGAGATATTTAGTGTTTTGTGCTGGAGGCACTCAATTTTACGTCTTTTTACATTTTAGATGTGAATTTAAAACTGCGCTTTAACATTTGAATTTAAATGCTTGTAGAACCATTTCATTTCCATTTCTATTTCACATTGCTCGCAAATCTTTATGTGAGCTGCAAGGTGGTTCACAACTAGGTAAACAAAAAAAAAATCTTCTAGCATTTCTTGTGCGCTCCTCTGCCTTCTAACCATTTCAACTCCTTATGCCATTTTAATATTCATGCTTAGTTGAGCTGAAACTCTTTCTACTTATTTCGCAGCTGAGTTAACGCTCGCTCTGTCTTTCTCTCTCTCGCTCTCTCTCTCTCCTCCCTCTCTTTCACTCTCCCAAGTTCGCAGGGATATAAGTTGTAGTATTTGTTAGTCCCACGCTTAAGTTCGTTAAGCGGACACCTCGAAGAACTAAAGTCTTACTTTAATTCACTCACAGTCGGTGTGTGGAAAACCTTTTCTGGCTTGTTGAGGCTTTCTCCTTTTTGGCGCTCAAGTGTTAAATCTATTTGCAGTTCCTTGCTGCTGGCTGCTGGCTGCTGGCTGCTAACTGCTAACTGCTGTCTGCTGTGTGAATGTGTAACCCTTAACCCCTTAGCCGCTCCTCTTTTTTTAGAAGCCCTTCAGCTGGCACTCGTATGCCGCTTGAGTGTAGTACATCGTACATCTAACACTCATTTAAGCCGCAGCAGCAACTTGGGGGCACAATTTGGATGCAGCTTGGGGCACTGCTGAAGAGCGCCTAAGCCAGCGCTATGCAGCCGTAGTCCGAAAAACAAACTCAACTGCCATTCCAGGCGTGCCTGTGTGGCAGTCACTGCCCCCCGACTGCAGCCCCTCTCTCTCTCTTTGCTACACTGAAACAAATGAAAAATCTGTGGCGCATTTGTAACGATTAATATTGGAGATAAATTTGAATAATCTTTCTTGTGACCAACTACCACTAGTTGCCACCCATAATGATTTCTGCAGAGGCTGCAAGGGAGAGGAAAAAGAGGAATCTCCCGTTGAACACTTAATTTTCTCCTGTCTAGCAATTGCCAGAAAGAGATTGAAATTCCTGAGAAACCAGTTCGTAGTCAATCTATTGTAGTTGACAGAATTAGGAGCAATTAGGACTGGCAAATTCAGTCTAGCTTTGCTGGTCATTGCCTAACAAAATCTACATCCTTCATAGTAATGATTTTATCTTTCAGTGTAGCTGCTGCACATGCAACTGTTGGTGTTGCTGCTGCTGTTGCTGCTGCTATCGTCGTCGTCTGATTTCAGCAAATATTTGCAAATTTACGTTGACTGTGTGTAACCCCAGCTTGGCCCATGACGACGACCCCGCTAGCTGCTAACTCTACAACATGAGAGAGAGAGAGAGAGAGAGAGACAGAGAGAGATGGAGTGAGAAGGGGTAGGTGGTGTGTGAGAGGCAGGCATGCCAGCGGCATTAGCGACAACTGTCGTAGAGTGGCACTTAATGAGCAACGGCTGCTGCTGCTGCTGCTGTTTGCTGCAGTGGCCCGCATGCCACAGTGTGCGAGCGAGAGGGCAACAAATAAAGTTGAAGTTATGCACGATGGCCATGCAATTGCCGCTCGTCTGTCCAACTGTCTATCTGTCTGTCTGTCTGTCTGCCTGCCTGCCTGCCTGCAGCAAAATGTATCTTACGGATGCGCACAAACGTTCATTGTGGCTGGTACAAAAGTCGCCGGTTGCCAGTTGCCCCGTTGCCAGTTGGCTGACTGCTACAGATTCTTCTTCTTCAACCTTAGCATTGCAGTAATTTGACTTGATTTGTTTAAGCTGCCACACACACACACACACACATCCATAATACATACTGTGCCGAATGGACCCCTACTAAATGACAAATGTGCCGCTGCCATGTAATCGCATTAAAGTCCATTCGCTGCTGCTGTTGCATGTTGTTGTTTTGTTGTTGTTGCATGCTGCTGCTGTTGCATATGTTGCGCTCATTAAATTTGTATTTACAATAGTCCGGCAGTCAGCTAAATCGCCTTAAATTTGGCTACGCCCGTGCTTAGTGGCAATAATGGTAATCATCATAACTTTCCGATATCGCATAGAAATTGTCGTTTAACTATGACTGTTGTTGTTGTTGTGTTGCTGTTGGTGTTGCTCTTGTTGTAGTTGCTGCTGCTGTTGCTTGACTAGGCAAATTACAAAATTAATTAAAATTTAGCGCAACTTTTCGAACGGTACAACAAAACTGATTCATTGTTTTTGTTGTTGCTTGTTGTTGCTGTTGCCGTCGTTGCTGCTGCTGTTGCTTTTGTTGGACAACTCGCTGTGTGCGTTGATTGGCGGACTGTGGTTTGGTGGTTGTCGGTGGCTCGCTCGGTTGTTTCGTTGGTTGCTCGGTTAGCCCAGGCTGGGACAGCGCGAGCGCAACAAAAAAAAATAAAAGTAAAAATAAAAAACGGAATAATTTAAGCGAAGGCAGGCAGCAGGCCAAAACCACAGTTCGTTGGTAACCCAACCCGGTCCGCGCTTGAACATTTCTCGTACATGCAAGTGACAAGGCAATATCCGTCACGCAAACAACAGCAACTAAAGCAACAGCAACATCGACTAAAGCAACAGCAACACCAGTAGCAGCGACAACAACAACAATTACAACAAATAGCAGCAGCAGCTGCTGCTGTCCAAGCACAATGGCAAGAAATCACAATGAGTCAAATCAGCTAATGTCTAAGTTATCGATTTATCGAATATTTAATTACTTGTGTTGCCTGATAAGTCTAATCGACTGGTGAAGTATGAGTTGATATATTTTAGAAGCTAACTAGACTTTCACTGCCTCATAAATGTTATAAAGCAAATTATTTGCTTTTAACAATCCAAATAAATTTTAATAATAACATTTATCATTTTATCAATTGCTCAAATATATAATTTTATATAGAAGTAGTCGAAGCGTGGAATATCAGATGACATATTTTTGTATAGAACTTGATTATATGAATATGCATAACACAAAATATTAAATACATATTTTTCCATATATTAAGAAACTTACCTTTTGAAAATTGAGCTTGATTTATAGAACAGGTATCTGTAAATAAATATTTAAGAAAATAGTAATATTATTATATTAAATACTTTAAACGTTTGAACTTAAAAAAAATGCAAGAATTGAAAACAAAACTATTTGCACAACGCCCACATAAATCTTACTACAAATATGCCATTGTATCAGTTCCCTGGAATTTGTACAAACTCTATGCAAGTAGAAAAATCTTTTCATAGGCGTGGCTGGAATTTTTGGTGAGCCAAGTTTCTTTGTTTTATGTTCGTGAGGGGAAAGATGACTTAAAATCTGTGAATAGATCAAAGAGTCGCCGCTTGAATTGGCAACCTGTGTGTGTGTGTGTTAAAATGACTACAATAACATATTTATTCCCCAATTTGAAGCATCTTTCAACCGTTGACTTTATCTATATAGAGATTTTTAGTGACTATTACGAATCAGTGGACAGATCAACACAATTTATATGGCCTGCATAGATTATCGATAACTATGCAATAAAATTAACATAAATGCTGTTCCGTGCGCAACAATAAATTGCTCTTTTATATACTCAATGCTAATCTTGGGCGACAAACACAACAACATCAAAATGCGCAATTACTTCTGACGCAATCTGGACAAGATATGAACCCGGCCAGAGACCATTACTGGGAAGTATTGTATATGAGCCACATGGTATATTTGTATGTATTTTGTATATGTATATGTATATGTGTATGTATATAGTATGCAAATGAAATTGGCTAACGAATTGTTTTGGCCATTTAACTGCCATTATTGTCCACTGTGCGATGTCCTGCTGAAATTATTATTCATCGCTTGTACAAGCGACGCTGCCGTCGACTGCGACTACGACGGCGACGGCGACTGCGACTGCGAAATCGACCGCGACAGCGCTGCCTCAGTTGGCGCACAAGTTAATTACGGTCCATTAGACTGCACAAGGGGTGTTTATTACCACATCAGTGGCGCCGCCACCAATGCCGATGTTGCCGCCGTCACCAGGACCAGGACACACACAAACACGCTGTGAGAGGTGGCCAGCTGCATGATTGAAACTAGAAAATTTTCGCTTGCTTGCTACGAGTGTGTGTGTGTGTGTGTGTGTGTGTATGGACATGAAATCAGTTAGAAAATCAGCTTAGACATGGAAATTGCCGGCGAGTGGTAAAGCGTCAAGTGGAATAAAAGTGAATTGAAAGTGCGCATTGAATCTTTTTTCTCTATGGCCAGCAAGATTATAAATGAGAACAAGAGAGAGAACTCTATCTTATGCATATCGAAAATGATATATCATTATAGACTAGGATCGAAATGCCAACTTCTTTATTTCAATATAAATTTTAAAATGAATGAATGAGGGACTAGACAGACGGACAGGCCTATATTTATCTCAACTGTCAACTAACTCTGCTAGTGATGCTGACCTAGTATATATACACCTTTTGGGGCTGGAGACGTCCCCTCTAAAAATGTATAGTGAATTTCGAATGTTTCATAATAAATAAATTCATAAATTTAAAATGCAGATTTAATCTAGAGCACAAAGCATGTACAAAATGGACTGGAAATTGAAAACCTATTTACTTGTTGAAGACTTTTTACATTTTCCTTATAATTTAAAAACATATAACCCAAAACTAAATGTTATTAATAATTGACACATTTTAAGCGCATTTTAATGGCCTCGATTTTACAAATTCTGTTAAAAACTGACCAAGTTGGAAGGCATTGAACAAAGGCTTACGGCACGGCCATTGTTGTTGTATCCACCTGCCTACCCCAAAATCCCCTCTAACTGGCGACTGGGCGACAACAATTTATTAAAATATTACGCAAGGTTGGGCAGCCAGCGTTTGGGGGCTTGAAGGAGCGGGGAAGGCGAGGAGGGTGGCCGAGCGGTTGGGCTGCAACTTGTGTTGTGTTTGCATAAAACTTTTTTGCCAAACAAAACTTAGCTTTTTCCCTCCGTCAAACCGAGCTCATTTTTTCGAAATACCCTGTTATCAACGATGGCGCAGTGCGTAAGCTGCACACATAAAGAAGTTTCAAAATGGTTTACATATAAACCATAAGTCTTCTTCCCATTTTAAATAATATTGATTTCTTAATTTGGTAAGCGCTAAGAAAAATATATGTTGATAAGACTTGTGTGACAATAGGAGGATGCAGATGGGAGGATACTATATTAAAAACATCCATTTCCGTCACCGGAAATCGCAGAAATCGATAACTTCCACAGTTCTTCAGCCAAAATCAACAAATTTGATACAAATTTCGAGCAGCTCTTAAAAGATTTGGGCATGCCGGGGATAGTACAAGCTGAGGTATCAGAAAGTCGACTAAATTCAATAAACATTCTTATTTGCTTCTTCTTTTTATTTATTTTTCTTTTCCTTTTTTTTTGTGTGCGTTCGCCTCGCAAATTTTCAACAAATTTAGAAGAGCGGAAATTGCAAAGCATTCAGCGAGTTGAGTTGAGTTGAGTTATTTGTACGACTGCGTGCAGCAGCGGCAACAGCAACGGGGAGCGGTGCGGGGGCGAGGATGAGCGGGGGAGGGAGAAAAAAGAAAAACTTTTTTTCTACCCCTACAGTTCGGCATACGGATTTGGAATTGTAGGAGATGAGTTTCGAGCGGGGCGGAGGAAAGGCAGGGGCAGCAAAGGCGTTGCAGCGTCGACAAAATAAAAAGTTTTCGCGTTGTTTACATAACAAAGGCAACCAGAAGTAGGTGGTGGGGGGAGGGGCGGCGTGCGGGTGCGGGGCAGGTGACCGATGGGAGGTGGTGTTGGCAGGCGGTTGGGGTTGGAATCGGGTGCGGTTGGGTGGCCTGTCAATTTGTGCATTCGAATTTAACAACATTCAGCGCCCGTCTGACCGTCTGTCCATCTGGTCGACTGCATGCACATAAATTGAAGTTTTATTGTTGCTGCTGCTACTACTGGCCATAAACAAAGTAATTAAACGCAAAAGCCAAGCAGTCAACAACAACAACAAGGAGCATCAGCAGCAGTCGTCCAAACGCAATTAAAGTGAGTTGAGAAAATGATTTTTTGTTTGGCTAACCGAATCGGATCCATCTCTGCTTTATATCACAGCCCAACAGCTTCACATGTGCGCCGCAAACGCGCCAAAAGGCGCAAAGGCGTACAAATTCAAGACAAGCAGCAAGAGTTTATCATTAAGCAATCGAAGATTAAATACTCTTCGCAGATGGATGATTATCATTGTCCATTATCATTATCATTATCATTAATTACGCAAAAGAATACCAAATTTGATAAGCTACTACGATGTAATTAATCACAGATAATCCATCTTATATAGCCAACAGTTAGTCTTTTAATATGCACTCAGCTGTCGCATTTAGTCACAAGAAATGCAAATGCCTTGTTCGCAATGCAAGTGTATTATAAAAAGGAAGATCTGCAATTGCATTGCTGCTGCATGCAAATAAACAGACTTCAGCAGACGCGGCGCTAATTGACGCGACTGCAAGCTAAAAAAAATAATAAAAAAAATTACGACGCTGACAGAGATGCCAACAGCGACGGCGACGTAGGCGACGACGAAGATGGAGAGCAACAATTGCAATTGGAGCTGGCTGCTGCGGCTGTTGACCGTTGCTGACTGACGGACAGAGGCTGCTTGATATATGTCTCGGTTTCGCTCTCTCTCTCTCTTTCTCTCTCACTCGCTCAGTTTCTATGGTTACTCTTAGTTATGCTTAAATGTGTGTTAATAAACGCTTATCGATTTATTTGCAGATTAACATTGGTTTAACAGTCTGCCTGTTGTCAGTGTGTTTCAACATTTACTTTAAGACATTTACGAAATACGCATAATATAGGTATTCATTCAAACAAAGAAACATCTCCGACCCCATGAACAATATCGATATAAGTCGATTTCCGATAGCAATAAACGATTATATAGATATAGCCTTCCAATTGACATATAATTCAAAAGTTGAAGTTTAGCTAACAACTTTTTCTATTTTTTTTTCTTCAGTTTTTTCATCCACAGCTACCATGAGAAAATCGTTAGCTTTAGATGGAAAGCTTAAGCTGCTTGTAGTCATGTCTCTTTTCGATTTTACTACCAATTAACCACTTAAAATTAAGTATTTTATTGTATTTTTATGGCCTTTGCGTTGCAAAGCGGAATTTGTTATAAAATTTGCCATTCGTAACTTTAATGATGGGAATTGCTTAAATTGATGTGCATTTTATGATTAGCAGTTGCCACTAAAAGCTGACCGCCTTAAGGCGTGGTAGCAGCTGAGAAGATTTGCGTGTGCAGATATTATTCCAATTAATGATCGTGTCACGCGCTCGTCTCTCACTTATGAGATGCTCCTCAGTGTCGGCTTAGGGCAGTTGTTGTTTTTGCTCTCTTAATTGGCAACAAGTGACAAGATTTTCTTTTTGCAATTTATTTAAGTGCAACAAAAACTTAAACAAAACGAGCATGTTTGTTAAAGTTGTGGGCAGGTGTGAGTTGACAAGAAAACTCGTGTTAAAATTGTTGTCTTAACTGGAAATGTTGTCTAATTGTGAGCTCAGCAACTATGTGACTAAATTTGCTGTTTATGCTGCTGTTGTTGCAGTTGCCGTTTTGTGTAGGCGCTGTGCAAAATGCCCATGAGAAATTAAAATTTACAACACTCGCAAACACACAAAACACAACACGACACAATCATCATGTTGAACAAATGAAAGTTTGCTATATTTAGTAGTTGTGGTTGTTGCAATTTTTGGAAAACAAAATTGTATTCTTTGGTACTCAAGTAGAACTTTGGTCTATTTTATAGCCTTTGTTCGAACTTTTTATATGGCAATGTATTCATTTCTCAGAAAAGCTTTCAAATTTCGTTTTTAAATACTTGCGTTGAGAGAATTACAACTTTGGCAACTTTCCATCTATCCATTAATCTTAATCTTTTCCCAATCAGAAGAACTTATTTCTTAAACGCAACTTTCTTTAGCATCAAAATCTCATGATTATAGTTTATAGCCAAAATATTAGCTTACATATGTATATATCTTAAATGAGTTTATGAACTTGCCTTAATGGCCTACAAATCTTTAAAAATATTTTCAAAAATACTTGAAACATGCGTGGAGCGCTTTGTAAACAGACTTTATGGCTTGAATTTTTAGTGTTCGTCCAAACAATTAGAGGCACACAGACACTCCCCACATTTTTTAGGAAATCACTTGCAGACTTACAAAAATAAACAGATAAAAAATATATGAAAAAAAAGTAACAAAAACACGAAAATGCGTCATAAACATGCCTAGTTTCTCGCCAAACCACAGGCAATCTTTTATATTTGCAGCTGAAACAGAATTAAACCGAAAATGCAGTTAGACAAGCCGCTCACTTCGCTTGCTGCCGCATTTTGTGGCACTTTCAATAATGCACCTCATGCTACAAGTGCAAAAGACTGCAAAGAGTTGTTTAGCGTTTTCAATTTGCTTAGAGCTTGGTAATGGCTTCTGCTCTCCTCTTCTTCTTCTGCTCCCTACTGCTTCTTCTTCTCCCACTTGTGTCGCTGTTGCAGCAGGTAAAATGGCAGCAGATAAATATAACGAAGCTGCAACAGCGGCGGCGGCGGTGGCGGTGGCGGCAACTTCCCGGAATGATTTAGATGCAAAGTGTACATTTTAACACGCGGCTGGCTGCCAATGACAAACTCCACACCCCATCCACCCCTCACAACCCCTGTCACTACCCCCACCTGCTGCTGCTGCTGCTGCTGCCACATGACCAAGACATTGCCGCAAATGAAGCAATTGCAGCCGCAGCCGCAGCAACAGGAACCAGGCGCGGCAACAGCAACAGCAAAAACCATAAAAATGAAGTAATATGCGCAGCAAAAAAAAAACAAAAACTAGAAAGAACAATTGTGGTTAAGTAGACGACGGTTGAATACCCTAACAAACGAAAAAGCGATTGGTTAATAGAAAAATCGAATCTTGAATGGTACAAGGTAAATGGCTGATAGTATTTTGATTTATAATTTAATGTGAACTCAAAATAGTTCACAGTTTTCTTCTCACCGATCTGTAGCAAAATAAAAGACATCTCATTCAAATTGCATCTCTGCGGTGTTTTAGTCGATTAATGTTGATTAAGAATAATATATTTATACCCATAACGCATTGAATTTCAATATTAATCAGTTTTTTCCCTTACTTAATAAAAATAAGGAGTTCCCCTCACCAAACTAGAATACCCTTTTGCACAAGGGCATACGAGAAATGACGACGGGAAAAAGCGAGTGCGCAACAGAAAACTACTTCATTGCTCTCGGTGACTGGCGTGCCTGGACGGGAAAGGAGGCAGCATGTGGCGGGCGAGGTGGCTGCAGAGGGTTGTGGTTGGGGGAGTGCTATGTATCGGAGCTGTGGCGTCAGCGCAGGGCGACGCCACAACAAAACATAAATTCCAATGAAATAAGTTGATTTATGCTGCTGCGCACGCCGTGAGCTGACAGCCAGCCAAGCCAACCAGCAGAAAAGACCAGAGCAGAAACCGAAACGGAGCAGAGAAGAGAAGAGAACCAAAGGCACAGGCAAGCGACCCAAAGAAGAAGGTAGAAGAAGGAGGAGCAGCAGCAGCAGCATCAGCAGAAGAACATCCATCCATCTGGCTAGGGAACTGCGGGTCTTTCATATGCCATATTTCACATAGAAGATATTCATATACAAATATACCCACTATTCACTATACCCACTATCCACTACTCACTATATTCACTATATTCACCATACTCACTGCTCACTGCTCGCTACTCGCACTTGACGTGCCGCATGCAAAGTCAAAAATAACTAAAAACACAACGAACAAAAAAGTGAAATGAAATTTTTACTTGCCGCTCACCGAACAGGGGCAGGGGCAGGGGCAGGTGCAGGGCAGAGGTGGAGAGAGGGGGGCGTGGCAGTTGGCGTTGATTGAATTATATTTTTTTGTGCAGCGGATAGCATAAAAATCAAATGTGAACGCAATTTCCTCTTGCCCCCTCTGGTCGAAAAGCAGGTTCTTCGTTGCCTTCCTGTTTCTTTGGCTTTACACCAACGAAGAAAACAACTATTGGCTTAGCGATGGGCACGTGACAAATTAATCATGCCACGTTAATCACGCAGATGACGTCGCAAAAGTTTGCAGCACGTGCGCCCTGTTTGCAACAGCAGCAACAAAAAAGTAGCAAGCATAATAAACAAAAACTTGCTTGTTGCCAGGCATTCCATTAAATTATACAAATTTGTGCAGATTCCTGAACAAAGTGGATTTCTTGAAGCAAAGTTGAGCCAAGCTAAGTAACGATAAGTTTGGATTGTGCTTAAGAATTGCGCTAAGTAAGTAAATGAAGTATTTATATAGCAAGTCAAGATATTCATTTGACTATATATATATATATATATATATTGGAGTATTCTATGAAGCTCACACTAGCAAAAATAATGATAGTATTAAATTCAACGATATATTTAATGTCTTTGCTCAACTTTTAATTTACCTGCAGCAGATTGCTTAAAAACATTTTCTTAATTTCAAAACTTTTTCACTTACACTTGTGATCCCAATTTTAGACACTTGTCGTTCATCAATCGCATCACGCGCTCATCATTAAAAAAAATTTAAAGAAAGAAGAAAAGAAAAACTCTAAAATATATACCCCAAAAACAAAAAATCTCATCAGTTTTGCGTTTTTGGCTGACGCGTCGTATGCGCAATGTGTTTAGGGCCAACAGCGGCCGCAGTTTTTGTATTTTTTATGAGCATGTTTAGAGCCAAGTGTAAATCATGAAATTATAAGCCATTTAATTAGCTGCCTTTTGGCCCCGACTGACAGTCTGTCCGTGCGTCCGTCCGTCCGTCCGTCCGTCCGTCCGTCTGTCTGGGCCATCAAAAGCACATTTCAACTGATGTTGAAATATATGCTGAAATAAATATATAGTCTACTTTTGACTTGCTGAAAGCCATTTCCCATTTCCCATTTGCCACGGGGGTCGCCAGGGGTTGGACATGTGTTCGCTGCCCTAATTTAAAATACACAGACCGCAGCAGCAAGCGGGGTCAAAAATGCATAATGCTCATTAGAGCTGGGCGCGCTTTGATGTTTGTTGTTGTAGCTGAGTTGTTGTTGTTGTGTTGTCGTTGTTGCGTGGTGTCCCTCGATTGATTATGCGCTCGGTTTTCCTTTTCAGTTCAACTGATTTGCATAAAACCAACACCAATACCAACATCAACCCCAGCGCCAAACCCCACCCAACCCAGCTCTTTGATAAAAAGGTGTTATAAACAAGTTATGGGCCAGGTTTAGGCTCTCTCTCTCTCTCTCTCCCTCTCTCTCTCTCTCTCTCTCTGTGTGTGTGTGTCAGTGTCATAAATTCTTGAGCTCGACTCGCAATCAACTTGTCCCAGAGCCACATGTTCGCTAGTTGCGCAGTCGCCGTCGCAGAGTTTGACTTTTGTGGCGGCTTCATTGGGCTTCAAATGTTCGCTTCAGTTACTGCTGTCAACTGTCGACTTTTTTGTATTTCTGCCTACCCTGTAAATGCTAAAAATGGGCAATAAGGTTGTTATGCAAGTTATGCAAAGAAATTTTGATGCACTGTCGAAGTTTCATAAGGATCGAGTGTTAAGTTAGTAAAGTTACTACACAAATCGTATATTAAAAAACCCATAAAAGGAGTTCGATTCCCAATAGGAATAACTATGAAAATGTATATTCCTTTGTTCAATTTTCAATGGGTGATTTCAAATATCGTCATAATTAGTATACCTAAAAACCTGTGTACAGGGTATGCTGCCCGTTGAGCACTCTCTGGCACTCTTGCATGTTAGTTTTTTCTTTCCACCTCAGCGTGCAACGTGCACCTGCGCGATAAGATAAGATGTGCCACAAGTAGCAAGGTGGAGAGGGCGTGGCAGGGGTAGCGTCATCGTCAATGTTGAACGTTCTTGTCGTCGTCGTCGTCGTCGTCGTCGTCGGCTTTTGGCTTTTGGGTGTCTCCAATCTGCGGTGGCATGCGGCTTGTAAGTAGCTTGCCTTTGTCTGTTGTTGTTACTGCTTTTAATGTTAATGTTGTTGTTGTTGTTGATATGTCCACTGGTGAGGGGGCTTTGCCCTGGAAAGGGAGTGTTGGGTTTGCTTCTTGGAAAATGTTTGCTCAGGGAATTGTAAAAAGAATTATGGAATTGAGTTGACTTTGACTTGGTGACTAGGCTGCGTTTTTCTTCTTTTTTTTCAGTTAACAGAACAGGGCAATAGAAGGGCGGGGGGAGAGTAGTAAAGGGTGAAACAGTGAAAACAGGACAAACGATGTGGCAAGATTGCGCAAGGAATACTAAAAGCAAAAAGTGAGAGGTAATGGATAAGAATAGAACTGGAGTTTTGCATGAAAAGTGACTTTAAGAATAGAAATAATTGAAAAGGGTTTTTAGATATAGGGTTGCAGATTTTTTGATTTACCTACAGATATAGCTTTAGGCTAATAGACATTGTGTTAATAAATATAATAATTTTATGCATTGCTTGAATAGTGAATGTATCCTAACTTTAACATTATTAATAATTTAAAAGGAGTCTCAAGTGTAGGGTTTATCCCTTCTTTAATTATGTATAGATATTGATATAATTTAATAAGCATTTTGATTTCCATTATTGTGTTTAATATATTTGTAATTGCTTGAATATTTAATATAAATTGATTTTAAGAAAATAAATAATTGAAAAGCATTTTTTGAGTCAGGTATAGATACAGCCATGGATTAATATGCATTTTGATAAGTAGAAATATTTATCATTATGATTATTTAACATTTGGTTTATCCAAATATCTTCTATACTAAAACTCGTCTTGTCAAATTTAAGTGCGTCATAAATCTATAGAACTGTAATTGCCATCCAAAGTGATTAAAAAGTACGTTCAGAACTTTTCCACTTTGTTAATAACCCGCTTTATAGCTGTCTGCAGATCAATCACACTGAGCATTATCTGATATGAAAGCTAACTAAACTTTCACCACGCAAAGTGAACGCCTTTTCCACGTCGTATTCATAACTATAATTAGAACTGAACTCGTGGACCCACTTCAAATGCCCAAAAGCAGAGCGAACCCCTTTAACCCACAAAGAGGTAAATCATGTAATTATGCATGCATTTGGGGACCCCGAATCGTAATCAGTGCCACAACATCTCCAAATCCAACTAATTGCAAGGTGTAGCACTTTTCCATATTACTCGGCGCTTTTCCAGCAGAGGGGGGGTTGTCTGGTGGGTGGTCTGAGGAGTGGATTGCTAGACTCATCACATTTCCAATCAGAGTCCTGGTGGCGTATGGGACATGGGAGTCCTGTCGCTTTGTGCTTAATGTTTTAATTTCGAGCCATTAACAGCTGCATATTTAGCAGGGACTGACTGACATATGCCATAAAACAGGGGTGGAGTTGTGGGTGGTGTGGGATTTGTGTGTTTGTCGGCTCATGTACATCATTTCGACATTTGCCAACATGCATTAAACAGCAACAGCAACAGCAGCAGCAGCAGCAGCAAGTCGGAAACAATGCCATTAGATATATCGCGCCGAGCAACGCCCATTTTTTGCACATTTTTTGGTTGCCTTGATGTATTCAAAGGCTCAATGCACACCCTCACAGTCACTCAAACACACACACACACATACATACATCGTATACTGTGCACAACATTTCAACCCCTAACGCATCTTGGCCGAACCCCTCAGCTTAATACGCTCGGCGCTCGACGGCGCAGCAAAAATTAAAAGCATTAAAAATGCCCAAGGCACAAAAGGTAAAAGTTGAGCAAGTGTGGACGATGCTATCGAAACTGACAGCGGCGGGGGGTGTAGCGAGGAAGGGGACGGATGGCTAGGATTGGTCTGAGCTAAGGTGTTGCCGCTGCAATAACCTTGCCCGAAAATAAAAACATATAAAAAGTCTCCATTTTAGGGTGATCAACTAAAAGATACCTGGCAATAAGTGAATCAGTGATAACAATCTAAAGTTAAATAATTGACAATGATATTCCAAGTATCTTGAATTTATTTAGTTAACTTTAGATGGATTAAAAATAATGTGAATTAATTATCATTATACTAATTGAGTATATTAACTTAAGATTTATATTGATTTATATTTATATTTTCAGCTAGTTAACTTTGGATTTATACAGATAATATTCCGAGCATATTCAATTTGTTTACTTTATATTTATGTGTATAAAATTCTAAGTATTTTCAGTTAGATTGTATTGATGTCTTGCATTCACTAAGAGTCCGATGCCTTTAATATATATTCAATTTCAATATATATTCAAGTTGAATGTACATATGTTCAAGTATTTCACAAGTTATATATATATAGAAGCTACATAATATTCTTAGGCAACAAATATTGTTTCTACTTTAAAACTTTCAAGTTGTTTTTTCTTTTTTAATTGGATTTTTTGATTACTATTTTTGAAAACCAATTTCAAGTGAAATTTGTGCAATATTTAATTGAGTTTCGTAGTAGATATTTTGATTGTGAGTATGCCAATACATTGAAGAGAAACACAATAGTCCTTAATAAACATGTTATGCATTTTGTTTATCACGTATCGGTCCTTTCTCAGTTCTTTGCTTGGATAAAACTTCTTGTGCCCGCATGCAACATACCCTGCCACACACCGTTGCCAGCTTAAGGGGTATGCACCAAAAAACCCAAAAGACTATCCCAGTTATAGCACCACATAACGGCTTCTCCCTACCCCCTCTCTCTCTCTCTCTCTTTCTCTACTCCCTGACTGTTTCTCACACCGTAGCGACAACAAATCGTTGTGGATTTTTACGAGTTTCCTCCACGCATCCCCCCTGCACCCCCTGCACCATGCTGTAAATTCCTTGTGCCCCTTTCCCTTGGCAATGTTTGTCTTCTGACAGGCAGCAAACAGATTGTGTTTGAGGAGGGGTGGGGGGTGTGTCGTATAGTGTGTGTGTGTGTGCGTGTGTGTGTGTGTGTGTGTGTGTGGTGTGTTGCATCCGATCAGCTCACATAGAATATATATATATATCACATGCATACATGTAGTATGTAGTATGCTCAAGTCCAGATTGTGTGTCCTGGTGGTGGCAAAAGGAGGCTGCGACAGAGAGAGAGACACAGGAGGAGAGAGACAGAAGGTAAGAGTGGGAGGAGGGTGGAGAGGAGGGGTCTGCAGTGCGTGCGGCCGCAATAATTGCACTGAATTTCGTTTTGGGCGTTGAGCGTGGCGGCTGTAATTTAATTTAAACGACACTTCACTTGCAATTTTCAGTTTCACAATTCAAAACAACCCAAAAACGCCCGACAATAGGCAATCCTCCTCCTCCTCCTCCTCCCCCTCTTCCCCCCTGAGAAGCTACCCTACCATATACCGTCGACTGAGTCGATTGAGTGACAATTGCGCCGTAGAGAAAAGTTCTAATGAGACACGATTTAACGATGCATTTGCGGATAGTTTAAACGGAGAGAAGCGCATCCGACGTTTTTAATAACTATTGCAAAGTGAACCGGAAACATCAGCAGCAGGCAGGCAGGCAGGCAGACAGGGTCATGCATACACCCAAGGGGCGCACACATACACACACACACACACACTCACATGTGGGTATACAACATTTGTTGTGTCTCGACCTATTTGCTTTTGGCTTTTATTGCAACGGGCATTGGACAGAAAGCATTGAATTGAAACATATACATACATATGTGCATGTATGTGTGTGTATGTATGTGTGTGTGTATATGTGTGTGTGTGTATGTAGTAGTGTGTAGAACCCTAGACCCAAATATAAACAACCACCGCGTGACACTGAGATCCGGTGTATTTTGGAGGGCAATGCGCCCTTTAACTTCAACTTTTTTTCATCCATTGCCCCTCCGTACAAGTTATACCCTGTAAACTGGCTAAAAAGGGTACAATGAAGCGTTGTGCGTAAATATTACAGGTAAGAAAGAGTTATTATCAGTCAAATTGAGAAGTAGATTCTAAATCATAGTCATAGCTATGCTTCAATCCTAAAACTAATCAATTGCCTTTCAGGCACAGGCACCACATATTAATGCCTCAAACAGGGCATCAAATAGTCGAGCACCTTCGCGCTTAGCACTCATGCTTAGTTTTAAGGTTGATTTGTTGAAAGCAACTTTGGTTTTTTGTTTTAGGAGTTTTTCGACCTTATCAGAGACCCCAAAAGACCGTGTTAAAGATAAGCTGTAAGCTTTCGTTGTTTGTTCTACTAACTCACACACACACTCGCACCCACACACACATACATAAACTATTATTATTGATTTCGATAAAGTGCATTGCAATGATACCCAATAGAATATTGCTCACGTTGTTTCCGGTGTTTGTGTTTTATAGGTTTAGGGGCAACATTTCTAGTGCTCAAGAGTTTCTTTCGACATTTGCCTGGGAAAAGTTTCGATATTCTTTTTTTATTCTATTTTTTTTTTGTTTTTGTGATAAGCTCGCCGTCTATGATTAGACCAGCCCATCTGGGTAAATAGAAATGTGTGTATTTATATGAGTAAGTACTCTGGGAAAAGTGTAGAGAGCTGGGCGAACAGTTTGGATTAATGCCAAAATTCCCAGAGATAATGCCTACAAATGGGCATATATATATATATTATGTAGTAGTAGTATAACTAGTCGTGGGAATATTTAAAAAGAAAATCTAGAAAGTTAATGTGCTGGAGAAGAGAAATTCATAATTTAAATATGAACTTAACAAGTTAGAAGTTAGTTAGTTAGTAGTTAGTCGAGAGAGCTAAGACTAAGAGATATTCTCAACAGACTAGATCGACTCGGCTTTTGAAGCTGATCAAGAATATATATATAATTTATGGACTCCGAAAAGCTTCCTTCTGCCAGTTTCAGACTTCCTTATACAAATTTTTCCCATTCTTCAAGCTATAAAAACTTTAAATTGACTTTACTAATTTATCTAGTTACAATCATCTAACTTAAGCATTTTTCAAGTGGGTGTTAATTGTTTGATTATAAAAAATAATCATAAAATATCAAAGATAAAAAAAAGAGAGAGAGAAGAACCACACTTGTTGCCATCATCATATCAAAAATGAAAATCTAATAACCACAAATATTTACGACCTTAGAGCGAGCAAACTAACATGATACTTAAAATAGATTTAGAAGTTTACATGCTGTAGATTCTCGATTTGAGCAGCTTAACGCTCGTTAAATTATGGCATTCATAAAGTTCTGAAAACTTTTTGGGAACTTTCACTGCACCAGCTGGAGCAAAGAATGCCAATCGATTGAAATTCGTAAGCTGTTTACAATTTGTGTAGCATTGAGAAAAAAAAAATAGCTGAATTTATGTGAGCTTTCAATTTTTAATTGTATAAATAAACAACTATTAGCGGCACCGAAATGCGACATAATTGTGCTGTAATCCTAACTAATGAACCAACAAAATACAAGAAAAAATACAAAATACCACGAAAAATCTTCATCGATCGGAAAATGCAAATGCGAAGAGCTGGGCTTCAAAACGCGGACAGAGACCACCAGGTGTCGAGTGTCTCACGGTTCTCCTTTCAAGCTTCAACAACTTTACACTCGCCTCCGCCTCCGACTCCAAATCCGACTCTGCCTCTGACTCCGACTCTGCCTCTGACTCCGACTCATACTCCCCCACTCCTGCATCATCAACTTATAAATAGAAACATTTTGTGGGCCAATGTATTAAAATGCAAATCAAACAAGGCCGTAAAATTGAAAATATTTAATTAAAACGATGCGACATATTTTGGAAAATGAGGCGCACAAGTTCTCAAAAAAAAAAAAAAAAAAAAAAATGTCGCCGGACTTTCCACGCTTTCATCACGAGACGTGGGCCGTTGATTGTTGTTTTGTCATTGTTGCTTTTGTTGCTCCATTTGTATTTGTTGTTGAAGCTGTTGTGGTTTGTTGTATGTTTCTTAAGCTAACTGCTTAAGACCCAAAATATTTAGCCACAAAGTTTGCCCTGTCACAAGAAATCTTAACACTGACTGCACCTATTTGAATACTCTGCAATTTGTATAGTTTTGAGATGTTGGGATTAACTTTTTCAGCTCATTGTCAGTTGAAGATCTTCGTTTTTTGGTTCATTCATGTTTTCATTTGCTTACATTTTTTTTCTGTTAATCTTTAAGCCAGATTGTCATATCAAATCGTAATTTGGATACGGTTCCCGTAAAGGTTGTGCATGGATTTCAAATTGTTTGTCAGTATACGGTTACTTTATATACTAATTAAATTGTCTTATTTGGTTTTTAAAAATTTGTCGAATTACTGGTTCTGTTCTTAGCTTCAAGCGGTAAAGTTGCATTTCCTTTTCCTGTTCCGGTTTGACACCCTACTCCAATTTAAAAGATTTTTATGTGCATGCATGTTTACATATTATAACCTTCTCTCTTTGATGAAAATACATATTAAATCAAATATTTTGAACAAAACTGTTTTCATGAAATATTGAAAAATTGTCATAAGTAATTTATGCATAGCTTAAGTAAGGGTATTCAAGCTGTGTTTTTGTCATATATTCATTTGCTTTCATTCTGATTGGAGTTTTTGTGTAGGCAACCAATGATGAGACAGCCGGAGACAACAACAATAAACGGCGACAATGTGACAACAACAACAATGACAGCAGCAATAACAACAACAACAACAACAAATAAGTCGGCTGAGAAAATAGTCGGGCATTTTATTGCAGCATCACGTCTACCGGATGCCTGCAATATATCAAAGAAAAAAACCTAGAGAGAGAGAGACCGGCTGAAACTGGAACTCAGTGAGAGAGAGGGGAGGGAGGCGTATAGGGTTCGTTCTGTTGCCAGTCTCCGCTCAAACTGTCCGTCTGTTTGTCTGTCAGTCTGTCTTACTTTTAATAATTCCGCCAATGCCCAAAGCACAGTCGAACGGACGAGACAATCACCTACACATAACAAATGACAACAATAACAATAGGCTGCACCCCCCTGCCTCTCTCTCTCTCTCTCTCCCTCCCTCTTTAGACTCTTCAGGCAATTGCAATCGCTGGACACTTTGTCTGGTCAACGTCTCTGTCTGTCTGTCTGTCTGTCTGTCTCGTTGGCCTGTCTCTGCCACTCAGAGTTTGTGTCATTTGTGTGCAGCGAAGCATAGAAATTTACGTACTGCCCACTCTCTCCCCCGCTCCTCTCTCTATATCTCTCTCTCTCTCTCTTTCTAAGCATTCGCCGTTAATTATGGGAAGATTTTAACGTACAAATGAGGAGGAACTTTTTGTCAGCCTAATGATGGGCAGCGCCTCAATGGTCTTCTGCAATGCTTGGTTAGCTACCAAATTTATAGTAGACTAGCTTTTCATGCGAACGATGTGTGGGGGGAGGGGGAAGCAAGCGGAAGAATGCAAATGGTGGCAGGGAGGAAGCATAAATTCCAGCAACACTAACAACAACAAAGAGAAAGAAGTAAGACGAGAACAAAACATAAACGTAAATTGGTTTATTACATTTTTTTTTTCATTAGGCCGCAAAGCTTGAGAAGAAACAAGTCAAGTGTGATTTGTAGAAGAATGTTAGACTGGCAGATACTATGTAATTGAATTTTAATTGAGCTTACTTATCAAAGCAGAAAGAAATAAGTCTTTCTTGAACAACTTTTATACTTAAAATCAATGACCAACAAAGTTGGATTTCTTTTCAACTCTGGAGCTGCTCAAGTTGCTAGGTGTTCATATTAGTGAAATATATTAATGAAATTCAAAGATTTTTTACTGCCAGTTACATACGCATGCTTAGTATTATTATGCTCATTTCTAACATCATTTTAAGGGGTATAGCGCATAATGAGGCATCTGTGGGAGAGAGAGGCGGTTGAAAGTGGGCGCGGGTGTGTAAGAGCGTGACGCTGTCGTCGCTGTCGCTGTCGACGTTGACGTTGCCATCAAATCAACGACAATCAAATAAAGTTTAAATACATATTTTTATTTCATTACACACTTGAACTAAAAGGCGCGAGAGACTCGAGAGAAGCGCGACGCAAACTTTCCGCTATTGTTGCCAACTGTCTTGAGAGCCACGATGATAATGATGATGATGAGCAGGATGATGTGACTGAGACTGAGACAGAGACAAAGACTGAGACAGAGCGACAGTGACAGCCACAGCGACAGCGACTTTCAGAGTGCAGCTCAGTCTCGGGAGTCTCGCGGCTTGAGGCTTGCCTCTTGGAGGCTCGCGTCTGCGGCCAAGTGCCAAGTGCTAACGATTTGGCAATGGCCACAAGATGATGTCCGTGGCCAGCACACACAACAACACACAATACACACACACAACAACAACAACAACAGAAAAAACCCTAAGCCAACGAAGCAACGCTAAATGTTTTTTTCATTCTTTTTTTTCTTTTATATATATATGTATTTCTGTTGCCTTGCAACAGTTGCACTAATTGGGGATGGGCGTCTGATCGCAAGCGTGAGCATAACGTGAGAGTCTCAGGCAGAAAGAAAGTGAGAGAGAGAGAGAGAGAGAGCGAGAAAGCGTTGAGCAAAGAGGGAGAAAAAGCGTGTTCAATTGTTTGGAAATATGTGAAAATTGTTGACATTTTAATGAATATTTAAAAATAATATATATGAGAAAGTTTTCCATTGAATTTTTCCTTGGCAAGTTGTCCATTGCATAACGAAATAGTAACAGAGTTGTGTAACTAAAGTTATTTAATAAAGACTGATATATTTTCCCGACGGCATCGGAGGTAAACATATTTTCTTATCCGATCTTAATGCTCAATAAAATGTCTGGCTGTAATATATATTAATAGAGTGTCTTATATTGCTATCGCAATCGATTTTTATTGATATTCACGAAACAGGGGCAATTATCGATTAAATGTAATAAACTTGATCTGCGCCTAGTACACAAGTACTTCTGCTCCAAATTCCAAGTTTCTAACTCTGAAATCATCTAGACGGACAGACAGACATAGCTAATTCTAATTTTCTGTTGATGTTGATCAAGACTATATACACCTTATGGGATCGGAGGTAGTTCCTTATGCCTGTTACATACATTTGCACAACTTCCTTACAGTTTATTCCCCATTTTAAATACAATTACAGTGCTGTATTTGTAAAGTCTACTAACTCTCTCTCTCTCTCTCTGTTTCTCTCGTTTTATTGACGTGTCATTCTCTCTCTGTCTCTCTATCTGATCATAAATTGACTGTTTCCCTTAAGTAAGCAATTATGAAAAACGTAGGATTAAATGATAATGTGCTATTATGGCAACAAAATGATAAACATAGGCTTCAATTCTAATACTTTAATAACCCAAAAAAATTGTTCGCTATTATCAAACATCAGTTACGTATAATAATGGTCATAACTACAGTACACAGTTTGTAGAATATAGTATATGTATGTCCATTATAAATAACAATCTAGTTAAGGCACACACAAACACAAACACACACGCGTACACACAATCAAATGTGTGTTATAATAAATATCAATTATTTTAAACGAGATTTTCGTGCGGACAGGCCAAGAAGTTAAGGATTAGTGCCATCTCTAGGCTGACCATGCAGCGAAATGTGGCTACAGGTTTTCATTTCGCTTCTTTTTTTTTTTGGCTTTAACTTTGGCTGACCAAAGCGATGGATTCGACGGGAGTCTCGGGACTAGCCTCTGACACCGACACCCCGAAGATGCGGAATGGTCGCGAACAACAACAACAGCAACAACAACAGCAACAACAGCTGCAACAACAACTGCAACAACAACACCAGCAACAATGTAAGTTGCTGTAACAACAACAACAACAACCACAACGCGCTGTGCTGTTAGTATAAATTCTCGCCTTTCGTTTTGGCGAGTAGTCACGATTTATGCGAAATCATTATAGGCGAGTTTTTAGTATTTACGACGCGACTTTTATCTTGCATAAAGGAAGAAGACACAACAGCAACAACAACAATATTATATATATATATATATAAATATATATGTGTATATATATATATGTATGTGTAAGTGTGTATATGCTGTATACACTATAATTGCAGTTGAGTCAATTAAATACATAGATTGCGGCATGTCGATAAGGCATTAACCTTCCCCACGGCTCAAATTTGCCATGCTTTTGGCCAGTCCTAATTGGGTTTGCCAGATATTGTGTATACCCTGTAAAATGTCGGGTTAATTTATGTAGAACACAAAAAAATCATATCCAATTCGATTGGGTATATAATTTCTTGATCAGCATCAATCTCAGGGTCAATAAAAGCTAGAGAAATTGTTAAATCTTATTTTTTCTGTTCCTTTTCCGGTACCTAAAAGTTCCTGGTTCCGGTAACTGGTTTATTAAAAAATTTAAAATTGTAAAGTTGGCATTACGGTTAAGGTTTAACACCCTGAATATAATTTATTCTACACCTACAAATGCAGATCGAAATTCTTACGGCTACGGGGTATCTCCCAGTCGAGCTCTTTCGTCTAGAGGTGCGCTTGTTTTTTATTTGCCTTCCTCTACAAAATGGCAGGTCATTTCACTTAGTCAAAAAGTGAGGGCCCATGGCCAGAAGAAAAAGAAAGGCCCAGTCGAGCCAAGAGGCATGCCCCCAGAGTCGGAATAGGAGATGGAGAGTAGGAGTCGAGGACGCAGTCGGAGTCGGGGTGAGAGACGGACGTAGTTAAAGTAGCGCAACAATTTATGAAGACATGAAATGACTTTGATGTTTAGCTGCTGCACCAGCGATGCCAAATGCTTTATAGAGAACCTCTTCAACACAATCCTAATGCCCCTCCCCCACTCCCATTCTCTTCTCCTCTCCCTCTCATGGTTTTAGAGCCACTTCATGACTTGGCAAAAGCAGCGTTAACTTAAGTTTAACTTTACACAACAAAAATTTAGCAATTTGTAATTGACAAACTGTTTTCTTTTTATTTTTGGGGTCGGTAAACAGAATGGCAACGACACGGAAATGATTGAATTGTAGATAACTTTATAATTGTCTGCCTCTCTCTTTCACTCTCTCTCTCTCTCTCTCTGCCTCCCTCTCTCTCTTGTTTTAGGTAGGCAGGTAACAAGAATTTATTGTGCAGATGACGTAGAGCTTTAAGTTGATAGGAATCTCATTTCAAAATTTAAAAAGCAGTCACTTCATCTCGGACTTGTCCATAATTGCAGCAAACTGTTTGCTTGAAAAAAATATATATAAATAATAATAAATTTAAACGTTTGAAAAAAAGTATAAATAATTGGCATTTACTAAACAAATAATTTATTCAAATACATTAATCAGTTTCCTCTAATTTTATACTCTTAAGAATTGTAATTCAGAGATAAATATTTTCGATGTTCAGTAAACTTAAAATTTGCATTGGTGGCATAATTTAAGAAACCGTACATACATATATATATATATATGATAATTTGTAAAACTTCAGCTGTAATTATATAGCATTAATTTTTCTGTCCGATTTCAGGTTTACCAACTGGCTGCAAAGTTGTTTTTCTTGAATTGATCGCATCGTTTTCACTGCTTCATTAGCCAACAATTAAGCAACAGCTACGAAAATTAGGAAATCATTAAGAATACCGTTTGACCCATAGAAGAATTGGGGTCTTAGCTTATCAGTGATAGAAAAGAAAAACCAACTTAAGAATGTTCTCGAGCTGATTCTTAGCTGAAAGAATTATTATCTGTTTAAATATTACAAGTTCAAAATTATTGGTTTATATTGATTTCATTCAGAAATTCGTTGAGCAATTGCTGGGCTGCTTTTCTTTGCCCTGAACTAGCACGAGGGCTTTTTGCCGTTTGCTTTGGGCCAGCCTGAGCTAAGACTGAGACTGGCCAAGACTTTCACTGCAGCAGGGGGCCAACCTTAATACCCAGCAAAGAAAAACACTTTGCACCCAGTCGGCCAGTCTGCCAGTCAGTCAATCAGTCTATCAATATCTACAGTGTGTTTGTAATCAACACTTTTATGTGATCCAAATCCAATTCACAACTAATTACAAGCATCGAAGCAGGCATTAAAACGATGGCGTTGAAAAAGCAAATGAGCTGATTGCGATTGTTTATTTAGTTACATATATACACATATATACAGATATATGTGTATGCGTACTATATTATCGAAAGTGGAGCCAAAGAATCGATTGGTTTATTGCTGTTTTTTGTGTTTTTTTTTTACTTTTTTGGGACGAGCTTGTAAGCGTTTGGTTAGATTATACAAAATCCAAACAATAAATCGATTGCACTACATTCCAAATAGAGACGTAAATCGAATGATTAAACTACAACCGGGAAAAAGAGAAGAAAAAAACTGGGAAGTCTTTTATCTAAGTGCTACATGCAGTAAAGATCCAAAGTGGCCGACGGGCCATAAAAATGCAACAATTAGAGATGAGTGAAATATAAACAAGAGCAAGAGCGATTAATGCTGACAAGGGGGAAGTTGGAGGTGCTTAATTTATATAAATAGTTAGTAGAGAACAGTTGATCATATATTAAAGCAACTATTCAAATAATATATATAATTGATCAAATGCAGTCGATTTAGCTGCAGCTAAATGCACATCTCTAACAAGTGCATATAGAGATAGTGTGTGTTGTGTGTGTGAGTAAATAGTATTGTTTATTTACACTTGTGTCCGTCTCTTCTATGTTTTCGAGTGTTTTTTCTGCTTCTTCCAAGTAAGCGATTAGTAAGTAGCCGAATGACAGTGGAAATGGGAGGGAGAGAGACAATCAAAATTTGTCAGTTGACAAAAACAAAAACAAAACAAAACGATTTCCATTTGGCCGAACGAACGACAAATGAGACATGAGTGAAATGTCAATGTATTGGAAGAAATAACAAGGAGTGAACGAGAGAGAGTGAGATATGGAGAGAAGCGGCACTCAATGATTGTTATTAGTACATTTGCCTTTTTGGAGTATGTACATCTAATTTGCCATTGATGTGTGCATTAAGTTCTCTATGCGTATTGCCTGCCGACTGCCTGCGTGGCCATACAAATTGTCGTAAAACATTAGTGTCCCCGAGATTAGAACGGCATCGATAGAGGAAGAAGTGCGGAGAGAGAGAGAGGAGAGAAAAGGCTGGCTCATCGCCCTTTTATTTGACATAGGCAATATTTATTGCGGAATTCATTTTAATGCAGAAGAAGAAAACTAAAGGCAGACAAGCCTATCACACACACACATACACATACAAGCATACGTGCCGTTAGGGCGCTCTCTGACAAAGCGAAATGCCGAAATACGCCATCAAAATAAATAAAAACAACACTCACACACACACTCATAGATACACAGACGCACACACACACCGACATGGCAGACAGAGCGACGCAAAGCTGCGAATTTCAGTAGCACAGCATTCGGCGCTGAGCCTGCGGGCGAGTGAGCGAGCAAGCGTGAGAAAGAGAGAGAGAGCAGAGGCAACAGCGACAGAGGCAGCGACAGAGGGTAACTTCAGGCGTTCCACCCAAAAGCGTCATGAAATCCTTTGTGTATTATGTATATGAGTGGATGAGTGTGTGTGCGTAAGTGTGTGTAAGTGTGTGCGTTTTGTTTGTCAACTAGCCAAACGTCGACATAAAAATGCTAATACAAAAAACTACAACAAATTGTGCGTGCGACTATGTTTTTTTTTGCTCCTCCTCTCTCTGACTTCCTCGTCCTTAACACCTCGCACCAAATTGAGTCTGGGTAAGCGAATGAGAAGAAGCAGAAAATGGCCACACTTACCGTTTTAGTTGGAGGCAATTGTAAATAAATGCACCGTTAATCCAAAAGTGTTGCCAATTGGTGCACAGAATTAAGAAACACACACACACTGAAAACAGATCACACACACTTAAAATGCTGTCTGCACTTGCAGAAATTTTTGTATTATTTTATATTACGATTTATATTTCTTCTTTTTTTTTGTTAGCTGCGCGTCGCGAACGAAATTCAGGAATTTCAAGTGGAAATCTTGTTTGAGCACTTTTTGACGGCAACTGCGACGGCGGCGTCGGCGTCGCTGTTGTTGTTGTTAGCGGCAAATAAGCTGAGAAAAGCTTATTTGATTTGCAGCCAAAATGCTTAGTTTATTTTGCAATTAAATGCAAGTTTTCCATTCACAAAGTTCTCTTTTGTGCTTAGCGCGTTTAAGCAGCGTTTTAATTTTAATTTATTTGTTTCGATTTTCTGCACTTCGATTTCTCGTGTGTGATTTAGGTACGCGAACAACCGGTGAACCGTCGACCGTACGCTTCAACGACAAATTTCACAATAACAAAAATTTAACAGACGCTATTGGCATTTTATTTTATGCTTAACAGAGTCTGTTAAAGTTTGAGAGAGCGGCGCGATGTTAAGAGCGTAAAAACGCCAGCAAAACGCGTGCGCCGAAGGAAAGTCGCAGGCAAGGCGCTACGTGTTGCTGTGTTTTTAACATGGCAACATGTGCTCACCCTGTCGAAGCGCTAGCAACATGTAACTTGCAGAGCCTGCAAATGAATAATTGCTGTTATGCTCAAGAATATGTTAACGACTCAAATGCGACTGCTAACAACTGTTCACAATAAGTTAAAGAGCTGCCAGATAGCTGCCAGGGAGTAATTTAGAAACCAATTCGAAATATTTATACTAAAAACCTTGCTCCAGTAGATGTCTGATAGTTAAAAACAATATTTGAATTGTTTATGCAATAGAAACGAATACTTAGATGTGCATTTGAGCAATGTAAAGTTAGATGCTATTGCCCTTGCATAGGCTGGCAACGAGCATTGTCTGGAAATTGGCGCGCGCGTGCCAATTTGAAAATGCTGCGGATTATGCGTCTGCACCAGATAAAAATGCAATGTGCAAGTCAAAAACAAAGAAAAACAAAAATGCCTGCAAAAAAATAAATGTACGTTGAACTTATAGTAGATATATATATATGCTGCTTCCTGCGTCAAATCTCTGTTTGTAGTTTGGGGCGCTTCCGTTTCATTTTGAGAATTTTACTGGTCACGTTTATTAATCGGCTTAAAAATTACGTTTCGGCTGCGCAAATGCGACGCACTTAAATAAGTGGCACGTAGCCAGTCTCTGCACCCATTGTCATCTCTGGCATCTGCGGCCTCTAAACATAAATTAAGATTATCAGTGATGCCAAATTTAGACGGGCACACAAACAGCTAAATGGATGCGCAGCAAATAAAGCTAAATTAATTTGTTTTATTTTATTTTTATTATTATTTTAGAGCGTATTGTTTTAAAAATACAATTTATGTACAATTCAATAGTTCTGAATATCTGATTAAAAACTCTAAGAACAAGCCAAGACCAAAATCAAGCCAAATTTGACGGGAAAATGACAGCACTGCTAAAGAGCAGCGTAGTTTAACAATTTCAATCAGAAATGCTTTGATTTTATTTAAAAAAAATCTGAAAAGATAAACTAAACTCTAAACAAGCCAAAGTTGATCGCTAAATCAAGCCAAACTTGACGGGAAATAGGGCAACACTGTTTGTTAAGAAGCAGTGTTGCTTATCAAATTCAATTTTCTCGTGTTTTTGTTGTCGTCAAATACTAATTAGTTGTTTATTATTATTACATAGTATGCATTATTCGATATAGCTACAAAATAATATTCGTATTTAACTAGCGCTAATCAAGTCTAGGAAAGCAAGCAGAGATATGTGATCCTCAATAAAGAGCTATGTATATACTATATATATATATCTGTATATATTTATATATATATATATATATATTTGTATATGTACGATACGATACGAGATATTAGTCAATTAAATCACAGATGTATTATTATTATTGTTGTTGATGTTGTTGCTGCTGTTTTGGGCATCGCCGACGCCTGGCGTCTGATCCGGCGGCTCAGCATTGAGCACCAGATTCTCAATGGAACGGAAGAGGCATCCTCCAGATGCGTGGACATCGTGCCAGGCGGACGGGGCAACGTTGTGGCAAGTCCAACACTTTGCCGGCCATGTGGCGGCGGTCGATGACGCACCGATGATCTTAATATGGTCACCACATCCTCGGCAGTGTACGGATGAGGTGTGGCACTGGCGGTGGCGCCTCGCTGCAGCTTGCGGCCCAACGACTGGGAGCGTTGCGCATACCCAGCTGGACGTTGACCAATCTCAATTGATTCGGGACTGCTGCCGCTGCTGGAACTGGATGCAGCTGCTGCTGCTGGAGTTGAGCCAGAGCCCGAGGGATTGGTTAGTATGGTTAGGTAATCGGGCGGTGCGGCAACTGGCGACGACGATGACTCAGCATCCAGCGAGAGAATGGGCCGAGTGCGACTCGAGGAATCGCCGAGCACTCTGAAAGTAACAAGGGGATTGAAATTAATTTTAATTGCTATTAATTAAGATTAAGATTGCAGTCTGTCTAGAGTTGAGACGGAAAGACGAAGCCAGATCTAATCTGAGTAGATTGGCTGTTTCAAAGTGGGACTCAACATCGCCAAAACTTAACAGATTTTCAAAAACCAGGTCTTTTTAATCATGGTTTGAACAATAGAATAATGCTGTATTTAAATCTGGAAATGCATTTCTGGCTCGAAAATCATGTTTAAATTTGTCAATGACATAACTTCATCTTCAACTGATCAGGTCTACATAAGTCAGGACTTCTTAAACAAGGGTTGAGCTTTAGATTTATACCGATTTGAGGTAGAACATCTGGTTGATATCTGATTTATATCTAGTCGATAACTGGTGTATAACTAGTTTTTACCTGCGCACACTGCGCCTGATGCTCTGGCGCAACAATTTGGCCAGCCTGGCACCCGTCGCCGTTGTATACGAGGGGGGAGGCGTGTATTTGGGCGGTGCATCATTCTGTATATCGAGTTGGACACTATCCTGCTGCTGGGCGGTGGCGTTGCGACGCTCCTGGGCAGATCTTTGACGTGCTGACGGACGACGCGGCTCGTCACCCTCCTCCGGCGGGCGATACAAGAGTTGAATGCGCTGCAGCAGTGCAAAATTTGATGAGTAAAATGGTCATATCAAATCTAAAGAATAACAATTTACCTCGAGTATATCCGATGGACCGCTGCTCAAGTAGCGATAGATCTGAATAATAGCGGTGACCGGAATGATGAGCACAATGCCAATTTGAATGAGACTGCCCATTTTGCGACTCCAGTAGCTAAAGTACGATTTGCCGCGCCAATAATAAAACTGATTCGATAGCGAAGCCTTATAATCAATCACCGAGAGCGTAATCAGACCAATGGGCAGCAACACGTTCCAGGACAGGGCCAGGAAGGCCGACATGGAGCCACACATGCGCAGGTCATTGACCAGATCGTCGCCGTTATAGGGTCGACCACGGATGAGGAATACGCCAAAGATTTGCGCTGCCCAAATGATGGGTATAAACCAGGAACCGCCAAGCAAAAAATCCACATAATACAAAATGCCAATGCCCATTTCGGTGGCAAACGGAATGCTCAGCAGGAGTCCAGTGACGCAGCTGAGCAGCACAGAGCTTGTGGAATTGCCCAATGCACTCGAAATGGGTTTCCACATGACGCACAGCTGGGCGAGGCCAAAGACCGCAAACATAGCAAAAGCGACAGCACCCCAAATCACGAAACCGAATCACTGGCCAACGACAGAACAGCCGGAAATAGTTCCGTAATGAAGCGCATCGCCTGGAAACCGCTCTCAATGTGCAATATGGTCTTTTGCGACGATAGGTCTCGCCCAGAAACGAGGAATAATGCGGCACCAGCGAACGTGGATAGGACAAGAGCTGGGGATTCGTGTGCGCCTGCAGCGAATAAACGGACGTATAACAATCGGGTGTCTCTGCAAAAAAAAGAAATGACAAAAACAATTAGTCGAAACTCAATTTGAATGCAATTGAATTGCTCACCAAATGAGCCCGGCACATAGATGTAGCCATGTTGGCGCAGGATCTGTGCACAGCACAAGGCTAGCAACGCCACCAGGCCCAGACCCAGCAGCGTGAGCAGCACCAGCATTATTGCATCACGTCGCAGCGTGGCCTTAGTCGCCGTGGCATGGCTGCGACTAGTTATGGCAATCACTGAGGCGCCCAGCAGACCCACGTGAGAAACGTCTCCTGCGTTGCCGCTGTCCACGCGTTCGAGTTCACCAGAAAGTCATCAAAGTCGCTGGCAGCAAAGGCGTTCTAAGGGTGGGCGAGGAGGAACAATTAAAGTTGAACCAATTAGTATAATATATAAAAATAAAGTGCAATATTTAGTTGTATTTTAGACAAGAAAGTCTCCAATCAATAGAATTACATTAAATTAGAAATTAGAGAAAGAAATGTAGATTTGCTGTACCTGTAAACTGGCTGGATCCACAACGCTGACAAACTTGCCGGTAACTGCGATCAGTGCTAGGAATGGCAACGTATTGATGAGATAGGTCAGCTTGCCCAGGGATCGCAATCCCTTGCAGAGTATGAGGAAGACTGCCGCCCAGATGAGCGCCAAATAGAAGGCCAGCTGCTGAAAAGAACGTAGAATGTTAGCTGAGATGAGTGGACACCAGACGCTTATGTTTACTTACCCGATCATTGACATGGAAACGCATACCAGTGGCATCCGGATGCTTGGCCAGATGCAGACGCTGCAGTACCACAACATTGAAATATTCGGCCACTGTTTGCGTTAAGTTTCCCGGACCGTTGGCGGCATCGTAGCGAAAGGAAAGGCCAACTCCTGCCAGCGATAAGCATATTGCATGGGCAATGGGAACACATCCCGCAAATAGACAAGAATCCAGGCAACCGACACCGTTGAATAGATGGCCAGAAAGCATTGCACCATGACAGAGCAATGCCAACCCAGAGCAAATTGGACTAATTTTCCACATGGAAACGGGACCAGCCTTAATCTTGGCGCCCAGACACATTTGCAGCCAAAACAATGGAATGCCAAAGATGATGGACAGCATCAGGAATTGGAGTAGAAAATTGCCACCATAGTTGATGGTCAGCACGGCAAAGCGGCACAGATTGAACACGCCCAGGGTGCAACCCAACAGCGCCAGTGTCCGACTGCCGGCATGCGGCCAATAGCTATTGAAGCCGCACTTCTCGCGCAGCAACAGTTGCGGCTCCAGTGGCGTGGAGCTGCTGCTGCCGGCACCACTGCTCACACTGCACATGGTCGTTTGTGTCGTTTGCGCCAGCTCCAATTGATCCTGATCTGCGGCGGTGCTGACTGTGGAACTGTTGCCGCTGCTGCTGCTGCTGTTGCTATTGTTGGTGTTGCTGCTGCTGGCCAGCGAGACGGGGCTGGGTATGCGTGAGGCGCGCCGAGCTCAACTCGAAGCACAACGTGGACATGATTGGATGCGGCGGCTGTGCTGTTTGCGCCGGTGCGCTCTGTGGTCGACTCAAGCCAACACTGCTGCAGCAGTGCACCGGACTCATCGACGGATGCCCCTCGGAACGACGACCGTACTGGCGGGGACGCTGCTCCAGCTGCTCGCTGACGGCGCGCGCTGTGCGCTGCTCGTTCTGCAGCAGATTGTCAAAGATGTGCGCCTCGGTGAGCATTTGCAGGGCACGCGATTCGGCACCAGACGCGGACTGGGACTGCGTTGGACAGTCGCCCTGGGAGAAACTGCGACGCATTGAAGCCAACTCCTCACTGGGCAGCTGCACAAGCAATGCGGATGCATGCAAGAGCGATGGTGACTCCTCCTCCTCCTCATCATCATGCTGATGCTCTTCGTCGGCTTTGGTTTCGTCAGCTGCATTGGACATGGCGTGTCGCATCGATTGACGGCGCCACACATCCCCCCCAATGGCGCCAGTTGCTAGTGATGTATTCGAGGTGGCTGCAATTAAATCAAATGCAAATCGAATTGAGAAACTTATGAAGTCTATCATAAATCTGAAGATCTTACTTAAATATATGCAAATTAGTCACGCTGCACGTTAACACTGCTAGCTAAACTGCTAATAATTAATGATTTTCCTTCTTTTTTTTTTGCGAAACTTTCACTAATGCTAGATTGGCTGGCTAAGTTCGCAAAGTTCTTCGAGAGTCTGAATAATTGTCGGCAAAAGTAGTTCATAAAAACATGTTTGACGTGTTCTTTCGAAACCTATTCAAATTTAATGCGTCTATTCAGCAAATCTAATTATAATTATACTGTTCCTTTTTATAGCCCCGAATAATACTAAAATACAGTTTGACAATGTATTTAACGGGTTATTCGAACTCATCAAATATATATATATATATTATTGAAAAGATGATAGAATCGGGTTTTTTCTGGCTATTATTAACCAGCTTTGCAAACCCGAAAATAAATAATCTCTTTATTCATTGTTAAAGGCCTCCCAGTGTGTATTTAACAATGATTGTAATAATAATTATTTTGTCGAAAAGCTTGCAACGCATTCAAGAATACGTCTCGGAGGTTATAGGTATATATATTTTGATCAGCATCAGTAAACGAGACGATATGGGGTGAGTTGCACTGCGACCTACTCGATCTATTGTGCCCCTTCTGAGCCTATAGTTCTTCCATCAGCCCTAGTTCCCGCACCAATGTGAGGATCTTCGTTGGGTTGAGGTCTTCCATGTCTCTGAAATTCATAGCATGCATCCCTAGAATGCTGAGTCTTCTCCTAGTTAACGCTCACAAAGAGTTCTGATATAAACTACTTTATTGTTTACTAAAATATTACATCCAAAACTCAAACGTTTCCCGTGCTTTTATGTTCCCCACATTGGGACAAAACGATGGACGTTATCAACATCGGACTGCTATATAATATAGCTTTCATGGGAACAAACTGTCTGTATTTTTTAATATATATTTTTTCTAGTTAAATTTAAATGTCGGCAATTTGACTGTGGTCTGCACTTAATCTGTAATCTTTATAGTTATTTCAACAAGCAAGAAATTACCATGTTTAAAATAGTATTATTTACTGATTAAGGAAAACAAGTTGTTGCGATAGCCTGCGCCTCTCATATATATATTGCGAAAAAACTGCTCAGTCTGACTTAAATTATATTAGCTTGAAGCAAAAGATTAAAATTAGAGTTTGATTTAAAAATGACGAATCTACGCCGCAAGATTTATACAACTAAAAACGTATTGCTATGCAAAAATCCCGCCGACTGAACACATGATTCATTAAATCGAACTTTTAAGGCATGTTCCTGCTGAGCTGAATCATGCACGCGACAGCTGAGATCATGGCTAAAAACAAATTACAAAGCAGACTTTGCAGTAATTACCTGTGGTGCTTGCTGGCGTCAGGCCACAGCTGAATGTTTTCCTCATCTGATGTCCACGCTGGAACTCGTCATCCAGCGCTGGCTGGGTATCCCCATCCCCATGCCCAATCCCATCTTCGGCCAGTTTGTGCTGCTTCCTCTTGCGACTCAGCGGCAAGGTGCGTGTGCGTGGCTCTCGGCTCAGACTGTTGGCGTGTCCAGCGATTGCCAGGGGATCTTCTTTGTCCAACTCCTCTGGTAGTTGTCCAGATCCATTAGGTAATCCTCAACTTTATCATCATCCGACGAGGCGAAGGAGGAGGGGGAATGGCAGGAATTGGGGGAGGTGGCGGAGGAAGAGTTATTGTTGCCATTGTTGAGCTGCGATGCGCCATGCACATCGAGTATGGCATCCAGTTCATTGAGCACACTGAGCGCCTCGTCGGGCACTCCACCAGCCGTAGCAGTCTGCTTGATGGGTGTGCTTAGAGGCTCCTCTTGGCTTACGTCACAAAACGCATCACGTTCATCATCGTCGATGGTCATCGTTGCGGCATTTAAAGCTAAGCGGATGCTGCAAGTGCTGCATATGCAGCTGCTGCTGTGATAGAAGCTTTGTGGCGTTTGCTGGATTTCGATTAGATCCTCATCGCTTGGCTCGTCGTCGTAATAGTCGCAGGCCTGTTTCATCGATTCGCTGGACAAACTGTGCGAGAGTCCATAGCGTTCCGGTTCGCGTAATGACTCTTGTTGTTGCTGCTGTTGTTGTTTACGTTTCTCTTTCGTTGTTGTTGTTGTTGCTGGCAAACTTGCGTAGGCGTTTGAATTTCGCTTGAATTCCCTGCCAGCTGTTTGTTCTTTACCGTTCATATTGTTTGCATTGCCGTCTCAGCTGTTGTGCGCGACAGTGCTGCAAAGCGACAGTTGAAATCCTGTGAGCAAACAACAAAAGTGTTGGTCAATGACGCATTGCGGCAGGTCAGGTTTGCATGTGCTGTTAGAGATGAGCAGCACAGTGACTGTTACATGTATATAAAAGATATGATCCAACAGAAGCTACAGTGTTGATCAGTTACAAATTGTGATAGGTCAGGCACCATGGTCAGCCATGTTGGTTCTCTTAGAAAAGAGCAATGAAACAGCTGTAAAGCAAGGTAAATTGCTAGCATAAAATTAACTTAAATATGTCATTAAATGCAATGAGTGCAATTAAAAAACAAGATAAGCCTTGAACACCAAAAGCACTTAGTGACTTGTGACACGAGTTGTGGTGAGCAGCAGTCACAAACACAAAGAGTGTCAAGCTCTAATTCTTTACACTTGACTTGTTCATATCATGATTGCCCACCTTCATCCCCTCAAATGCAATCAAATGCAAACAAGCGCGTGCTCCCTGAATAATTTATGATTTGATTTGCACACGTGAGTAGCTGGCTGCTGGGGAAATAAAAGTTAAGCAACAACAATAACTACAGCTGTCCATGCGCTTGGCGACAGCGCCGCAAATAGCAAAAATGTACAAAAAATGGAAGAAAAAAAATTAAATAAAAAGTAGAAGTAAAAAGTAAAGCAGCGCACAGCGCGTGTTCATTCAACTGATCAGGTGAATGTACTTCCGTTAATAACTTTTAATGCATGATATGGATACACATACAATAAACTTTTCGATGCTGATTGCTGTTGCTGGAAAGGGAGTGGCACATATATATACACACATATATATATACAAATATATATACGTCTGCATACAGATGTAGTTTAGAGCAGCGAGATCGCGATCGTTGGCACGTTACCTCGATTAAAGCAAATATATTTTTCTCGAAGCTGCCGCAGCATCAGACCAGCCAAAAGAGTTTCAAGTCTGGTTTTCTGTTTGTTTCTGTTTTATTTTATATATATATTTATACATATACAACCGTGACCTTCTCAGAGTTTTTTGTAGTTGTTGTCAGTGTGGCCATAAAATTAAATACACAATGTTAACAGAGAGCTCAGATCTAAGATTTTAACACACACACACGCAAATGTATGTAGTGGGGTGTGGTGGGGTGGGGGCCACCTATTGTGTGAACCCACCCTATTTAAGCTAATAGAATGGGACAGCGGCTATATATTAATTGTTGACTCAAGAGGTCAAATAATTTAGCGAAAAAATGCCATTGATAGCAAATTCACACAGAGTTGCAATCCGCCCCTCCACCAAGATGGATGCTACCTACCGTTAAATTTCACTCCCGTTTCGAATTCGAATCCAAGTGCGAATGCGAATCCGAATACCGAAATATCGAGTAAAAGTAAACAAAGCAATTAGTGCTGCCACACGAAAAATGTTAACAGCGTCAGCTCGGGGGAAATAGAGGAGGAGCTGACCTTCAGCTAAATGATAAACATACCAAGCCCCAGCTGCAACTTGTTTTTAAATATATTTTTTTGTTGCAAAAATGCCACAGCTACTTGCAATTTACAATGAAATTGACATTCAGCAAAATCAAATAAAACTAGTTAATCGACGAGTTGAAACGTAGCGATTAATACACACAACCACAGAGGTAGATATTCACACATTCACGCACGCACCAAAGAGAGAGCGAGAAATAGATTGACAGAGAGAGAACGGTTAATTTGATCATGATGCTGCAGCAACAACAAGAAATGGCGAGAGTTTTGTTTAACTGTTTAACAGATTTTGTATTTGTAGTATGAACAAAAAAATACAGATACTAAGTGTGAAACGAACACCGTTTTAAAATAATGCAATATGCTTTTGTTTTTGCCATTGTCTTATGGATAAAACAAATGCAACAACCACCGAAGAAACCAACAGTAAACAAGAAAAAGAAGGGAGTAAGCGCAGGCAAAGAGAGAGAGGAAACAGACATGGGAAAGATGAGAGAAGCAGCGTCAACTGCATGCATGAGTAATATCAGCAGCCAGTGTTGCCACGAATATAGCTGGCTTTACGGGAAAATAAAAGTTAAATGTTTTACTGTTACATCGAATCAAATAATAAAAGTTGATTTTGCTAGTATACCTATATAATCAATTATTATATTGTTCATCAGTATGTTGCTATTTAAATTATATTGACAATTTAAACTTTATTTTGTGATATTTTGTTGTTTCACTGTTCAACAAATTACGCTAAATTTGTCGGCGAGAAAAAGCAAAATTGACAACATTGAAAAAACACCCACCGCTGTCGGCACTAACAGATTATTCATGCAATTGCAATTCAGATCAATATTTAAGTAATGCACCGGGTCACAGCAGAGAGAGAGAGAGAGAAGGGAGGCAGAAGAATGTGTGAAGAGTGCTCTTGTCAATTGCTAAGCAATCAAAAAAAAATAAGAATGGAAAAAAAAATGAGAACGCGAATTTTATTGTTTATTTACATACATTAAAATGTATGTATGCCGACGATATAACGGGAACTGCTTGGCTGCCTGTCTGCTCTACGCGTTGTTGAAATACTTTTATTGTACACACACACACACACTAGAGACAAAATATATTTATATATAAATATATACATAAAGCGCGTCCCAGTTGTAAGAAATTTAACTGTTCTTATGGCAACCACCGAAAAGGCACCACAACAAAAAAAAACTGCTGACTTGCTGATTTTTTGCATTCTCTCGGTTTTATTTTTTGCTTCTTTTTTTTGGGCACGAGTCTTGCAGTTTTTTGGGGAATACCTTGGGGATTGGTCATGGCGCAGTTCTAGCGCCACCTGACGTCTGACACCCAAAGCAAGCACAATAAAATGGATCCTCAACTTGAGCAAGAGTTGTAAGCGCATACACACATACACATATGCTGATAGTGTGCTTTGTATGTGTGTGTGTGTATGTGTGCTTTTGTGCTTATTTCGAAATGAAAACGCGGCCAGTCCACAATTTGAAGATTTTTTTTGTTCATGGAGTCAACTTACGAAACGTATTAAAACAAAAAAAAGAGTAACAGGCACCAACGACTACAAATACAAATGCAATGGAAAGGGGAGCGCGTTGGCGTTGCTTCTGCTTCTTCTGCTGCTTCTTGCCACACAATCACAATGTTGCACTCAAACTCTCACTCACTATCTCGCTCTCGCTTGCTCGCTCACTAGCATGCTTAGTAGCAGCAGTTAGCATAATGCACACACACATGCACACGCACACATATGTAGATATGTTATACTCACACACACACACGCGAGCGCGCTTATTTGGTATCTTGTAGCTAGTTTCTTCTAAATTTATACGCTATTTATGCCACATTCTTGTTGCCTTATACGTACAGAAAAAACTTCAACTTAACTAAACAAAATAATTAAAGTGAGGTGTGTTTTTTGTTTTTCTTATTTTTGAAATTCATTTCAAGATCGAGACGCGCGAGACACGTTCGCTCCACGTCTGGAAGCAACCAACTGACGAGTTCAACAAACAAATATAACAATCATATTATGACAGCCAATATAACACTAGAAACGCTAGCAATACGCCTCAAACTGTAAGCAAGCAGTGCAAACGTTATAAGCTATCGACAAACTATGTTAGTTAACAGACTGGCGCCAAAATGTTTAGTTTCTTGCTTAGCAAATCGCAATGCAAGTTTACATAATGAAAGCCGATAATTGTCATAAAGATTGTTAAATTTAAGCATATTTAATAGCAAATGCTGCTTTCAATAAGTCAGTGAGACTGTCTCATTAAATATTCGATTACCCAATCGATCGACTAATAACATAACAACAAAATGTTAAGTCAGCTGTTGCTCGTACTGCAAACTTATCGAATAGGAATATCAAAGAAATGGAATTGGAGGGTTCAGAATTGGGCACCAAGGATTACTGGGAAACCAGCTACGAACGCGAAATCAAAAACTACAAAAGTCACGGCGATGTGGGCGAAATCTGGTTTGACGAGGACTCCCAGCAACGCATTGTCGACTGGCTGCTGAAGCAACCGCAAACACTCCATAAACAATCCGCACGTGTTCTGGATTTGGGTTGCGGCAATGGCATGTTTCTGATTGCCTTGGCCAACGAGGGGTTCACCCAGCTAACAGGCTTCGATTACTCACCCAAGGCCATTGAGCTGGCCAGGGGCATTGCCCAGGATCATTCTCACAACATCGATTACAAAGTGGCGGATTTAACGCAAAAGGAGCCACAATCGTTGGGTACCTTTAACGTTGTACACGACAAGGGCACCTACGATGCGGTCAGCCTGTGTCCCGATAATCCCAAGGAGATGCGCAACAATTATCTGGACACCGTCGCGCGATTGCTGCACGACGAGCACAGCTGGTTCATCATCACATCCTGCAACTGGACGGAGGACGAGCTGCTCCAGAGCTTTGAGCATCTCTTTGACAGACACTGCACAATACCCACGCCCACATTCAAGTTCGGCGGCAAGCTGGGCAACGTGGTCACCTCTGTAGTCTTCAAGAAGCGTGCAGTTTAATGAAATAAGAATCTTTTTACATTCAAATAAGATAATGATTTTAAAAAATATGAATTACGTTTGAAATAAGATTAAACACATTTAGGTTTCCAAATATTTGTTTAGGTGCACCAACAAACCTTATCAGAAGGCAATCAAGCAGCGTAAATTGTTGTCCACTGGGCTTATATTCCCCAGTTTATCAGCGATTGATGTTTACAATTCGATAATGCGGACAATTTTCAACATTTATATATATATTTATTTGTATTTGTATTTGTAATTAAATTGGTTTCGTGTGCTGCAATCAGCGGATACTAATAACACAATCAATAACAAGAAATAGACAGCTTTGTGCCTTCGGCTAGAGCCGAATTCAAAAAAATACCCTTGCTGTTCCTTTCGAGGCTAAAAACTGGAATATGGCTAATTAATGTCGATGTATGGGAATAAGAAGAGCTATTCAAATTGCTTGATTAAAATCTTCTTTTCATTTGTCGAGGAATAACAAGAACCAAGAAAAAGTGCTTAGTTAAAATCATTGATTAAATTCTTTTCGATTAAATTAAAAGATTCTTTGTAATTAATTCCAATTTCCAAAAAAAAATGTTATTTAAGTTGCAATTTTAAATATTTTATATGCGCTTAGAATTTTCAAATAAACTGAACAATTTGAGCTGCCAAAACATAAAAATAAAACTTAAAATTTTCAATAAAAAAACTGAACAATTTGCAGAGTATCTTTGATCTTCAATTCTGCCTCCAATGCAGGGGTATTTTTGTTGTTGTTTTTTCACTCTTTAAACAGTAAACAGTTGATTCGATTTATGTATAAAAAAAACTCGCATAATAAGCTTAGACATACTGAGAGAAAAGTTAGTAACATTTTGAATTGCGTACGCCATCAGTTAGTAAACGATAAACAGCTGATGGAGACGCCACGCCCACCGCCCAACGCTTAACTTGGGCTGAGGCTTTCCAAGTACAAAGTAGACAATAGGAATTATGCTATGATCCATCAACATACAGTATATATATAGATATAGATATATAAAGGAGGAGGAGCAGTTGCCTCCCAGTTGCTTCAAGAGAGAAAGTGCGCACAAATCCTTTGATGGGCGCCCGGCACATCGGACAATTGGCAACGCTGGGCGCGCACTGATTACAGGTTGCTGCATCCAAGGATTAAAATATAATCAATAAAAATTGCTCAATATGGTGTGGCGTCCAGAGACTTACCCAAGTGTCCGCAGGGCAGGAAAACAACGCCGACCTCCTCGTCGAGGCAGACCTTGCAGAGGCGTGCATCCTTCAGCAGACGATTCTCCTCCTCCAGCGACAGATTGCCATTGGGCAGCGAGCTGCTGTCCAAGGCCGTTGGTAGTGGCGGAGCTGTTGCAACAACAGGTGTTGTTGTTGGTGTTGGTGTCACCGGTGTCGCCTCCAAGGCGGCCGCTTTGCTTGTCGTCGCCGAGCAATCCTCAAGGGGTGCAGTTGGTTCCGTTGTTGTTGGTTCGGTGACCTCCAGTGCTGCAGTGGAGCCACCAGCATCATCGAATATGGCATGCAGCAGATCATCCAGCGTGTCGTAGGCACAACCCGAATTGGACAGCTTACGGACCATAGTCTGACGCACCACGCCCACATCAATGCCGAGGACCAAGGCCTGGCGAACGGGCTCCGTGCACATGGCACTGCCGATGTTCGTCGGCAGCTGTGGCGCTGTCGCCGCTGTGGTTGGCGTTAGTGCTGCCGTCTCACGCACTTGTCGCACAAAATTCGGTCCTTTGGCGAGCAACACAAATTGGCATTTGGGCGACCATTTGGCGTGCTCGTGCCACGGCTCATCCTCCTTCTGCCAGGAGCGCAGCCCGATGTTGCAATGGAAGCAACGCACCTGATCATCGATCTTCTGGTAGTAGAGACCCGCCTGGGCCAACGGCTCCGACGGCTGTATATCCCCGATGGGCCAATCGCGAAACGTTCGCAATCGCGACTCCATGCACGAGTATTTGGGTCGATATGGCAATGATGTGGGCTGTATGCCTAGCTCCTCAAGATCACTGCCGGCGAACTGGATGAGTGGACCCATTAGGACGCGCGGACAATTGGGAAAGAAACGTCGATGCTCGTCGAAAGCATTGTCGTTCTTCTCCCATTTGGCAATAACTCCGTTGCACCACACGCATCTCACATGATCCGACTGATTCAGATAGTAGAAGCCAGCCTTGGCCAAATCCTGTGGCGTTATATTCGGATTCTGCAAGAGGGATATGAGTTTAGTGAAACTTTCTGCCAAATATAAAGTTGAGTTGAGTTGGATGCGGAATGGAGCATGAAGCGCTTCCATTTCCGCCATAAACTCCATATACAAACTGGCCAATCCTTGAACGTTTCCAGGCGATTCGCTTCGATCAGCAGATCTGGTGTTGTTGTCTGTCCCTGCTGAGCTGCTGTTGCTGCTGATCCGCCATCGACAACGCAATTGCCCTCGCAGTCGCTCGACTGCTGCTGCTGCTGTTGACTAGCAGCTGGCACCATGGGGACATTCCCACAGTGGCCTGGCGCTAGCACCATGGAGCAGATGGGTGATGCGCGACGATGTCGTTCGCCGACCTGATCCCCATACTCCCAGTGATCGATGTGTATGTGACACCAATTGCATTCTGCTTCCAGCCAATTGCCCGTTGCAAAGAAACCGTTCTTCACCAGATCTCCGACTTGGACGGGTGCATTTGTGGGCCACTCGAGGAACGTCGCATATCGTTCGCTTTCGAATTCTAACCGACGATCGGTCGCCATTGTGTCATGTGTGTTGGTTCTTTTGTCACTGGGCCCTGAACTATGCAATGATGTAATTTGCTCAGCTGCAGTTGAAACAAAAGAAACCAAAACACCAAAAACCCAGCTGCGAAAATAAAAGTTTATTGATTGCACCAAAGTGTGACCGTTTATGGCAACATCTACTTATTTACTATGCAATCAGCTTGCTAGCCTTAACTGTTAACTAACAGTTTTGGTATTTTCGACAATGTAAATGGTCACACATAAAAACATATGTTTCTTGCTCAATTTAAACTATTTTGAGTGCGAATGCTGGCAAAAAAGTTAAAAACAGTAATAAGCAAATTTAGATGTTTTAAAATGCTGTTACCTATATTATTGTTATTCCGTATTTCTACTTCTACGTCAAACCTTTCTACAATTCCTTTTCAAATAAAATTTGACTGCCTACGCTGTTCTTTACTTTTCTGCAACTCTTTCTGATAAATACAAGTTATAAATTATAATTTATATATGAAGAGCTAAAAACCAAACAATTTTACAATTTGCAGCCAAACCTTTTTGCAATTTTCTCGTCAAAAACTGCCAATACTTTTGTTAAATAAAAATTTATAATTATTCAACAGCCTATTAAGTATGAATTAATTGAAAATGAATGCATTTACTCTTCAACGTACTCATTTTATTGAAAGAATCACTTAAGAAAGAATTTGAAAACCACAAAACGCACGCAGTGCGTTAATTCCACAACGAAGAGGATTCTTTTGTGATCCTCCTACTCCTTACTGGAAGTATGTCCTTGGCTTCCTGTACGAGAACAGTTTCCTGTTGCCCTTGTGGTGGACACGCTGTACCAGCGGGAACTTGATGGTCGAATCGTGGAACTGCTTGACGTACACGACGTGTCTTCGCAGCGGCAATCGATTCCACCTTGATGATCTGAATGGAATGGGCACGGGCACGATGACGAGCGCCCATGTCCCGGTAGCACTGTGTGACGGCACCGCCAACGGTCAGATCCCTGTACTCCCTGTACATGTTGTGGGTGCCCGAACGCGAATCGTAGCGCAACCAGATGCCAAAGTTCTTGATCTTAATTGGCGATGTTTCATAAACCTGCTTCAGGGACACAATTTCGCCGGTCGTCTTCTTGAACTTTTTCAGCTGACGCAAAAAGTACCAGAAGCGAGATTTGGCCACAATATTATCGGGTGCAAAGATGCGCATCTTGTACAGAGGCGTCTGTGGCTCCTTCTCGCTGGGCAGCTTGCGGCCAACGACCTCGTATTCCTTCAACTGCAATTTTAAAATAAATATGTTAATTCTCTATTTCTAGCTTGTTGTTGTTGTTTATAGGTTAGGTTTATAGCTGTGCATTAAATGCCTACAAGTGTAATTTAAGCTTCATAATGCTTAATAAAAGCTAGTCACAGTTTAAACATGCCGTCATTAAAGTGAAACTCCTTATTAAAGTTGTAACTGCTTTAATTTAACTACTCAAAAGACAGTCGCATTTTTATCCACTCGGCAGCTGCCAGTTTGCGTTTTTAGCGATTTTCTCACAGTTGCTAGCCATTTCCTCGTATTCTATCAATTGCACTTGTTTGCCGCTTTGTATGACTTTGAGTTGCACACATTTTTAACACAATTTGCATTAGTTTTTGTTTATTTTTTAGTGAATACTAACCAATCCCTTGGCTCTCATGATGACGGCGCACGCGAAAAAGGAAACGGAAAGAGCTGTCAAATTGTTATTACCACTGAACTGTACAAACTCGTGTAGCAGCGTTGCTTGTAGACGCTTACAGCGTTGATTTTTTCGGACAGTCATCGCAGCATGCTGTTATCGATGCTTTGTACATCGCTAGGCTACTGCGCGTGTTCAATGGCTGCGAACGTCGATAAAATTGTTAAAATTTTGCTCCAAACGCGTTATTTAAGCAACAATAATAGTAAATATACCAGCCATATACAATACTGAAAGTGCGTGCCCAATATTGCCAATGGCCCAAGACCTAGAATTAAGCAAAACGTGAGCAACAATCAAGCATACGCAAATCCATACTAAGCAGCGGAAAAAAATGCAAAACGCAATGTGAGACGTGCAAAAAAAAATAAATATTTTTCTCTTTAAATTCAGCGCAACATATTTCAATTGCGCTTCGTAATAAATACGCATTGTTGTGAAATATTGGTCCCACTTATGACGCAGCAAAATGCAAAAATATTAGAAATAAAACAAAAATTGTATAAGCGCTGCTGCACAAACGTCTGGCCAATCCATCCATCCAACCATCCACGGGACGGGGACGAGGGGTGTTGTTCTTGTTCACATAAAGAAAAACGACAAAAAAAAACAAAAAAAAAAACGCGCGGCCGCCGCTCCGCTGGGCGCTCCATTGCCAGTGTCTCGCTCAGTTGTGCAGCGAGCGTCCGTGCCGTCGGTTGTGTTTCACTCCTCTCTCTCACGCTCTCTCTGTTTTGCGCGCGTAAATATTGTGCTGCGTGTCCGCCCCTGCGAGCAGGTAAGAGAGACGCGTGTATAATTATTCCTAGAAAGAAAATAAAGAAAAACAACAAAATCTCATTGCGATTGCATGTATATTAATTTGCCACCATACAATTTAAAGTAAGTTTTGCTAATTTATTTATAGACAAAAGTTTTGCTTTTGCTTTTTTGGCTTACCCATCGTTTCCGCCTGCGCCTCCGCATTTTTTTGCGCAATTTATTTTGGTATTTTAAATTATCAACGTTTGCTTTGCGTGCGCACTTCGTTCGGCTCCAGGGCTGCCAAAAATGAATTTAAAGAATTTGGAAGTTTTTGTTGTTTCTCTTATGTTTTGCTGTTGTCATTTCCTGTTTGCTGTTTTTATCGACCAACTTAAATAATGTATTGTGTATTTTTTTCAGCAGCAGCAGCTCAAAAGAGGAGAAGAACGATAAACAACACAAACACAAAGTCGGTGTACGGCATGCAAAGGTAATGCAAATTAATCGATTAACAACGTTTATCGATAGTACAATTGTAACGCTTGTTGTGTTTTACTCTCTGTTATTGTTGTCATGGCAGCGCATAAATGCAAAAAGATGATAAAAACACTGGAACAAAAACAACAACAACAAACAAAGAGTACGCCTAACATTGAGCCCCATGCGGGCGATACGGAAACAACGCCGGCACTCAGCGAGGAGGATGACTTTAAAGAACATAACAATGCTGCTGCCTTCAAGTCGCATTCCTCCTCCAACAACAACAACAGCAGCAGCAGCAGCAAATCTGCGGCAGATCTGCTGATTTTGAACAATGTATTGGAAAACAAGAATCAGAATCAGACGTTAGAAAATGGCAAAAGGAAAATCTTGGCGGATAAAGAGATCATTGCTGATGCAACTGCTTCAGCTGCTATCGATTATTGCCAGCTGATAAAAGTGCTGTGAAAAAAGAGTTCGGGGATGAAAATGAATCAGCCACAGTTGCTGATGAGGCGCCGTCCACATCGCATATTGGCCAAAAATCACCAATTCACATTAAAATCGAAGAGAAGTATCCTTTACCTGCAATTAAAATGGATCATTATAAGGACGATGCTGATCCTGCTTCATCTGGCAAAGAATCGGCTTCAGCGACATGTTCGACATCTTCTATGGATATTAAAAAAGAGGAAAGTTCGTTACAAGAAACTGGTGGAATAAAAGTTGAAGAGATGAGTCCGTTTCCTACGATTAACATTGATGATGATGATGCTGATGCTGATGAATCCCCCACACCTGGTAAGGAATCTTCCCCAGTAGATGAAGTCAAAAATGGTGAGGCATCAAGCAGCTCACCTTCCATGAAAATCAATGAGGAAAGTGCTGCTCAGGACGAGGAATCATATTTAACACAAGGATTACAAATTGAAAAGAGTAGCCAAGCTGAAGAGGCTTCCTCGTCGCCAGTGATTAAAACCAATGAAGATGAGCAGCATAAATTTAAAGAAGAAACTTCGTCGCCTGTGCTTCGAGTCGATGGTGAGAGTTTATCACAAGATGAGGAAAATGTTTCACCTACGATAAATGTGTTGCCGAGAAGAGAACGAGCATTGTCCTCATCATCATCATCATCATCAGCATCGTCATCTTCGTCAGCAGCAGCAGCAGCATCGTCAACATCATCATCTGCGTTAAACATCTCGCAAGATATCAAAAGCGAAGAAGCTTCGCGAGAAGCCGACGTGGAGAATGTTTCAACACCCGTCTACGAAATCGATGACGATGAAGTTGCTGCTAAGGAAACTGAGCGAACATCACCTGTAGCACGAGCAGAAGAAGAAGGAGAAAGAGCAGCAGCAGAAGAAGCACCAGTAGAAGAAGACGCAGAAGCAGAAGCAACAACATCAGCAACTACATCTCCAGTTTATAAGGTCAATGATCTTTCGCCCGCCAGCATACCAGCTGATGAAGAATCCTCCTCGCCGGGCAGCGATAATCAAATGCCAAAAATTGAGCGTCGAACACCAGTGGAGACCATTAAGATTGAGTCCGATTCGGAGGTGGAGGAGGAGAAGGAGGAAAGGAAACAGAATGATGGTGATGATGATCATTGCAAAATGGATGAAGCAACTGAGCCAAGTGATAATTTGGTTGATAGTAAAGCAACAACGCAACCAGTGAAAATAAATGGCGCACATGCAGCATTGGAAGAATTGGACGGTGAGGAGCAGCAGGAGTCGGAACAGCAGGATGCGGAGGCATTGCAATTGTCTGTGATAGCAAAGGAGGAGGAGGATCAACAGCAGCTGGAGCAACAGCAACAGCGGACAACAAACTCGAGTCGAAGAAGTAGCCGCAGTAGCAGCAGCAGCAGCAGCACAGTTAGCTCCACATCACAGCAGCTAGTCATTGATCATCCAGATAGCGAGCAGAACAACAAGCAGCAGTTGGAGCAGCAGCAGCAGCTGGAGGAACAGCAATTGTTGCTTGCATCAAAGCGCAGGCGCAGCGGCAGCAACAGCAGCGATGGCAACAACAGCGATAGCAACAGCAACAACAATAAAAAGCAGTGCGTGGAGCAGGAGCAACATGATCAGCAATCATCGCTGCTGTTACAGCGACTACAAGCGCCAGTGCCAAATAGCAGCGACGTTGCACAGACTCTAAGTTGCTACAAGTGCAACGCGCAAAGCTTTGATAATTTCCAGCAGCTAAATGCGCATCACGAAGTGTGTCAAGTAGCAGCAACAGAGTCAACCGCACCAGCAACAGCAGCTACAACAGATGCGATAGCAGCAGCAGCCACAACAGATGCGATTGCAGCAGCAGCCACAACAGATGCGATAGCAGCAGCAGCAACAACAGATGCAACAGCAGCTGCAACAACAACAGATGCAGCAGCAGCTTCCACAACAACAGATGCAACAGCAGCTGCAACAACAGATGCTCCAACTCCAACTCCAGCTGTACCAAAGGAACGTTTCTTTCGTTGCGTACGCTGCGACACTGTCCATCAATGTTGGCACTTTTTTCTGCATATGCGCGAGGTGCATCAGCGCTATATCTGCTTCTATTGCTCGCATGTATTTGCCAGCGTCGAGAAGCTATCGCTGCATCTGGAGAACAAGCATGATATGGACCAGCGGCATTTTGCCAAAGTGGAGGAGTGGAGAACGCTGCAGGCGCAGGAGGATCGAGCCCGTTATTTGGTCTGCTGCACTTGTCAGACGAGTTTCGAGCTTGACGCCCAGTTCGAGGAGCACGATTGTGCCGAACTAATGCAGCCGTGCACGCTGTGCGGCTTCAAGGGCAGCCATGCCAATGGTTGCAGAAATGGCAGCAACAGCAACAATGTTGCCAACAGCAACAACAGCTCCAATCGCAAAAAGACAACAGCAGCGAAACGAAAGCGAAGACCTGCCAAGAGCAAGCAGCTGCTGGAGAAGCTGCAACAACAACAGCAACAGTTGCCGGACTCGGGCAACTCTGCCATGCCAATGGAGCAGGACCTAACCCAACAGCAGCAACAGCAACCAGCGATGTTGCCGGAGAATAACAGTAAGTGGGATTATTTTTTGTTTTCAAAATGTGTCCATTCAAAAATACCAGAAAAGAGCCTACAAAAAAAAGAAAGAAAAAATATCCGATTTCATTGTATATTTATTGCTACGATTGCGAATGACGTTATTATTATCAGTGTGCTGTTATCTTTATATATATTTATATGTACACAAATATAGACAGGTGACTTGCCCTAGCAGTCGTCTGTGTAGTGTTTTAGCTGACGCATTTTATTTAGATTTCACTGATTGATTGGTTGATTGAGCGATTGACCGATTCATCATTTAGTCAGTGAAAATTGTGCAAAATAGACAGTGATAGTTAGACTTACAAGGCAATGATTGAGTGAATGATGGACTGACTAACTGATTGATTGATTGATTGATTTCTTTATGATATATGCATTTTTTAATGATGACTTAGACTGCACTGCGACCTTTTGGGATCTATTGTGCTACTCCCTTAAAAATAATTTAGATAGATTTAAGGAAGTTTGTAAAGAGTCACAACAACTAATCAATTTAATACAGTTCCAGCACCAATTGAAGATGCGCCACGAGAGGAAGAGGTGCCCCCACGACTGGTCGTGCCCAAGATAATGTTGCGTGTACCCAAAGAGTTTCAAAAATCGGTGGATGCAGCGCTCAGTAGCACGGACACCGAGGACGATGAAAACGATGAGTTGCCAACGACAACAGCAACAGCTGCAGCAACAGTAGGAGGAGAAGAAACTGCAACACTGCTAACCGTGGATGCAGTGCAGCAGCAGCAAGAACGCTTCTCATCGCAATCGGATGATACGGAAACGGCCACCGAAACGGCATCAACGTTTTTGGAGGCAACGCACATGCCCGCCCATATTTCACCGGAGGATGTGGACGATGAGGATTCGCCGGCGTCAAAGTTGCCGCAGGTGTTGGCCGAATTTGAGCGCACTAAACTGGACATTGAGCGCACCATGGCCATAATGGTGGCCAAAAGGCAGCTGCAGCAGCAACAACAGCAACTGCAGCAACAACAGCAGCTGGAGCAGTTGCAGCAGCAGCAACAGCAACTGGAACAGCTGCAACAACTGGAGCAGCTGCAGCAACAGCAGCAAATGGAGCAGCTGCAGCAACAGCAGCAACTGGAACACCTGCAACAGCAGCAGCAACAACAGCAGGCAGCGGAGCAGCAACTTTTACCCACTGCTGAAGTCAAGCAGCAGCGACGTCGCTGGTCATTGACGCCGCCTGCATCTCCCACAACAATCACCACCACATCAACGACGACGAAGACGAGACGCATGTGCCAAGGGAACGGGATCATAAGCAGGAGGAGGAGCCAGCTACATCCCCAACTCCAGCACTGCAGCGACGCGATACGCTGGGCAGCGAGTGCATGGATTTGGATGATAGTCTAAATGAGCAGCAGCAGCAGCAACAGCAGCAGCAAACAGCCAATGAGGAGCAGGAGGAGGAGGAGGATGTGGAGGATAAGGAGCAACAGCAACAGCAACCACCTAAAATGGAAACACCTGCAACGCCACCCGCCGATGGGATTGAGGTAGCCGGCGAGGATAGTTTAACGCTCGATCTGCAACTCGATCGACCGCTGGACAAATTCGAAATGGTTGACTTTGTGCGACTCTGCCTGAAAGCTGTTTATCCCTACTGCTTGTATTGCAATCATGCGCGACGCATCGCTGTCAATGCCCGCCAACTGGTGCTGCATCTGATTGCCATGCATCGTTTCACGGCGACCGTGGATAGCATCACCGCCGAGGAGTTGCATGCAGAGACCATTGTGATGCGTCTAAAGAGTTATTTGCCAGCCTTCGAGGATGGCGGCCACTACATGAATGCGGTCAGCTGTTGCAGTGTGGATGGCGGACGCTTCGCTCAGCCCTTCAATGAGCGGCTGTACGAGTGTTTTCCGTGTCGTTATGTGACCGCCACCCACAAGGAGCTCTACACCCACAATCGACGACTGCACATCAAAGCGAATATTACGTGTGCGATGTGCCACTTGAATTTCTATAGCTTCAGCGAACTGCTGTGTCACATTTGTCCAGGTGTCGCCACCTTCAACCCGTTCGAGCTGCAATTCCGTTGCTGTTTGTGCGATAGGGCACCGTTGCCGAGCGCCTTCCGTCTGATGGTCCATCTGCGGAAACAGCATCAGGCGTGTGATATCTGCCTGGAGGATTGCCATACGCAGGCCAAGCTGTCGGCGCATGTGTGGAAGCATAAGTTGTTGCATCTGTGCTATCGTTGCGGCATCTCGTATCGCAACAAACAGGACATCTCCAAGCATCTGTTCTGGAAGCATGGCACTGAGAGTGCCAGCTGCAAGCGTTGCATGCAGAAACGCTGGCGACACGTCTACCATTTCTGTGTGCCGGCGGCGCAATTTGTTTGCGAGCATTGCCAGTTCACGTTCAGCAAGGCCATCTATCTGGAGGTGCACAAGCGTCAGCATCTGGGTGATTTTCGTTATGCCTGCAATGAGGAGCAGTGCGACGAGAAGTTTGTCTCGCGCAAGCTGCTTCTCAAGCATGCCGCTCAGCATGTCATCGAAGAGGCAGCAACGGCTTCAGTTAGGGAGTTCGACGAGCAGCAGCCAACGCTAAAGGATGAGGAGGAGCAGCAGCTGCAACAACAGCAGGAGACACACAACTCGCGACGCACCTCTTCCGAGCTGCAGCCGGATGAGCAATTGGCGCAGCTTAAAACCGAGCTATCCTCACCCAAGCCGGAGGCAGTGGAGCAGCATCAAGTGGATGCCGCTAAAGATAAAACACAGCCACAGCCGGCGGAGCAAACGGAGCAGCAGCAGCAGCCGCAGCCGACGGCTCGCAAGCGACGCAAGAAGAACAAGCGCAACAAGGCATCGCTGGAGGATCTAAATCTCATTGCGCCCAATCTCTCCGAATCAGATAGCAGCGACGACAGTGATTCGGATGCGCCACGAAGCACGGGCACACAGCAGGACAACCAGCAGGCAATGACACTGCCCATGCGCTCCTCTGTCGATGATCTGGATATGCCGCGGGTAATGCTCTCCCCAGCGTCGGAGAGTGACAGCGAAGAGTTGACAAAGGAGCAGCCAAAGCAGGAGTCGCTAGATGCTGAGCTGCTCAAAGTGGAGCTGGAGCAACTGCAGCCGCCGACGAAAACAGAAAACGAGAAGGAGGAGCACAAGCCCAAGCTAGAGCAGGGGAACAAGCAGCACGACGACGAGGAGGAGGCGGAGAAGGAGATGGCAAATGTGGAGCCACAAGAGGTGCCCGACATATGGAAGAATCTGCTACAACATCAGCCGGCTATTGCAAAAATGGAAGTCGAAACGCCCATAGAAATTGAGCCCACTGAGGAGCAGTTGCGTCCGGTCAAGTTGCATGTGATCATCTCCGATCATGATTACTGTAAAATGCAACGTACGCCGCCGCCAACGCCACCGCCCTCGCCCCGTAAGCTATCGTCACATGGGAAAGCAGCGAAGGCGAACAAGCGAGGCACTGCCGCCTCCAGCGACAGCGATAGCTCCAGCAGCTCCAGTTCCAATTCGGATTCCGATAGCTCTAGTTGCTCCTGTGGCTCGAATTGCAGTTGCAGTTCCAGCGGCAGCAGCTCCAGCGACGATGACTCGGACAATGAATCACCCGCCCAGAAGAAGGGCAACGAACGCATCTCCGAGTCCAACAGCAACAACAACAACAGCGAGGAATATGTAAATGTGACGGCTGTCAGTGAGACAGTAGAGCCACGCCCAGTAACGCCCGTGCCACTAGCGCCATTGTATAATGAATCTGATTTCGATACGGCTGTCTCCGACACGGATGAGGAATTCTACGATGCCCATCCCCAGAAAATGGCCAGGGAATTGGCCGAGAAGCGTCTGGCGGCAGAGCATTCAAGCCACCAACAGTATCCGGGCGCCGGCAACAATTATCTGATTGTGGAGAATAGTCGGCCGTCGACGCCATCGCTGCCGGAGGAAGCGGCCGCCTTTGCGGATAAGGATCGGCGTGAACGTGTCAGCAAGAACAAGAAGAAGAAACGTGAACGCAAATCCACCTGCAGATCCACGTCGACGAGCCAGGCCAAGCTGATGACGCAACTGTTGCTGCCACAAATGGAAATGGCTGCTACATCAACGCCGCAATTGCTGCAGCAACAACAACAGCTGCAGCAGCAGCAACAACAGCTGCAGCAACAACAACAGCTGCAACAGCAACAGCAGCAGCATCATCAACTGCTGACCGAATCCTCGCCCATGACTCCGATCACACTCGACCCAGCTGGCAGCCGCGGATGAGCGAGGGCAGCAGCTGCTCCGATGCCGATGGTCAACTGAAGCGCTCCAAGCGCACACGACGCCCCAACAAATTCTATGGCTATACCAGCGAGGATGAGAATATGAGTACGGTGCTGGCGCCACCGTTGCAGGTTGGCATGCAGTTAATCAAGCCACAGCCGCCGCCACAGCTCACCTGGGCCAAGGAGGATCTGCCGACGCCGCCAAAGCAGCAGCGCAATCGCAGCAGCAATAATCACAATGTTGCTGCCGCCGACCATCATCATCATCATCATCATCACCAGCAGCAGCAGCAACAGCAGACGCCGCATCAGCATCATCATCAGCAGACGCCGCATCAGCAGACGCCTCATCACAACTCGTCGCATCAGCACAGCAATGGCAGTGGACGCAAGCGGACCAAACGCACACCGCTCAGCGCTGGATCTGGCGGTGGTCGACGTGCAGCGAAACGTGTCAAGCAACAAGGAACACCAGCGATGATGCTGGCGAAGCAACAGCCGACACCGCCATCATTGCCACCGATACCCACACTGAAAATACGACCCGCTTTGTTGCCCGCTGCGAGCGCCATTAACAGCGACAGCAGCGATAGCAGCTCCGATGATGATGCCGAAATAAATGTGACGAGTTTGCTGGCAACGCCGACAACAACGCGGGCACCGCCTGCACCACAACAATCGTCATCATCCATGCCGCCTGTGTTGCAAGCCGCCCCAATCGTACCGTTGCCAGCGCCACCACCACCGCCGCCGCCAGCAACGACTGCCTTCAATCAACCCATTCCGCCAGCGCTGCTGCCCAATCCGGATTTTGCAACGTTGCAATACTTTAAGGCGAACAATATTCGATATCCGATCAGGCCACCGGCGGGTGCTCGGCTGGCGCGTGAAGGTGAATCGGTATACTGCTATTGTCGCTGTCCCTACGACGAGGTGTCCGAGATGATTGCTTGCGATGGGCAGAACTGTCTCATCGAGTGGTTTCACTTCGAGTGCGTCGGAATTATGGTTGCACCGCAGGGCAAATGGTTCTGTGCCGAGTGCCGGCCCAAATACTCGGAGGGACTCTATCCCGGCCAACTGAAGGCCAAGTGAAAGGTTTTAGATTTACTTATCGACTTATCCTAAATATTAAATCATAACAAAAAACAAAAAAACAAAAACAACCCACTACAGAATGGATTACGCTTATTAAATGTTTAAAAAAAAAAAATGTTCGTTGTTTTCACAACTTTGGATTACAAAAAATGAAATCTATAAAAAAAAATAAACAATGAAAAGTTAATTACATTTAAATTAAGCTAAGTGAGAAGTTAGAATATGTGTGGAGTAATAAATATATTTAAATATAAGGCATATAAACATGTATATGAATATGAATATATGAAGTCCAGGCTCAAAGACGACTTGGCTACGGCATAAACTAAGTTAATTTTAAATATATCTATTATCATAATACACATTACACATGAATGTATATTCGTATATTTGTAATCTAATGGAATATATATATATATATATATCAATATATATATATATACTTTGTAAATATGTGAGCAATTCGTGCATGAAACCCATTCGAAATTATGGGTACTACTCTATATATATATGTATACGTAGAGTACATATATACATATGTATATATAAGTATATATAAATATATACATATATATATATATATGTAATTAGTTAGCTCATGCAAGATCTATATCTAAACGTTTAGATTTAATTCTCAACCCCAGCATCAGTAGTTATGATGATGCTTATGATAAACTTTAATGACTATCGTTAGCTATATATATGTGTAAAAAAAAAATCAAACGTCAAATTCGAATTTCAGTCGAGATGCGAAAAATAAACATTCAGTAAGTGAACCATATTCAATTTGAATTGTTCTTATTTGGATGTGGGAGATTTTCTTAAATATTATGAGTTAAGTATGAGCTGAGAAGCGACTTATATGCAATTTATATATATACTAGACTTACATATATAAATAACCAATTTTTAATTCCGCGGAGGTATTGCCACTGATAAAGTTCCAGAAATACTTTTAAAGTGAAAAGCTGTTTAAATTAAACAAATTCTAACATGAAACTGGCAATCGTTCACTGCACTTGGGCTTTATACCTTTAAAGGAAGTATTCAAAAATATGTATCTAAAATGCATAACTCACATTTGTTATGATTATGCTGGAGTGAATGCAAATAAGGCACGACAATATTATTAATGTTGATGGAAACACGAACGTATGCAACACAATACACACACCCGCACATACACACTGGCCAGGGTCAGTGTAGGGTCATCATAGACCAGGAAAAAGAAACGGCAGCAGCAGCAGGAGTAGCAAAAAGGACAACCACCACAAGCCAATGGGGAAGGAGGTGTTGGATTTTGTTTACCAAAAACAGAGCGTTGATTTAATTGCACAGCCGAAGGCGGGCGACAAAAGTAACGAGTGTCGAAGTAACGAGTGACGAGTAGCGAAGCAACAACCACAACACACACACAAACACAAATTACAGGTAAGTAAAGGGAAAAGCGAAGCGACGGTCAGTGGGCAATTTCCATGGCGTGGTGTGCGTGAGTACAAAATTACCATAAATCTGATTGGGTACCCTATACAAATATATAAATATATATATAAAGTCGTTCCTGCTGAACTTGAGTCGCTCAGTTCGTGTTGAGTTGACGTTGCGCGCGGTTCGATCCTTGTGCTCCTTGCGGATTAATTTATTTTTGAATTTATTATAACGTCCCGGGGCACTCGACTGGCCCCTCTGACCGTGTGTGTGTGTGTGGGTGTCTGTGTGTACGTGCGTGTGTGCCATGTGGCAGAAGAGGGCTAAAAAATATACTGTGACAATATTGAGACTTGTTATTAGAAATTATTTGGCAACATGGTGCGACGCGCCTCGAGCGTGCCGCATTTAAGCAATAGCGGTGGCAGTAGCGCCGATAGCGTCACGGCACGTGGCAGAGCACCAGCTGCAGCAGGTGCAGCAGCTGGACGTGGCAGACGAACAACGGGCGGCAACAAGGCAACAACGCCAACGCAACCGCGTCGTCAGATCTCGGGCAGCAGCAGTGGATCGACGATGCCGCGGTCTCGCAGCTTGACTAATGGCATGCGGCGTTTTAGTCCGCAGAAGGGCGGGGGCAGTGGCAGCAGCGGCGGTGGCACAGGAGGCAGCTCACGCAATACGCCGTACTTTCTGCGTTCCCGTGAAAATGAGTAAGTGTCCGGGCATAAAAATAAACTATAAAACTGCGATGCTTCCCACCGTAATCAATAGCTCGTAAATATTTCTTGACCCTCAATACAGTGAAGATTACCTAAAGAAACAATTCTTAACTGGATTTTAAGAAACTCTAAAATTCTGCAAAGCCTAAATATCAATGAAATAAATGCATTTTTACGACTTTCCTTTTGGATATATGTTGATTTCCTCATATCCCAAAATTGCATTTTGAATTCCCTTTCCCAAATATAAATAAAATAGAATTAAAGTCATACCTTATATGGAGTTATTTTTCTTTTGGTTATGTCTTGAAATATTACACGATTTTCGCCTTTAACTTTTTCACTTTGAATTACCGTTGAAGCACTTTAAACACCATCAGTCTAATTTCACTATAAAAAATTATTATTTTTTCCCAACGATCATTTAAGCACAGCCTGCTATGATTTTTTTTTTAAAGTAAAACAGATACATTTTAAAGGTCAACATTACTTTTACTTTGATTAGTGGCGAGAAACAGTTCTAAGCTGTTTGAAATATTAATAAGACTATTAAAATGACTAACTATGCAAGTTATTAGTAGTTTTTATATATATACGCAGCAATCCATTTGCCTGCTGAACTGAATAATAAAACTACAATACTACTTAATAACGCGACTAGTGGTTTCCAACCCTTGATGAGGTGTCATTAAAAAAAAAAAAACGAGAACCCTAGAATCATAGGAATACCCAGAAGGCACATGCCATAATGACCACGCACAATAAGTCAAAAGACGGCCAATCAAATGGACAGGTAGACAGACAGGCAGAGAGCCAGAAAGGCGGTTGGATGGTGGGACAGACAGTAGTACCCTCAATTGGTCAAGTTTTATATTTAAACAATTTGTGGAATTCTCTAATGGGGGTTGAGCAAGCACGACATAAATCGATTTTGTAATTACCCAGCAGATTGAAGCCGACGAGTCCTTTGAGTCCTGCCTGACCCGCATCGAGAGCGAAAGTGCCATATTTTTATTTGCCATTAGAGCTGTTTTGATAGGCGTTGTTGCTGTTTGTATACTGATAGTAGTTGAGAAAACAGCCATATACTATATGGTCTATTAAGTAGTATAGTCAGTCGCACTTAAGGTTAAGGACCTGTCGGTTCTTTGGATTAAGTTGGGTTGTGGTTAAGCTCATGTCGAAGAATTGGTTAATTGATGGAACTTGTGCCAAGAGGTAATTTAAATGATTAATTCTAACTTTTTGGTTCTTGATGCCTATTAATTATCGGAAAGTCAATCGATTGTCTCTTAAACATTAGTTTATCAAAATTCATTCAGCATTTTGATATATGGTTTATAAACATATTTTTAATACTATCAGGCATTTTTATCAAATTTAATTCAAAGCTTTTTCTTTCGCTTATAGTGTCTAGAAATTTATTTTCATAAATAAAATCTAATTTTAATTTTCAAACTTAATTGCTATATATTAGGTTAGATTTCGCACCTTTCTCTAGTCATTATCAGAGAACATTTTATAACATTGACCTGTCAAAAGCGTTTTATGACAACAAAAGAAACCAGCAATGAATTATAAATGCCCAATTGGGACATTGAATTAGCCGATAGCATGTACCTTAACTTTTGTATTTGTCGAGTGATTTAAGTGTGTGTCTAGTCAAGATTTCGTGCCATATAAATATTGTATGGCCAGTTAATGTTTATTTTGTTGAAATTGTTGTTTTTATTGTTGCATTGTTTGCACAACAAATAAAATATAACGAATACCAATTCAGCCAACGAGACAGAACAAACAAAACAAAAGAGAAAAAGAAACAGCAACAATAAAGTGCAACTCTCACTTTTATTGGAGCGTTTGCTTCCATATAGTATCTATATAGTTACAATGTCTGCTAATAACCATATCGTGTATTGCTAAAGTTTAGACGATAAAATGTCAACTTTGATTATATTTGAAAACGGAACATGTCCCTGTTGCTCCATAGAATAATAACAATGACCTAACCGCCGTGCTGTGCATGACAAAAAAAAATCCATATTAGATATAGATAAAGATATATGGTCTGTGGTATTTTTGAAAAATGTAAACTGCGCACAAGTCCACACTGAAAAGGGAAAATGAATTGTTTTCTATTGTGTCACATGGGCATAATATATTATATATATAAATATATATATGTATAAGTCAATCAAGTAACTATCAACACGGACATTAATTAAAGCGTATTTGAATGCTTATTATCTAATAATTATGAAGCCCCTAATTAAAACTATATGTGCGCACTACATGAACATATGTACGCTATGTATATATGCTATATAGCTGATCAATAAAAGTAATAAATGCTATTGGTGTCAATTTGTTCAAGTACAAGACACGTGCTGATGTTTGCCTGTAAACACCTTATATGTAGAGCACCCCATAAATTAGTCAGTTCTACTTTATTTTCAATAATGCTCAACAAATTGAGCTTGGTGTGCTGTGACTAAACAAAAAATCAACAGTATTACGGCCTACTAAAGTAGTAAATACATTTATTATTTATTCATTATTAGCTTTTTAATTTATACACTTTTTAATTCATAATTATTAAGCTCTAGAACTAGTTTTCAACAGTAACCCCGATGAATTAAAATCGATTTTTATAGAAAAAATACTATAAAATAGATATATTGCCAGCAAACTTGTATTCCTATTAAAAAGAATAATGGATAGCTATTAACTATTTGAGGCCATTAAGAAATCAATATTTATAAATAAAGATTATACCTTTTAATTGAGTAAAGAAGACAACCATTAGACGAAAATCGACTAGAAATACCATGGCTTATTAAGTATTTAGCATCCATTTGAAGTGGATGAAAGTTGATTGAACTTTCGATTGGTTGACTTATTAGCCCAAGAGAACTTGGGGTAAAAGTAAACCAGCTCAGTTTGTGTTCATGCTAATTGCTGCTGTCACGTTTGCCTCGTCTAAAATATTGACGAAGTGCACACAAACTGAGGCGTAGGTCAAAAGTTCTGTGCCTGATTAATATATTTACACACATGCTTCATACTTTTGGTCTTTTTCTTCAGTATGGTTAGAGAGTCAAGTTTTTGATCATTAATGCATTCGTTTTTAACATTCCAATTGCGTGGATATGTCAAATGTCAACGCTAATGGATAATGAATTAAGGATGAAAAAATAACCATATCACGTATACGCCGCGTTGTTCAAATAAACTATTTGTTTTATTTATTTAAGCCTTTCGATTGGTTTAATAATTGACTCAAATAGCACACACACCCACACACACAGACACACGCGCACACACACACAGATGAAATTAAATTGAGCTCTTCACTGCTATTCACAGCAATCGACTTGCTTACAATTCAAATTTCAATTCACACAAATTATGGAAATACCAAAAGCTCAGAAATTCCATTGAAAATATTTCTTGTTAATCATATGAAACCACGCCAGGAATTTTTTCCTCGCACCACCAAAAAACTAATTAGGCCAAAAAGTGCGACGCAAGCGAAGGAAACCCACTCCAAGAAAAAACAATACAAAAACAAGAGTTTAGGCTGCGTCCACCCTTAACCTTGGGCTATTTATAGGGCCCCTCAATCAGAGGAACGTCATCAAGTTCAAGGGAATTGGAACAAACGCTCTAGCATTGTTGACCATAACAAACCAAAAAAAATGCATAACAATAACAAAATTTCGTTGGTGAGCTTGAGCGCGGAGATTCCATTTAGTTAAAACAAATTGAATTAACGACCATAAAATACCACATACCAACTGACCTTGACAAGTCCAAGAGTCCAATGAGTAATTAAACCCATTCCGCAGATTTTGCGATGAAATAGTTGAGGACCTGGCTTGTTCACATCTGTTGGATGTGAAGCAAAGCAAAATATACAAAGCTAAAGATACAACTTATACGACTAGGAGTTTCTAGAGCACAATTACCTTTTCACACTAAGAGTCTTAATAGTCTCCTTACATATGTGTCAAATTTCTAGGATATTCATCCATTTATCGATTCAATTAACATATTAAATGCTCGCAGGGGTTAATTTCGCTTTTCGGTTAATTTCCACTTAATATTTACATAAATGAGTTATTCATTTGCCTTACTCAGAATTGGCAGTGCGGATACCTTGGAAGTTGTGGCCTCCAAGTCGACGGGCACGGGCAGCGAGGAGCCCTCCACGCCCGAGGATAATATCAACGTAGTGGTCCGAGTGCGTCCTCTGAATGATAAGGAGAAACGTGACAGGCATGGAGCAACTTTACAGTTTCCCGGCAATGGACAAGTCATCGTAAGACCCGAAAACTAAATTCTTTACTTTCCAAATATATATTAGGTATATTTCTCTCTCTCTCTCTCTTTCTGTCAGATCGAGGGAAGTGACACAGGTGCGAAGCGTTCGCATAATCGCGACAGTGTGCGAGTTTTTACCTATAACGTGGTCTTTGAGCCGGGTGCCACTCAGGAGGATATACTGGACTACTCGGGCATAAAGCGCATCATTGAGATGGGCATCGAGGGCTTCAGCTGTACGGCCTTTTGCTATGGACAAACGGGTTCCGGCAAGACGCATACATTGACCGGCCCGCCGGAATTGGTGAGCGGAGTTCACTTGATATAAGTTAAAAGAAATGTTGCTGTGATTGATTGATGGTTATCTTTGCAGTTTATGGGCAAGCCGAATCCAAAGGATCCGGGTCATGGTTTGATCTTCCGCTCGTTTTTGTATCTCTTCCAGTTGATTAAGAATCGCAAGGATGTTAACTATGTGCTCAAGGCTTCTTTTATGGAGATTTACAACGAACGGGTGAGTGATTAACAAGTATATCATAATAATAATCTTAAAATATGTAACTTAATTGACAATTTTTGGGAATGATAGTTATATTATCGATATCTGTTATAGTGATCTAAAATGTTTTCGATGTCAAAGTGAATATATCAATAATTAGACCACATCACTTATAAACTGATATCAACAGACTGACCTTTCCATCGACACCCGTTCAGTTTTAAGCATATCACAACCTCGACTCGAATAACTCTTTTATCATCTGATATCTACGTAAGGCGGTTCCGATTTATCTAATGTTTAATTAAAATTGTTTTGCAATATTACTGATGGGTTCCGACCTTTGGCAAATAGCATTTGCGTATACAATTAACTCTGGCATGCATTGCATTGACCTCTATTTAATGGCCACTTTCCAACCCCATCCCTTTCCCCACTCATGTATGCTCGCAGTAAATTGTCGCATTGCGTGAATTTTAGAATTGCAGTTTGCATGGCATTTTAGATGATTTGTTTGATCAAGTCCAAGGAGTCCAAGGGGTGCCTTAATTTCATTATTGGTTTTCGAAATTGAAATGCATTTTATATGAACAGGTAATCGATTTGCTTAATCCGGGAAGTGCACGCAAGCCGCTCGCCGTACGTTGGTCCAAGAAATCGGGCGGTTTCTTTGTGGAGAATCTATTCACCGTTGACTGTGAGGAACTGGACGATTTGTTGGCTGTCCTGGAGGAGGGTAAGTGGAGTCGCTCTTGCGATATTCATTTTATTCAGACAGCAGCAGAAATTATTTTTTTAACATTTTGCAGGCATGCGAAATCGTGCTGTGGCTCGCATGCGATGAATGATCATTCATCCCGTTCGCATACGATACTAACGGTACACATATTATCGGATCAGCAAACCGATGGCGGCGTCTTTCTCTCCAAGCATGGCAAGATTAATTTTGTGGATTTGGCTGGCAGCGAGTTGACCAAGAAGACGATGAGCGAAGGCAAAACGCTGGAGGAGGCGAATAACATCAACAAGAGTTTAATGGTGCTGGGCTACTGCATCTCATCGCTGAGTGATAACAAGAAGAGATCAGGACACATTCCCTACAGGGATAGTCAGTTGACCAAGTTGCTGGCCGACAGTCTGGCAGGGAATGGTGTGACACTGATGATCGCCTGCGTTTCGCCAGCACATTATAATCATGCCGAGACGCTGAATACCCTGCGCTATGCATCCCGTGCAAAGCGCATCCGGACCAAGCCCGTCATCATGATGGATCCGCGAGAGGCGCTCATACTCAGCCTGAAGCGGGACATACACGCTTTGCAAATGGAGAATGAACATCTGAAGGCGGCCCTGAATCTGCATCATCAGTCAGCCCCGATTGATGGCCTCGCTGGCAATCTAATCGAGCAGCAATTGGAGCGGGTTAACACTGGCGATGGCAGCATAGCCGTGCCCAAAGTGGATCTAGAGCGTTTACCCGAACTCGATGGCACCGAGCTGGCCGAGCTGGTTAAACTCTATATGGCCGAGAATGAATCTCTGCGGCAGGAGAATAATCATTTGTTTACGGTACGCGAAACGATACTCAGGGATCAGGAGATTGTGTGCCGGGAGAACGAACGTTTGCTCAAAAAATTGGAGGAAGTGAACAAGTGAGTAGCAGCTACCAAACCGCTAGTAACCAAATCGAGGGCGCGACACTTGGGCTCATTGCTGTCTCCTGTCTCCTTTTTAATTCGTTCTAGATTAAAACCGAGCGAGGACAATGAGCCAGCGAGTGTCGAGCCTGGGGCCGAGTTGATCGCATAATCGGCAAAAATACCAACAAATACACATTAAAAAATTTCAATTTTTGTTGCTATTTGCATTGACAAATCAAGTTTTTGAGACGAATTTATAGTGTGACTAATTGTTAAATAAGCGGAAAAATAAATAAGTTTTGTTTCTTAGTGTTTGTGTGCGTTCACCGTTAATACCCGCACGACCCGCATTCTCGCCAACAACAGGCAAAGAAACGCCCGGCACCGAGATCTGGACAAATCCGGAACCCATCTTGGCTGCAGCGATTTTACCGCTCGAGCAGCGTATGTCGGAGAATGCGGATAAGCGAACGCATACGGCTCAAAGGCGTATAGATGAACAGCGCATCGCTAGAAATATTCTTCTAATGGCAAATGCGTTTCGAAAGCCCCAAGCCCAGTTGGAGTCCAGCACCAAAGATCCAACAGAGGCTCACAATAATAATGAACAGAATGAAACACAGCCAGATTTAATGCCCGAGTAAGTTTATAATTCCGAAACATTTGCATTAATTCTAATTTTAATATATTACATTTTTGTAGCATGCTTACGTAATACATCTATTTATGCCCATATATCTATATACATATATTTATATAAATACATATTTTTGGTACAATTAAAACAAATGTTAAATCGCAATGTCAATAAAACTGTTAAAAAATTCAAAATGCATTTAACTTTCCGCCAAGTTGGCAGCACTTGAAACAGCTGCTTAAAATTATTGTTATCGATAGCTCGCTAATAACGTGTACATTCAACAGCAGCAAATCAAACGCTATTGATTTTTCGGTGATTCAAGATCCTCGAGCTTGTGCCTAAATTAAGCTTCTAAAGGTAAATTCAAGTATGATTGTTGAAAAAACGCAATATTTTTAAATTTAAGTGATTTCTTTGCAGCTGCAATCGCAATTCGCTAGCAATCGCATTTTTCAACCGCATTCACCATAGGTCTTGCCGAGACTGCCGTTTTGGACATAATGGCTGCTAATTTGCAACAGCAGCGCACAATTAATGAGCAACTGCGTCGCGAGTCTGGCATACAACGCATTCAGGTGTCGGAGGCATGTAATGCAATGATGAAATATATGTTAGATCACGAGTCGGATGACTTCTGCTTAGTGGATTCACCAGTCAGAAGGTGAATCCGTTTCGCGAGAAAAACTCGTGCAGCATTTTATAAGCTCAATTTTGAATAGGTACACAAGTTCCTAGCACAGTATTCAAAAATATGTAGACATATACATATATATATATATATAGATATAAATATATATTTGAATAAATATTGTTTACCTTTCATTTGCGGTGAACTGTAATAGACTAGAACCAACACATATACAAAACAAATCTATAAATGCGTGCGTGTGTATAACCTTTGATGTTTCTTGTAAATGTATGCTGACCTCAATTATGTCTATAAACTGAACACACACATATTCTAGAAAAATATTTAATAATGTGCGAAACAAAAAGAAAAACTCAAACCGTCTTTATGTAAACATACCATGTATTTTGCTAATCCTATAGCTCTTTTTTGGAGAACGGCATATATCGCATATACAACCTAGCAATTTTCAAATAAATGTATGACCCTATCCAAGTATGTTTCCTATTGAGATATTAATAAATAATACATATTTATAAACGTAAGCACATCAACTAAGTGTATCTGCGCAATATTTTTTTATTCCAAAATTGAGAACAATTATATAAACTACATTTCAACATCTGCCCATGGCCTCCTAGTGCCATTGGTAGGATTACATCTCCTACTAGAAAGGAGAACTTTATTTACTTTTAAAGCACCAACCATAACACCTTGCGTAAGCCTGAAAGAATTCAAATCAAAGAAATATTAAATAATATAGTTAAACGCAGAAAATTATTATTATCATTTAAAACATATTTCCCAAGATAAATAATTCTCTTCAATTGATGTAAACTGCTAAAAGCGAGCGCTGCGTCTTGTTTCTCTTTATTTTACTTACTCCTTGAGCTGCCAACAGGACAATTACAATTAAAACAGTTGCTTTCATTTTTTTATTAGCAAATTTCAATTTAAAACACTTGGCTTATATACCCTTCAATAGGCGAAACAATTAAATTAAGCATGGCTAATATGTTATACAATCCCTACAAAAATTAAAATAACGCGGAGAAGTGTATATATTTAGATTCGAATTTTGAGAAAATTGGGTTAATGCATTCAATCCTCTGCCTGTGCGCTTTTGGGGGAAACCTTCCGGGGTCTAGGCCACCTCTAAAAGAATTCAAATCAAATAAATATAAATTAATATTATGCTTGTCTAAAGTTGAACGGAGTGGAATGATGACCAATAACATTTTTCACAAGATGAATAAGTATCTTCAATTCATATAAAATGAAAAAGCGATGTGTATCGTTTCTTATTATTTTACTTACTCCTATACCTCCCATAATGATCAAAACAATCCAAAGAGTAAATTTCATTTTTTAATTCTTAAGTTTCAATTTAAAACACTTGGCTTATATACCCTTAAATAGGCGAAACCATTAAATTAAGTATGGCTAATATGTTGTACAATCCCTACTAAATTTAAAATAATGCGGAAATACATTTTTTTAGTTCTTGGTATCTTAATTACCTTTGTCAACATAAGACAACTAAGAAGGTACTTTAAATCAAATCACATCATTGGTACATACAGCAACAATATCGTTCATTTTAATATAATTAACACTACCATTAATATTAAATTAACACACTATTTCGTTTATTACTGTATTAATAAATTAGCAATAGTTTTCTGTGGTTTGGGAGCTATAATTTCGACGTAATCCAGACGGAGTACTTTTTGGGAATATTACAGCTTCCCTTTATGCTTACCCACAAGTTTTCTATCGGTATCACATCAATTTATGATTATTATCAGTGCTAGCTATCAATATTATGACGCTCTTGCTAATTATTTGTTGCCAGAGCCATAATGGCGAATAGGTGATGTATTTCTAGAAACTCTTCCATGTAATTTGCCAATCGCATAGCTCCTTTTTGAAGAAGACATATATCGCATATATAGACTAGAAATTTTCAAATAAATGTACGACCCTAACTTAATATTTTCCATTCTGAGATATTAATAAATAAAACATATTAATAAATGTACGCACATCAATTGTTTATTTTTGAGAAGTGTTACGCTTTATTTTCCGATTCGAATATTAAGACAACTTTGTTTAATGCATTTCCACCTCTACTTATGACATTCTAGTGCTATTAGCAGGGTTTTATCACCCTGACCCGGGAGGTCGCATTGTTCTTCTGGTTCTAGGGTATCTGGGTGGAGTTTGACAGCTCTAAGAGAATTAAAATCAAATAAGTATAAATTAATATTATGCTTTTCTGAAATTGAACACAGGTGAATTATGACTTATAACATATTTAACAATATGATTAAATATCTTCAATTTATGCCAAATGCAAAAAACGCTGTGTCTTGTTTCTTTTTATTTTACTTACTGCTTGAGCTGCCAAAAGAACCAGTACAATTAAAACAATAAATTTCATTTTATAAATTTAAATTCTAAAGTTTCAATGTAAAACACTTGCCTTATATACCCTTCAATGGACGACACAATTAAATTAAGTATGGCTAATATGTTATATAATCTCTACAAAATTTAAAATAATGCAAAAATAAAATCTACTGACAACCAAAACCACTATTAATTCGTACGTCAACCATTCTTCTGATAGTAGTACTTCTGAAGGTATTTTATATATTTACATGGTACTTCCCCAAAAAATGCTATACTTTTTGGGAAGGTCAACTATTTTAAATGTCAACAAGAAACTTGAAAAGGTACTTTGCTTGACCATTATTAATTCATACAGCAACAATATCATTTATTTTAATATCATTAACACTATCGTTAATATAAAATTAACACACTATTTCGTTTATTACTGTATTAATAAATTAACAAAAGTTTTCTGTAGTTTGGGAACTTAAATTTCCACGTAATCCAGACGGAGTACTTTATGGGAAGATTACAGCTTCCCTTTTATGCTTACCCACAAGTTTTCTATCGGTATCACATCAATTTTTGATTAATATCAGTGTACGCTATCAATATCATTATTCTAATACCAATTTTTTGTTGCTCTAGCGATAAATACACATAGGAGGCATATTTCTAGAATTTCATCCACGTAATTTGCAAATCTTATAGCTCCTTTTTTGAGAAGACATATATCGCATATACAGACTAGAAATTTCAAATAAATGTATGACCCTAACTTAATATGTTCCATTCTGAGATATTAATAAATGTACGCATATCAATTGTTTATGTTTGGGAAGTTACGCTTTATTTTCCGATTCGAATATTAAGACAAATTGGTTTAATGCATTTCCACCTCTACCTATGGCCTTTTAGTGCCATTAGCAGGATTTTATCATCCTGACCTGCCACTTCCTCGATTTGTCCTTCTGGTTCTAGGGATTGCGGGTGTAGTTCTAAGACAGCTCTGAGAGAATTTAAATAAAATAAATATAAATTAATATTATGCTTTTCTAAAATTGAACACAGGTGAATTGTGACGTATGAGATATAGAACAAGATGATTAAATATCTTCAATTCATGCCAAATGCAAAAAACGCTGTGTCTTGTTTCTTTTTATTTTACTTACTGCTTGGGCTGCCAAAAGGACCAATACAATTAAAACAATAAATTTCATTTTATAAATTTAAATTCTAAAGTTTCAATGTAAAACACTAGCCTTATATACCCTTCAATAGGCAACACAATTAAATTAAGTATGGCTATTATGTTATACAATCTCTATAAAATTTAAAATGATATAATTTAAAATAGGGGATGTATTTCTGCAATTTCATGCATCATCATCGATTTTGTTAAGTTAACTCGGCTTTTATCGCAGTGCAATCAAAGTTTTTTACAATACTTTGGACTATTTATTCGACTTGTCAGTTCCTGATTGTGAGTCATGTAGGTCTACCAAACCTTTGTGGATTACGGGGGAATTGATCAATTTAAAGAATCGAAAGTCGAGAATGTACGAGAAATTGGCTCATAAAACTGGCTCATCCTTGGATTACTCTCATTACTTTGTTGCACGATCCAATTTCTCCGTGCTAAATAAAAATGTTATAAGGATTACCTAAGAAACTGTAGCTTACTGCTTCAGCGGGATTCTAAATGTTTTTATGATTTCGTTTTAATGCAAAGCGTGGATCACCATTACATCCTTCAACCGTATTTTTTTAAATAAGACTCAGATCAAGTCAGATCTATTTGCTAATTTTGCTTTTTCAATCTACTTATGGTTCCCATAATTGTCAGTTGGTTTTACCATATCCTTACATAGTTAGTGGCTCTAATTGCATTTTTGGGACTTTGATAACGGAGAGCTCATTGGTTAGTTCAAAGGTCATTAAGCCTGTATTTTTACCGGGACCTGATGGTGAACCTGCCTGCGTGCTTAAGTTGTGCTGATGGTCTTTTAAAGCCTTTGGTTAAACTATTTGAGTTATGCTCTTCTCATAAAATTTTGAGAGAATCATTTAAAAAAAGAAAACAAATCGAATGTTCAGAGTTCTTGAGGTATTTCTAAGTTGTCCCCTATTCCTAAGATTTTTGAGAAAATGATAACTCTTCAACCACTAACTTATTCGAATTTACTTATTTTGTTATTAAGGGTTTTTAAAACAAGATGCATACCGAGAATGCATACTTTGGGAAGGCTTTTGAAACTGTAAATCCCTCTTTGCTAATTCACAAACATAATCTTCTGGGATTTCCAAATAACCTAATTAGTTGGATCTCAAAATACTTACCGCGTAGAACACAAAGAGTTTATTTTAGAGATTTCTGTCTTTAAGTCTGTTCGAGTTACTTCCGGATACTGATGTCTGTCGATGATGTAAAACTGTGGCTGTCGTCTAATAACTCTTTTACTGCACAAAGGCTTCGATAATTTTGAAGCCTGAAGTCGTGTTAATTTATTAAATCTTAATTATGATAAATGCAAATTTATATATTTGTATAGGCGAATGCCTGGATACCAAGCTTAAGTTTGACAAGCATATTTCTTTCTCTGCTAATCGAACCATTGGTGTCTTGGGTTTCTTCACGATCAAAAGAATTTTACGATCCCTATATAAATCTTCCTTCTCTTTATGATCGTAGAACAATGCTTGGTGTAAAATTTTTACAAAAGCTTATAAGCGGTGAGGTTGATTCTTCTGAGTTAATCAGCCAACTTAATTTTACAGTTCCGATCAGAAATACCAGGAATTTTCTGCCTTTTTTTCTTTAAACTTGTAGTTCGAAATATGATATCCATAATCCATTTAAAATCGTATGCACAAATATTTCGCACAGACAGAATAGAAATTTCAAATAAATGTTTGACCCTCACTAAATATGTTTTATTTTGAGATATTATTTAATAATACATATTTATAAAGGTACGCACATCAATTGTTAATGTTTGAGAAGTGTTACGCTTTATTTTCCGTATCGAATATTAAGACAAATTGGCTTAAAGCATTTCCACATCTATGGCCTTCTGGGGCCATTAGCAGGATTTTATCTCCCACTATTTTAAGCAACATTGGTTTACTGCATTCACGCAGCTAACGTTGTTAGCTTTGCCGTGGTAGATTTCAGGGATGGTCCTTTTTTTTTACAGCTCTTAAAGAAAATTCAATAAATATAAATTAATGTTATATTTTTCTAAAGTTGAACACATGTGATTTATGACTTATAACATATTTAACAAGACTATCAAATATCTTCAATTAATGCCAAATGCAAAAAACGCTGTGTCTTGTTTCTGTTTATTTTACTTACTGCTTGAGCTGCCAAAAGAACCAGTACAATTAAAACAGTGAATTTCATTTTATAAATTTAAATTCTAAAGTTTCAATGTCAAGCCCTTGCCTTATATACACTTCAATAGGCGAAAAAATTAAATTAAGCATGTCTAATATGTTATACAATCCGTACAAAATTGTAAATAATGCGCGAATAAATTTGCTTAATACTATTAATAAATGAACGACAGTTTTCTGCAGTCTGGGAGCTTACATTTCCACGTAATCCAAGAGGAGTACTTTGTGGGAATATTACAGCTTCTCTTTATGCTTACCCACAAGTTTTCTATCGGTATCACATCAATTTATGATTATTATCATCGCTAGCTATCAATATTATTACGCTCTTGCTAATTATTTGTTGCCAGAACCATAATGGCGAATAGGTGATGTATTTCTAGAATCTCTTCCATTTAATTTGCCAATCGCATAGCTCCTTTTTGGAGAAGACATATATCGCATATACAGACTAGAAATTTTCAAATAAATGTATGACCCTAACTAAATATGTTCCATTCTCAGATTTTAATAAATAAAACAAATTAATAAATGTACGCACATTAATTTTTTATGTTTGAGAAGTATATATTTCAGCTCGAATTTTGAGAAAAATATGTTATGTGTTTTCACGCCCCCATTGTGCTTTTGGTGGAACTTTTCCGGGGTCCATGTCGTCTACGACAGCTCTAAGATAATTAGAATTTTTAAATATAAAATAAAAAATAAACAACAAAAAAAGGCTGTGTCTTGTTTCTTTTTATTTGACTTACTGCTTGAGCTACCAAAAGGACCAGTATGATTAAAATAGTAAATTTCATTTTCTTAATTCATAAATTTCAATGTAAAACACTTGGCTTATATATCCTTCAATAGGTGAAACAATTAAATTAAGCATGGCTAATATGTTATTCAATCCCTACAAAATTGTAAATAATACGGGAATAAATTTGCTTGCAAATTCACTTGCATTTTTCTGATAGTAGTACTTTCTAGATATATTTTTTTGTATCAACATAGTACCTCCTCAGACAATTCTCTACTTTTTAGAAAGGTAACGTAATTAACTTTAATACTATTTTAAATGTCAACAGGTTTCGTACATAAGAAAATTAAAGAGGCACTTTAAATCTAACCACATCATTGGTACATGTTTGACTTTTATTAATTCATACAGTTACAACATCGTATTATTTTAGTATAATTAACATGACCGTTAATATCAAATTGAGATATTATTTTGCTTACCATTGTAGTTATAAATTAACGAAACCAATACCGCTGTTAATTCGTACATCAATCATTCTTCTCGTAGTAGTACTTTCTGTAGGTATGTCTTCATATCTATGTGTGAGAAGTGTATAAATATAGATTTGAACTTTAATGCATTCACACCTCTACCTCTACACTTTGTTGGAAGACTTCGGGTAGGTTTACGCCAATTCCTTTTCTAGGAGAATTCAAATCAAATATATATAAATTAATGTTATGCATTTCTAAAGTTGAACGACGTGAAATATGATCTAATAAATATCTTCTATTCAGATGCAAAAACCTCTGTGTCTTGTTTCTTTTAATTTTACTTACTCCTATACTTGTAAATAGGATCAGAATGATTAAAAGAGTAAATTTCATTTTGTTTTTGAATTCTTAAGTTTCAATTTAAAAAACTTGGCTTATATTCACTTCAATTAAATTAAGCATGGCTAATATGTTGTACAATCCGATTATTAATTCATATATCAACCATATCGTTTATTTGAATCGAATTAATCAAATTAACACATTATTTCGTTAACCACTGTATTAATAAATTAACGACAGTTTTCTGCTGTTTGGGAGCTATAATTTAAAAGTAATTCAAACTGAATACTTTGTGGGAATTTTACAGCTTCCTTTTTATGATTACCCCGAAGTTTTCTATCGGTATCACATCAATTTTTGATTAATATCAGTGTACGCTATCAATATCATTATTCTAATACCAATTTTTTGTTGCTCTAGCGATAAATACACATAGGAGGCATATTTCTAGAATTTCATCCACGTAATTTGCAAATCTTATAGCTCCTTTTTTGAGAAGACATATATCGCATATACAGACTAGAAATTTAAAATAAATGTATGACCCTAACTTAATATGTTCCATTCTGAGATATTAATAAATGTACGCATATCAATTGTTTATGTTTGGGAAGTTACGCTTTATTTTCCGATTCGAATATTAAGACAAATTGGTTTAATGCATTTCCACCTCTACCTATGGCCTTTTAGTGCCATTAGCAGGATTTTATCATCCTGACCTGCCACTTCCTCGATTTGTCCTTCTGGTTCTAGGGATTGCGGGTGTAGTTCTAAGACAGCTCTGAGAGAATTTAAATAAAATAAATATAAATTAATATTATGCTTTTCTAAAATTGAACACAGGTGAATTGTGACATATGAGATATAGAACAAGATGATTAAATATCTTCAATTCATGCCAAATGCAAAAAAACGATGACTTGTTTCTTTTTATTTTACTTACTGCTTGAGCTGCCAAAAGGACTAGTACAATTAAAACAATAAATTTCATTTTATACATTTAAATTCTAAAGTTTCAATGTAAAACACTTGCCTTATATACCCTTCAATGGACGACCTAATTAAATTAAGTATGGCTATTATGTTATACAATCTCTACAAAATTTAAAATAATGCAAAAATAAAATCTACTGACAACCAAAACCACTATTAATTCGTACGTCAACCATTCTTCTGATAGTAGTACTTCTGGAGGTATTTTATATATTTACATAGTACTTCCCCAAAAAATTCTATACTTTTTGGGAAGGCAGCTTAATTACCTTTCATAATATTTTAAATGTCAACGAATAGGAAAATTGAAAAGGTACTTTGCTTGACCATTATTAATTCATACAGCAACAATATCATTTATTTTAATATAATTAACACTACCGTTAATATAAAATGAACACACTCTTTCGTTTATTACTGTATTAATAAATTAGCAAAAGTTTTCTGTAGTTTGTGAAATTAAATTTCCAGGTAATCCAAACGGAGTAATTTGTAGGAATTTATCAACTTTTTTTATGATTACCCACAAGTTTTCTATCGGGATCACATCAATTTTTATGAATATCAATGTTCGTTTTCAATATCATTATCCTATTGTCAATTTTTGGTTGCCACCGCGATATTTTGTTTTATTTTGTTTTGAATTAAAAGTTTCAATGTAAAATACTTGGCTTATATACCCTTCAATAGGCGAAAAGGTTTTATAGTATGATATACAATTAAAGAATTTCAAATATTGCGACTACTAAAATTTGTGTTAAGCAATTGATTTGATCTGTGTTGCTTTGTGTGATCCATCAAATATTTATTAAATATGTTGTTATATATATAAATTTGAAGTACAAGTTTTTAAAATAATGATTGATACATTTAAAAAGTTGCCAGTCAATCCCTATTTCATATTCCTTGCCCAGTTTCGAGAATATCTTGAAAAACGTGGTGTGAGAAATATTAAAGTCACCACTGTGGCTCGAGCGGCTGGTAAGAAGTGGCGCCAAATGAGCTGCGCTCAAAAGGCTGCTTATATTGAAAGTGCACAAATGAATCGAGAAGCACGTAAACGAATACACACGATTAAAACAGAAGTGTAAAAAAAATTCAATATAAAAATAAAAAAATTTAAATTTCTACGTTGGCGCCCACTTTTCTTGTGATTTGTAATCGATTTCATTATCGAGGGCAAAAAATGCACACTTACCAACACTACAATGCAGCGACAACACATTGTGTGAAAAGTAAAAAGGTTTGTCGCCCAAAGTTAAAATGAGTTCCGGATTTGTTACTGAGTCCGAGGCGGCAGAAGTACGCCAGCGTCGCCAGGAAGAATGGGAACGGGTCCGCCAGCCCGAAGATCCCATGGAGAGACCCGAGGAGCCATACGACGGTCGCTCGCTGTACGACCGCCTAAAAGAGCAGAAAACCAAAAAGGATATGGAATTTGAGGAGGCACACAAACTGAGTGAGACTTGAGCATTGTGTCAATGTGAACAACAATAATTAACAACAATGTCATATATGTATTTAGAGAACCTAATACGCGGCCTAGACGATGACGAGGTGCAGTTCCTGGAGCTGGTCGATGCTCACAAAATGAATGCGGAGCGCCAACAGATGCGTGATGAGGAAATGGAGCTAAAAGATTTTCGCAATCGCGTCGAGAAACTGCACGAGGAAAGCGTCGATAAGGTAAATTCTGATTAAAGTCTGTTTATATGGATTATTTAAATATTTCATTCTTGAGTGTTTTAGAAACTGCAAGCGGAGCTGAAGACGACAACTAAATCCATTGGTACTCCGGCCACAGCGCGTAATACACAAAAGTCACTATTGGCACAGGGCATTAAGCGTAAAAATGGTGAATTGCCGACCACCAGCAAAGTGTGCAGAGTGGAGCAAGAGCAGCAGAAGACACCAGCTGCATCAGCAGAGAAACCAAGAGCAGCTGCATCGACGCCCGCTGTCTGTCGCATAAGCACAACCAAACACGATGTGGGCGGACTCAAATGCATCGCCATATTGCCGGGCATTGCATCCTATACGGATTCAAGCGACTCCGCATCGAGCACCGAGGATGAGGATCATGGCTGCAGTCTGGTTGATATGTGTGGTCGCAAGATGCCCAAGAAGAAACAGTGCGCCGAGTAAATCAAATATTGAGGAATTTTCTTTTTGTGTGTGTATTTTTGTTTTTGTATAGGGGGCAACAACAAGAAACACAGTTTTCCATTGGATTCTTAATTAATTAATTAATTAATAACGTTTGCTGCAGCGAATTATATAAACTAGAGGATAAAACGGTTGCTATTCTACGTGTCCTTTTTCTTGTTGCGATTGCGATTCTTCACATTGGTTGCCTCATAGAAATTGCTGCCGATTTTCTTGCGCTTCTCACTCCGCTCCAGCGCACGCTTCTGTTTGGCATTGAGGCGTGGTTTTTTGGAAGTCCTCGGACCATCATCATCCTCGCTGTCGTCCAGTTCGTCGGAATCGCCCGGTTGCAATTTAGAGACACGGAATTTACCCGACGATGTGATCGCTAGCTGTTGAGTCTTCTTCGTCTTGGATTTCTTATGGACGACACGCTGCAAATCCTCATTGTATTCATCCTCCGAATAGAAATTATCGGCACCATCGCTCGAGTCATCATCCATCTCTGGATTGACCATGCGCGCCTTTTTGCGGGCAGTACGCTCAGCTTTCTGTTGCTCCAACAGCTCCAAATCAATATGCTGCAGTTCGCGCTCATCTAGCTGCTCATACTCCAGACCGACGCGAATCTTGCGGAAATCCTGAATCTGCTTAAATTCGCGCGCTTTCTTCACCGACTCGCTGACAAAGGTGGGCGCCTCCGACTTGGCATCCCCATCGCCATCGGGCTCATCTTCAACAGCAGCAACAGCCTCTTCATCCGGTTTTGGTTTGCCCTCATGGGATTTAGGTATGGCGAAGCCCTCGGGCGGCACATAGAAGGGCAGTTTGCCACGCTGCCAATCGTTGAGCACCATGCGCGCCGTAACCGTTATGTCCGGTTCGCCTCCTTTGAGTAGCTTGCCCGTCTTCTGAGCGAGCTGCTCGAGGAAATGTGTTCCTGATGTCCAGCTTTCAATTTTATAGTTCTTGGCAATATACTCCTTGCGTACACGCTGCAAAACAGTCTCAACATAATCCTCCGGATTGGTAACCAACTCCACGCGGACCACACCCTTTAGTACCTTCTCCGTGTCCGTTTCGGCGGAGGGATAAACGACGCCAGGACAATCGATGAGGAATATGCGTTTCATTAGCGTTATATATTGCCAGACTTTCGTCTCGCCAGCAATCGGTGCTACATTGCAGACCTTCTTGGAACGCAGCGCATTGATGACGGAAGATTTGCCCACATTTGGATAGCCAATGAATCCAACGCTGATCTGCTTCTTGTCAATGTGCAGTTTGCCCAACTGACGGAACAGATTGATCAGTGCACCTGTCAGATATTGTTTTTATAATGCTATACAGAATATTTATATACAGACATGTCCACTACTCACCCTTGCCAAAGGGATGCTGCATCGAGGCATGAAATGCGATTGTTGGATACTCCGCACTGAGGATGGCCACCCAGCGCTGTGTCACCCACACTGGCACCAAATCCACTTTGTTCAGTATGAAGAAGAGATGCTTGTGTGGCTTCTCCTTGCGCAAGAACTCCTCAATATATTTGGAACGTGTGCCCATGGGATCACGTGCATCGAGCACCTGCAGCAGCACATCGGATGCATCCACAACTTTGTGCAATTCATTCCAGATGCGTTTGCTTTGACCCGCACCGAAAACCCAATCACGCACCAACTTCTTCTCGCCGGTGTCTTCACGAATCAGATCCACATCTTTGGTGGCATCATACTGCTCCGCCTGCTCATCAGCGGCACGGCTCAAATCTTCCAGATCGCGCACCTTAAGGCTGACACGTTTTCGCTGCTTCTTTGGTCCAAAGACACTATCGAAACTCTCTGTTTCCAACAGATGAACACGTTGGTATTTTGATGCCTCGTTGAGCAGGGTCACTGGCAATTGTGATGGCTTCATTATAACCTGATAGGGATCCTTTACAGCTTTGCCAATCTCATCTTGAAACTTTTGCAGTGCCGTCTGCGAGATGACGCGCGAATTGCTGAACCATTTCGGTGTCGGCTCCACTCTGGCCATTGTGCCAGCAGGCAAACGACCCTAAAAATAGAATAAAATATTAGGAAGCTGGTAATTTCCCTCATCGTTAAGAATCCTTGCCTGAAACGGTGCCGGGGTAATAATTTTGCCAGTGCGATCGCGTTTGGCCTTAAAATTGCGATACATCTGGAGACGCTTTATGGTGCCCTTGGTGCGCGGATGGGCGACACCTTTGAGGCCACTTGTCGGCCGCTCCGGATTCATGGAATGATTGGAATGATTGAAACCCTGTGTACGGGGCTTGCCCGTTGTGCTGCGCGTTTTCGGCATCCTGTTTTTTTTAATTACGTGCGATTTAGTTTAATTTAAGTGCTGCAATTGAAGCACGCACGTATCAAAACAAACACGTTCCGTTCTCGAAAGAAAGGTTAGGTTGAAGGATTGTTTTCGTTTCGGTGCACTATCGATGTTCGCAATCGATAAGCAATAGGTAATCGGTCTCAACAATGTTAGCTGTAAATAAATTATGCTCTTGGTTGTTGAAATTTAAATATATTGTAATAACTGAATTATTACATATTTATATTTTAATCTATTACACCGCTTACACTGATAACTTCTTATCGATATGAAAACAGGCTTTGAATTGGAGTAACTGGAGTGCTGCCAGACTAATATGATTCCAGTTAACGCAATAAGTCTGGTCACTCTGGATCTTATACGCCGCTGCAAATAGCAATATGAACACAGCCTGCGGAGTTCATAATTTAAGCCATGTACATTTAAGAATTTAATTAAATGAAACATGCTTATGCTCTGACAAGGTTTTAAAGCATTCTCATATATGCTATAACTGCCACGCCAGAACAATTAAGAGCGACTTATAAATGTTTTTATTAGCAGGTGCTCATATTCATGTGACCACTTGTGTAGCTCAGAAGTAAGCTGGTTTGTATCCGTGTGGCTGTATGCATATTTGTAGTTGTAGTTGTAGTACATTTCAATGATGGCCACGAGCTGCACGCTGCCTGCATTTTATAAAGTCGAAATTTAAATATAATTAAAACTAAAACATTTAATATGTAAATTAATAATGTAGCAAGCAAGTGTTGTTATTAGTTTGCAAAAGCGCGAACTTTGTTTAAACATATGTATGTATTTCGTAAGCTCGCTTGCTGTTGCTGTGTACGTGTGTAGGTGTTCGTGTGTATGTGTGTATGTGTGCTTTTTGGAATGTTGCTTTGCACGAAATTCAAATTGTGACCATCCTTGAGATTTTTTGTGATACAGCAATATTAAGTGACACAGAGAAAGATCAAAAGAGAGAAAGACTATGCATAATAAAAGCGAAATAAAGTAAAAAAAAAAAAAAAAAAATGGATGAACACACATTGAATGACCTGTTGGAATGTTCGGTGTGCTTGGAACGCTTGGACACCACATCCAAAGTGTTGCCATGTCAACACACCTTCTGTCGCAAGTGCCTGCTGGTAAGTGTTGGAAAAGTTAAACATTTTGTGCTTTGTTAATGTTGTTTTTGTTTTTGCAGGACATCATTGCCAGCCAGCACAAATTACGGTGTCCGGAATGTCGTGTTTTGGTCAATTGTCGCATCGACGAGCTGCCGCCAAATGTGTTACTCATGAGAATTTTAGAAGGTAAGTGTCGTATGTGTGTTGTGTGTGTGTAGGTGTTGTGTGGAATTGTGAGCAGTATTAATACTTGAAACTCACCCACTCAAATAGGCATGAAACAAACGGCTGGCAAGAATGAAACTAAAATCGAAGAGTTGCCAACTGCCACACCTCAACTACAGCAGGAGCTGTCAGCCACACAAAAAGCCCAACAGCAGCAGCATCAAAAGCAGCAGCAACAATCTCAGCCCGTGCAGCAGGCACCGCCATCGGAGCAACCACAGCAAACAGCACGCCAAAAGCCGCGAAGATTTCTCCTGCCACACGCGTATGCCCTGTTCGATTTTGTTAGCGGTGAAGCGAGCGATTTAAAGTTTAAAAAGGGTGATTTAATATTGCTGAAACAGCGCATCGACAACAACTGGTTTGTAGGCCAGGCTAATGGACAGGAGGGCACATTTCCCATTAATTATGTTAAGGTGGCTGTGGCGCTGCCCATGCCGCAGTGCATTGCCATGTACGATTTCAAGATGGGTCCCAGCGATGAGGAGGGCTGTCTGCAGTTCAGGAAGAGCACCGTTATCCATGTTCTGCGCCGTGTCGATCACAATTGGGCTGAGGGACGAATTGCGCAAACAATTGGCATATTTCCCATTGCATTCGTTGAACTGAATGCGGCAGCTAAAAAGCTGCTGGAAAGCGGTGCTAGCAATCCACAGCCTGCGCCATTAATGCAACAGCAGCAGCAACAACAACGTGCTTTGCCTGCGGTGCCATTGATTGATCCCACTCACAACAATACGAATGACTCCAGCACAGGGTCCTCCTCCTGCTCCTCGATCAACAACAACAGCAGCAGCAGCAATTCGAGCTCAACTTGCAGCTCCAACAATTGCAGTCCAAATCATCAATCGCTGCCAAATACACCGCAACATGCAGCGGCTCTAGCTGCTGCTGCTGCTGCTGGTGGTGGCTCGGTGCGTTATCGCGACAAGGGTGCCAAGGAGAAGAGACACTCGCTGAACGCTCTACTCCAATCGGCGCCACTCAGTTTGCTGCAAACGAATCGCCATTCCGCCGAGATACTCAGTTTACCACACGAGCTAAGTCGCCTCGAGCTGAATACGCAACAGGCAACAACAACAACTGCTGCTGCTACTACAGCTACAGCAGCAGCATCGCGTGTGCTCAAAACTCATGTACATCAACAACAATTGCCGCCAACGTTGCCCTGGGGCTATCTTGCCCTCTTCCCTTACAAGCCACGCCAATCCGACGAACTGGAGCTGAAGAAGGGGTGCGTTTATATTGTCACCGAGCGTTGTGTCGATGGCTGGTTTAAGGGCAAAAACTGGCTAGACATCGTGGGCGTCTTTCCGGGCAACTATCTGACTCCGCTGCGCACCCGCGACCAGCAACAACTGATGCATCAGTGGAAATATGTGATGCCCGCAACGGATGCGAATGCGCCAACGTCAACGGTGCAATCGTTAGATGTGCGTCTTAGCAATATGCTGCCCACACAGCCACCAGATTTGCCGCCACGACAACAGCAGCAGTCACAGCAACAGCAATCGACTACAAGCTGCTCGGTGTGGACCAAGCCAGTGGAGGCGCTCTTCAGTCGCAAATCGAGTACAATAGCCGATAACAGTAGCAAAGCGGACACCTCCAGTTCCGGCAGTTCCTCCGGCGCTGTTGGTCTAATGCGACGTTTGACGCATATGAAAACGCGTTCCAAGTCACCAGGTGCGCCACTCCAGCAGCAGCAGCAACAGCAGCCGGCGCCAAAGAGTTCAGCAGCACAACAATAGAGAACAATGTGAAAGCGGCGCCACTGCATCCAGTGCATGTCAGGTATGTTTGTGTGCAATCATTCCTCAATCATTTACTATGTCCAGCTCATGTTTTTGTCCCCTCACAGATCCGGTTCGTGTCCCAGCCAGCTTCAACAGAGTCAGCCACTGAAGGACACATCTGTGGTGGCTGCTGCTGCTGGCCAACAGCAGTTGCAGCCCAACAGCAGCAGCAGCATCTCCTACGGCTCCCAGCGCATCAAGAGCAACAAAGAGCGACCGCATTTGCTTTGGTTAGTTTGCCATTGCTTTACTTAAAGTGGACTCCACATTTACTTAATTTATTCCCACTACAGCGCTAGGCAATCTCTGGATGCTGCCACCTTTCAGAGCATGTACAACAATTCGGCGCCGCCAGTAGCATCAAGCCATACACAAACCCAAACGCAGCTGCATGCGAACATGATTATGGCGCCCAATCATCGCAAGAGCCAAAGCCTGGACGCTGGACATGTGCTCGGTGGCAGCAACAGCAACATAAATGGCAACAATGGCGCCAGTCTGATCACTGAGGCAGCCATCAAGGCCAGTGCCACAACAAAGTCCGTCTACTGCACGCGAGAGAGGTAAGTTTGGAGCTTGGAGAGTGATTGATGAAATTAGAGATCCTTAATTAATTTGCCTTTAATTTTCAGTCGCTTTCGCTGCATTGTGCCGTATCCGCCGAATAGTGAAATTGAGCTGGAACTGCGACCGGGAGATATTATTTATGTGCAGCGCAAGCAGAAGAATGGATGGTATAAGGGCACACATGCGCGCACCCACAAAACTGGTTTATTTCCCGCTTCCTTCGTGGAACCGGATATTTAGCTTAGTAAATCTCCATTCCCTGATGATGATGTTGATGATATACATTCGTGATGAAATTCGAAATTACACACAAAAAACACTTGTCGAAATTCTACGCAATTTTGAATCGCCGGTCGATTTGTGCTTCCACAAAATGTTTGCCAAACTCGCAAATCTCTTTTCGAAAAAGAACTTTTTGAATACTTTTGATATTGCAGCGCTCGAATACAAATGCTCGATTATGTAGTTTTAATACGATTTTCAATCAAAATACTAGCTAGCTAGCAAATAAGTGAAAAATTGTACTTAAGACATTTAACGTTTAAATAGTTAGTAAAATCGAAACAACGAAACAATCTAAACAACTCCAAGCGTAGATTCCTTTTGTACTCTACATAGAACTAACAAACCCGTTATGCGTAGTACTTATATACTATACATTATATATATTAATAATAAAACATATTGTGCAGCAACATGGTAAAAGATTTAACAGTTTGAATCGAACCTATTTTTATTGACATCAATCAAACATATTTAACTAGTTTAAATATTAGCTGTGGTTTGTCTTCAATCGGTCTTATCGAACTTGGAGCCGTAGATGGGCATGTATTGCAGGATCAGTTTCCAGTCCGTGTAGTAGAGCAGAGCCAGGCCAGCGGCGCCACCGAATCCTGCACCAGAGCGCACGCTACAACAAACAAAATTGTAGAAAAGTTAAAATTTGCAATATTCATCAAGTTTTGATTATGCAATGGAAATGCGAAATGGCTTCCATTTCTATCAAAACAGTAGTTTTTCTATGCGCAAGTGGCACTTTAATATTACTTACAACGATGTCGCGATTTCCGCGTGCTTCTTGCCAAAAGGTATGCGAAAAGCCATTTTTTGTTACGGTTTAAATAAGTTTCTTTTCAGATAAATATTCAGTGGCTGCTCGCAGTGTGCCCGTTTTGCAATACACTAAAAAATTACAAAGAGTGCTTTACACGTCTGCTGTATTTAGTGCAGCCCTGGCAGCTTGAAAACTACTGAATAATAAAAAATATAATGAACAGTCGAAAATTAATTTTAAGTTTACTTATAGGTACTTAACAATAATTGCATTTTTATAGGTATAGACTAAAAACTCACCTTTGCACAAGAAGAGCGTTATATCTTTGCCAACGTTGGCAACCCTTGCATGTGGCCTACGTGAATAACAAATTGTCAGCGTTTGCATTTATTTGCCTTCAAGTTTCCGTCCCTAATACAATTCAAATACATTTTGTTAAGATGCATTTGGCTGTTTTTGGCGATGTTAACACATTTCAACAGTTTCTCCTGTTCAGCGTGATGCCAACCGTTTTTATTTATCTATGGACTTTGATAACCGGCGACATTAAGGCAAGAATTCACCAATAATCTGCTGATATTACATTTAATTTGATTTGCATTTCGATTGCAGAACTTTGAAAACAGCAAGAGAGCTTTTCGGTGTACACGGCCAAGGATCCAATCAATTGTTATCAAAACTATGTGGAGCAAAAAAAGGATTCATAAATGCCAATTGCAATCGCTAGATAAGAAATATAAGAAATGTATTAAATAAAAACTGTATTAAATATTACTAAAGATAAATTGCATAGTTTTATTGGTGTGCATCTGAATGAGCTTGGAATGATTCACTGCGATTTCTGAAAAGTACAAGAATAATTCTTTTTGGTTTTTTTTTGGATAAAACGAACCAATGAATTGACTCGTGAACTAACAAGTTCAGCTCAAATGCAGTTCACAATGTTTATGATTCATGTTCATATGTATGTGTGATTGTGTTTGTATGTGATCATTTACTGCAGGTGAACAACAACACTTTCTAGTTAAAAACAATACAATAAGTTTTTCTAGCCATTAAGTTCGATTTTCGGGCATTTTCAAGCACGACAGCAACGGCAAACAGAGCAAAAAAATCGCACAGTCGAAGCAACGAAGAAACAACAACAACACAACGACGCAGACGGAAATAAAATGTCTGAAACATACGGTTTGTGTCAAAAACATTTGCAGCTCGCACAAGAATCAATTGTTAATTGCAGTTTTGTGTTTACCTTAATTCTAGATTACCTGTTCAAGTTTCTAATAATAGGCAGCGCCGGCAGCGGCAAAAGTTGTCTCTTGCATCATTTCATCGAAAGCAAATGTAAGTAGCAATTAAAAAGCACTCAGCACTTTATTCACACTTTATTTCCGCCATAAAATATGCAAATCAATATGTAAATTGTTGAATTTATAATTTGCGTTCGTCTCTTATTTATTGCTATTTCCTGTATAAGTTTATCTGAAGTTGTGGTCTTTTTGCTGATAAGAAACCTACATTCTTATGTCAGCTGTTGTTGTTTACAACTTAAATCATCATCCATATTTTATTGCTGTTTGGATGCTGGCTTATCTTTGGCTAATCATAATTTGTATCTTATTTTGTGGACTTTTCTAGTCAAGGACGACAGCTCGCACACCATTGGCGTTGAGTTCGGCTCACGAATTGTGAATGTGGGCGGTAAATCGGTGAAGCTACAAATATGGGACACAGCTGGCCAGGAGCGATTCCGTTCGGTGACACGTTCCTATTATCGTGGTGCTGCTGGAGCTCTGCTCGTCTATGATACCACGTCGCGGGATTCGTTCAATGCGTTGACCAATTGGCTAAATGATGCACGTACTTTGGCCAGTCCGAATATTGTTATACTGCTGGTGGGCAACAAAAAGGATCTGGAGGAAGCGCGCGACGTAACATTTCTAGAAGCGAGCACCTTTGCCCAGGAAAATGGTGCGATCACGTTTTTATTTATTTATTTTATTATTATTATTATATTAACATTTATTTTATTACTTTGCAGAACTTATCTTCTTGGAGACGAGCGCCAAGACGGGCGAGAATGTTGAGGAGGCGTTTCTTAAATGCTCGAAGACCATCTTGGCCAAGATAGAAACGGGCGAACTGGATCCAGAGCGCATTGGCAGTGGGATACAGTACGGAGGCGCCGCGCTGCGTAATCTGCAAACGCGACAGCGCAGCATAAATAAGCCCGATTGCACCTGTCGCGTGTAGAGAGTTGATGATGATCAGATGATCATCATGATCTTCTCATCCGAGTCGTGTCGCATTGGATGCACGCGAACAATAACTGTGTATTAGTTTAGGAAGCAAAGAAAATTAATCTCATTTAAACTGCAACGCAATCGCATTAGACTTAGTTTAATGTTTGTTTGCATGTTTCTCTTCAAATTTATCTCTCACTCTGTTCCAATTGTTTAAAGTTTAAAGCGTATCTCGTGGCATTCCAAAAGATGTTAGTTCGTTGAAAGTGTTGTTTTTTTGTTTTTGATTAAATGACTTCTTTTTTTTTGTTTTTGTGTAACTTCAACTGCTGAATTAATTGTACTAGTTTCTCTTGAACGACGTTACTTATTCTAAATTGTAAGCACTTATTATAAACAACCAGTGGCGGGCCCAAACAATAACAACAACAACAGCAACAACGTTTAATAATTACTATTATTAATGCGCCCAGCATTTTGTAAATAAGCCGCGTCAACTTTGAACGTTGACAAAGCGCAAGTTGTAAAGAAATCGAAATAAATTATGCACGCGGTGAATAAAAACGCATACTAAAATATATATATTCAAGTTAAAAACTAGTTTCACGTCGTTTTCTTGAACAATATTCGATATTTATTGCAAAGTATTCGAAGTATTTTTGTTGGACCAGGTCAGTTAAAATACATGTGTATAACAATGTTTTTTTTTACAATTTACGACATTAAAATGAAATTAATGGCAATGATAAAAATGAATTTATTTGGATATATATTGGATTTACGATATAATTCCCTTGTTTATATGTCAAACAAAGTAATGAATATTAAATGCTAATCATAAAAATCGACGAGAACTCAATACATTGAAATTAATTAAGGTGCAACAAAAATTGACTTATGCCTCGCATTTGGCAATCTTTTGTAGAGCATGCTTGGCAGCAGATAGTTTGGCCTGCTTGCCGTTGCTGCCAAAGCCATATACCTTGATGGTCTTCTCCATGCAGATAAACTGGCAGGTGACCATCACCTGGCTATTGTCAATGACTGGTGCACTGTAAATGGGCTTCGCCGACTTGTGATCGTTGAGCTGACGGATGGGATTCAATGGCACGTTATGTGAGAATTCGAGCAGTTCGGGCTCGAAGAGTTTATAGACCACCTGCCAAGTGGTGTTCAGATCACGGCAATCCAAGTAGATGGCAGCTATCAGGGCCTCCATGACATCGCCCAATGTCTTGGGCACATCCACATTCGTTGATATATTGTATTCGCCGATTTCCGGCTTCTTGGCATCAGCGGTAATAGCTGGCTGGCTCGTCTGCTGCTCTTCTGCTTCAGCCATCTCCAGCTCATCATCGGAGTCCAGCGGCCCGGGCTTAAAATCGCTCTCCTCCATCAGGATGTGTACCTGATTTGTAACGCGATGGTTCTGTGCCTCCTGGAAACGGACAAAGTTCTGGATGGTCTCGGAGAGCATTGCGTTCTCGGCCAGAATGAAGAGGTGGATGCGATGACGCACACAAATACAAGCCAGCGTCGTATTGTTAACGAGGGCGGATCGCAAATCCGTCAATTGACCCGGCGTCATGCGTGTCATGTGTTCGAATATATAGGCGGAGATTAGGAAATCCAATATGGCATCGCCAACAAACTCGAGTTCCTGATAGCAGCCCGTTAATCTGTTTGTGGGGTTGGAGGGATGCGTCAGCGCCTGCAGCAAATAGGCACGATCCCGGAATGTATATCCCAAGTTGCGCTCCAGGGCCGAATGATTGATCAGAAACTCGTCGACCTCTCGCTTCGAGATGTTCGTGCGCAATTGTGTACTGCCCAGATGCAGATCGAGCAGCTGTGTCAACGGCTTCCCAATGTCCGGCTTGCAAATGCCAAAGTATTCTAGCATGCGAAAGCCATGCTGCAACCCATAATTTTTAATGATGACGCCCAGCAGCGCTTCGACCGTATCAGCGAGTACTTTACTCGGCATCTTCACCTGACCCACACAGAAATCCACTTCGCTGCTGAAATCCATGCCGGCATGATGCACTTGCTGATTCGCTCGGCAGCCATCCACAAAACTATTGTAGGTACTCTCTGCACACTTGCCATTGCCGAACACCTCCTCCTCGCTCATCGTCAAGTTGCGCAAATTGTGCGGGCCAACAAGTGCCGCCAGATCGGGATGCTGCTGCCACAATTGATGCACATTCTGGGGCAGACTCAAACAGGGTGGCAGCCAAGTGTATTTCGGTGTGAACAATGTGAAGCAGATGCGAGACGAAATATCCGTATCCCTTAGGCAATACAATAGGTTTCGATTCGAGACCAGTGTGGATTTGACCTGATATTAAAGAATATTATAATTATATACAACAGATTCATAATGATCATATATATATATAATAATCATATATATATAGAGAGAGAGACAAGTCAACATTTTGCCAATACCCACCTGGGTCAATGAGCCCTCATTCCATTTGGGATACTTGCTGGCCAAATATAAAGTGGCGCTCAGCTTGAGAAAGCAATCGCCGAGCAGCTCAAAGCGTTCCATGTCAAAGACATCAACGCTGCCCGCATAGGTGATGGCTGCCAGGAATTCACCCTGTTCCGCTGGCGTAATGTGCTCATTGGAGATGCTGCGCTGCAGCACCGATAGCTGCACCTGTTGCGACCGCTTGCCATCATTCGCAGTATTAGTGGAGGGAAGCGCCGGTAAATTGGATCCCTGCTGGCAATTGTAGATTTTGCCCTCGCGCATCTTGAACTGTGTCTGGGTCCACATCTCCTTGTCCTCGGACTCGAGCTTGTCCAGCGAAAGCATTACACCTTTGGTGAATTTATATAAATACGTTATCTCCACGGGGTAAGTGGACATAATATTGCGATCGATGTCAATGGGCTCCATATACTGTTGCCAGGGCGTCCCGAGATCGGTGATTTGTAGATTATCCATGGCCATTTCGATATTCTTTGTGGGCAGCGGTTCGAGCAGGGAAGGACCCTCGCTCTCCAAATCTTGCATGGCATTGCCCTGATGATCGACATTGCGACGCAACGACCAGTCAATCTCTAGCGGACGTGGCCGATAATCTCTGCCATTCTGTGGCAATTGATCCACTCCAAGATATTTATTAAACCGCACACGCAACGCTTCTGCGTGCAGCATATAGTGGACGCGACGCAAAATGCTCGGCAAGAAGAGCAACTTCACCCACAGATCACCGGGAAAACTAAAATTGAAGCATAGCTCTGGTATCAGCATCACCTTGGAGCGTACCTTGCTCAGGGCTGAGGTTTTTACTCGCTGCTGCACATAGAAATTCATTTGATCGGTCAACTCGCGCACCTCGATCAGGAAATGATCCTTGTGGATAATGTCACCAATATAGTTGCTGTATTTGGACATGGTGAAATTATAGTAGCTATTCTTCTGCTGCTTCTCCTCCATCATGCTCATGGCCGTGAGATCCGTGTGCACCTTGGTGACCAGCATTCGCTTTTCATCATAGTTGGAATACCATTGTGTCACGATTTTACCCTCGAAATCTTTTGGATTTGGCGGTGGCATCGCCTTGCGCTGTGCCACAGTTGTCGCCTGCACCTTGGGCAGTCTGCTGCAAAACTGCTTCACCAGCGGCCAATCGAGGCCGCCGCCTGGCGTTGCTGACAACGGCACAACCAGAAATGAATTCTCTGCATTGCGACGATCGAGAACAAAGAATGGCTGCCAAATACGCAAAATATCGCGAAAGATCATTACATGGAAATGCTGCAGTTGATCCAATTGCTGTTGCGTTTCAATAATTATCAGCTGCGGGTGCTCCGCCACCCGCACATGCAACTTGCCCTGGTGGCTGAACAGCGGCATCTCCGCTAGTCGTGGCAAACGCTTCCTCAATAGCAGCGCATAGTTGCGACGTGTCTGCAACGCATCGTAGACGTGGAAAGTGTAATCGTTGCGCTCAAATTGCGACTCCAAAATTATCTCATATGCATAGCAAGTCTCGCCCAGACGCGGCATCGCATCGCATAGCTCCGAGGGGCAACGAGTATTGTAGGTATTTATATTATTTGTTTCTTTGCTTCGAAGGGTCACTGCAAAAGATACAGATTTGGATATAGATATAGATATGGATATAAATATGGATATAGATATGTATTGATATGATAGATATAGATATGCTGTATTGGGCACGCCGAAGATCACATACACTTTCACTATAACAGCCATAAAGTATACTTATCATATTAATTTTTGAAAAACTTTATGGTTTGCCAAGATATAGCAAACAAAATCACTTTAACACTTGGAATATGAGTCATTAACATCGGATCACTATATCATATATCTGGCATAGGAAAAATTGGTCACAAGATAATGGGACACAAGTAGTATATAGGGTACGGCAGTAAGCCATCGCATACGCACCATCATCCCCGTATTTTTTCCAGTGCTCAAAGTGAACATTTGCAATGTCGGCGATCCGCTCGGTCACCGTTTTGGGCAGGAAGCGTTCGTTGAGCTCGCCCAGCGCGTGCAGCTTGACGCAAGCCTTAAATGCAGCCGAAATTTTTGCCCAATGGGGAGAGGACATGGGATCGCTCTACAAGCACACAAAAAAATATAGATTGGGATTTGGACTAGCAGCACATTTGGACGCTTACGTATATGGTATCGCGTAGTGCTGAGTTCAGCGGCAAAGTGAGCGCCACAATGTATTTGCGTACGAAATCTGGGGTAAATTCCTTGCGTTCGTTTGGTTCGAGCAACTTGAACCAGGGCAGCACAGTACCAAAGGCATCCGTTGGCATCTGTTGGACGTAGCGATGGATTAACATTAAAGCGCTGCTGGGAAGTAGCACGGCACCATTTTGATTAACATATGGCTGTATTTGATCCTGGAAATGCTCACGAATCTCATCCATTTTAGGATCGCTGCGCTCCAGGACACGATCGCTTAAATACTCGCGAATCTCGGCGTGTGCCTGTCGATACTGTTGTATCTGCAGCGATACCTTTGGCTTATTCATCTCCGACGAGAACAACACAAACGAGGCATCCTTGGCGCGTGCACGTCCCTTGGTTTGCACATACATATTAAATGTTTTGATCGGATCTAATATCATCACATGGTTGCATGCCTGGACATCGATGCCCTCCTCCAGCACACTGGAGCACACCATCATGTTAGCCTCCCCACCACGAAACTGTTGAATGGCCTGCAATATTTTTCGGATAACTTTTAAAATTGGCAAATGATGATCACAGATAGAATATGTATACCGATGACTGCCAACGGCGTTCAAGTACGCTCTCAACATCGAGAAAAATGCCATTGCGTCCCACCATAAATTGCGGAGCGAGCACTTTGCGCAACTCTGGCACGGCAGCAATATAGTTGAGGAGGAGCATATAGATGCATTTGCATGTATAGCGTCGCTCCACGAAAACCAGACAGCAGATATCCTTGGGATTTTTGTTTGCAAACGTATCCTTCAAATATTGTAGAAATCGTTGCACTTTCGGCGTGGAGAAGTTCATGATAACATCCTCGGTGTTGGCCGCCTTATCATCCCCATCGTCGTCAGTCAGCTGGTTGACCAACATGTGACGAATCCTATCACAGAGTCCGACAATCACGCGATATATGTTGCGCAGGACGACTGTACACGACTGGCGACGCTTGATATCGAATTCGACATACAGCGTCAAGATCGCAATGGAGCCCGCATAGATGCCATAGTTATCCAGTTGATATAGGAAATCGTTAAGCATTAATTTGATGCCACTTTTCTTACTTGAATCGCGCTGCAATTGCAATCCCTTCGACATCCTCACCGGCTGATTGGGAATTGTCATTAGGTCCAGACTCTTCAAATAATTTGTGATAATACTGCGAATTTCTTCAATAACTACAAAGGTCTGATTCCTATCATTGTACGTGACAAGGTATTCCCTCGGCTTTGTCGAGTGACTGCACAGAATATTGGGATGGGGAGTTAAGAGTATGATCTGAACTTTTTGTGTTTTTGTTTGCTTACAGCATAACATTCTCCATTTCTTTTATTTCGGAGACGGTGACGATATTGCCCAGATATGTCGTCTCCAGCTCCTTTAGCTTTTGCCCACGTTCTTAATCTCATTGCCTTTGATTAGCACCCCAGTCAGTCCCACCACTCGTGGCAGTGGCGTTGCTTTTGCCTGTGCCATTTGGAACAGGCGCATAAACTCATGATACGGATGATGACCAGTTCCATGATGGCACTCATCGAGTATCACAATGCTCACCGACTTCAGTTCCATATGCTTCTGCAGGGCCATGTCTAGCATGACCTGAGCCGTACCCACAAGTACCTGTTAATAGAATAGAATAATTTCTTATTGTCTTTCATCTGAAATAACAAACATTTACTATCTGGCCTAAACAGAATAAGGTTTGGGCTGTAACGTGATGAGCCTTGTTCCGTGATAAAGACAACCATTTTTGAGAAACTTGCCAATTGAACTTGTCCAATTAACCGACGGTTGTTGCATGAAAACCTGTTAGTCGGTTAATTGAACAAGAATGCATATATATGTATATGTATATATATATATATATTGTTTGATCCTACTATAATCAATAATCAATACCATTAATCAAAACAGCTTGAGATTATCATAAACAAAAAAAAACAAACATGAGAACAATCTGGAAGTATAGAGGTAAATAAAATAAAGTAAAGTAATATTTATGAGATGATGTATATACATTTTTTTTTATTTTTTTTTCTGGTTGTACGCAAGCAACTTACTTGATTGTCCCTTATTTCATCAGTCCATTTGCTTCGCACCCAATTATCCACGCCCACTTCACCGACATAGAAGCCGACCTTGAAGTTCGTATGCGTTCGCACAAAGACGGCCTGCTGGCGGGCGAGCTCAACGGTGTTGCAAAGAAACAAAGCCCTTTGTCCACCCTCCTCGATCGATCTGCCAAATGAGAACAAATACGAGTTATAATTATGGTAACACCACAAATTAATATACACACACGGTATGTTTGTATGTCTACCGAGAGAAATTACTTATGATTACTTGCTGCTTTCTTGCTTTGATTATCATTTGGTATTTTTCTTGTTGTTTATTGAAAGCTTCTTTTGTTTCTCGAACTAATATAGATTGAATTAAAAGGGATAATACCCACAGCAGCATGGGTATATATATATTTTCTGTATTTTGACATTTCTTTCTTTCAATTTTTTTTATGTACTAACTTGTCAAAGTTTTGAGAGAATCGTTTGAGAGCCAGGATGGCCACGTAAGTCTTTCCCGAGCCGGTGGGCAAATAAATAATTCCATTCCGTTTGGCAATGTATTCAGCAATACGCAGCTGATAATCGCGAGCCTGCACAAAACGTGAGTTCAAATATAATCACAGGATTTTATATATTTTTTACATCACTTAAGTAATAAATACCAACCTCCATCTCATCATTTTTATTTTCAGAGACCATTTTCCCTCCTGCAGCTCTGCACTCTTATTTGACTAACAAAGACTAACACACAAATGCAATTTGCAGTCGTCAGCGTTTCCGTTCTCGCTCCTTAGATGATTTTTTTCCTTTGTTTGCGCTTACGTGGCAATTGGCGATTAGGTTTCAAAATCGTTTCTTTTATGGCGCCGGACACTATTTGTATTTCGGGGATGCACCTTGTTCTAGCCAGCCAACCAGTTACCAATGCGTATAATCGGATGAGGGCTTTGATTATGTTTAACACTTTGCTATCTGTTATCTTAGATCGCGAAACACAATCGAGCAAATCTCTGTATTTCGCCAAGTGCATTTATTTATATATATGGTTAAAGAAAAATTAAAACTGTTTTAACACAGGAAAGAATAAAATAATAAAGGTAAATTTCCGTAGACACACTAGTACACTGCGTGAAGCTTTCAACTTGTGTGACTGTTTCAGACAAGAGCAAAATACTTTTATCAAACTTTGACAGGGGCACTAACACTTATCGTTACATAAATATCGATAGTCGTATGAAATATAAATTAACTTAAGATTGTAGGGATATACATAAAGTGCAAAATGTATTTCAATTTATATCGACTTTAATTGTAATAGATTTCAGTAGGTTTTGATCACTTTTTGACAAAGCGAAACTTAATTGATTTTTAATAGATATTTAAGCACAATGCACCAGCAGTGACACGCAGCCCTGGATATATACAGCCCTGTTTTGTGTAAAGTTTATAACACTTAAATAATGAAGAATTCGTCATTTCAGTGCAAAATTTGAGCTGAAATTAATATTTACCTGTGTCAAAGACAATGCTTATGTGCAATTCCAAGCACTAGATACGGTAAATAGTGTAAAACAAAGCCCAGTGTTTGCGAATAAAACACATTAAGATTGTTTACTATCCAAATACACAAAGCAATAGGCGTTGTAAAAGAAAACAATAAAAACAACAACAACAAAACAACAATGGTTGGAATTATTGATGAGGCGCAGCTGTTTTATCCGCTGGGCACACGCATTAAAATAGGCAACAACTATGGCACCGTCAAATACGTGGGCGAGGTGAGCTGGTGAAAAGTCAATTTTCATTTGTCCCATAATGATTTATCTATTGCGCCCGATTAACGCAGGTCAGCGGACACATCGGCACCTGGCTGGGAATTGAGTGGGATGACGGGATGCGTGGCAAGCACAATGGCATTGTCGATGGCAAACGTTATTTCCAAACGCAAATGCCCACGGCGGGTAGTTTTATACGGCCCGGCAAGCTTGGACCGTGCGCCACGCTGGAGGATGAGGCACGCGAACGTTATCTCAACTACAATGCGAGCAATGTGGATGCAACGCTGATACGCGAAGCTCAGGCATCGTTGCAGGCATCGCTCTTCGAGGTCGTTGGCATGGATAAGATTGCGCGTAAGCAGAGCAAATTCGAGCAGCTAGCCGAGGTATGTGTCGATGAGACGTCAGTGAATGCGGCCGGCTACCTAAAGGATCTGACCCAGCTAACGACGCTGAATTTGAGTCACACTCTCATTTGGAACTGGGAAATTGTGGCCAGCATTACGCAACAGCTGCCCAGTCTCGATAATTTGAATTTGAGGTGAGTTGTGAGATTAATAAGTAAATTATAATAAATATACCAATTGTATTACGCTTAAATGTTGCAGCTCCAATCGTCTGGTGTTGCCGACAGAGACACAAACCGCTGAATTGGCGCCGGCTTTTCGCAATTTGAAGCATATCAATTTGCGCAATTGCGGATTTAGCGACTGGAAGGATGTGATGCAGACAGCGCTCTTGTGGCCGGACATTGAGTCGCTGGGATTGCAGGAGAATGCACTGAGTCAATTGGCTGTGGTCGATTGTGAACGTATCTTCCGCCAGTTGCGCGAACTCGACTTGCATCGCACAAAGCTGATGGATTTCGATCAGGTGCTCAAGTTGGGTAACATTCGAACTCTGCGCTTGCTCAATCTCATGGAGAATGGCATTGAGCAGCTCCAGCTGCCTGACTGTGAGCCGCAAAGCAAACTTAATATATTTGCGTCGCTGGAACAGCTCAATTTGCTGCACAATCCCATATGGAATGAGGTAAGGAATTACGATTCTTATCGTGCAGCGAATATAATGCTTCCACTTGCAGGCTGATGCATTTAATGAGCTGGACAAGTTACCGCAGTTGAAACGTCTTAATAAGACGCCTCATTTGAAATCGAATTTCGATGAAATGTTTTCCAAAGCTGTGGCCAGCATTGCGGGCCTCCAGTTTGTAAATAAGGCAAAGGTATCTCTCGAGGAGCGACGTGGCGCCGAATATGATATATGGAAAAAATATGCATTGGACTGGCTGCAGGCCAACAAGCTGGGAGCCGATGCTCGGCGTGATTTCTACAAAAAACATCGTACCTATTTACTTATCGTCAATAGTAAGTATTAATTGGAATAACTATTATGTTTTTTTATTTATTGAGTTTTATTTATTGTTTTCTTGGCACACAGAATATGGATCTCCCGCTGATTTTGTGCCGCTCATTCAACCCAAACAATCGAATCTGATTAAAGTGCGCATACAATATCAGCAAACTGGTGAAGTTTGGGAGAAGAAGGTGCCGCGCATGATAACCGTGCAGACACTCCAGGGACTGATTATGAAGCGTTTCCGTATTGCCGGAGTGACGCCGACCCTCTGCTATGTTGATGCCAAACGGCCGGAGCTTGTGGTTCGATTGGAGAACAGTGCCAAGACACTTGATTTCTACTCGGTGCAGGAGCACGATACTGTTTTGGTTGAATAATGCACCATTCCCTTAATTTTGGAATTTTATTGTGGTATTTTAGCTGTAAGCAAAAACAAAATTAAAATTGTATGGCTTATTATGTGTTTACCTGCTATGCAATTTACAAAATTAATAAGTTTAATAATGTTAGATGCCTAAGTTCAAATTTTCACTACCTAATTATATTTATATGAATTAATGTTTCTGTTTTACAAAACTAAAAAATGCACATTTAAATAACCAAAGTCATAATGCAATTTATTACGTCGCTTACAATGTAAACCCCTTTTATGGATAGAAGCCCACTATTTTTGCTGAAATCGATTAATAAATGTGTTGAGTACAGTGTTGGTTAACAAACCGATTACATTGCCAGTCACACGATTTCGCGATGTGTTTCTATAGGTTAGCAAGTTCCTCAAAATTGCTTAATTGCAATAAAGTCCAATTGTTGGCAATAAGTGTGCGTAATTTGTCAGCCACTACACGGACAAGTGAAGAGAATGCACCGTCTACACAACCACCACCACCAACCACAGGTGCTGTACACAACGACCAAAACAACAACAAAAACTTGCAGCAGCAGCGAGCGCTTCACATTGCCGTCATCGGAGTGCCAAATGTGGGCAAAAGCACCTTTATAAACAACATTATCAACCACAAGGTGAGTGAATCTAACTATTATCAACTCAGTTAAGGACGTTTTCTTTTAGGTCTGTCCCACATCCGCCAAGGTGCACACGACACGCAAAGCGAACACTGCAATTTTGACCAGTGGACAGACGCAGTTGGTTTTCTATGATACCCCTGGGCTGGTGACACAGCGTGAGATAAGGAAACATCATTTGGAGCAGAGCTTTAAGAGCGCCTATCGCCATGCCATCCAGCATGCGGATATCATTGCCGTCATGCAGGATGCCTCTAATAGCTGGACACGCAAGGAATTGCATCCCACAGTGCTGGACACGTTGAAGGCCTACGCACAGTTGCCCAGCTTTTTGATACTCAACAAAATCGATGCCCTCAAATCGAAGCGTGTGCTTTTGGATCTAATCAAGACGCTGACAAATGATACGCTGCACAAGAGCAAAAAGACGGCGACTCCAAGTGAAACACCAAAGTTGATCACAAAGGGGCTGCCTTTGAATCAGCGTGAAACCAACTGGAGTCATTTCAATGATGTCTTTCTCGTTTCCTCGCTGACGGGAAGCGGACTGCAGGAGCTGCAGGATTATTTAATTGGCGCTGCAAAGCAAAGGAGCTGGCGATTTGCAGCCAATGTTTATACAGATGAGTCGCCCGAATCGCTGATTGTGGAGAGTGTGCGTGCTCGCCTGCTCGACTATCTGCCACAGGAAATACCTTATAATCTAAAGTGCGAACTGGAGTACTACAATGTGGAGAAGCGTATGTATTGAGATACCATCCAGCCCGTTGGGAATGGCTTAAGATCAGAAGTTTTCTTAGCTATATTCTCAGCTGGTTGCAGGGTAACTGCTAGTCGCTCATAATCAACATCTTTTGTAATTTACAGATGTGGTTTACACCTCCGTTTTAGTGCAGTGTCCCACGCCGCGCATTGAGCGACTGATTTGTGGTGAATCCAATGGTAAATTGCGTCAGATAACGGAACGTGTCACTTCCGATTTGGTGGAAATGTTTGGTCAAGCGGTGTCGTTAACCATATCCACTATGTCCGGCGGCAAGAAGACACCCTAATTTAAGGGTTTGTTGTTGATTTCATTATTATTATTAAGTGCATATACGTACATAAAGAAATTATAAGATATATCGATTTACAAGAGTTTCAAGTGAGCAACAAGTTTATCCAGTTCGATGGCGTTTGCCGGACCTAAGCCCAAAACTGTAGCTGTGCCGGCATCGAGTTGTGTGCGTCCCGCATCCCTCACCAGAGCAGCGATCAGATTTGCCTGCTCCGCTTGCAGTTGCAATCCGTTTAGCTGCTCATAGCTATCCACACGCAGCACAATCTTTGGCTGGCCCATGCGGCACCATCGCTTGAGGATTGCGTTCTGTGCCTCGCTGCCCTGCGCCGCATTTTGATAGCACATGACTGCCGCATGGGCACACTGAGCTGCCGTCTTGCCCTTGCCCATCTTGAGATCGCCGCGTACTATGAGCGCCAGTTTTGTTGTTGTTCCAGCGGCGAAACTTCTGCTCATAATTTTCTGTGCGATTCTATTTAACATTTGCATATTTTTGGTCTGCTGATCCACATACTTTTGCATGCACGCCTTGAACTCTTTCACTGTGTCCTGGCACATTCGCCAATCGCCCGTCTCAGCAATGCACTCCTGCACCTTGTAGTGTAGCTCAATGCAGCCGGTTTTCTTTAGCATCAATTCGACGGGATCCTGTTCCACAGCGGACATATTTAATTTATTTTGAATGTTATGAAAGCAGACCCCAAAGCCCTGCCGGTGCCAGTAGTTACAACACTGGCTAAAGCATATGTTTGCTATCGATATACTCATTCGAGCGATACTTTTGGTATATCGGAAAGCTCAATGACATATGCATATGAAAAGCGCCAAATGCTGAGTTAAGAAAATAATATTGCAAGTGTTTTGTAAGTGATTTTAATAAAATAAATTTATTAAAATGCAAAAATAGTTAATTTAAAATGAATATACATATCACTATATATCACACAACTGCTTAGAAGTGGTTCATGAATAAATACATAAATATGAAAAGAGTGGAAAATAAAGAGTATTAAATTAAAAACCAGTCATGGTTCAACTTAAAGATCAGTAATTTTCTCTCTATAACTTATCCAAATACAGTGAAAGTTCCGGCAATCCTGGTTTCAAAGCCTTGCGCAAGCGTGTGTCCTGCACAATCTGATAGGGTTTGCTATTGAGCTCGCAGGGATCTCCGGGCAGCATTTGCCAATGATCGAACACACATTGCGGAAATGCCTGCCCACGTGTATTGGTGCGCAATTCGGCCGTGAAGCCAAAGGATTCATTGACCGGCAGATAGGACTTGACCACATACATGGGTGTGCCCGGCACTTGGGCCTCCTCAAAGACATGACCACGTCGTCTACTCAGCACTTTGTGGATGCCGCCAACGGCCAAATTGTGGCACTGAATCTCACACAGATAAACGGGCTCCAAGAGACGAGGACTCGCTGTTATTGCTGCGGCATATAGGCAGCGTCGCGTGGTCGGAATAATCTGACTGCCACTGCGATGCACTGCATCCGCATGCACCGTTACATCGTGTATATCGTAGCGCACACCACGTAAATTCTCCTCGGCCAGGACGCCTTCCTTGGCGGCCCATTGGAAACCGGCAACGACTGAGTCCTTGATCTCATTCAGATACTGCACCGACTTGGTGCAGTCCACAATGATATTTGGTCCATTGCAATCAGGACCGAAGCACCAGATCTTGCGCGCCTCACTCACATCATAGGCGTACTTCTCGTTCAAGTAACGTGCACGCTTCTTGAATTCATCCCGGGCTGTGACGACGCCATTATCAATGTCCTCTGGCAATCCCTCCGGCATTGGCAGTGCCTTCATGGTCAAACGATTATGTTTGTTGCGCGATTTGGACAGGCACAACTGGTTGGACTCCTCCAAAACTGTTTCGCGGTAAGATACCAGGGGATCGGATGTTTTTAGTGGTATGCAGGCATGATCTTCTTCCAGATCTTTGATGCAGATCTCCAAATGCAATTCACCGGCACCGGCAATAATATGCTCGCCCGACTCCTCAATAATGCACTGCACCATCGGATCGGATTTGGCCAGACGCTTTAGACCGATGACTAGCTTGGGCAAATCGGCAGGATTCTTGGGCTCAACAGCAACTCGGACAACGGGCGACACGGAGAACTTCATGACCTTCATGTTGTGCGCCTCTTTGAACGTTGTGATTGTGCCCGTTTTAACCAGGAATTGATCCACACCCACTAGACCGCAAATGTTGCCCGCTGGCACATCCTCAATGGCCTCCACAGTGCGACCCATCATTAAAACTGTACGCTGGATGGCCTTCTCGCACAGATCCTCCTTCTTGCCGGGTACATAGTTGGGTCCCATAAGGCGGCACTTCTGTCCAGTGGATACCTTGCCGGCAAACACCCTACCAAAAGCATAGAATCTTCCGATATCTGAGGTGGGCACCATTTTCGAGATGTACATCATCAGTGGTCCCTCGGCATCACAGTTCTTAATGGCGACCGCTGCTTCATCGGTATGTGGACCTTCGTACAACATTTCCATGCGATACTTTTGTGCCACCACAGGTGACGGCAAATGGATGGCGATCATCTGCAGCAGCGTTTCTCCAGCCGGCAACCAATTTCTCATCACGGTCTTCAGCAGCACCTTTCCCTGCTGATCCTGCTCCTCCGGCAGCAGCTTTACGCCGATCTTCTCCATCAAGCCGGATATCTCTTCCGTCTTGTAGTTCATTATAGCATCGAATACCTTGTAAATGGGATCCAATATGTATAGGCAAAATGATCGTTTACTGTCCGCATCCAGTTGCTTTTGCCACTTTCTTGTTTTCGTGTTGAAGAAATTGCTGCCCCAAAGTCTGTAATTAAATTTAAGTGTGTAAAACGATATTAAATTATTATTACACAAATGTAAAAGTTATTACTCGTCACACGGTGAAACTGATATTATTCCTTAAATAATTATAGTTAATAATCTATGGTGAAACTTAAAAACCTGCATTTTAAAAACTACACATTCAAAGAATTTTAGACTTGAATCAAAGTTTGTGAAAATTGTACATCTACATTCCTAAAACGCTTCTGCACAAAAGAAAATCTTAAGTTGAAAAATCTTTTGGTTGACTTACCGTTTCATCAGTTTGCCCACATCAATCTTAAATTTATCGGCATACATTTCGGCGAACTGTTTGAGGGTAAAGGCCCAGCCGTGCAGACCCGAACCGAAGCCAACGGAACCCTTCGCTGGATCGACGGATACTTCACCCATGGGTCCACTATCATCGTTATAGGTGGCAATTATCAAGTTTACATTCTCCACAATGCGTTGGAATGTTTGATACAGCTCCTCCGTGTCCAGTTGTAGCTCGAGCAGAGCACGATCCATTTTATTCAGAAAGAGAATGGGTCGAATGCGCTCCGCAATCGCTTGGCGCAGAACCGTCTCCGTTTGCACGCAGACACCGGAGACGCAATCAACAACGACGAGAGCACCATCGGTCACTCTCAGAGCAGCCGTTACCTCCGAGGAGAAGTCCACATGTCCGGGTGAGTCTATCAAATTAATTAGAAATCCTTTTGTGTCCTTTTCGCGTTGATCCTCCTGTGTAATTAAACCCAAATCCTTGTCCTGCAGCTCAAAGTACATTGTGATGGCACTGCATATGTTTTTAGGATTAATGATTAGTGAGAATTTCAGATAGTATTTTGTATGAGTTTTATCTTACGTTGACTTAATCGTAATGCATCGCTCCTGTTCGTCCTTGCGAGTGTCGGTGAATCGCATATTGCCCGCCCTGGCGCCAGCTATAATGCCAGCCTTGGAGACCAAAGAGTCCGTCAATGTCGATTTACCATGATCAACATGTGCTATAACGGATATGTTGCGTATATTACGCCGCTGCTCCATTAAGCCACGTATTTCGTCGAGCGAGAACTTCACCATTTTCAATATAATTTATTTCTTAAAATTGACTTGAATTATTTAAATATTGCGCTCACATTTGGGCGCTTCGAACGATTTGTTGTACATTCTGTAACAATCCCAATTGTGCGGGGCGTTTATAAACACTTTCAATGCATACATTTCATAACAACGGAAATTAGTTTGAAGGCTTAAATCGAAAAGCGTTCCATTTGTGAAACGAAAGCTTTGAAAAGCTCAAAGCTTGCAAAGCTGAGCATTTGGTAAGTAAATGAAATTGATAATCAATCAGTGGCGTAGTTCAGGGAGGGTCTTTAAAACCAAATTTGTCTTGGTAAAAAACATACAAATGAAAATTGTAAATTTATTTTGTGATTTGTTGTTATAAAAATATTTGTGAGTTTTTTAAGTATACTATACTTTTTTTTTAAAGGTATTTAATTTATTTCTTTTGAATGTTACTAAGATTGGGTTTGATTAAACGTATTCGTTTTGTATCAATTTTGTTCAAGGCAACCCCCTAAAGACATTCTTGCCTACGCACCTTATATTAGGCATCGTTTGATTTATTAATTTTCGCCACAAATGAAATATCAAAAGCTTTTGCAAGCTTTCGCAAGCGTTGCAAGCTTTTTGTCTGATAAACATATTAATGATAGAAAGATTAGATAATGGTCTGACTAATTCATTATCTGGCTTTTATGTTTATTTAATTAGTGGTTTTTACATTTGGATTGTGCACTTACTTCAAGTTAAATACTACTTATTATACAAATTCTGCACTAAAAATACTTTACTTTACTCACTTTGTTAGCTGGCCATGCATTTCACTTTGTGTCAACTTCATATTACTTAAATTAGCCTTAAGGGTCTTGAAAGAGAAGATTTTTCATTTGGTGTGCTTCCACGCACCTACAGAGGGAATTTTCGGTTACATTTTTGGTTGTTTACGTTCGCACAGGTAATTATAAAAATGGGCTGGCGTTTTGTTTGATTTATTATACTCTGTTCATTAAATTGATAGAGTATGCTGTGTTAAGATATTAAAACATGTTATTTTAATTGCATTATTATAAATAATAATCTGATTGAGAGATGATATTTTAATATTATTACCTCCTTTTGGGCAGAACAGACTATTAAGCAGTTTGAAGTTTTCAACAAACGCTTTAAAAAATGAAAAACAGAAGCTTTGTTAAATCACTCTTAAATTTCACACTTGTGTATTTTGAATAATTTAAGAAAACTTTTTCTTCATTTTATTATTATTAGTATACCCGGATTTCTTAATGAAACTGCAACTTGAACTCTTCTATATTTATTGACTTTTAAGAGGATTCGTGACTAAATTAAAACCTTTTTCTGTTTATAAATTCAAGTCCGTCTGTCTGTGTTCGTACGAACTCATTCCTCGGCTTTTCTTGTTGAAAATTTCAATATGAAAACGTCTCTTTGCTGCAGCCATTACATATTGATAGCTAAATTGTGTTTTAACTTAAAGATAAAGATGCTTAACACTCAGTCTGTCGACGCACATGTCGATGGCTTTATTAAACGACATCTTAACCAGTTTATGGTTAATATTATTTATGAAGCTCTAACAAAATTTGCAAAGAGTTTTTTTGCGACCGAGACAGCATAAAATAGTAGCACCATTTTTGAATGGCAATTGCAATAGCCAAACTCTGTTCATGTTGGAAAAAATGTTGAGCTCCCAATTCGTTTTCATTCAAATTTTGTCTCTTTAGAAATTATATGTCATAAGACCATTCACAATTCATGCTTCGTTTAGCTAATGACTGTTTTTGATTTTTTTGTTGCCTTTTTTGCATTTTTTTCGAAGTTGGAATAAATCTTTTTGTTGGCAAAGCTCTCTTGTCAAATGATTCACATTTGCGTGAATGAGTGGAGTCTGTTGTGGAATGAAACCCTTATCAAAAAGCTTTGAATTTGCATAATTTGGTTGCAGCAGCTGTCGCTTAGCATTAACATTATTTGGCTTTAATTGTTCACCAGCAAAAATGCAATTCAGAATAAGGACTAAACTGAAAGCTTGTTTATCATCTCAACTTTCTGCCTCTGTTCTGCTCTGGTTGCATTATTCATGAGTTTCTGTGGCGCGTGTCCACGAAAAAAAAGACAAAAAATATATAAACAAATATGCACACATGAGTGGCGGAGGGTGAAGAGGGGCTGTAGCCCAGGGTTACTCTAAACTGCGTCGCTTCTTTTGCTCCTCGCTCTTACATGACGCAGTTGTCAAGTAACTCCGACCACACAAAAAAACAAGAACAGAAGCCCACGCATCGTCTGCTAGTGTTATGCTTATCAAGATGAAATGTTTATTTACATTTTGAACAGTATATGCAAATTGTCGGTTAAAAATGAAATGCTTCACCCACTTTCCCCTCAACCTCACCTTCCATCCCCCACACTTCGTTATGCTCACTTCCGTTTCCGGAGTAACAAATTGCCATGGAAGATTGTTTACGCTTTGTAAACTTGCGAATTGTGGCCGAAAATCTTGTTAATTGTCAGTTGAGACTACCAAAACAAAAAAAAAATGGCCTTGTAACATATACTTGACAGCATTCTTAGGAGTATAAACGTACTCTGAATTAGAGAGAGAGAGAGGAGAGACAGAGACAGAGAATGAGATTGATGGATGTACAAATTTGTATACTTAGAGATATAATTAACTAAAACTCTTGATTACTTTCCAGATACCTAAGGCCTCAACAAGTTACACATTTTTAGATCCGAATGGTAAATAATACTTTAGTGCTTATGCTTGATAATCAGCTGGTTTTGTATTTAAGCTTAAACTTACCTTAAGTTAAAGCTACCGATAAGATAAAAATAAGCTACAAATATTGCTTTCATTAAAAAAAAGAAGACAAGTTTTACTTAAGATAAAGACATATAACATCATAATATAATTGAAGGTGTTAAATTACGTATTTTACTCATGGAAATTATGGATCTTTAAGTCCGCAATAAAAAAATAAGAATTAACTGATGTCGATAATCAGATTTTAAGTTTCTAGATGGCTACACAATCCTTGTATGCAGTTCGCTGGAGTTCGTCCTTGTGATTCTAACGCAGCATATTTTTTTTATAAGCCCAAAAGAATATTAAGATATTAAGAGAATAGTATTATATTAAAAAGAAAAAAATAATGAAATCAAAGTTGTTCACTTTTCACAGCTGTTTGCCTTCATTCAATATGCGGCAGGATCAGGAAGCGAATTTTTGTTCCACGACTAATTGACAGGAGTTTATTGAGGCGTGGCGCCAAATATCAAACAAAACAATGCCAATGTTAATGCTAAGGACCGCTAAAAGGCTCCACAACAGCTTGGGCCTGAAGTGGATTCAGTGAAGCATTATAGAAGTTAGCCAGCTTGCTGCCTGGCCTTCATTATTATTGCTAATTATTTATTTAAGAATGCGCAATCAGCACAAAGCAACTTTTTTGCAAATGAAGCGAGTCCAATCAAACTCATATATATGTATGGCATATAGTAAGAAGATGCTTTGATATATAATCAGACTAGTTAATATTTACAGATGTAGATTGTTAATGTTGGCGAAAAAGAGAAAACAGCGTGATAATAAAATACATTATTAAATATTTTAATTTAAGTAATGTTAATAAGATCAACAAACGCAAAAAAAAACTCACTTAACTGGCTTTAAATTTGAGAATAGGATTTTTCTTTTATTTATTGGAAATATACATTTAACTTAATCACATTGAGCTTATGTAATTTTTACATAATCAGAGAGCATCAACGCATGACACATACTGAAATTTAGGCCAAATACATTTATCTTAATTTGAATATCAAATTTTGTCCAATTTGCCAATGCTGCAAAATTGTAAACCGATTAGATACACAAGCACACACACACACACGCACACACACACAACTAAACACTTAGAGAGGCAATTACTGACTTTTATTTGAAATAAATTTGGATAATTTGCCAAATGCAAATGATAAATAAATAAAATTTACTTAAATTATCAGACGCACTGCTGTGCATAATTGTGTTTTATCTTTCTTACACACAAAATTGATTTAATTATTCAGTTGATTTACTCGAACTTTATTTAATAAACTGGGTTGGGTCAATATTATTTTGCCAACGTTAATGGCTATTTAATGCAGGTCAAAGACAGCGTCAATTCACCTGTCAAGCTGTTCGCATCTGTGCAAATATTCTCTGGCTAAAACAGGTAAGAGTGCTCCAGTTGTGAGAGCTCGACTAGGAGATACCCTGAATCCCAAATATTCAAATCAACACACTCAAAATGCACCTATGGCCAAGCATGGCTACATTGACTCGACGCTTGATGCTGATCAAAAATATATCTACATACTTTCTTCTGCCTGTTACACACATTTGCTAATCTTTATTATACCCATTTTTAATGGGTCCAGGGTATTAAAAGTGAAAGATAAGCGAGAAGTTAGCGCAGTTCTATATCATTTTAGCAACATGAAGTCCTTCACTCTGTCTCTCTACTTGCAACTGGTGTCTTTGCTGCTCTTGATTATCTCGACAGCTGTTGAGTCGATGGTCATTTTCTTTGCCTGCTTGTACAACTTGAACATCTGTCCGTTTTGCACAATCAAAGCAATTACATCTTAATAGCTAACTAATAGCGAGGAATATATTTAAGCTGTGTGTGGATATATCTAATGGGCAATACATTCTATTGACTATTCTGTGTATCTTACTGTAGTTAAATAAACTCCAAAAAGTACAGGGCATGTTTTGGTTGAGCGCATTGATACGTTTAAGTCATTTCTAATCATTGTGTGAATAATTCGAAATACTTATGGAACCAATAACGATGTAAATAATGTATCATGAGTTTGCACAGCAAGTCATAACTCTACAATAGTCAATGTCAATATTAATAGCAGCTGTTGTTATAATATAGTCTCACCAATCGAAATAGGCTTAGTTCATGACAATGAGAAATAAGGTGTTCTTCAAGTGCATCGCTTATCTCTCCTTATTTAACAAGAGCAAGAGATAATTCTTACATTAGCTGTTACTATTATTAAACAACTGCTTTCAAGCTTATACACAGACTAGTAGCTGCTTACATGGTAAATATTTTTCCGATTACATTGGGCAGCTGCAGTTTAACAAGTGTGAAGAAAGTAAATAAAACTATATTTACTTATAGGTATATAGAAACAAAGGACTTAAAGTTATAGAATATTGCAGGTGCTTTAATAGTAATCAATTGTATAATTATTGGGTAATGTAAGAAATGCAGACACCATTAGTGACTATTGTTTTAAAAATAGCGCGTAACTAATGAAATTCGGTTGCAAGTTCATTGCCCATGAATAATTGAAAGCTGTTTGTGCCTGGCTAGCTTTCTATAAATACGTAATTATCTTAATTGCAATCCAGGTGACAACAAGTGGCCACATTCAGTTGCCGCATTGAGTGGAGTCAACAACAAGTCAAACAAAAGTTCTTCTGCTTCGATGAGCGCTCAAGTTGACTAGAGAAAAGTAGTCGGGGATACAAAGAGAGAAGAATGTTTTAGTCATTAGTTATTTGCAGTAATTAAGTGTAAAGCTCGTGAAAGCCAGGTCAACTCAACGAGAACGAGCTTTTACATTTCGCTCTGCGATTACGTGACTGTACTATCTAATTTTAGTAGCTGAACCCAAACTCAAATTCAAACACAAACCCAATCCAGAACTCGATTCTCTTTCAGTGAGCAATGGCCACATTAATGGCTGCTTATTGTAAATTGCTGACGTTTTTTGGACTTGTTGTTGTGGTTGATATTCAAGGCAAAAGGCAAATGACATTGTCGTCTTGAATTACCAATTATTTAACTCAGCTTATCACAACTTTACTCTGCGTAGCATCCCCAATCTCGAAATTTAATAGCAGGACAAATATTTTAGATTGACCTTTTGAGCAAACGCTTTAAAATACTTAAGGAAATGTCACTTAAGTTCAATTCAGCTTGTTAAATATTAGGCTTTTGTCAAAACTGATTGAGTACATTGTTACAAAGCTCGGATAATTTGGGATTAAGTCCAGCAAATGCTGCGATTGCCTGGTAATTGGATTCTATTTCTGCCGCTACCATGTCTCATTCCACAAATTATTTATATTTTGAAACTGAAGCCTTTGAATATAATACACAGCCTACTGGTAAACATATATTTTGAAATCATTGCTTTGGGTCGACATTAATTGGTAATATATGCATTCTATTTTGAGACCTTGGCCCGTAAAACACTTAAATTCAAGCATTCCCATGTAAATTGGGATCCCTCTTGAATACTTTTACCCAATTTGATTGCATTCGAAACCATTTGAATATAATTCACATGTGCCAGCGGCGCATTTTCTCCCCAAATGATGGAGCAGCCAGAGAGCTCTGCGATCCAAGTAGTGCGTGCAAAAGCAACCCTAATCAGTAAAATTAAATTTGATAGACTAACACACAGATAAACACAGACACATCTATGCAAATAAAGCCATTCACTGTGTACTCCAAAAAATTAACATTTTGTCAGCAGAAGACGCAAATTTGTTGGCACTTTCCAGCACATTGGCAAATGAATCAAAGCCCCGACGGACTGGTGAAAAGATGTCGGATTTCTTCATAATGTGTTGGCTCATTAGTATAAATAACAAAAGGTTAGTTGCGAAACAAAAGTCTCCATCAGTCTTTGGTACTTAAATTTAGTGAGTTAATAATTACTTAATTATTTATACTTTCAAGTTAAACATCAAACAAAGAAAGAAAGAATAAAGATGATAAGTCTACCTATAAATTATAAAGAAAACATCCAAAAAAAAAAAGAATAGAGATGATATATCTATCTATTAATTATAAAGAATTCATTTGAAATGTGTGTCAACTTTAATCAGATTAGTTTCCTATTTGGCCAGTCTTCAATGGAATACCATCAATTTACAATTAAGTATGTCTGCAGTTCAGATTCAAAATGAAGATCAATAAATTATTCACAGTCGCTTTAATGCAGCCATAGTCAAAAGAAAGTGGCCATTAAATGCTTGTAAGCTATTGACAAATGCCTTGAAAATGCGAAACCAATAAAGAGACACTCACACCCACACCCACACTCACACTCACACACACACACATAGGCAGGACAATTGCAATTCATACAAATCAATTGCCATTTAATTAGCTGAATGGCAAGCCAAACAAAAAATATCGTCTGTAAATAGCAGCTGTGAATAAAAATGGAAAAAATAATGAAGAATGGGAGAAATTGAAAAACAAGACTCCATTGACCTTACACTTGGCTGGGGCATAAGGATGGGTCCTTGCGTTGGGGTTCTTGCGGTCGCTAAGCGGAAGAACAAAACACAAAAAAAACTTTTGTTGCCCACTTTTGGGCGCATGTAATTTAAAAGAACATTTCAATATAAGGAAAATACTCTTAAGGAAAGGAAAATTCTGTTATTACAATTTATTTTCTATTGATTGTAATTATCCCTTTATAAATTTATAAATTACTTGTAAATAAAATCGATTTAATTCAATGCGATGCTATATATTTATTTCGGACTTCAATTTTAAATTGTTTAGCGATTATGTTTACACATTTGATGCCAGGACATACAGATTGATACATTCCAACACAGTATTATCACGGAGGAGCACATGATCGAGTTACCGGGTTATACACGTCACCTGTCGTAGGACACCTTGGTGTGGTAGATCTGTATGGGCACAGCGGTGATCCCGTCAGACAGGCGAAAAGGAGAAATGTTCCCTCGGCTGCAGGTGCACAAAAGACCACCAGCATGGCCACCAGGGATAGATAGATTAGGAACTTGGGAGTCATCGCAGAAGCTATGGCCGATTTGCTGCTGCTCTCAAGTGCAGGGTCGTATTTATATGGATTTTAGAAGACTGATGCACTATGATAACATGAATGTTTTGTTTGCACAAATGGCGCAAGCCAAATACTTTGTATTAGATCAAATAGAAACACGCGGCAATTGTTTCGCCAATTAATGCCTAAGTAGTTGCGTAAAATAAATATGGGGTTTTCTGAAAACGTAGAATTCTTATCTACATATTTTTCCTACTTCTAGTAATTTGAAAATGACTGTTAATTTTTGAGTATTATACTTTTATGGATTTGTATTGATCAGTATTGTCGATTAGTATATAGAAACAAATAAATAAATAATAAATTTTGCTTACGCTTCTTTTACAATGTTTGACTCGACTTAACATGATGATAATTTAAAATGGTTGAAATCGGAACTAAGACTATTCGAAAGGCAATAAGGATTATTAAAAGAGTAATTCAAAACCGCAAACCAAATTACACAAGGTGATTGCCTCAAATGTTTTAGAAAGTAGTTCCTCATCATTGGACCATTTTACTTGTGAACAGGGAAGGATATGTGCCTGATTCAACAATTTCATGGGACCGTAAAAATTCGCCAGCAAACTCGAAATTGTTAGTGTCCAAAGGGTGTACAAAATCCAATTTTAATTTACTCGACGAAGTATCCAAAGAATACTTAGCCGTGTCACAAAATTGCCTTACTTCGAGAGCAGTTGTCAAAGTTTCCGTAGACTTTAAAATTACTTTCTTATTTTTATTTTTTTTTGTGAGTTGGTGGTTTGGTGGTGGGGGTTGGTGTAAGTCAGATGGTGTAACGGGTTCAACACCACGTGGACAAACAAGTCGCTGTTGCAGCTGTTGGCAGCTAGCTTCCCATTCATTTAAAAAAGTTTGTTTGGATTTGTGTCTAGAGTGTTATGTTAACGTTTGCCTTAACACCAACGTCAACACACAAATGGCAAATTAATTAAATATCACTCATACGTCAGTTTGCTGTGTAATTGCGTAGGTTGAGCCTTGAGGCGTTGCCTATCCTACTCCCGCGTGTAGTCATGATTTGCAGACCAGGATATGACTTGCAGCCGGAGCAGAGCACATGCAACATGTGGATAGTGTTGCCATTTTAGCTATATTTGTAGTGGTTTTTGGAAAGTAAGAAAGCTGGAGTATAGGCAACTGTAGACTAAGTTGCCAAAAAATGCTGTAGATGTAAGTAAACGCATAGGAAGTAAACTTATGAGTTAAATCTAATTTATCTTTTAATAATTATTAAAAAGCTCTTATGAGTGTCCATTATATTGAAGGACAATTTAAGATTTTTGAGCTGATCTTAAGCTGCATTAAAATTATGCAAATATGGCTTGATATGTAATGAAGATTTTTTCTCGACGAAGGCACAATCTATTTTTAAGCGAATTTTTGATGTGTTTTAGCTGTTTATAGAAACCTTTTTTTGTTCCTTATAAATGCTGGCAACACTGCAGCCTGCTTGCCTGTTTTGAATATAATTATTCTCATAATACCTATGTTGCATGCCACGGCGGGCAAGTTGCGTGGGCAGCAGACACAAATAGTCGCAACCATATTTAAATATGCGTAGGCACGCAATTTCATGCAAAATGTAATTTAATGCCCAGTTACAGCAATGAATAGCAGAAATTTAAATAGATTTCACTTGAGCTCAGACTGCTTATGGCTCAACTGAACGAGACGGAAGCCCAAACAAACCCGGACTGACAGTTAATCGGGCGCATTAGTAAGAGCTCTGCCAAAGTTGCTAAATTATGCCAAACTGGATTTCATTTTGGCCAAGTTCAGCACATCAAAAAAAAAGTCGAATTCAAATTATTTAAAAGGCAGCTAGGTACTGCTTATGTTCATATCAGAGTTACACACACATTTCACTTATGCATTTCATTCGAATTGGAGCCGGATTTTTATAATCACAACTACGTACAGATTTTAAATAAATGTATTACCAAGAAAACTTGATTATATATTTATATTTTGATATAATCATAAAGATGAGATACCGTTGACACATCGTTGTAATCGGAAGATGGTAATAATTATTCGTCCTAATTTATATGTTTTTATATAACTGCAGTTGTTGACTGATTTACGAAACTAAGCAGTCATTAAGTTTATTGTATAAGCTACAATCTATTATCTATTTGCCACTTGTCTACCTATTGACGCAACAATTTCATTATAAATTTGAATTAAATTAACCGAAAAATTGTTTCTTTGCGAGCTATAAATGTATGAAAATACAAGTTGATCTTACTATCTATTTCTTATTGATAAATATTAAAATACTGAATAATACAAAAAATATGTGTATATTGTTTTCTATTGATATTTTTAGTTAAATAGTTGTAAATTAATATAAAATTGTTGGCAGCTTATATTCTTCAACATGAACACAATTCAAAATAATACATTGTTTGTGGGTTCCTTTTGCACATTTGATGCCAGGACATACAGATTGATACATTCCAACACAGTATTATCACGGAGGAGCACATGATCGAGTTACCGGGTTATACACGTCACCTGTCGTAGGACACCTTGGTGTGGTAGAGCTGTATGGACACAGCGGTGATCCCGTCAGGCAGGCGAAAAGGAGAACTGTTCCTTCGGCTGCAGGTGCACAGAAGACCACCAGCATGGCCACCATGGATAGACAGATTAAGAACTTGGGAGTCATCGCAGAAGCTATGGCCGATCTGTTGCTGCTCTGAAGTGATGAGTCGTATTTATATGGTTTTTAGAAGACTGATGCACTATGGCAAGATAAATATTTTGTTTGCACAAATGGCTCAAGCCAAATACTTTGTATCAGATCAAATAGCAACGTGCTTGATAAGTAAACATTATTATTTTATTAGTTTCACTTTGTGCCTTGCTTATATTCCTATATATAATTGAGTGTTCTTTTGGGTTAAGTTAAAAATATATTTATATAAATAATATAATAATATACAATCCTAGCCGGCTTTTCACTTATTTACGAATATATATTCAAGATATAATTCACTGATTTGGTAAAATAAAGCACAGATGAAAACTAATATTTATTGGTATTAATAACATTTTATTTTATTGAAATTGTTTTTATTGGGAATCTATATACCCTTTAAGATACACCCACATGTAATTCACATTGGAGTAAGGTGACGATTGAAATGAATAATCCAAATATTGACACTGCCGACTTATGAATGCTTTTAGTTGCACATTTAACTCGTGATCGCATACAAGGTATAATTTGCACGTGCCATCATAGTAAACATTTTGATCTAGTATTATTAAATAAATAATCTATTGTATGGAAACCATATAAATAGTGCACAGTGTTACAGCAAAAAGTCAGTTGAGAGCAGCAGCGTCGAGCGAATACTACAAAGTTACAACGATGCCTCCCAAGTTCCTTATCTATCTGGCAGTTGCGGCCATTGTAATGGTGTTCAGTGCACCTGCAGCAGAGGGCACCTTATTTCTGACTATGTGCCTCTTGAGGTCGCCGTTGTGTCCATTCTTTAGAACGACACCACTGTGTCTGCCGGATTTTGTCTGGGATCCGAACCTAAGATTATGTGTTGCGTATCCATAAACCGTATTTATGTGTTGAAGTCCAAAATAAAAATTATATAATATCGCATTGCATATATGATAAACTATGGAATTTGGGCAACAGTCTCTGTATAAACTTGTGGAAATTGCATTGGAAATATATATTAATTTATATAAATATATATATATAAACAGCTCCTTGCTTAAAATTGTATATATCATTAATTAGAATATATTGCAATGTCATTAAAGATGTTTCGTGAGCACATCAATTATTTTGAAGTCTTAAGAGCCTCAACTTCTCCTCGCTACGTTTAATGACAAATCAGAAACACTTTCTTGTGGTGCCTCAAACCGACTTCCTTAGCGCTCTCAAGTGGAATTAGACGAAAAATGCCTTTTCATGTATGACTTGGAATTTAAAGGCGAAAAAAAAAATGGCTGAAAAAAAAATTAGCTGAGCACCACAAGCAGCTAAATAATATATGACAATTATTTAAACAGCTGCGACTTGGCCGCAAAATCATGAATGAAAAATGTTCCGAAAAAAAGCAACAGTTGTCTAAACAGCACCCATAACTAAAAATAAACACAATCCACCAATGGCTATGGCTACACTGGCGTCCTCGTAAAGTGAGCATGGGTCTATATATGTTTCAGCAGCGTCTGCGCTCTTTGGACTGGCACACGTGGTGGCTTCTATTTGTGGTGTTTATTGTGGATTGTTTCTTTGGCGCGCTTTTCTGCCCAGTGTGGATGCTTTTGGGGCTAGGCGCACTCGGGCGCCGGCTGCCTCAGTTAGTCCTGCAAACGGATTCGTCCAAAACGGTCGCTGGTCGCCCGTCAAGCGCCAAGTTCAACTGAAAAAGTTATTTTCAAAAATTCAGAAATAAAAAAAAATAATAAGAAATTGGAAATCGTTTTGTTTAGCGCGTGCCAAATTAAAATAAATATTTGGGTCGACTTTCGCTGCTAAGTGTGCCAAGTTTGTTTACGTCTGCTAATGTGGACAAGTGTTTAAAATAGATAAAAGAAATAGAGAATAAAAGAACTAAGCTGATCGGTTGATTTATTTACGCTCGCATCATTCGCAGCCAGCTGTTCGGTTATTTGTGAGTGAACCGTAAGTTGAAAAAGTGTTGTTCATGCCAGCGGGACATTTGTACGTCAATCGGCCAAATTTTTATCGGAATGCACGTGCAAATATTTGCATGTTTGGTTAGCCTGGTTTGAATCATTGCCAGCCACAATAGATAGCTGGCGCCCATGCGCTTCTGCTAGCTGAATAGTTCTCAATGCAGAAGTTTGAACACCCAAAAGCTCCCTTTTGAAATAAAAACAAAAACAACACTTTTTAGCATGTTCAACATATTTGCCATATATGAATGCAAATTTTCGAAATGCAAATTTTTGCACTGCGGTTGTGCACTGGCTGCTTTTAGTTAGAGTGCTACAAGTTAAAATGCTGGCTTTATTGGATTAGCATACACGTCAAAAGTTAAAAGCTTTCGTGTGAAATTCATTAGTGTAATGTAAACTGCTTAAAATGAAATGAGGGATTAAGTGCTGATTAAATTTATGGCACTTAAGATAAAGCAGTTGTAGATCAGTGAATTCTAAAATATGGATGAGCATGATTTGGATTAATTTTGAGGCACATAATTGAAAAAGTTATTTTTTTTTATCATTTTGTATAATTATTTTTAACGGTACAATGAAAATAACAACTTTTCCATGCAAGTGCATTGAAAATTCTCGTATTTTCATATTTGTTTACTTATGAGAAAGCCCTCCGACAACAAATTTTCTCTGACTTTCTGTCTAATATAATGAATGAGAATAGCAAATTGCATGTGCAAAACATTTACTCATTTACTGTGCCACAAAACTGTGTGCAGCTGAGGCAAAATGGGATTTATTGCGATTGTATTTACAATTGAAGCAATAGAAATTCACCCAACAATTCGAAAGACAATTTAAATTTAAAAAATGTGTGAATAAATATTTACGTTATCTAGTAATTATTTTTAATATAATTCTATTTTAAACAGTAGCTATCCTGACGATCCAAAATTCAATTAGGGAAAGTATTCAGCATTAAATATTGTGTTCCTCTCTGCATTATCTCTGAAATGGAAAAGGTGAAACCCCATTATTGTACATGTAATGAAATAAATGAGATTCCATACATCTCTTTGAAATGAGATAACATACATACACACGCACACACACACACACACTCACACACACTTACAGAGAAACCGCAAATAATTTTGTTTGAAGCCACCGCTTACAGTTATGGTTAAAATTGCCAAAACCATGAAAGCTAAACAAAACGATGAGAAATAAGCAAACGGGGCAAACTGAAATGATGTAATTAAAGTGAGTGAATGGTGCAAATTGAAATTGCCAATAAAGTCCGTTTCAAAAGCCACGCCCATCCCCAAAGTTCACGCCTACCAGCAGTTCAATCAGACTCGGGTCCAATCCAAATGACAAACGATTTGTCGAACCATCCGAAATTAGCATAGGTTAATCAGTCAGTCAGTCAGTCAGTCAGTCACTCAAATGGCCACCAGTTTGACAGCGAGACAATCAGTCCAATCATTCTGTAAACTCATTCAGCAGTTCAGTCACAACCCAGTCTAGTTAAAACCAACAGCATTTGTGGCTAATTAGCGTTTGCAATCACTGCAAAACGCAAACTTTGCTTAGAGCCAGCAACTCATCCTCATCCTCGTCATCAGCTTCATCCATTTCGAACTTGTTCCATTCCACCTGCCCTTTTTGTAGCGTCAAATTTCGTTAATTAATGTTTCCCCTGTTGTCTGTTGGCTGTTGTATTCTTTGCTTTTGTACCTTTTGTTTTATAATTGTTTTGTGCGGCGCCCAAAAAGCATTGGAAATTATCACGCATACGCCGCATTGCAGCATTCGCTCAATTTGATGATAAAAGTTTGCATCGTTTACTTTATTATACCCTTGCGGGAGGTATTTTCATAACGTTATACATTTCGTAACGCTTTACGATAGTTACTTCCTGAGAACAAAAAGTGACTAGAAATATGCGAATTGTGTTGAAGTCAGGATCGCAGTTCTGAGACAATATATATTTGATGGATTGAATCCCCTTTTCAGGCTTAAGTTCTTCCATGACAACCCTTTTATATTCTCCCACACAGCTTTTAAGCTTTTTTTAAACTATAAAAGAAGGCAGCTGATGGTAAGAATCAGCTTATCCTCTGCATATCAAATCTGCATATAATAATCACATAGTTTCACACCTTGCGTTAACATCTGCTAAGGGTATTCAAAACTTCAACAGGGTCGTGCTGAATTTTCCACACGATAACCCTAGATAAATATGCGAATTTGTGGTTCTGGCTGATTGTCTAGCTGCTGTCGCGTTTCACTCGCAGCCACACACGCCTAACTTTCTGCGGTTAATAAAATTGGCGAGCGCAGCACGTGGCGTATGCGTAACAATATACATAATTTGCCCAAAGGGTCTCATATACATTTTGTGTGCGCTTGACAATCATTTGATTATATTTTTTGTGGCCATATCGAAACTGCTGCCCACCTACAAATATGTTTATATCTGTATTCCAATAAATATACAAAGTCTTTTATGTTGATAAATGCAGGTAATGGCATTTTCAAATTGTTTTTCATTTTTTCAGCTTTAACTTGTACTTTCAACTTTTATATTGAAACTTTTACGTTGCTTCTTTTCTTATTTATATATCTTTTTTTTTGTTGAGTAGTTTATTCAAATTTATTTTTTTCGTTTTACAGTAACTCATTTGCATCCTGTTGCGCTGACGCTTTTGACGACCTGTCCTTTTTGCTACCACTATAAATTTTATGCAGCGCGGACGCGATTAAAGTTAATGGACTGTTCGAGCTTTCTAAGTAGAATAAAGTTGGTTGAACGCAACATTTTGTTGGGATTTAACATTTGCATTAGAATTAAATTAAAGTAATGCTGTGCTTCACATGCTTTATGCGATTTTAGTTTCTTACTTGTTGGACGAGCAAAACTTTTTGCTTTAACAACTACTTGTAAGCCCTTTTCATTTCGCTTTCGTCTTTCTAACTTTTTGAAGTAAAGTCTACGGTAAACATGTGCCTTTAATCTTTTGAGTGTAAATACAAGTTCTTAGTTGAAAGCTTTTAGCCAACTCCTTGTAGATTTGCTGCTAATCCTTGTAATCGATTTTTCTGCGCTACAGCAGGTAAAATTCCATCATTGGATTTCCTATTTAATAAGACACATCATTTTATGGGCCTACAGATGGATCGGGAAATTCTCATTAAAGTATTAAAAGTTCGTCTTTTAGACGTTACTTTAAGATAAGAAAGAGATGAAGTTACTTTAAGGACTAGAATATTTGTAAGATATGTATATATAATGAGACCCTTTATATGTGCTAGGGCTTTGCCTGCCATTTATCTGGACAGATTCTGACCGCTGTATTGACGAAAGAAATACTTAAACATTGGCAAGTAATAAGTATAAGTATATTGGCACGTAATAAAGTATCAAACATTTAAAACCCTTACCGCAAAACTTCCGTAAAGGTATTACAATATTCCTACCCTGCTTACGGAAATTTGAACCAATTACTTACCGCACCGAACCACCAAATAAACGACTCCTGCTTCATACCTTGAGAGCTTCGAAGTTCAATTACATTTATAATTGGCATCCCTAGATGACTTCCTGTCAGGTGTCGCCAAGTCCCTTTTATATTAGGACTTGAACAGGAAGCGTTGTTGTTTAATATTTACAGTTCAGCAATTTTTAATCAGGACTTAAATGAATACTCTTATTAAAGTTTTGTGTTGCCACAACACTCACACACACACACACACACACACACACACACACATGCACACACTTAAGAGTGTTGCAAATGTCGAAAGTTAAATTGTTTTCTTAAAACTTGGCCACATTTCACCTCTTAGATGGAGTTCACTCTGACCATTTAAAAGTATATATTGGAGATCTTGTATACGCAAGGCCAAGAATATTAACATGGCAACTTTTGTGACAGTCAAATTATTATGTTTCCATTTGTATTTTGTTTTATTTGAAGTCATCAATTGAATTAGTAATGGAAAACTTTCGCATAGATGTTTGCTGATATAACTTCTGCGCTGACATTTTTATGGGCCATAGAGTCGCATCCTCAATATCCGGAGTTTGGTTTGGGCCCGTTTCGCATTTTAATTGGCAACAAATGTGTCTGCCATCACATCTCGTGTAACTGTCGACAGGCAGGCAGGCAGGCGTCTCTTTAATATATATGGCAATCATTTATGTGCAGAAGTATTTATCAGGTGTTTTTATCGCTGTTTGTATGTCTTTAACAATATGGACCGAATAATATATTGCATTTCATTTGAGGAAACTTTCGACTTGTCGATAGGTTGGGTAAATTGATATTTATGCGCTCGCCGACTTTGCTTCAAATTGTTTTGCCGGTTTTTGATACCCTGTGCACAGGAAATCACTTAAACGAGGTATCATTTGTCCCAGACAGAGGAAGTCTATTTTGATAGGTATCAGTAATGTGGAACTCTTTAATGGCATTGAAACATGTTTATATTCATGATATTTATCATAGAGAGAAACATTTATTTGTTATCTGTTTATACTTTAAACAGGGTAACTTCTAGTCGTGCAATTTCAAGCGCACATTTTTACGTGCTTTTGTTTTCTTTCGTCTCGTTGCCGTTAACTTAAAGGTATTTTTTTCTGATTTATGTATAACTGGGCCTTTTAATGCCGACTCGCTCAATCTTCTTATTGTAAATCCTTTTGTGACATTTATTTTCTGTTTCTGGCTGGTTTACGGAATTGTGCTGTACTGGCACTAAAAGTCACATATCTTAAGAGCCAGTAAGTCTCACACTCTGCTGCTGCTTTCCATCATATTTTAAAGTTTGCCCTGCCATGAAAAGCATTTTGATGTCATTGTTCTTTTATTTCTTTACTTGAATTATTATTCATCGCTGTTTCCATTTTATTCTTTGCTTGCATTCCATTGTCCAATATGATTTACGTTTGCATTCATATTTTTCTGCAATTTTCTGCCTGACCATTATTTAATTAATGAACACGAGTTGTTTCCTCATTCTATAGCCATTTCCAGCATTTCACTTAAACGACATTTATTGTGTGTAATTTTCATTATACACATTTTCAAGAGGCGCTTTAAAGTCGTCAAATTAATTCGTCATATTAAACTGATTAATGTTAACGCCAGTTATTAATGATTCGCCATAAGAGGCATATGCTCAGGCTTTGGCTCAGGCGTTGCCCAAATTGCTCAATTATGCCAACAGCGTTTAAAGGACTGCTCGTTTTTCTCTTTGACCAAAAAGGGAAGCGTTTATTAACTGATTGCATAATTAGTGAAGAGGCCTAAAAACTTGAGTATGAAATAGCTTCCCATGGTATTTATATAAGTTGCTTATTAATGTGAGATTATCACACTCCAAGGAAAATCTACTCAGTTTTAACAATGCTATGTCTGATGATAGATTAGAGAGTAGATCTTTTTGCATGAATAAATATGAAATAAAGCATGTATATATATTTATATACATAACATATGTTTTATTTTATTGGTTACATATTAAAAGTCATATCAGCTTAATTCGAATGAGCAATCTTTGAAATTCAATTACATTTTGACATTTGCATTGTGCCAGCTGTGCACAGAGCCAGTCAGTCAAGCCGTAGGTTTTTCAATATTGATATATCATAAATAGGAAATTAAATAAATGTAAAAGATAAACGTATGAGAAAACTGACAGACACAGAAAGAGCCGTTAACAGTAACCAAGGACTCTTGCGTAATCACAGTAAAGTCAAAAATCAAAGTCAATGTCAAAGTATGGGGCTGAATATGTCGATATATGAACAGCTTGCTATGCATATTGACAGCCTGTCAATCGATGACATGCGAAATGGCAAATGGAGCCGGCAACCGCGTTATAGTCTCTCAATCTGCTGATGCGGATAATGTTCTCCTGCGCTACGTGTGTAATTCTAGTCCCTGCTTCGAGTCAACCTGGTGATTTGATAGGTCTTACATAAGCTCAGATACGTGAGTTTGACGAGTTTTGTGTTGTGCTCAGTGCGTGTGTTGGGTGCTGTGTTTTGTGTGCGGCTTGTCAAAAGAAGTAGCTCAAATCAGTGTTTTCCTTCGCTTTCGTTTGCTTAGCTGTGATTAATGATTTGGCCTATTCGGTTCTATCAATTGCTGGCTAATGTCAATTGTGAAGTGCTTATAAGATTTATCGTGGAGTTAATTTTTATAGTGAAATGTGAGGGTTAACGTTTGTACCAACATTAATCTCTTAGCAGCACAATATCCATCAATTATAGTAAACTTTTTGGTCCCCAAAAGCAAACTTCATTTTTACCTTAACCTTTACAACATCATTCAGTATGCATTGACGTCAATATAACAACTTCACCCACTCTCTTATAAATAGTTGAGCATCGTTTTTGCCACCTGCATTAACACACAGCAACTTTTTCATGCTGTCCAATACAATTTTCTTTACTTTTCCCCTTTCCCCGCCCACCAGCACTGCTATACAATAGCCCTTGATTTTTTTGCATTGAAGTTGCTTCAAGCACTTTTGCACCACCAACCAACAACGAGTTGATGATTAACTTGGCTCATTTATCATAAAATCATTGGCCCCGAACGAGGTGGGCGTGTCGGGTGGCTCGCAACGCCCCCTCACTGACCACAAGTGCTATAAATAATGCACTGAAATTGCAAAAGATATGGGTAAAAACAAAAATGAATTTATGCAAGCAAAAAGATGTTGTATCTTTGTATCTATTGTTATATTTTTTTGTGGTTACACAGCTCGAGCTTATTTGGTGATTGTTGAATTCGGGTTTATTTTTTTTCGTCTCTCTGATTTCATTTAGTGAGCTACATTTATCTTTTAGCTAAGACATAAAACACAAGAAAAAGGTATTTAATTTGCATAAACAAATGATTTGACAAGGCTTATATTAGCAGACCTGGATATAGAACATATTTTACCTCTTTTGTGGAGTAATCTTCGCTTGGTTTGCCCACAACCATTTATATTGAGCAAAATGTATTAGCGAATAAATAGACAAATATTGACATTGACCGCCATGTCAATAATAAAATGATGCTCAAATTATTCTCCTCTTGTCAGGAAATCAGCTTCCTGAGCTTACTGAGCACAGAGCACAGCTCTCTCATCGTATCTCAGTAATTTACTTAGAGCTCCCGAAAGTTGTTTATGTAATCTGGCTAAATTGAATTCGGCCTGAATTATGTCGTCAATAAATTTGCGACCTGCCTGTGGCTGTTTTATATGTTTGCACTGTTTCCCAGCCGATTCCCCTTTTTATTTTCATCAATTTGCCAATTAGCGAACTGAAAAATGCCAAATAAATCCTGCATTTTGGTATTGCTTTTACACCAGGTCCTTCCAACAAAAAAAAAACTCCTCAAATCCCTTAACAATTTTGTGTGCCACTCAGCTGGGGCAGCTTGCGGCGTTGGCTGGGTTATCAGGGGCCCACATAGTGAAGTTGCGCCACAAACAATGCAGCAGCAATTCCAAAATCACATTTAGATTTCACCGTTTGTTTGTTCTTTCCTCTTTTTCATCCAATTCTTTTTTTTATTTTTTTTTGAGGCAAAGCAAACGCGACAATGCCAAAAAAACTCACGCGAAATTTCAATTGAAATTCGTTAGATTTTTCACAGAGTCTGCCACGTTGACAGATTGCCAGAAGTGGAGAAAGAAAACGTAGGCAATGCTGAGAGACTCTTGTAAAACAAACTGTAAATCATTGCTCCCGCGAGAACAATGTGTCACAGTTAACCAATGTGTAATAAATTTTAGATGTAGGCACAGGACATCAATACAGCATGTAAGCGGGCGGAAGTCTTCTGAATAACATCGGATTAACAGCATACCTAGGGATATTTATTATTGATTACCTATTTACCTATATCAAAGATAACCTCGTTTTATTTAATAAACATGATATGTATTATTGATCACTTATTTACCTCAATCGAAAACAAGCTTGAGCATTGAATAACATTTAACAAGAGCAGAAAAATAATACAAATAATAAATAATAAATTGAGATTGTTTTTTTGTACTTGTGTGTCAAATATATTACTAATATTTTTAAAGCCTTTATTGGTATATTTAAATCGAATCTGCTAAAGCTCACATTACTATTTAATCTTAACGTAACGCGGCGTTTATTATTTTTAAAATGTATCATTTCTTTAGGCTTAGCGTCGCTTAATCGAAAAGTCAATTTTAATATTTTCCGCTTCGCTTGAAAATTGCACATTATTTTCATGTTGCTGGCTTTGTCTTAGTTTTCCACTTGGCTGCATTGCATACAATGTTCACATTAATTCCCAGTTTATACCCATAAATGGTGCTGTATTCGTACGTGCCAGCTATTTTGGTCAGGACAACAGGTTAGCCCTTAGATTTCTTTTTTGTCGCTATCCGACAGACAAGAATGTCAATTATGTGTCCCCAACTTGATGTGTGCCTTTTGGTTTTTTGGTATTGTGTGGGCTTGGAAATTTGTCATTAAAAGGTTCAGTGGGCTCTCAAAACTTTGTGTGACTGAAATTGTTTTCGATTTGCCAACGAAAATGGATAATTTAACGCACTATTGCAGCTGTCTGTTGGCTGGCAGCGGACTTTGCGTGATCGATTTGGCTATAAACATTTTGAGATAAACAACAATTTGGGCACTGGCCTGGTAATATAAGTGAAATATTTACACAAAATTGCGTGGCGTAAAAGGCGAAACAACCACATGAAATCAATTAAAATATTTGCAAACAGCACGCAGCGCATAAAAATCGGTCTTCAAATTGTAGAGCGTTAAAACTAATTGGATGTGACCATAAAAATAGCGCATACGACGCGTGGGTCAAATGGGGAAGCATTGAAAGATATAAGCAGAATGTTCGCGTAGGCAGTGCTCGAAAAGAAGCTATGCTCTTGGCAGCTCAAGAGTATCAAAGCAACTGCGTCATAGTTGATAAGTCAATAAGCATTTTAAACAAAAGAAACAAATTGGTATTAGTTCGATTAAATCTCTCGTCAAAGGATTGAGAACGATACATAAATAAATGGTTTCTGCTTGTCACTAAATTATATTTCTTTAAGGACATCGCCAGAAAGTGCTTCTTCATTCTTTGTTCATAATACCTCTCTTACAGTATTTCAGAGGGTATTCAAAAATAATCAAAGTAATTGAAATTAAGTACAATGCTATAAGTGATGCTTGTTTATCGTAGACAAACAAACAAATACCAAATAGAAAATCGGCCACTGTACACCATTTTGGCATTTGGACAATCGCGTACTTCAAAAGATTGAACAAAAGTGCAAAACTTAATTAAATGTATATATAAATATATATATATCTATATATTAATGTATATAGTATGTTTCGTAGAAATGTGCCCAAAGTATCTGCGTAAAATTTCTCAAATTTTCATTGCGTTCACATTACGCTCAATGCCGACATCAACAAAACAGAAGCAATTGCGCTGTAATGGAAACCACTCGGGGCATTTCAAATATTTGCCAAATAATTAATCACGCCACGTCAGAAAAGGCCCAAATGTAGGGGCCTACGTCAGCATCAACTGCCCCACTCTCCCCATATAGCCGTGGCAAAGCCGATGCTAATGCCAATGCCAATGCCTGTTGGCCACTGATAAAATGAGCGCGCACTCTTCACCATTCACCAACAAAAAAAAAGTAAAGAAAACATTTTGCAGATTATGATAAATTTTTAAATAAAGCCGACAGCTGAAGTTGTCTACACATGACTTGTTGTCTCTCCCAAACTCACTCTAACTCTGTCCCTCTCTCTTTCTATCTATCTCTCGCAGACACTCGTCCTGCTTACTCATTTGTAAGTGCAGCAGATTCAGTATTCAGTATTCTGATGCTGATTTCAAAGTGCGAAATTTGTGTCTTTGGATGACAGACAGCACTCGACAAACGCAGCTTCCATATTTGAGTGGCACTTAAAAACTTTTATTTTATTCTGATTGCTCCGATCTTAACGATGTATGTAAATGAAACTTCAAACCTGATTTGCAGTATTTTAAATATGTTACAAGTTAATCAGTCCCTTTAGAAACGACCACACTCAATATTGGTTTCAACTTAGTTAAATACAATTTAGAATATGTCACAATTTTGACTTGTGAATTACATTTTAAAATTGAATCAGGAGATTACCAAAAAGAGATAAATTGATGACCTACAAATGATCTGCAGAGAGGAGGGGGGGTATGTAAAAGAACTCGCTGTCCTTCCAGAAATCGACCAGCACCTGGCACGAGTTCCTTTTGTATTGCACCTCGATTTTCTCCATTTTCGATTTGTTGGCACACTGACAGAAATAGTCGGAATCAAGGATTTTATCGAGGCCACCACAGCACACATCCCGGACAAGTTTATCCACGGGATCGGTATTCGAGCTGGCACACTTCTTGGGCATCGCCCTCATGCGAATCTTGTGCGAGCGTTTCATGTCCACGTCCAGGAGAACCGTGCTCGTCACCAAGGGATTGAATATGCGCTTTCGCCTCCTATTGTCCACATAGATCTCGTAGTGCGTCACCATGGAGTCATCGTGCAGATACCAATCTATGGACATGCAATGCTCATCTATCGGTTCTACATCAGTTATGGTTATGGGAAAACTGTTGGTTGGTGAAGGTATCGGCTCCTTGTTTCCATGCAGCCTCGCCTCGATCGTCCGGCGTACGTGGGTCATCGCATTGATGTCCATGAAGAAGCTCTTCAGATGCATCTTCAGCTGCGTCCGCTCTTTACCTTCCGGCGTTTGCAGATATGCTGCCTGCCTCAAGGCCTTCCTCACACCCACACAGTGGCAACAGCAGCAATCCTTCTTATAGCGTTCACAGCCATCCGAGAACAGATCTGTCATGGACAGTTTCCCCAAGGCGCTCTCACTGCTCGCATTCGTATCGTGTTCACTTTTCAGCTTAGTTTCACCATTTGTTTTGACATCAGCACTGGGCCCAACTTTCAAGCTACTCCTCGAATTTTTGGGTCTCACCGATGTCGCTGATGAGCGTCTAGATGAAGGAGTTACTGCCTCTGCAGTAGCTGCTCCCTGTGCAGCCAGCTCTTCTGGCGTGATAATGCTCACCCGCTTCGACATATTGAAATTTTGCTAGCACTTGCAATGGTTGACAATATACCAAACATAAAGCAATTTTTCAAATGAATTGACAGTAAGTAAAAAACTAGGATTACATTTTCAGTCTCATTTCTTGGTCATAGTTGACAGTTGATCTTTGACTACAGACTCATCTAGAATCTAGATGTGTAGGTGGCATTTAGCTAAGCCAAGTTAAGGCAAACAGAAATCTCGCATGTCTGCGTAGGCATACTGGCCATTTGCAATCATCTTCAATCATCTTCAATCAAAATGAATCGTAATGCTTTATGACCCGAAATGGATGACCCATCTGGCTCTTGTGCCTTCCTCCTGGTTGCCCGTTTACCCGCCTGCCTGTCGGTCTGGTTTCTTGTCGGATGTCAGCCATTGATTTAGCTTGGAGACCTCGAGGCGAGGCAAGGCGGCAACGGCGCGTTACTTTGTCAATATTTATGTTCACAGTGTCGAGAGATAGATAGAGAGAAGGAGCTGAACCAGAAGCCCAAATGGAACCTCATGAAATTTGCATAATGTTCAGCCAAAAGAAAGTGAGTTGGAGCTGGTTGGAGGGGCGGGAACTGCCAAATTTCAGCGCATACGAAATGAGCATCGGCCACGCTTTTTTTGTGTTGTTGTCTTTTTATTAATGGACAAATATTTTTTGGGCTTTAATTAAAATAGCTCAGAACTCGCTGCATAATGTGCGCAGAGAGTCATTAGTCACTGTTTGGCACGGCCCTCTTGTTGGGGTAGAATGCATAGCTAACCTTTACAACAGCTAACGTTGCTGAAGATTATTATTCGGCTTGGCTGCGCATACGTGGCGTATGATTAACACGCTCGCCGCATTACACATACGCCACGTCGAACGTTTGCTGCTGCTACTGCTGCTGATACTGTTGCCGTGCAGCTTACAAGCTACAAAACCTACCTCGCAGCAGGGGTGTGTATTAAATTATGTTTGCCTTATGATTTATCTAGCATATACTCAAAAGAATTTTTGCCATGTTCGCAACGCCATTTCGACAATATGTTGTATCCGCCTTTGTCTGCTTAGCTGTTTGCAGCACGGGATGTCCCTCTCACGACGGGGTGCTCCGCCTAGCAACAAGTCACCCAGCCACCGATTCATTTTAATAGACTTTCGCAACCGACAAATGTAATTGCGTTGAAAAAGCGTCGTGAACCAGCTGAAATCTTTAAGAAAAGCCTCATTTAAAAATAAAGGAATAAAAGAACTTATGCGCATCATCTCGCTGAACATCATCTATAACGCAGACTTTTGGTTTAAATAAATGATGAATTCGCTTTTGTATAATATATATTTACATATATGAATATATATGCATGTATTTTGATTCATTTTGTTTCGATGACTAACAACTTTATCACTTAAAATTCAAACTGATATGTTTTTTATAAATCTTATCTACACTTTTTGAACTTTTCCATTAAAAACATAACCGTTATTGCAATTTTTTTTAAGATTTCTTAAATTATAATTCCCCCAAAAAGCATATTTTTAATTTTCCACCCAAATTAAGCTCCCAGTCTATTTGTGGAAAGTCCATCGTTGGATTCTAAGAAATGACTTTAACTTTGACCTCAATTCAAATACTTATTCAAAACTTTTAAAAAGCAATAGACAGCTCACCAAGGGGAAGTTTGGCCCTTCCCACAGGCGGTGTAAAGATTCAATTAAATTGATTGGGATCAGTGGGCGGTGAGAATTTAAGCTGCAGGACATGTCCCATAAGTTAAATTATTTTTGCAATTTTTTGTATTTTTCTTTTCTCGGGCAGCTACCATATAATAAAATATGCTTGTTACATTTTCGTCACAGCCACTTGATCTTCTGTGTGTGGTCAATTTTTCCTGGAAAATTAATGTGTATCATGGAATTTTCTTCAAACTTGTTTTTCAAGTGCTGCATGTTTCATCGCCTCTGCCTGACGCTTGTTATTAGTGTGGCAAGTCAGGCTTTTTGATATGCGTAGACAGACATTGAACTTATGGCGACATTGAGGGGACTCAGGGCTCAACTAATTTGGGAAACTTTTCTAAATGGCGTGCCGGGGAAAATTTTTTTAAGGCATCGCGCAAAAAAATCGACAGGCATATTTTATGAATTTGCGCTGACAAGTTTTTGGGGCCTGCTGTATAATTGCCTGGAGCCACAAAGCGGCCAACAAAAACTCTGGCTGCCATTGGCGGAAGCAGCTTGAAAACTTTTAGTATTCTGCCGCCTTGCCACAAAAAGCGAAAAATAATTAACATTGCAAAGTTTCTCTTAGATACAGCTCACTCTCCTCTCTCTCTCTCTCTCCCTCCATCTCTCTGTCTCTTTCCTTAGCCGGAAGTCACATTTCGAATTTTCCAGTAAAGCACATAGTCATAAAACACACACTGGTGTGTTGATTGTCGACACTTTCGCAAGTATATTGCCCAAAGGTCTGTCATTAAACACTAGCAATCGCATTGGATGGGTTCCAACAGCTGACCCAGCAGAATCGAGTTTATGGCGATGTTGTCACAGCTAATTGCCCTTAAATTCTCTCAGTGTGTATGCTCTCCGAACTCCTTTGTGATGCGACAACCGCAAATGTTCCATGCGGGTCCCTTAAGTGCCGTGCCAATTGAGTGAAAACTCAATCGTTGGCATTGTTGACCTTTGTGGTACTCACATAAAATAACAAAACGCTTTTATGACTTTAAACTCGGTGTAGACCACACACACACACTTTGGCACACATATTGTTGTTTAATGTTATAAATCTATTACAAAGATTTTGTAATTTTGACACAAAAGGCCTGAAAACTTTGTAACGTATTTAACGTAATTTATTGCTCTGGCTGTGGCATCCACAAAAGCAAGCGTTAAATATTCTAGACGGTGCAAAAATGCTTAATCTATTTATCAAATATATAAAAGTTTTTTCGGACTGATTGACTGGAGACCTTTCGAGCAAGGGTCAGCCCAAAAGCAGTAAGAACGAATAAGTTGAGATTAAGACTTTAGTTAGCACTAAAAAAAGGATGAACTCCCAAGTGGTGCAAACTGTTTAGGAATCTCTTTTTTTATCGGTTTCAAGTTCTTTTAAGAGTTTCAAATTTCATTGCAGACGTGTTTCACTTTTTTTTGAGTAATTTAAGAGGCCAATTTCTCATGGGCAAAACGTGAAAAGTGTAAAACGTTTAAGTTAAACACTTGGATTTGCTTTGGCTGGCTAAAAGCAGCTGGCAATTTCAAAATAAATTAGGGAGACTTGCAATTTAATTAAACTTATAGTTTTGGCTTTCTAATGAATGAATTAGTTTGTGGTGTGACGCAAAATAGACTGCAACAATTATCATAGAAAAGCATAGATTAGTAAAGTAGTCCAAAAGAAAATCATTAATATTTAAATTATATTTCTCTTTTTTAAATGATTTCTTTCACTCTTCTCAATCTATCTGTCTCTCTTATCCATGTTCGGCCACAAATTGCATGCATAGTTCAATAATTTAAGGAAGCTGTCCAATAAATACTTAATTTTAGGGCAAACCAATGCGATAGATATCTAGTTTCCCATAGAACCACCTGACCGTCCAAAGAAGCACCCGAGCACCTCAGAGAGGAAGACAAAAACAGAGAGTAAGACTGGGCACTGCAATTGCCTGTATTTTCAAAATGGTTAAGCTGCTTATAGACAAGCTAAAGCCTATAAATACATTGGCTGCAAAGATTGTTGCCCTATTTGCCAAGAAACTGCTGCAAATTTAGAGCGTTGAATAAATAACAAGCATCCGTGGCGTAGACCACAAGGGCAAACATGGTTGTAGTCCTGGAAATCAATATGGCCAAAACAAGTAACGCCTGCTAAACAACCCAATATCGAATTGAAATTGAAATGACAAACACACAAACACACACACACACACACACACACACAACTTAAGTGAAACCCAGAAAGAAACCCGAATCAGATGCGTTACAGACTGCGATTGCTTGCTGTGTGGATGATAAAGGCGACTGATTACGATTTGAAAGTCTTTGTATGTTTGCCCGAATGAATTTGTATTAGTTCTCAATGTACGTTTTACAAGGAATGCACCCCCAACCCGTTCCCTCCCTTGACAGGCAACAGCAGCTCGAATCCCACCAGGACATTGAAAAATAATATGAAAAGAATGCCAATATATGGCAAACCAAGAATAATTGAATGCTTTGCACCAACTGAGCAGGAGACATGGCCAAAACACAATCAGCTGACGTTTCGATTGCACAAGCCAAGGAAAATAGGGTTTATTGCTGTTGTAAGCTGCGTTTGGCTTTCTCAAATGTAAATACTAAGTAATTCTATTTGATTGTATACAATATACACATTTCCTGGTCAGTTGTTTTTGATTGAGTTGGGTTCCATTTAGCATAAGCGATAGGTTTTTCCTATTAAAATTATATCTGTGTATGCAAATTTTGGTAAGGGTATTTAAGAGATATACATGCACTCACTTTCCTTAGAAGATGAAAGAAGAAAAATCCCAAATCCAAACTCAAACTCAAATATATTAAAATTCTTAGCAAGTATTTTTAAAATTATTCCAAAAGTTTTCAAATATGAAAGCAGAACTGAGCCCTAATTTAATTTAAAGTTAGCTTTCGCCCAGCTTGTTTTACATCAGATTCGATCACATTTTGCTGCTTATAAATGGCAAGCTTTCATCGATTTTTTTATTAATACTCTTGCATTTATTATCCACTACAAATTGGATAACAAAAAGGGTTGCTCTCAATTTTTTTTTTGTGTTTTGGGGATACACTTTCAAATAAATAATAATCAGATAAAAAACCAAGAAGGAAGAAGGGTTGTCAATTGCACGAAAAGAAACCGCAACACGAAACATAATTAAGCTATATGTAAAAATAAAATGCTGTGCGTTATGCAATGTAGTATTTTTCGCCATTTTATTGAAAGCTGCTTAAATCACTGACAACAAACAATGACTTTAACAAGGACTCATTCCACTGCTTTACTCTCTCGCCCACAGAGTGACAACAACTGGCGACAGTCACAAAGTAAAGCCACAAGCAGCAACAACCCCAACAACAACAAAAATATTGACAACAAATGTGGTCCAAGCTGAAACAAAATGTGCAAAATAAAACACGCAACTGTGGCAGCAACACGACTAACAACAACAACAACAACAACGACTTTGCTAAAAACCTAAATGCCATAAACTGAATACCCCTTGGCAAACAACAAAAATAAATAAATAAAATAAGAGTACAAAAGCGTGAACAACAGCAAAAAGTTGCCTAAAAAGGAAACGGAAGTCGCCTCAACGAGCGAGCACATAAAAGGGAAACACACAGACAGGAACTCGGTGCTGAGACAGGACACTAGAGGATTCTGTGTGTCGCATCCTTAAACATGTACGCGGCGCTAATGGACATGAGCCAGACACTGGCGGCAAGTTTGGCCTATGCGCCAATGGAATCAAATGCTGCTGCTGCTGCTGCGGCTGCGGCTGCGGCTGCTGCTGCTGCTCTTGGGATGAATGTTAGCCAGCCCAGCAATTCGAGTCAGCTGGATGGATCGACGGGAGCAACGGCAGCGACATCAATTCCACATAATACCAGCGAAGAGGAGTATCTGCAGTATGTGAACGTCTTGGATCGCCCCGAGACATATATTGTGACCGTGCTTTATACGCTCATCTTTATTGTGGGCGTGCTTGGCAATGGCACTTTGGTTATCATATTCTTTCGGCATCGCTCCATGCGCAACATACCCAACACGTAAGTGATGCCCAGACCATCCCCCCTGTGGTGCAGGCCCCCACCCCCGCTATCCCACACTCCCCCAAAAAACAGCCTAATATATGCAGCCAAGCCATATGTGTATAATCATGGCAGACACTTCATATAAATATCTCTTGGCCCAAATGAGCGCTGTGTGGTGCCAAAAATAGCCAACAAAAAATAAAAATAAAAATAAAAGGAAAAAAAAGAATTGCAGAATTGCCACTCAACATTCATAGCGCTGAGTTATGAGCCGTATTTCTGATTTTATTGCCACTTGTATCCGAGTCAGATCTGTCTTTGCTTTGGTCGAAACAGCTGTCAACATGCCTGGCCAAATTAAAAGTTCTAAACGAATGTTTCTTAACTTTTCGTATTCAGCGCAGAAGGCGCTTGCCCTTTGCTCAGGAATACTAAGCAGCATTTCAAATTAAAGATAAAACTTGAAGTTCTATTGATGCCATAAGTTAAAAGTGATTTAAAAGAAACAATTTAAAGCACAATGCTGCGTGATTAAAAAAAATTGAAAAACTAATATCAAGTGAATAAGTTATAAGCTAATGCTTGCCGTTACTTTCTTGGCGCTTTAAGCCATTTAAATACTTGCCAAATGATGGCAAGACCAGGCCCATTTAAGCAGTTGTCAGAGACACGGAAAAAAGAAAATATTCTCAACGGCTGACAATGCCACATGGTGTATGCTTAATGCGTGTCAGGGAAATCGGATTGTGTTTATTCGTTTCCACAATGTATTCAGTATCCAACTATTGGTAGGCTGTAGCTATGTGTTTAAGTATTGAATGGAACAGATGTCGACGCTTTTTGATTTGGGCATATGCAAATGTTTATTAAGTTGCCAACTTGTACAAAACATACAACTAAGAAATATGTTAAGCCTTGCGGCACTTTTTGTATCTCTCGGGTCTTCATCTTCTGACTCCTGAATTATTTAAATACATTCAAATGCAAATTCACTTCAGAAGTTTTAGGTTGCATAACAAGAATATTTATTGTGAGAATACATAAATTGTCAGGCTGGCTCAATTGTCAATATGTGTGCTCCACAATTTCCATTTAATGAGATTGAACAATTGACAGAAATACCAAAAATATACAAAGTAAAATTATGAATGGAACAAAATTGTGAAAATAACGCTAAAAGATGTACTTCTGTTCAGGTAGCTATGGAATCTCTGCGTTTCAATGCAGCCACAATCAGTGGACTAAAGTATTCGCCCAACTTACTTGCTGATCCTTTGTGCACGTGTGTCCGGCTGGGCTGTCTAGACAAGCATCAATTGACCTCTGTCACAACTAGCAATTTGTGGATTATTGTTATACTTTAAATGTGTTTAGTCTGGCATCTTCAACGTGGTTCAAGCACCTCAATGCCAAAGCAATTTGTTCAACAATAAACAGAAAAGGCGGCAGCATTTGCCTTTTTTAACTGCAATGCAATCGAGTTTCGTTCTCTGAAAATTCAAACTCGACACCATTTGACAGGAGGCACAACAGCTCCTATTTAAGCGTAGATTTCTGAGAATCGGGCTCGAGGAGTGTGCTGGAATTGATGTTGATTTTGTGCACAGACCCATTTCAAGCAGATACTTGAAAATGGCCCAGAGCACAAAAGAAAAGTGCGTTTGAAATCGAAGGTTGCTTTCCATGTGGATGCACAACGGGCAAGCAGGAACAGAACAAAAACACCGTTACCGTTATCATTCCTGTACCCGTTCCAGCTACGCAAACCCGTTCCCAGTTCCATAGCGATAACAATTTCAATTTCAATCCCAGTGCAATCATGCAGCAAATTTGACACGCTTAACTGTGCGTAAACTCAACAAATTCGCCTTTTATATTCACTTCTTCTTTCACACAACTTAAAGGGTTTTCATAATCAAACGAATGGAATGTGAAGCTGTATTTTTCAATATTTTTGAATTATGAATTATTATATAATCAGCTATACTCTGTAACCATTAAATAATGTGGGGCAACATAAAATTGTGTGTGATTAGTTAACAGACAGAAAATGACATCGACAATCGCTTAAAGTCTACTTTTTCTGGAGCATACACAAATATTAAACGAATCAGAATAAAATTAACTTAGGAAACAGAGTATCTCTAAGTTGAATATTATAATTATTTGGTAGTTATTTTGTACTGATTTGATATATGCTATTCTATTATCCCTACAGTTATATACTATCGCTGGCGCTGGCTGATTTGTTGGTCATTTTGGTCTGTGTGCCAGTGGCAACAATTGTTTACACTCAGGAGAGTTGGCCCTTTGAGCGTAATATGTGTCGCATATCCGAATTCTTCAAGGACATTTCCATCGGGGTCTCCGTCTTCACATTGACCGCACTTTCCGGCGAACGTTATTGCGCCATTGTGAATCCGCTGCGCAAATTGCAGGTGAGCCTTCAAGTTCAAGAGCGATACTCCCTTACGGATACTTAAACAATTTTCTCACACAAACACAAACACAAAAACAAATACAGACAAAGCCGCTGACTGTGTTTACGGCGGTGATTATCTGGGTCTTGGCTATAATGCTGGGCATGCCGTCGTTTGTTGTATCCGATCTGCAAGGCTATACGCTGCCCACGAACAAGGGCAATATAACCATTGAAGTGTGCTCTCCATTTCGCTCCAAGATTTATGCAAAGTAAGTAGTTATTGACCAATGGGCCAAAATGCCAATTCAGTTACATTATTTTTGCGCCTTGTCCGCCTCATTAGTTTTATTTAGTTTTAAGTGGGTGTCCACACTCCAACACAAAAAAACGGAAACAAATGCCCAATCAAGCAGTAGCTGTCATAGCAACTTAAAGTCCAATGTCCTTTTCCATTAACATTAAATTGAATACAACTAAAATAGCTACCTTCTATGTGGTAAATATTTGATTATGTCAAAATATTTGTATACTTGTGCAATGTACTATAATTATATACATCTATCTTTATATAAATTTAAATTTATATTATTTTATTTTATTTATTTTTTTAAGTTTAAGAATAGGTTTCGTTCTAAGGGACTAACTTTTAAGTCTCTAATCCTAGCGTAAGCAGCCTGTCTCGATTGAACCCAATTAGCATGCTAAAGACAAACTGTCATCCCGGAGTCACTCTAAAGGTGCTTATATTCATTAAGAATCCACCCTGTTACGCTGACACCCTTCTGTCCAGTTTATCAGAGTGATGCCTTGGCTCAACGACGTCTTTCTTCCACTCAACCGGATATACATATTTGCTGGCCATATGCTGCTCCTCGCATTTCTGCAGCTGATAAGCAACTTAAATTTAATTCTGCTCTTGCTTTTAAGCCTGCCTGTGTCTGCTCGCCTGTTGCATAAGTTCACAATCCTTTCACGCCGGACAGCGGCAGTTGTTACACATAATCCGACACCACCGCTACGCTTGGTGGTGGGTTGCTAGTAGTTGATTGATGTTGCTGTTGATATATCCTCTGCAATTTACACTGCTTTAGACAACTGGTCACTAATTTTTTTACGCAAAGCAAATAACGTTTCTCATTAAAAAAACTTAATAAAGAATTCTTAAAAGCATGTAATTTAAGATTACAACTAAGTTTTCATTACTCATCAAAATGTGACACGTTTCTTGATTTATTGTAAATATCTTCTGCCTACAGGCATTTTAATAGTCTGACAAATTGTTTAGTATGGCTTGGACGTGTAGCTATTTGGGCCCAAATCAGATTACTGAATTCATTTTCATGAAATGTGAGAGTCAGCATTAAATTAAATTCTATAATTTATGTGATGATTCCCCTAGGCATCACTTAAATGATTTCCACTCTTAAATTATATAAATCAATAAGTTGACTTGGCAATGTTGAGATTGAATTCATGAAAATTGACCAAAAATGCATAAACACTGAACTGAATTCAGATTTAAATAATAATGATAATTAAGTATTGTATAAATAAGCTGTCAGCTTGTTAACCAACCTGTGATAATTAAGTATTGCATTAAAAAGCTGTCAGCCAATCTGTGTGTAGATAAATCAGAACATATCCGCTGCACGGCAGATTAAACACACCAATTACTGCACCGGACAAACATGAATGCTTTCATCAATATCAATAATATATTTATTCCGGTTACACACACACTTTGTTTGGTATATACAGGCTCTCGTCGGTCTTTATTTATTTTAATTAACGGAACGAATGCAATTGGTTCACATTTAAATACACATTATTCATACAGATTCAGACAGACATACTTTTGCACATTTTTATTACGCATTTTTCATGAGTTTAGGGTATAGATTGTTGGTGATCTTTCTATCAAATTAAAATCAGATTACCCGAAACTGTCTTTAAAGATCGATATCGCACACGAGCTAAAAGGTGGAGTTAAAAATTGGAATACCCAAGAAATAAAAAAAGGATGCTCTTGTTGAGAGGCTCGATTACCCTGAACCCAAGTCTTGACCCATCACAATTCGTAAACCCTTTTCCCACTTACAGTTTTATTTTTATTATACCCATTTTGAAGGGTAAAATATATAATTAAATTGTTAAAGATTAAAGAGCAGCAGCAACATCAACATATATCGTTGTGGATGGAAAATATAATTAAAATTAATAAAAGCTTCTAGTTCTCGTTTCTACTTTATAATCAACAATATCTTCTTATATATTTTTGATTTCTATATTGTAAAGTTGTAAAGTTGGCAGATATTTAAGGGTTCAAAAGATACACTTCCAATTAGTGCTAAGGTGACGTGCAGGCTACAAAATAACTTAATTTGCAGAGCATTAAAAACAAAAAGGATTTGCCCATTTGCTTGACAGACATTTGACAAATCTGCGACAGGCTGTGATGCATTAAGCTGCTGCTTCACAATCAATCAAAGCACTTTAAATGACTGTAATTACCAAATCCAAGCAAGTCTTAAGTTAGTCGCATGAACTAAGCTGTGCAACTAAGTAGCAACCGTTTCCAATGGGCCAACAAGTTGATGAGCTTAAGCCGTGTTTGTTGTCTTCTCTTGCAGATATATGGTGGTTGCCAAGGCATCGATATATTATTTTGTGCCGCTCTCCATCATTGGCGTCCTATACATAATGATGGCCAAGCGTCTGCATATCAGTGCCCGGGACATGCCCGGCGAGCAGCTGAGCATTCAGAGCCGCAGCCAGGCCCGGGCTCGTCGTCATGTGGCACGCATGGTCGTTGCCTTTGTAGTGGGTGAGTACTGTTGTAGAACTTGGGGGAGTGCTGGATTTCCTGCTCACTCAATCGCATACTAATTGCCTGTCACGGACAGTGTTCTTTATTTGCTTCTTTCCATATCATGTATTCGAGCTGTGGTACCATTTCTATCCCACCGCCGAGGATGATTTCGATGACTTCTGGCACGTGGTTCGCATCGTGGGATTTTGCACAAGGTAAGCTACGGCTAAGGGCTTAAAGGCTAAACTCCGACTACAAGTACAACACATTATGCTTTCCGTTTAATACCTTTGGGCGACAACTATTTGAAATTCTTGCTGGCGCATGCAATCCTTGCATTCCCTGCTCACAAGTATACTCATCAAGGGGTAGATTGCGGAACATTTGAAAAGTTTTTGGTCTTTAGATTTTGCGGTGCACTGCCTCAGGGGATAATTATACCCTTGCCGAGAAATATTATAAGCTTGTTACAAAGTTTGTGCCACTTTTGAATTCACAAAGTATATTTGTATTTAAGCTAGTTGAAGAAACAAATATTTTTATTCCTTTTGACTTTGGTTCCGCTTAAAAAGACTTATTTTGTCGTTCCCGAGTAGAGTAGAGATTTTAAATGAACATAGGCATAAAATAGTGTTTTCAAATTGGATTGCAGTAATATCACAAATTCATTTTTTAACAAGTTATGGTAGTCGACAGCTTTGAGGTAGACTCAATCAGCATCTGTGCAAAAAAGCACACATATTTCAAATCCAGTCTGTAAGGGTATATAAACATTGGCTTGCCTAGGATATATACTATTCCCTCCAACACTAATTTCTTTGCTCTTTGGCGCCAGACAGTCGTATATTTATTTTCGTTGACAGCTTTCACATCGTCAGTTGATGGGAGAGGAGTGCTGAGGAGGGGAGCGTTACTTAGCGCATTAAAATGTACAGAATTATCTGTCAGCATTGCGGCAACTTAATTTGTGGTGTCAGGGAGCGTCAACAGTTCCAGTGAGAATCATTTGCATTTTAATACCAAAAGAGTTGCCCGAGAAAAGTATTCAAAAGCATATTGAAACAAATCGAAAGAAATGCGGCAAATTATGAACTCGGCCTTTTGATGCTGGATTTGGCTAAGCGGCTTACTGACATTGATACCCTTAATGTTAATCAATAGGGGCAAAGAGAGGCAAGCACTCCCAACCATTTAGGAGAATAAACATAAATATTTTAAATGCAAATCGCAAAGTCACTTGCAGACCACCCAAAAAGCAGCAAAATTGGTTTACAACAGAATAAGATATGGGTTTAAAGGATAAATGTATTATATATATTATGACTGGGCTTTCTTACTTTCAACAAAAGGCCAGATAGCCAGCTACTATAAATCTTTGTGCTCTTCATGCCAACACAAGCATTAAATATGTAAAAATGTGAATTCATAAAATTCTTTAGTGATAAAGTCACAAATCAGTAACCAAAATTGACTTTTTTCCCATATCAAAACTTGTTCGATATCAAAATTCAAAAATGTCTGATATTCAAAGAGAACTTTAACCTTAACCAACTCCAGCATTCCATTAAATTGTGTAAAGTGTATAACTTAATAGTTCAATAGCACCATTAGCCAGGTTAACAACTGAGGTCGCATTCTGTAGCTGAAGCAACTCGCAGCTGGACAAACATTTGGGCATGTCATATTGCAACTGGGACTAAATTTGTGGATTGGTCTTATTCAATTTGCAGCTTCCTCAATTCATGTGTTAATCCTGTGGCGCTATATTGTGTGTCCGGCGTATTTCGGCAGCACTTCAACCGTTATCTGTGCTGCATTTGCGTCAAGCGGCAGCCACACCTCCGGCAACACTCGACCGCAACTGGCGTTATGGATACGAGCGTCACCTCGATGCGTCGCTCCACCTATGTGGGTGGGGGTGGTGCAGTAGGTGGTGCTGCTGGCAGCCTGGCCGCCCATCGTGCCTCGCTGCACATGAACAATAATCACGGCAGTGGAGCGGGAGGGCCTGGCGGACGAACAGGTAGTTTCCATCGCCAGGACTCGATGCCGTTGCAGCATGCGGGCAGCGGCAATGGGCATGCCCACAATGTGGGCGGCATCGGACGCGCCTCAATCATCAATGAGAAAAGGTGAGGCACACTGATTGTGGAGCTGCTGGAGGAGGGCTCGGCCACCCAACGGGCCGATGAGCAGCTCTAAGCTACTGATCTCACTCTCACTCTTACTATCTCTCTCTGTCTCTCACACACATCCGCACACCAAAATCACACACACACACACACAAGCACAATGGCTATGCTTATTGACAGTAATTGTTGTACTGTTTACCCTCACAACACCCCCCACCACCGTTCCCATCATCATCCCTCATCCACATCCACATCCTCATCATCAATTGTAGCTGTAGCTGAAATTGGCAGTTGGCAGTTGGCTATATGTAAATTTCGAAGGGCTCTAAGCCTGAAATGGGTCGTGTACATAAATAGATGGTCCTTGGCATTGGCCAAGCTCAAACAGTTTGTGACTGTTCGGTTAATGCTAAAGTACCAAAACCTGTTTTATATGTTGACATCGATTGACTTTTGAGTCTGAGCTGCACAAGAAGCACTTGAATGTCTCTGTACAGTGGTTGCCCGAAAGCAATTACTATTAGTATTTTAATTGACTCACTTATTATTTGTATGTCTTAAATAATCAGTTCAAATTGTAATCCACAAATATATATAAACAAGATATATATAAATATATAATACATTTATTTAACTTTAAGAAATTCAAGACAACCCTGAAATCCCCAAAAACACTTATCGAGCAACCACTGTACTCATTGACGGTACACTTTATATAATTTCTTCTTAGAGTATTCAGCGTGCTCGAGCTTAAAGTTTGAAACACTGCAAAATTTGATTGTCGCAAGTTTGAGTTTGACTTCGGAGAGTCTGTGAATCTTCAATCCAATATAGAGCTCATTACTCAGTATTTACTCAATAGTTGTACGTAAATTCCTTAGCAATAGCTGTAAATACTTGAATATATTTATATTTACTATATCGACACACTCTTTTATCTATTTGAGAGTACTCTATGTGATGTGGTACATTTAGTGCTAGATTTAACTCCCAACTACCTATATATATATATATATGTATGTATGTATATTTTATTGTATGTTCAATTAAATGGCATATATATATTCACATATATGCAATTCCACATAATTCCTGCTAATTGTAAACGTGTGTAGTGGCAAAATATCAATAGCTATAATAATTGTAATTAGAGGCTCGTCGTTGGGCGCATTTAAATGTAAATAAATGAAATAAATGAATGAATGTTTAGTTATTGTTGCTTTCAAGTGTTGAATATGCCATAATTAATGAATTTATGAATTCATTTTCAATTGAAGACAATTAATTTATGGAGTTTTTAGTATTTGAGTCACAGCTAAAGGGCTCTCCAATAATTTCCAATTTAGTTGGAACTAGTCTCCACTTAAATACGAAATAAACGTGTAGCTTATAAGATAATTCCATTAAATGCAAATATTAAATATATGTTTAAAATTAAATAAAATGATCTAGAAAATCAGCATTACTTCCATTTCTTGCATTGTCACACACAGGTAAGGGCATATGTTTAATACACCTGTAATTGAAGCTTATGCACTGATGAGTTCACAATTCACATATTTGGTTAAAGTACCCACTTCAAATAATCTTTCCATCTATCCATTTGTCTACGTTTTCAGTTTGATCAAACGCTACGACGAGCGTGCACGCTACTAATATGAATATGAATATGAATATGATGCATTTTTTATACCCTACCCTACTAAATGGAAAAGTTCCTAAAAATGGGATACCCATACTCAAAGCTAATTCGAAATACAGCATTTGAGGAGAAATTTGTCTCTTATTTGCTTAATAAATAAGTTTTTAAATGTTTCTAAATTAAATAATAACATAATAACAAGTGTCGCTTAAAAATGTAAGTAAAAATTAATTATTAAAAAAGTGTTGATGTGTCAAAAGTGCATAAAATGTATTGCAAATAAAATTTAGAAAATATGCAGAAGACTTTTTCAATTCAATGGAGTATTTTAAATATTTTCATAAATGCATTGCTGTAGACCTAATAATAAACCAAATAACCTTAAAATGTCCTCTCTTTATTTGTCTTTAAATTATCTACTCATATATATTCAGATGGCTTAAACCGATTCTCGAAAATGCATAACAATTCACTTTTAAGCACAAGAGTTATTTGCTACGGATTAAATAAATGGTATATTTAATTGAAGTCCAGCCAATTGTGAAAAATAGACTGCAAACGAGAAATAAACGAGCCGCAAGTCAAAGGCTTGCAAATGTTGCCAATTACTGCAAAATTAAACACAACACGTTCAATTTGCATTTACAAACCAAGGGAAAACTGGCGAAAATTGAGAATGGGATGCCAAAAACAGGAAAATCCATTACAAACTGCCACTCACAAAAGGCAGCAGCAACCACTTGTTTTTCGACTAGTATGTAAATTGGCAAAATATTGCAGGTACTTCGGCTATTGACAGATAGACCATAAATTCACATTCACACATGCACACACGTACACACACACACACACACACGCACACACACACACACACACACGCACGCACACAACAAAAATGCCAACGCACCTTTGGGCCTAGACAAAAGTTATTGGCATCCAATAAATGTTGGAAGTCAGAGTGGCTAATCTGCCGAACTACACACAAGCCAGCACCCAACTACGTTCTGACATGTTCATTGAACATAACTGCCAGAACATGAGCTGTGACCTATTGAACGGCCACTAAATCAGGTGGAGACTGTTGGCCTGTCTGCCCAGCAGCCAGAGCTGCATATGGTCCCACAGATAAGCAGCAGAACAATGAACAAAAATTCGTTTGTCATGTTTCGCTCGGACATTGAACATTTGCCCAGTCATTTTTGGCCACAGGTAGTAATGCTTGTGTTGATCGTAATTTGTGTTGCCTGCAGCATGCCACAAACTGGGTCAAAGCGCACCAGGAGATTTATGTACACAACAGTCAACATATAAATATATGCATACATATACGATATATATATTTTTTGAGCCACCGCAACATCTTACCCATTCCTATTGGCTTCCTCTTTTTTAATGCTGATTGGTAATTACCCTCTGTGTGCCCCCTTACCACTCAAAGTGCTCATTTCATTTGGCAAGCCCATTGTCAGAAGTTGTAGGAAATGTCTTTGCCACAATTAACTAATTTGTCGGTTGGGATGTTTTGCCTGGCTCCAGTTGGACAGTTAGCTTCACAGTTTATAGAGCAGAGATTCGGATCACTGAGTTACAGTTATCATAAATATACTTGTTCCTGATGTTATTAGGGGTTGTTTTGCTGCTCTGAGATATGCTGATTCTTGTCGATAGCTGCTCAAGCAAATAAAGTCTTAGTTTCCGCAAAACTTTTTTATTCAAACAGTACAACTAACAGAAAATTTACTAGTTGATAGACCAATAACATATTGATAAGAAGAAAACAGACTTTTTTTATGGTCTCAAAGGAAAAGTATATTTTGCGCCTAACTTAAGCTTTAAGAAGAGTATATTTGCTGTATCAAAGTTCTCAATACAGATTTTATCAGTTCATTGCCCATTTGTCCACATAAAGTTATTATGGCAAGTAACTCTGTATGACAAAGTTTTAATACCTGAAGCATTAAGGATACAACGAGTCGTTGGAGCGAAAGCTAATTTTTGGGCAAACCATAAACAAAAGCTGCAACAGTTGTGTTGTGCGTGTGAATATTGTGGACCCAAATTTGTTGACCGAACCCAAATCAAGTGTTAATACTGCTTTGCGTATAAGAACAGATGCCCTGAGCCAAGGACAATATGCAATGGAAACTTTGCGTATGCAAATGAGGCGTATAAAGCAGCACTAAGTCAACAGAGTAAGATAGAAGCAACAATGTTAAATAAAGAGCTGGTTGTGGTTTCTGCATGTAAGCATGTGAGAATGGGTGCTTCTGTATGCACATACACACACATACTGGCATAATCAGAGTATCAAGTGCTGAACAGGACTCTCATGCAAGGATGCACTCTCAAGTGGCCCAAAGTGATTTATCATGCTGCATAGCGGAGTCAGCTGGCCAACTGGCAGTAAGAGCCTCCGTCAGTTTGAGCTTGAGAATGGGCATGAATCTCCAAGCTCAAACTTAGACGGAGACGCCTTACTTAGCACTTTAATGCCATCGGGTACTATAAGCAACAATTAGTGTGCCTCAGTATGGCAATCCTTGCCACTAAACCCGAGCTGGCATCTCCAGCAGCTCGCATGCATTTACGCTGCTTGGGCATTCATAATTCCTCATTATGGGTCCTTGTCGAATGCTTTTGCGTGGTGGCATGAAAATGAATTTAGTCCTTCGAGCTGATTCTTATCTGGTGTTGCCACATTTTTTTTTTTTATGCTTGTCTTACACGCAGGGCAAACGGAATCGGACTATTTGCGTCTTGTTATTTGGGCATGGGATTAGCGCTCCTTTCTCCTTCTCTTTTTCTCTCCTCACCCCCCTCTCTCTTCCCCTCTCTCTCACACACACTGTGATGTGTGTATTCTTATGCTGCTGCTGTCCAGCTTTGGCCACTTTGATAAGGTTTTCGCTTTGCTTTTGCTGCTTTTGTTAATTGGCGCAACTCGTAAGCTGGAATCCATTGACAGGGCCAAAAGGCGCAGCAACAGGGCGTGCCAGGGGGCAGGGGGCAGCCAGGGCCAGTGGGAGGGGTAGGGAGAGGGAGTGGCGTGCGTCGTTTCTGGTCCGCTGGACGCACGTGTTGTAGTACAGTCAAGTAAAAAAAACAATACCGTTTTGGCCTGCTCATGTCCATGGGCCAAGCGAATTATTCCGGCTTTATGTTGGATTTGCTTGCTGATGATTTAAATTGTTTTTATTTTGTTTTGTTTCTGCTTTTGTTTTTCGTTCTCTTTTTATCTTCCTCTTTGCTCTTTTGTTGTTTGGGGGGAGTTTTTATGGCATTCGGAATTTATGAGTTTTGATATGTGGCTGATATATGCTTGTGGATGGACTGATTTGTGGCTTTTGCGTATAATAAAATAAATTAATTTTATTGAGCGTAAATTCGATTCAAATACATTTCAATTTGATTAGCAAATTTCTACTAATAATTGCGGCTTATTGCAAATAACAAAAATGATTTGCAGTGCAAACCGCAAATTATAATATACGTATAATCATATTATTATTGATATTATTCACAAGAGTATCTCACATCCGTAACTCAATTTTAAACAATGCTATTTGATTAGACCGCAAATGGAATTTTTGTTTCAGCAGCAAAAACTAGGTAATTCTAGGTCCGTTTAAGTTATGTCCGGCACTTAATACCAATTTGATCTCGAACAAAAAGGGGAAATACAGCAATAAAACTAGAATATATTTTACAACTGGGACCCTGAACCCACGTAGCGGGCTCACTCGACTTCAGAATTCCTACTTGTTTTTGCTCCATTGGCCAAATATTCGGAATGGAATATTTATTTATTTTATTAGCTATTAAATTTCTTACATGAGAAAAAAAAGGGTCAAAGCTACATTTAATTTGGTCCAAAAGCCCAAAGGCCAATAGCTTAATATATTTATGTTCAACTTGGGTAAGCAAAGAAGCATTAAAATTTAAGCAAAAATGGACAAATCTATCAGGATTCTTTTGAGCCAATTACGAATGCAGATTCATCACTCCAAAAGTTAAACGTCAGAAATATGTGAGTGTTTTTTCTTTGTCGGCTTAATTTAAAAAAAAGAGAAACAAATTGACAGCTTTTTGCGCTGTGCTTGTCCCTTGTCAATGCTGGTAAGAGTCTGCCTGACACCTAGAAAGGTGCACATTTAATAGGCTTAAGCTTTAGCTGGCTTAAATGCAAAGTGCGTTAATTTAATGACAGCTACAAAAACAAAGCAACCAGCAACTGATGGTAGCAAGCCAAGCAGAGCTTGTAAGCATCTTATCATACTTTTGAGACCATACAGAGAGTGGGTCAATATTGAGGAAGCTCTCCTGCTCATCAAATTGAAAACTGTACTGAGAAATTTAATATTAATTGATTTATTTATTTCTCATACTTAAATACCAATTTATCAAAGATTTAAGTCCAAATGCGTGGCTGAGAATTAAGCGTTTGCTCAAAGTTTCAAAGTAAACTTGTTTTTAATATGCTTGCATCAATAGAGTGCATTATTCAGTCAAACCCAACTATAGAAGCTCATTAAGCTGTTTTTCATCGAACTTTACCGTCATCGAGCAAGGCAGCAGAGGGAAACTCAATTAGTTAACGGCACTTGCCACCTTTCACCATTAACGACTTATTAAGCATTAATGAGATTTCTGTGGAAAGCCCGGGGCGGCATTCAAACCGAATGAATTCGATAAGCAAACAACAGGCAAATTGAAAAGAAAGTAAGCGCAATGTGCAAACGAGGAGCCCACGAACAGAAGTTGTTGGACATTAGTGTGCCTCAAGCGTTTTGCAAGTTATTTTCATACCTTGAACTCATAAAAAATGGAAAAAGGATATAATGAAATTAGACATTACTAAAGTAACAAACAAGCCTTCCCAACCAGAGGATTCTAGTTTGTTTCGTCTCTTTGTGTATGCATATGGGATCAAAAGTCATTTTAATATTTTCCAAGAACTTTGGAGGCCTGAAATAGTTTTCGGCACAGCACTTGAAGTTCCATTTGCTTTCCAGAGTACATCCATAAAGCCATTAAAAATCAATTGGCCCACAAAAATTCAAATGCGTATGTGGAACTGTTTTCAGACAGAGAGAAAAGTGCAAACAAAATTCAACAATTTTGAGGCCCATTCAAGACAAATAAACAAAAAGGTTTTTGCCTTCAGCTTTCCGAATTCGACTCAATTTAGTCTAAACTTTACGCAAATGGGCCAAGAGCCAAGTTCCCATACTCATTCCCGCCCCCGCATTACCCTCAATGTTTTTTCGATTTTGCATAAGTGTTTGCACCGTTTCAAAGGGTTAGAGCAACTTTGAGCCTAACTCAGCTTTGGGCACTTTCAGTTCCGCATTAAGTCTTGTGGCAACAATTTAATTTTTATTGAACTAATTTAGTTTGAAAAGAAAAACTTTTATAACTTATTGAGAAGCTAGAGTAGCTTGAATAAATATGAAATATTTCAAAACATAACTAAACTGAATTATTTGAGACTACCTATAGCATACTTATTGGAGCAGAATGGAAACTCAGCTCTGCCGCATTTTCTTTTGAGTTTTAAGAGAACAGATGCCTTGAATCACATATCCTTATTTATAGGGAAAATAGGCGCCTTTAAGTGCCAGCATGAACATTTTTTGCAAATCCTTTTGTTAGCCTGAACTTCTGTGTGTGTGCGGAAAGTGCCAACTATTTTCGCTGACTCGACGCCAGCCACGAATCACGAAAGCTGACTCGCCAATGCGATTCCAACACCTCCCCCTTTCTTCAAGTCCCTTTCTACCCTTTTCCCGGATGCCTTGGGAAATCTGTGGTGCGGCAGTCACTGTCCTGTTCTCTCTGGCGTACATCCATACATTCTTAATGCTCCACTTGCAGCCGTACACGGCACACACACACACACACACACACACACACATTAGAAACTTTACTTGGCGCCTGCAACGAGCAATGTATTTATTGTGCTCTGGGCCAGTGCCCAACGATATCCGAGCGATACTTAAACGTAAAGTGCCGCCTGCGATGGGATTGCGAGTGTCCGGGCGGAATGTGGAGGAGGAGGCTTAGAGTGAATTATTTATTTTTATTTTACGATTATGACAGTGTCTTTGGGTCATATAATAAGACTGTCAGCCCATGGGCTGTGCCCATTGTGGCTTTCACATTTCAATGTGTATGCAAATACTCGATTGGCATCCGGTTTTTTATGTGCGGACAGCTGATGTTGATGGCGATTGCCGATTGCTGATTGCCGATGGCAATGGCGTTTTAAGACATCGACATCTTCAAGTGCTGACTAAACAAACCATAATAACCGCCAAATTACTGCCGCTGGTCATGTTTCTTAGCTGGCACATGAGCAGAGCCATTCCACTTGGCCGATATTTGATTGATTTGCCTGATTGCCAGTGCTGGGCGGGCAATGTTTGTTGGCTTATCATTACGAGCAGCGATAATCACACGAAAGTAAATTCGATTCAAGGGCCAGGCATCAATTTAACATTTATTTCTCCAGGCACTTGAAAGCAGTTCAAATGCACCTCTTACAACCGAGTGCCAGCTGACTCCTTTCTTCCAACTTTCTTTTAGCATTAAACTTTTCAATGTCAAGCTCTAAAATGTTTTTATAGCTTTGCGCAAGTCAAAATATGCTATAGCTATAAAGACAAAAGTCGTTCTAGTCAATGTCATGCTTTGCAACTATTCTTCATATTAGTTTTATTTTTGAAGATAAGCCATAACAAAAAATATTGTTGATGTTTTTGGCGCAGTTTTTATAGGTATTTAAGTTTCTGGTTTAGTATGGATATATGAGAAAATCTCATGATAAGCTAGCAGGTTTAATATTTATTTTACATTTTTAAATCGAGCTTAAAAAAGTTATTATTCATACATCACAAGCTCAAGCTTTACATTTAAATATTCAAATAATTAAACTAGCTTTTGTTTTGCCTTACCGCATTGGTAAATTTTTTACACAAAATGTCAAACAAACAAATTAATTGTGAAAAATTGTGCGAAAGCAAAATAATTCCACATTTTGCACTCGAAACTCTGTCAAAGAGCAGCTAAAAGTTTGCAACTGTCAAAGCTTTTTTGGCGACACTGCCACCAACTGGTGACTGCAACACGCTGAAACTCCATCAAAATATCCACCGAAGAAGAGGCATCCTCAACAACGTCAGCAAACCAGTTAAGCTAAACTTTTGAGGCCAAATAAAAGTTTTCTGACGCCCTCGTTCTGCAACTAAAAAAGAAAGAAAAATATTTGGTAAAACAAAAGAACTAACGTCAGGCAAATAAGAATGAAATGCTGATAAAAGTATAGTAGTAGTATATAGATATCCTGTGATCAGGTTAAATGTAGATCAAATAGTTTGTAAAGGCATTGATCAATATCACATCATTCTTTGAGTAAGAAGAATTAGACTTCACTCACAAATCATATATTACTTTCAGAATGATTAAAATGTAGGCAAACAAATAATGTAACAAATGTAATTTTCAACATGTTGTATACGTATCTAGAAGTAAAACTAGCTCTAGGCGGTTCATAAGTCCGCTGAGACTTGGCTAATTTATAAGATATATACAAATATATGACTGCTGAGAAATGCTTTCCGGTGGAAAATTCCCACTGCTGAGAAATCGTTGAAGTTCCCCGCACGCGTTTCAATCAGCCTTCTATCAGACTCATAAATTTTACAAATTGCTCAGCAGTTTGGCTGAGTGATATAGTGTGTGTGTGTGTGTGTGTGTGTGTGTGTGTGTTTGTCGTATCAAAGTTTTATGTCTGACGCGGCACGCGCGCATTTCTCTGATAACAAAAAACTTAAAGGCATTTTCATCTCAGTCATAAGCTTAACATTCCTCCTGCCCTGTCCCCTACTCGTTTTTAGTCTCCCAAGAAATTAAAAGTTGCTCCTGCTGCGTAGCTCATGCACAAAGTTGCCACTCGATTGTTGTCAGTGGGGGAGGGAGGATTGCAGATCTTAACATGATTTTGCTCAAGGTAATTTGTAATTTGTAATTTGTGCTATGATTTTTAATTTGCCTGATTAGCATACAAATATTTGAACTATGCGCATAAGTTCTTAGAATTCAAAGATATTTCAGAAGACATTTAATTAAAATTCAATCTCGGCTGCTTAGCACGTGACAGCAACAAGAACAACAGCAACAAACAACTTAGAGTAGAGTCAACAACTAATTCCTATTAAATGCTCGTAAACTGCGAACCCAAACTTTATTTAAGCAACGAGTAAATTGTTTTTCTAACTGTTTGCTTGTCTCCTGGTTGCATCCATCCCCCTCCGCCAGTCTACAGTTTAAGGCTACCCGTACAAATTTTGATTTTTATTGCCATTGGTTAAGACCTGCAGATTTGTGCACGAGCAACTTTGGTCCCCAAAAGCAGCAGCAGCTGCTGCAAGCAAAAGTTGAAAAAACTCAAAGTCTGTTTTTATTTAGTAGCGCACTTTCAAACTAGTTGCTGAAGCGGAATTATTTTGTTGACTTGGAATCGGAAATGGATAATATATATAGACCATCTAAGTGCATACACAAAACAAACATGCGGAACTGTGTTCCACTTCAAGTAGTTAGTCTGTCTGTCTTGTTAGTTAGTTTGAAGTTCTAGGTAAATACAATAAATCACTCGTTAATACATATCATACAGATGTGCCACACAAATCGTCTTAATGGTTTGCTGGCGAAAAAGTTATGGCAGTAGAAAATTTGGGACCGTCTCATTCTTTGGGCTATAATTTAAACATGAATTTCGATTAAGCATCTACTTTTTACATTTGAATGTAGTGTTATTCTAAAGGGCACGCCATGGTAAACAAAAAGATATTGCTTTTTGAAGATTGATTGAGATTAAACAAAGATATGACTATGAAAAGTTTGGACCCATCAATCAGTATAAATTTTAAGAATAGAACCTGTGCGCTAATTTCGATTCCAGACCAGATTTAAATGCGATAATAAGATGTAAAACCATTCATAAAAATACATTGCTTTTGAAAATCGTTTCAGGTTTGACAAAGTTATGGCTGGAGGTCAAAGCTTGCCTAAAATGCACTGGTCTTTGAAGATCGGATTACTTTTCACAAAGTATGGCAATATAAAGATTTTGACCAGTCTCTACTAGCACATTTTGGCAGTGTAATTTTAACAAATTTATTTTTATAAACTTTATACATGTTAGCAAAGCAAGACAGTATTATGATTCCAGATTTATTATTATTTAATTTTATTTAATAGTTTCGACAAGAGCTCCCTCTGCCTTGTAACACCACTAAAAATGAAAGTATCTCAATTAAGATTGCACGCTTCAGAAGTTATTGTCAACTTCAGCCACCTCAATAGACTTGCTGGCAACATATAATTATAACTAATGTTCTACAAGTGGCAAGCTTGTTCGAACTAAACAAATTAAGAACGCAATTAGCCCATAATTAGCACTTAAACTTGTCAGCAGTCATTAGAACGGAGGCCTTTGTCCTGTCGTGGCGTATAAAAGTGAGCGCCATGCGGTTTTAACTGCTTAGACACACTCGAAACAATGGCACACAACGTCAAGTGGATGTCGAAGAGAAGCGCTTCGGGGAGCAGCAGACAGCGACTGCTGCAGCGCTGGAGAAGCCATCCCCTAAAGCTGGCCATTGCCAACACCTTCTGGGAGTATACGGAGCGCACCAAGGTGAGCGGCATGTGGCTGCTGCGACGCAATCGCACCCAGGGACTCTCCAGGTGGGTGAGGTCGACGGACGGACGGAGAGTTCAACAATTTTCCTAACGTTTGCCCATTTCACAGATTCATTTGGTCATCGGTGTTGGTACAGCTGCTGCTGCTGAGCATTTATTTGACGATGCTGCTCTGGCTCAAGTTCTACTCGTATCCCATACTAAACACCATCTCAAATGATCTGTCCATCACTGATGTGGCCTTTCCAGGTGTCACCATCTGCAGTCCCAAGGCAGTTAACACGGAACGCGTCCATCGCTATGTTCAAACGCTGTAAGTGGGCGTGGCAAAGGCAACTGCAAGCGAAAGATGGATGCATTTTTTTTTTATCAAACTAGCCATGCTCACGTGGCTTGTCTATAAGACTTTAAGAGAGGGAGAGCTATGAATATATTTTAGGCTTGAGTACAGGGTATCTACTAGTTAGAAAAAAACAACCATTAACAGCAACAAAGAGTAAAACACCTGATTAACTATTGCAGCAACATACCCGCTGAATATGATGCTGATGAAGTAGCAGCTGGCTTTGAGTTTCTCAATGCGTTCACGGATCAGAGTTATGTGGCACCTTCGCATGATAGCTACAAAGCAACGGATGCAGTGCTCCGTCTGAATAATGTGTCCATTTGGGAGGCAGCGATGGCTGTCAGTCCGGGCTGTTCGGATTTTGTGAAGCGCTGCTTCTGGGGCTATTCGGAATTTCGGTGCAACCAATCGCACGAGTATCTGTCCTTTATACCCACAACGGCATATCTTGGTCCCTGCTGCTCCTTCAACTACAATCCGCGCAATGCCAGCTTCTTCCCCTTCTCTGCCAACATTTTTGGCATGGACGGCGGCTTAACAATTGTTGGCTCCGAGGGCTCCGAACACAATCTGAGCACTGGTCTCATTGTGCTCGTTCATCATCCAAAGGATTATGTGACAGAGACATCTGCATCCGTAACCATAACTGCAAGATCCGAGAGCTTTGTCGAAATATCGCCCACGGTGCGAAGCTCGTCGATAGAGGTGTTGGAGCTGTCCGAGAAAAAAAGGGACTGCCTCATATCCGATGATGTGAATCTGCGCAACTATCGACAGGCTGCCTGTTTGTTAGCCTGCCAGACGGAGGCGATTGCCAAACGCTGCGGCTGTCATCTCTACTTGCTGCCCATTGTCAGTGGCCATGTCAAGGAATGCAATCTAAACGATACCTTCTGCTACTCGAAAAACTATGGTAAGAGCCAGAGACTCGATAATCATAATGATATTTAAGTGGAATGGGTTGTCTGGCTGTGGCAATCCCATATTCATATTCTTCACTATTTATTATAATTTGCATTTTGCCCATTTATTTTCTTGGCCTCTTAGCCTAAGACAGATGAAATTGTTCAGTTACTTACCTTGCCGCCTTCAATGTCATTTTCACGGCATGCGTCTCCATTACATATTTCACACTCCTACGGGTGGCTGAAGGGTGGATGTTTCTGCGTGGTGCATTGTTATCTCTATACCGATGCTGGTGTTGTATACTGTGTTAGCTGTGTTTGCTCCCGTTACATCATTTATAATTTGTATTTAATATTCAGAATGCGTGCCCGTGCACATAAGTGCTCCTTCACACAGAAATGTGCTCGAGATGGTACTCGTCTCGAGGAGCTCCAATTTTGCCATTCGAGGCGTTTCGGTATGCAAAACACTCAGCCACAGACGCAATCATGTTTGGGTTACTTAAATAATGGCTTTTGTGCAGTGTATTTCGTGTTTCTTGGTGTTAACATATACAAGCATAGAGAGAGCATATAAAATTATGATTTAGGGTTTTTATGTTTCGGTTCTGTTTACGATAAATTCATGTATTTGAGAAAATTAAGCCTGCGTTATGAGTTACTCTTGTTAAAACTATGGTATTATTGCAATTTTTACCATCAGTAGAGAGTCTTTGATAATGAACGAGATATTAAAATTAAATCTCTGAAAAATTAATCAAGTTGTAAAGTAACAAGTAATTATTAACAAATATATATCGCCAAGGCAACAATAATATTTATGCATATTAAACTATGCAGCCTTAAGGCATTAAAATTATTTTAAACTCGTTCTGTTGAATCGTTTGATTTAAGTAATGAGATAAACATTTTAAAGTATACTTTCAAATTCTCATCCAAATCAAGAATTCTTAATAAATTATAGTTTTATTTAGCCAACTATTTAGTTCTTAAGCTAATGTCTTAGTTACCACAATTAAATAAAAATATTGTATTTAATTTACAGACGATTTCAAGAGCATTCGCTGTGACCAATGCCTTCCAAACTGCTATGACGTCACATACTCTACGCTGTCCTACAAAACGGATCTCAATTTGCATCAGTTCTCCGTGACCGGTTTTTAGTAAGCTCTTAATGTTAAATACACACCGTTTTATTTTATAAATTTAACTCTTTTTTTATCAGCACATCCGAGCTGCTTAGGAATGATAGTTTTGTGCTGCGCGTCTATTTGGCCAAACAAGTGGTGCCAGTGATTAGGAAAGTGACTGTCATGTCCTGGATTGGACTGCTGTGTAGGTGTATGATTATTCCCACTTCAATTTGTAATTCATTTACTTTCATTGTAGCTGATTTGGGTGGCATTTTCAATCTTTGTCTGGGTCTGAGCATGATATCCATTGTGGAGTTCTTTTACTACTGCGTCTTTCGCTTGCACAAAAACTATCAACAGCAAAAACAGCTGCAGCTGAAGCAGGCTTGGAAATAGTCGACTAACTCAACATACATGCATGTATATTTAAAACTTAATTTTACCTAGTTTTTTTTCTTTAAAGATAGCACCTTTATTGTTTTTTCTTTTTTATTTTCAACGTTTGTTTGGGCGCTTTCCGCTTCGTGGCCACGGGCGTTCGCTTCTCGGCTGCTTCGTCATCATCATCATCATCGCTGTCGCTGTATTTGATGCGCATTTTATTAGCATCCAATGTTTTAATATATGTCAATGAATTGTAAATATATTGTGTATACAGTGAAACTTACACCACGGTTGCCATCTGCTGGAACATATCCTCATACTCGGCATCCACTGCCTGAGGCTGTCGTTTGTTATTCTTAATATCCTTGCGACTTTTCTTTTCCTCTCCTTCTGCCACACCCTCTTCGCTCTCTTGCTCTTGCTGCTGCTGGCCAGAGACCTGCCTAATAAGCACTTTGGTTGCCTTGGACTTTACATAGCACTGATAGAGCAGCACAGTGGAATCGGCATCATGCACACGCACATAGCGGTCCAGGCAGGCTGAGCTTAAGTATTTGCCCGTCTCATCCAAGTGCAAATCACTGATGCCGCCCGTAAATCCTTTGTAGGTATGACAATGGGTTTTCATGCAGCGTGTATCGAAAGCCTGTAAAGAGCAATTTAAGTCATTAAATCTGCATTAGAGCTGCATTCTATGTGAGTCTACCTTCAGGGCGCCCATTGTGGTGCCTGTGTAGATGTAGTTGCCGCGTGCCACCAGCGCCGCAAAGCTCATGCCATGCTCCTCGCTGGCAAAGTGGGTAACTGGGCGTCGCTGTTTGCGCGTATCGTAGAGTCGAACATAGCCATGCCGGGAGCAGGTGGCCAATACACTGGGGCCATCCACAAAGCCGATGTCACTGTCCCAAACGGGCACCTCCAACTGTAAGTAATCGTTGGGCAGATTCTTGGAGTTGAAGATCTGCTTGCCATCGGCGCTCAGATCGTAGACTTTCAGATTATTCTGTCTAGCCTTGCCGCCAGTGGCAATAATGTTTGTGGCCGTCGAGCACTGACGCAGATGATCCATTTGATCGCCTGTTTGTATGACAACTGGTGTCGCCTGCTGCTGCTCCTCTTCCTCATCTTCATGGTCAAGCGATAAGCTTTGTATTTGTCCATTACCAATGCCAGCAATAAAGTTATTGTTATAGCGCGCCAATCCCACAATGGGAGCAGCCGTAAAGTTAACATTAGACGTGGAGACTCCTCCGTTAATTCCCAGCGAGTGCAGCTCTGCAATATTCTTTGCCCGTCCAAGCAGTATCTCTGTTTGTGCCTCATTGCCAAAGGCCAATGCTGTGACACGTGATTCCTTATCCAAACCACTCAAATCACTGAGATTTGACTGCTCGTATGGACTCTTGTCCGCAGCGGGCATCAAGTCTACGAAGTTAAAAAAGTGAGCAGCAGCAAAAAGATGCGAGTGTTTGGGGTTTGACTTACGTTTGAAGGAGCCCGTGTGTGTGCCCACGAACAATTCATGTTTGGCTGTATAGTTGGCATGTTTAAGATTCGATGTGGTCCACTTCATGTTCTTTGATTGCCGCTTAAATCGCTTATTCAGCTATAAAACAGCTCAAAACAGCAAAAACAATAATGCAACACGTGCAGCGGTAAAAGCGTGACTATCGTTAATCGATAACATGTATTATTTACCAACACCAACAAATAATCGCATAGAGCTGTGTGATAGTTCACGGAAAAACAGCTGACTTCTTGTCATTTCAAAACATAAACAGTACGAAACGCGTTTTTTATGCAATTATTTATTAAATATGTCGTTGACAAAGGTCTACGATGCGGCAACTGTATTTAAGCACTTAAATGGCATTATAAATGTGTATAAGCCAGCTGGCATGAAAGTGAAACATGTTCGAAATGCCATTCTGGGCAACATTTGCAAAGGTGGGTAAAATGTAAGAAAATATCACAAACAAAATTCAACTTCAACAAATTGTAATTATTTAACTAGGACTCAATGAGCTGGAGCAGCGAGAGCCGCGTAAGTTAACAAAGGACAGACTGCTGCTGGGCACTGGCACTGCCGCGGACACCGTGCTGCACAAGATTGCCTCCGATGCTGATCTATCGGATCACATCCTGGCTGCTGGTCCACGTTATATGCCGGCTGATATTAAATGCGCAGCTGTTGCCACACTAGGTGATCACACAAGCGGCGTTTTGTGTAGGTGGCGAAGGATATATTAATTGAAACATAACAAACTCAACTTCCCGAACATTGCTTACAGTGTTTGGCTTAAACGGGGGACTGCAACAGTCCAGTCTCATCCAGCGCAATCGGCCAGTGAGAGTCTATCATGTGACCGCTCGCATGGGCACCGCCACCGAAAGCCACCTGCCCAATTCACGCGTCACAGTCCGTGCCAACCATAAGTATGTGACGGCGGAGCGTATCAGCGGCTTGGCCGCCTCCATGCAAGCCTCGCATCAGCGCAAGATGTACGAGCTCTGCGGCGTTGATCTGCAGACGCAGGCTGCCTACGAACTGGCCTGCAAGGGTCTGTTGCGGCCCGCTGACAACAGCCAGACGGTCATCTATGGCATCAAGCTGATACACTTTGAGCGGCCGCACTTCACCCTCGAGCTACACACCATCAACGAGAGCGAGGAGTATATGGCAGCATTGATTCACGACATGGCTGTCGAATTGCGCACTGTGGCGCATTGTTCGCAACTGCGTTGCATACGTCATGCCCACTTTGATGTGATGGAGAGTCTGTTGCGGCATGGCTGGCATCTGCCGGGCATCGTGAAGAATCTGCGACAGCAACGAGCGGTCCTCGAAGCGCATCCGCAGCTGCTGGATCAGCAGCGCGTGGAGCTGCATGCTGCTTCGTAATGAGCTTATTATAAATACAAACTAGTTGTTATTTTATTTAAACAAATCGCATTCATTTTGATTAAACAGCAGTCTGAGTGTGACTATTGTGACTGTGGCTATTGGCGAGCACCAATTTATCATGCTCAAAGAGGTCAAGATGCAGTTTTTCGAGCAGCTTTTTGCCGGCCACCGAATCCTGCACCTTTTCCACCACATCCTGCGCCTCGAGCAGCCGCAAACGAGCCAGCTCCAACTGGGTTGTTGCCTCTGCAGGTGACCGCCTTGCCTGCTCCTCGAGCGTGTGAGCAATCTCAATCAGAATAACACTGACATAGATGGCCAACTTGATGCTGTATGGATCCAGGCTTTGGCAAACATTGAGTAACTCTTCGCAGAGTCGCTGCTTGCGTCCCAGCTGCAGATCACTCAACGTCGCCAGCTCCAGGCCCGGCTCGTGTCCATAGAGCTGAATCAGCGTGTGCTTCAAGTTGAACATGTGAAAGTGATTGGGATGCAGGAGCTGTGAGAGACGCGCCAGCAGCAGCTCCACCTGACTGGCTGTCGGCTGGCCGGCGAGCAGCTTCTCCACCTCGTCAGTCATGTGGGTCTGCACCTCTGACACATAGGCAGAATCCACAAGCATCGGGCATTTGTCGCACTTCCACTGTGTCTGCTCGTTGAGTGGATCCACGGGCTGTTGGATGCCGCCACACGACTTGGACACATCGCCCAGGCAGCGCATGGCGCTTACATAAGTCCCATACTCGCTGGGATCCTCACAGCGCGAACAGCGGCAACTGAAGTGCTTGGTCATGCGCAGATGATGCTGTCGCATCTGTGTGCCCCACAAGATGTTTGTGTAGGTGATCTTGAGGTGGTCACCCTTCTTCAGATCGCAGCCGGCGCGCACCGCAATCCGTTGCGTGCCAGCATCGAATTGAAAGTAGCAATTGGGCTGGCAGGCGTGCTCCATCATGCAGGCCTGCCGAAAGACGCCGCTCAGCTCCACGCCCGTTGCTAGCTCGATGACCATGTAGTTAGTCTCAATGATGCCGCACAGCCGATGCAGTAGCTCCGCTCTGTACTCACTTAGCAGGCTCTCACGATTCTTTGCCCCCTTAATGCGCTGTAAGAACCGTTGCTGCAGATAGCTAACAATGCGCTGCTCTGCCTCCTGGTGCAGCTCTGTGCCCACGCGTTCCTCCTCATGGGACTGCATCTCCAGCAGTGCTGTCCAGCGTTCAGGATGTTGACGCTGCAGCAACAGGCACTTGAGCACCAGCAGCGCATCATGCCTGTAATAGTCATGCAGTCCACGTGCATCCGATTTGCCTGAGGGCGGACTGCCCAAGCTGAGAATGCTGCACTCAAATTTTTCATGCTCGCAGCTGATGCTGCAAACAGGCCAGCGACAGCTGTAGAAATAGAAAAAGATTAGAGGATTACACTAAGCAGAAAACTAAAAGTAAATATAATAAATTAGAGCATTAGAAAAAATGTTTAACATACACTAAATCTTTTTCTGTGCAAGTAAATTATCTTGCCTGCTGCACCACAACTTAAGCATTCTTTCTATCACTTTACAATCTGAACATATGTAGCACAGTGCACAAGAGCACTCACCTGCGGCACAGGTGCTTGTTGATGCGACAGGGCGTGTAGCAGGCAACGCATGGCACAATGTTGGCCGATTTCTCGTCGTCGGTGAGAAACCATTTGGGACCCACAACGAGCGGCTCCTCCACGAATATAATCTGCTTTGCCTGTATATTCTGTGTGGCCACCAAGTAGCGGCCCAGCTGGGGATCGTCTTGCACCTTGAAGGGCTTGCAGCATGTCTTGTGGGCTGGCCAATGCTGTTTCTGATGCTCCCCGTTGCAATAACGTACCAACTTGCAGCGGGTGCAGGTTAGTGGGGCAGCCACATTGCAAACGGCACAATTGGTACTGAGAATCGGCATTCCAATCGATGAACACTAAACAACACTTCAGGGCTTTCAAACACACACTGAGATGTTACGTGTACTGCGAAATTTTCATTTTGATTGTGTTCAACTTATTTTTTTCTTTTCATACGCTGCCCCTGCACAGAAATGTTATTTTTAGCACGTTTCTCCAAACATTTGCCTGCCATGCGGCAACACAACTTAATTCTCACTCTTGCCTCGCTCTTTCTCAAATTATTTGAAAAACTCTCTGTTTTGAAATTGTACGTGTATAATATAAGAGTGTTTGCTTAAATAATATGGGTCCTATGCAGGAAGTGTGCTCGAATATAATTACCTACTTCAAACTATGCGGCCTATTAAGAAAATATTGTTCAGTAAATTTTATAAGGCAGAGCGAATGCATTCATTCATATTCGTTAATTCGACCGTTCAAAATGTGGACTGATTTTTTTCTATATGGCGATATGATGCGTCTCATGAAGGAAAAGCATCCGTTCCTGCACACCACCCAGATTTTGTGGGTATACAAACTAGCGGCGATCTTCTATCATCTGCTGCCCGGTTACGCCATAGATCTGGTATTGCGCCTGCAGCGTCAGAAACCGAAGATGATCCGAATCTACAAGAATATCGATGTGCTGCAGAACTTTATGATGAAGAGCTGGAGCTTCGAAACATCCAACACGTATAGACTATGGGCGAGCATGTTAGCAGCCGATCAGCAGCTCTTTGAATTCGATGTGAAGACCTTCGATTGGAACAGCTTCTCTGATCGCATCTTGTACGGCATGCGAACCTATCTGTGTAAGAAGGAGCCGACCGTCTTTTATTATTTTTATTTATTTCTTTACAGCCTTCTCGTACTTCATCGGCTGTTCCAGTTCCTCCTCTGTTGCCTGGCCTTCTTTCTTGTGAGGTAGATTTCAAATCTTGTCTTATGATAATACAGTTTAGCAAGGATTTATACATACCAGATAAATAGCTCTTGTGGGATATTATTTAAGATTCATATCACAGACACAACATCCACTTAGCTTCCATCTTATCATTAAAATCCAAATGTCATGTTGATAACCCATTTTTATTAAGTTTTCTTCATTTTGTTCAAGCAATACAAAACAATTGGCATACACCAAAATTTTTTTATATATGAAAGATGTTGTTTGTTTTAAATAATTTAGTTAATGATTGTTTATAAAATGGCTTTAAAAATCTCTGTTTGGTTGTGGTAATCATATTTGTTCAATGCGTGAATTGTAATTATTTATTAACTAACGGTGTTTATTGTAGTCTATGGTGTGGGGTGTTTTTTATTTATTATTTTTTTTATTTATAATTATTATTATTTAGTACGGCTCTTGCGGCGCGTCCAAGTCCCGGTAGTGTGATCTGGCGCGATAATCAAAACCACCGGGTCTGTAAGCAACAAGAATGAATGTTGTTTAGAGTTTGGAATAAATCACACAAATCTTATACATATGTAGTAAAAAAAACATTTATTTAAAATTCGTCGCAAGTTGGCTGGGTTTTGAAATTGAATAATTGTGAGCTTAAGAATTGACATAAATTTTGACATTTTATAAAGACTTGTGTATATGAAAATGTATTATTCGCTCTCCGTTGTTTTTATCTTTTTCTTTTTTCAAAATACAATCGCCATATTGTACAAAACAAAACAAAAAAATAAAACAATTTCATTTAAGGAATAGTTTATATAAGATGTGTATATATATAAGTTTTGTAATTCCCTTTTTAGCCTGGCATTGCTTGAATTGCTTTTATGGACTGAGCTCGAAAACTTTATTGTATTGCGTTATCTGTGTGGTTAACTGCTGTTTTTTAATGCTAATCAATTCGTTAATTAGTCAAACATATCGGAATTAACGGGCGCATCCAAATCATGGTAACCGATAAGCCGGCGTTGGTGTTCCACAGGCATTTCTCTGCAAAATATTTGCGACACAAGAAAGTTGTGACAAATTTCGAGTTAAGACCAACAACAACAACAACAAAAAAATGATAGCAAAATATAGAAAGTATATAGAAATTGAGACAAGTACACTAAGTTTCTAATTTTCAGGAAAACCCCTTGTCTGCTTTTGCACACAAGAGAAACAAATCTTTGAAAAGTGGCACAAATAGGTTTTCCATTTTCCTAATTGTAACAAATCTTTCTAGCCCATGTAATAAAAATGTTAAGGCAAAAGCTATGCTTAAATAATAAATAAATATTTTAAAACGAATCTAAAGTTGAATAAAAACTTTAGCAACAATTGATTTGTTTTTCATCTCAACAGCTAACAAATGTATTTTTGTGAAGTAATAAATGTTTCTAGAGAATATTCTGTATTGTTTAAAGAAAAATGCATATTGAAGAAGGCAAGAAGCAAGAAGCATGAACCATGAATCCTTTCGTATAACGTCTCATTGTTTGTCGGACAGAAATGGTTATAAATTAAGAATTCTATTAAAAATCAGGAGCTAAGCCCAGCGGCCACTTTAATGCTGAGATCCCTCACACACTTAAGACTAACGTTTAGACGGAAATTTCAAGTGTGTTGTGCAACTGACCTGCGTGCCTGGGGAAAATTGCGTCCACCTCGACCACCGCCTCCCATCATCGGCGGTGCAAAGCCATATGGCATGGCGGAGAAGGGGGGATACATGGGCGGCCGATATCTATGAAAACATGTATTGATTAATATAATAAATACAATAAGCACTAGCAAAATGGAAAACTCACCCTCCCGAACCACGTCCCGATTCGGATTCGGTGCGCTTGGAGCTGCCTGGATGCTCGGGCAGCTGCGGCCGCTTGGGATCACGCAAATAATTGTTGAAATATTGCACCTCCTTGCGCACCTCGTCCACCTTCTCCTCGTGCTTGTTGAATATGTGTTTGCGTATGAATTCGGGCCCCTTGAACTTCTTGCCGGAGAGCGGGCACAACCACTTATCCTTGGCCAGCTCCTGTGTGTTGGCCTGCACAAATTTCTCGACTTCCTTTTCGGGATTCTTGGCGCCGAGCTCTTTGATATTCTCATCGTTCAACTGCACCGTCTTGGCCAAGAACTGTTGCAGTTTGCCCTCGTAGGATTTGATATACTCCTGTACATCGTTGCTGGCCACACGCATGGGGGCGGGACCACGTGCATGGATGATGCCACAGCGATTGGGCATCTCATCCTCGTATGGGTACTCGCAGTGATTGTAGTAGTCCACCGAGTGCACAACACGCAAATAGAGCACCAGACGATCGAGCACTTGTATCAGCGGCTCGTCCCGCTCAATGGGCTCACCTTCGCCATCCTTGCTATCGCCGGCCAGGCCGAGCAGTTCCTCCTCCTCGGCGGAGGCCTCTTCGATGAGGTAATCGGTTATGTTTTGCAGTACCGGATTCTTGGAATTGAAACCATAGCTGCCGCTGCCATTGGTTGCCTCCTTGAGCTCCTCCGGATTTAGCTCCGCATTATCCACTTCACTCCACAGCTTAAAGCGCTCATCCAGATTCATGGCAATCTTGGCACACAGTTTAATATCGGAGCGCACGATCTGCTTATGCGCCGTAATCCCATTGGCAGGGCGAACACGTCGGCTCAGATCCCGATTGACAATGGCGCCCATTTCGCAGTCGCGCAGCCGCTGATTGTTCAGGCTCCAGCAGATTTCCTTGATGTTCACGTCGCGCGTAAAGGTGATCCAGCCGCGACGATACCAGCGACGCTCCACCAGCGGATCGGCGATGGCCACGCGCAAATAGCCGCTGAAGCGTGTGCAGATCGTCTCGATCTCTGCCTTGGTTATGGAGGGCGCCAAGTTACGCAGAAATATGGATGAGGTGCGATGCAAAGCACGTGGCTTCAACGAATCCTTCAGTTTGTCCACATCGATTGTCTCAGTCATTGCATCATCATCATCCGCCGCTGCTGCTGTCTTTGTTGTTGCAGTATCTGCTTCGCTTTTGTCTGCTTTCTCCTCCCCATTCTCTTCGCCATTCTTTGAGGCTGCTTCGGAGTCATCTTTTGGCTGCTCGGACTTCTCCTCCTCCGCTGCTGGCTGCTCCGTTTTCTCTGACTCCTCATCGTTGACTTCGGTCTTGATGGCCACAACCTCGTTCTTCTGCTCTTCCACGGCAGCCGCGTCGCCCTCCTCATCGGGTGTGGGACTGTCGGGCGGCAGTTGTTTGGTTTTGGCTGCTGCCGTCGCCGCTCTCTCCTCCTCCTCCTCCTTGTCTTTTTCTGCTTCCGCCTTTTGATCGGCACGTAGTCCCTCCTCCACATCGTATTTCTCTATCAGCTTATCGTCATCCGAATCGGAGTCCGATTCAGAGCTGGAGGATGACGAGCTCTCATCGTCGCTGCTGGTGCGTTTGCGTTTCTTTGACTTCTTCTTTTGATTCTTATCGATATTGGCTTGCGTTGAATCCGCATCGTTCAACTGCTTGGCAGGCTTCTCAGCCGCCAGCTCCGATTGCTGCTCGCTCTTGGCAGCTCGCATCTCCTCGTCTTCATCCCAGTTCTCATCGTCGGAGTTAACTGGCCGCACATTCTTGCGTTGCGGCGACTCAACCTCGGGCAAATCATCATCATCTTTCTCCGATTTTGTCTGGTGCTTGGGACTCTCAGGTTCTCGCTTGGTTACCACCAGCGATTCCGTCGTTTCCGACCTTTCCGATCTCTCCGACCTGCGCTCGTAGACAGGCGCCGGCTCCTTGGGCTTCTCGTCGAGTACCTTTAGATCTTCATCAGTGCCGCCTTCCAGTTTGATCACACAAGTGTCCAGGACACGCACCAATGCATCCGCCTGCGAAGAGTCCACTTTGACATTGCCAATGGTGCCATTATTGAGCAGCTCTAGAAATACATCCGTGCGTCTCTGTAAGACGTATAGAACACATCAATGAGTAACTCTTGAAATTGAATTAAAACTTTTTGATGTTTTACCTTGAGAAAGCCGCGCTGTTCATCGCTGCGTCGCACACTGTCCTCGGGATGATATTTGTTCTTGAACCTGCGAAAGACAAAAGGCAGCTTAATCAATATCGAGCTTTGGCAAAAGATACATGATATACAACATATGTATGATTAAATGAAAAAAAAAAAGGACGGCTGGCAAGTTGGTTGACTATATGTGACATATATATATATATATTGTATGTAGATAGATTCCGTCGCATCCTCTGGGCTTATGGACATCAATCGAATCGAGTATTTGATTAGTGGTATACAAAAATATATAGTTTTTCGTTGAAATGTCATATATTTTTTTCATTTTTTTTTTTGTTTTTAGGTTTATCAGTTTGCAATGTACGATAAGAGTATTACCCAAAGTCTTACCTTTGCAAGCGCATTCATATTAATGTGTATACATATGTGTTTGCGTGATATGCATACGTTCTATATATACACTCTCTATGTATATATATATTTTTAGGTATATTTAGGCATTTGCTCGCAACGAATTTAAATAGATCGCGGTTTCAAAAATATATAAACACACCCACGGCATTGCTCGCCGGGTAATTTAAATTTTAAGTTATGTTTTGTATTGGATATATTGAGACAGAGAGGCTGAATCAGTGTCTCGTCTCTGGATCTGGCTCTCGGTTCGCAAGAGCGCCACAAAACCCATATAAAGCTGCAGAGAAAAACTTAATAATAAATATACAAAAGGGTTATGATTTTGTTTTTGTTTTTGGTTTTTGATTTTTGGTGATTTGTGATTTGCAGTCGCACTGAGAGAGAATTGCAATTAGATTCATAGAGAAACAAACAAAAAAAAACAGTCAGATGAATAAATAGTTAGTACAATGAGTTAAGAGAGTGTCTCTTCTATCGTCATCGCTGCTGATGCTCTAATGGTTCTTGGTGCTTGACTCTTTGTTCTTGTTCGTGGTTTGTTACTCACCATTCCTCGTCCTTGTGCGCCACAAAGAACTCGTTCAGCTGCTGCCGCTTAAAGTCCGTCTTGTATTCGGTGTATTTGCGCATCACCTCCGAGTCGGATATGTTTTCGTCCTGTGTGTCCAGGAACTGTTTCAGCGTCAGCATTGCCGGCTGCGTTTGTGTGTCGCTATTGCTGATCCCGCTCGGCGGCGGCTCACGTGCAGACGGCGCATGTCCCGAGTGCGAGTAAGCCGAGTGCAGTGATTGATAGTGATCATTCCATGCTTGCACCAGGTACGGATCGTAGCCTGCAACAGGATTATCATTACAACACAGTTTTAAGTATTGGTTAGGTCTTATTGTAAAAAAAAACCCATGCAGAGGGCATTGTAAAGTACAAAAGAAATACTCCAACAATATCTAAATATTGTTGAATGAATTAATCTGCCATATCTCTACAAGGGTATTTAATCAACTACAAATTGAAGATGGTTATTGAATGTTTTCCTTACTTCCATAAGCCTTACCAAAACGCGGATTGGCGCGCATTTCGCTGTCACCCCAGTCAGGTCGCATGCGTTTCGCCGGTGGCATCTCACGTCCCGGGGAGCCGTATCGCGGCCGTGGACCCGATCCCCGATAGTCACTGTAATCCGGCCGATGACGAGCCCCACCGCCACCGCCGACACCACCACCACCACCACCGCCGCCTGCCGCAGCACTGCCGCGAAATGGATTCCTGAAAATGGAGCACAGCCATTGCACATTAATGATACCCAAGTGGATGCACTCACTACTCCAATACTACACTTACCGCTCGGCCCACTCATCGCGGGCGCTGCCAGCTCCGCCGCCCATTGGTCGACGGTCGTCCCGGCGTTCGGGCCTGTAGCTGTCGCGTTCGCCGCGAAATTTGTCGCGTCGCTTGCGATCGTATTCATCATCGGATTCAGCCATTAATGGTGGTTGTTCTTGTTGCTGTTGTCTGTAAATAGTTGTTAATTGCTTATTAATGGTTGTCCAGTGAAAGTTGAACTTTTGGCGGCTCCGCCGTCAGACATAACCTCAAAGATTCTCTGGACGATTATTGCAATTGCCGACAATTGGCGACCAGTACACTTATCACTCATCATTCATGCGAATAATATTTAGGCCAGCAACAATAGATGCAAACTTTGCTTGCTTGTTTTATTTTTTTATAGAACAGCGAATGCCGCCATCTTGCCGTGCGAAAAACGCTTACGTGTTGTTAATGCGCCAATTTGCCATTAGTTATTGGCTAAACACAAGTTGCTAACATTTATTCTCTGTGCTCCTGCCTAAATGGCTTCCATATTGCACACTCACTCACCTTTTTAATTAAATTATTTCTCTTTTTATTATATTTTTCTTGCAGTGCGGCGTCCGAAATAGGTTGGAGATATGGCAATAGTATCTTTATCGATACTTCGATACTGGCAGTGCTGCCACCCTGTTGAAAAGTTGCAAACCGAGCAAATGTTGCTCAGCATCTCAAATCGATAGATCGATGAAAAGTAACGAATATTTAATTCAAATCATATTAATGACAAAGCGAACATCAAATCCGTTGAACATATTTTAAATATATATTTTTTATTTTTATTACACGTTTCATATATATCGTATATATATAGACTTTTGTTGTTATTATTATTTTCATACGTATATGTACAGCTTAGTTTTAAAACTATTTAAAGTGTATGTGTGTTAGTCTAATCCTATATAGATCTGTTGTTGTTCTTGTTATTTATGTAATTAATTTCAAAAATGTAATTAATATGCGGCCCATAGACTAGCATATTAATCAGTTGTAGTTTAATGCGCTGCCCACTCGTTCGCCCCAAAAGTTTACACGTAAATAGCAAATTACATTAACTTGTACATGTATCTTTTCATGTATGTATATATATATATTTATATATATACATATAGATGTATATATATTCTTTTTTCTCAAACTTAAGTCAAGTTATACTCGTAGTATAAAAGTTTTGGTTTTTTTCTATTTTTTTTTGTTTGTTTTTTTCCTTTTTTTTTGTAATTAGAATTCAAGTGTGTTTCTGTTTCTGATTAGCAATTTGTATGAAAGTATTTGAAAATAAAATGTCAGTTTAATAGATGCACTTACTAATAGATAAGTTAGTATAAGTATATGTATAAGTAAGTATATGTCTATGTAGATAGATCAATGCACCTTAAGTTCTCAAAAAACCAACAAGCTAACCCCTTGTGTTAGTATACCAAATATTTTATACGATTGTTAATAATAATATATAGTAATAATAATAATAATAAAAATTAAATATGCATATTGAATTGTTTCTTCGGTTTAAATGCTAACAATCTCTACATCTCTCTCATTTTAATTAAATACGGCTTTAAGAGACGAAAACAGTTTTAAATCGTTCAAAATGAAAGTTTTTTTAAGCAGGTTCTTTGAAAATTAAAGTTACAAGCCGCCTTAAATTAGAGCTAAGATAAAACTTAAAGTTTTTGGCAGTGCAGCTTTTAAATCCAAATAAAAAAACCCTAAAGTGACTCAAGTTCAACCTCAAATTTGCGGTGCCAAATGATAATGGATATAGAAAAATGTGTATTTGTTATCAAATGTGGATTATCTTTTTTTTTAATTTAAAAAACTTGCCAGTTCCCATTTTTATTACGTATTTTTTGTGTTGTTCTGTCTGCTTTTCATTTAGAATATGTAATTGAATATATTAATATATTTTTGTTTTGTATTTCGTAACACTAAAATGCCATCAATTCAGTTTTAAGTTGTATTTTTCCGGTATATATATTTTTCCTGCTAACTGCATTTGAAAAAATGTGCGTTGTTTTTTGCATACTCGTATATTTTTTTGTATTTCTTTAATTGTAAGTATTTTTACTCGTAGAATCTATGTAGACTTCTTGAACTGTACTCGTATTTGTTTTTTTTTTTTTGTTTTTAGTATTTCTAAATATTGTAGATAATTATTTACTCGTATTTTTACTGATTGCTACACATTGCAAATGAAATTTGACATTTTTCGACATTATGGCTAATTTAAAAAAAATAATAAAAATGCCTGCACAAATTGTATGTAATAATAAACGTAAATTTGTATGATTATACAATTTTTAATTATTATTGTTATATGTTCTTGTCAAATTTGGCAGTGAGAAATCTACACAACGTAAAATTTTATTTGCTTAGCGCTTTAGCTTTGTGATTGGAGAAGCAATTTATTTAAATATATTTTGTGATTTATTTCGATAGGTTTACAAGCTCAATATAAAGAAAAAACAAAAAGATTCGAGATTCGCATCATTAATTTTCTGTCTTATTTGCCATCTTAACAGAACATGTTGTTGATTTTTAATCTTCTGTTTATATTTTTTTCATGGAAAATATGAATTGTGTTTTAGGTTTCTTCTTTTTATGATTTGCAAAACAGGTACCTCTAAAAAGGCGTAAGGAGTATGTTTTTTCCGTCATATTTCGAACTGATCAATCGGGCTTTGATTTTGGTAAGGAATTTTGGAAACCAAAAAAATTGTTCATATTGTATGTGAGTAATTTTAAATGTATGTATATTTGTGGTTAGCGCTGCTGCTAAGGTCTCGCTTGTAGTTACGTTTATTATTAATGCTCAAAAACCTTTCAATCGTGTTTCATTTAAATGTTTCGTTTGAGGTAGTTTTCAATTCAGGATCAATATCTACAAGTTGAACACAAAACTCTCGTACAATTTTGCTTCTTATTTTGTATTTTGTATTTCTCTTCTTTTTTTTTTGTTTTAAGGATTAGGCTTAGCTGTGTGCTCAATATGGGTTTTTATTTTCTCATTCCTTCTCATTTACGGATCGTAGTACATATCTTCCTCTAGGGGTAATTAGGTATTGTAAGTAGTTATGGGCAAAACAAGTTATTCAAGTTACACGTAACAGAAAACAGTGCATAAAAATTAAATAAAGTTCTTGATCTTTTTTTTCTTTTTTTTTTTTGGTTTTGGTTTCGTTTCATGAATTTCAAAAATCTACATAACGATTTGTGTTTTTCATTTCATTTGTTCTTATGCTTTGTTAGACATATTATATGAATGGATATCTCAACAAGTTGTGTTACTTTACTTTATACCTTATGTTCATCATTATAATTTTGTCAGGTTGCTTTTTTGTATGTTTCGTATTTGTTGCTTGTCATAATGCTTCTTTACATAGAGCGAGAGTTACATATACATACATATTTACAGTTTGGCTTAGGTATAGGGTTGGTTTTTTTGTTGTTTTGTTTTGTTTTGTTTTGGGTTTATTCAATAAGTAGTTTGGTATTATCAAAGTATAAGGAAATATTATTAGCGAGGGCGCGAGGAGTTTAATTTTATAATGTATTTTTCTTTTTTATTAGATTAGTTTATGTTGCTTAACTTATATATTTAATTCACACTTGACCGTACCTTTCATAGATGTGTTTTGTATTAGTTTTAGTTTTCGTTATTTATTAAAAATGTTATAAGCAAATCATTTTGTATCATCTAAAGCTATTTTATAGCGCGTCTTATGTTTCAATTATTTTTTTTGGGCTTGACTCTCAAGATTCACCCATTTTAAAATCATTTCTCGTTTGTTTTTTTTTTAGTTTTTTTTTTTTCTTGCTACTTTTCCAATTTGGCAAAACTAAAACTTGGACTACAACAAAAATAACTAAAGTCGATTTCCATTTGGTTGAGACCAAGCTGTTTCGCGATACTTTTCCATCAATTTGTTGTGCCAATCTTTCGAAATAATAATGTTTCATACTTAGTTTTCTTAGCTTGCTTTCCAATATCGGTTTCATTATAATTTGTTATAACAACACTCAGTGAAAAGCCAACTTCACAGCCGTTTGCTTCGCATATGCAAAAATGTTATTCAAGTTCTGCATGCAATTTGTCGACCTATCGATTAATCGATCTATCGATCCTTACACTAATGAGTCTTTGCTCACATGTCGCTTTCTGTTGCCAATTATTTCATGGATAAATCAAATAGTGATATTAGATTTGTGAAATACGAAATTAAATAAAAACACATTTCTGTTTATGCTTGTTTTTTTTTTCGTTCAACATATTTTCAATATATATTGTGTGTATTTTTGTATATTTTTGTTTTGTTGTTGCATTTTCCATTTTTGCATTTACGTAAAATAGTAAAAATTATTTATATTACGATAGATTTTGTTGTTGGTTTTTTACATTATAGTAAAACTACAAAACAAATTATGTATAATAATTAAACGCTTTTTATGCATACTAAAAAACTTAAGCTTTAAATCAAATGTATATGTATAATAAAGAAACTTAAGAGTGAGTTGTTTTTTTTTATTTTCAGGGATTTCTTCCACTAATAGGTTTGCTGGTATTAATTATTTTATAATTAAATTATTCACTGTATTTTTGTTTTTGTTTTTGTTTTTGCTTTCATTTTAAAGTGCAGTTTACAAATAATTGAATTTTTTAAAGCATTTAATTTCTAATTATATTAATTTTAGATATTTGTTTAACTATTTTCAATGATTTCAATTGCTGTGTAAAAAATTCAATCGTTATAAATTAAATTTACTTAAATGTTTATGTATCAGTATGCGTGTGTGTGTGTGTGTGTGTGTGTGTGTGTGTGTGTGTGTGTTTACTGTATGTATATGTGTAGGCGAAAATTATATATATTCAATTAGCATAATTATTTAATAATAGTAGTAAAAATAAAAAAATTGCACATTTCAAAAAATATCTCTGCCACTTTTTACACAATTAAAAAAGATTTGTTTAAGCTTTACATATTTTGTTTTAGCTCTTTTATTTTGTCGTATTTTACAAATCACTACTAAAATTAGAATAAATTTGATTTAAGTTAAAATAAGGCCAACAATTTGTTAATGTTTTTTATTTTTTTTGTAGTTTACTTTCTCGTTTTTACAGGTCAAAAGCAAAAGCAGCAAAAACAAAAGAAAGAACTTATCAAAAAAATTAATTAAATTGCATAACATAAATTCCAAATAAAGAAATAAATTGCCAAAATGATGTAATTTGCACGTTTGTTGGTTGTTTTTTTTTTGTTTTAAAACAAAATTTTGATTATGCCAAATAGTTTTTAATTCAATTGCTACACTTTACAAATATGTATAAATTTTGAATTAAATTTTTTTTTTATAAATTAATATTGAAGTCTTTTGGTGTGTGTATGCATGTGTGTGTGTGGTGTGTGTATGGTGTGTGGGGTGTGTTGTGTTGGTGAGTGCATGTCAAGTGATTGAAACTTTTGTTTTTTGTTTTTTGATTTTTGTTTTTTGCCAGCAAATGTGTGCATTGAATTTTTGTTTTTGTTTTTGTTTATGTTGCGTTTTTTGTTTTAATTAATTAATACCGTTAATGCCTTTTATTTTTGAGTAAAACTCCAATCACTTTTTTTTGTTTAAAATTTTTTACAATTTCGCCAATTGTTTGTAAAGAAGATGTAGAAAAAAATAAACTGCAAAAATGTATATGAATTGTATAAAAAACGACGGCGCCTAAAAATGTTCAATTCTCATTTCATGTTAGTAAAAAAAATATAAGGAGGGCATAATTAAAAAAATTTTTATGTCGTTTTTTTTCCAATTGTTAAACATTTTGTTTGTTTTTTTTTTTGTTGGTTTTTTTTTTTTTGTTTTGTTTTGTTTTGTTTTGTTATACAGTTGTTTTTGTTTTCTTCTCAGTTAATATGATTAAAAAAATATTTATAAAATCAGTCCAAGTTTTGCGTGTTTTTTTTTAGATTTAGTTTTTTTTTTGTTTAGAGTTGGTTTTTGTTGCGAAATATACATAACTTAAATTAATTGTTATTATTTATTATTTGTTGTTTGTTGTTTGTTTATAGTTCCAAGGTATTTAATCAGATTTACTCGCTGCTTTTGAATTAGATGTACAGTTACTTATTTAGATATTATACACATGCTTGTTGTTGTTGTTTGTTTTTTTTATATAATTATTACATTTAATATTAGGGTTGTATTTTTTATATATTTTTAAAATATAAACAATCTTGATTCTCTTCTGTTTTCTGCATGCCAGTTTGACAGGTGTTGAATTTAGCAGTTTCTAACTTTCGGGTCATTAAACAAAACAAAAGAATTTTAATACAACTTCTTTAGATTTATATGTATATATATATATATAGAAATATACATACATATATATATATAAGGTATGCTATTTTATTGTTGTTATTATAACTGCTTCAATTCTACGCCCCCCTTTGTTGCTTGCTTTGACCAATTTTATGTTTTATTTTGTGTTTTTAATTTAAGCATGCTCTCTGTTTTTTAAGTTAAGAATTTGTTATATATAGTTTTAAATGTGTGTGTGTGTGTGTGTGTGTATAGTAATATATATATAATTTGTTGTATATATATTCATAATGGCTTACAACTAATATTTGCAGACTTAACACTAAATAACTGCATTTTACGCTTACTCAAAATTGTTATCTGCCAGATGCGACTGTTTGCCAATTTATATATAGACACACATACATATATTTATATATATATATATATATATATATATATATGTATATGGCGTATATATATATATTGTATAATTAAGCATTGACACTGTGCCGTTACGCACTTGTTTATTAAATCCACACGCGCGAAATTTTTACATAGCTTGCGCAAAATCCGACAAGAAAACCAGAAAAAGAAAAAAGAAAGAAAAAGGAAAAAAAGAAAAACAAACAAAACCAATCCAACTATTTGAAATATGCAAAATTGTACAGTTACAGTTTTGCTTTGAACTTACAAGAAACCAAGTGAGTAACGGTACAGTTTTCTCTGCTAACATGCGTGTGTGTGTGTGTGTGTGTGTGTGTGTGTGTGTGTGTGTGTGTGTGTGTGTGTGTGTTTACAGCTGCCTGTTTGCCATTTGAATTCTATTCCATGAGCAGCAGAGCGACTCCCTCGACAAGCGGGGCTGCTATGCGCTGCTCGTTGTTGAATGCTCCGTTTTTAGTGGGACACCCATCAAGGCCATCGCTGTCTGTGTGTTCGCATACATGCTGACATCTGCACTGCGCCCTCCTCCTCCTCCTCCTCCTCCTACTCCTCCTCCACCTCCAATTCCGCCTGCCACTCCGCCAGCACCGCCACCACTGCCGTTGGCCACCGTTGCTGGCGTCGTCGAGCTGGCTGGCACTGCTGCTGTGATGCTGGTGGAGCTGCTGGCCGCAGCTGTATTGGGGCCCATTGCACCACCGCCACCAATATAATCGCTGCTGGTGCTTACGGCTGACACGGAACCCGCACCACCACCACCACCACCAGTACCAGCACCAGCACCAGCACCAGCACCAGCAACTGCTGTATGACTGGACAACGTGTGGAGCTGTTGGTGCTGTTGCTGCTGATGATGTTGCTGTTGTTCGGCGGCCGCCGCCAGAGCGGCCTGTGAAGATGTGGACGCCGAGTCGGCATCGAGTCCGGCCGCAATTGCACCACCGACAGCACCACGCATACGCTCGGCCCGCATGATTCGTTCATGTTCCTCCTGCTGGGCCTGAAGATGCGTTTGCACTGACGGCGGCACGACATGCACATCCCAGATCTCCTCAAGAAACTTGGGCAGCTTTCGATTCTTGAGCTTGAGCGAGAAACACATCTCGGCATTCTGATTGCCCAGCGTTCGCAGCTCGGTGAGTATCGATAGCAGTTTGGCGTAGAAGACGAGACTCATCGAGTTGCCGCAGTGGCGATTGAGTATATAAATGCGTAGCGTGTCGATATAATAGCTCTGTATCGCTTCGACCAGCTGGGCCTTCTCGAGGCCCGGCCGATCCGAGAAGATCACAATGGCAGTGAGTAGCGCATATTCCACATTGTCCACCTTCATCGCGAACATCTGTCGGCAAAAGTGCAACAGATCCTCAATGTTATCCGCCATGCCGGCCATTTTGTACGAGTCCCGTGTATAGGATCGATTGTTCGCAAAGAATATCGAGTCCGAGCTGTGATCGTACCGTCTGGCCATTCTCAACATCATCACCTCCGATGAGCAGGCCTAATTGATACAGACAGATACAGATATAGATATATATATATTGATTCGATTCGATTTGTATGCCTCTATATACGTATAATACTCACCTTGAGTAACGTGATCTGATCCTCTTGGGGTATCTTTGTAAACGCTGGTAATCCTTTCGCAAACTCCACAATCAACTGCACTGTGAGTATGGTTATCTCGGTGATGTGCCTAAAACTGACATCCGTCTGACTCTCATGCTCGTCCGGTTGACTCTGCGGAACAACACAATAATGCAATATCGATTAATAAGAGAAGACTATTCGAGACTAAGACTCAAGCTCAACTTGAGATTGACTGCTTATTTTAATTCATTTTAAATGTAGTTAAATAAATAGTACAATAAATATGGATGAGGCTCTACAGTATTATAAACATTTGTCAATATCAGCCAGCATATGATTATCGGTTGCTGATCGAAGTTTACTTGAATCCTGCTTGCCTCTGTTTGCGCTTGGCATTTGTAAAGAACTTCTAAGACTTTACAATTGATGAAGCTATGCATTGCTTTTCCTTGATCTTAGAGCTTATATTATTATTGGGGAGGGATTGCAGCGCGACCAACTCGATCTATTGCGCCTCCTTCTGAGCCCATAGCAGCCCCAGTTCCCGGCGATCTTTGTTGGGTTGAAGTCTTCTAAGTCTCTGAAACATTCATAGCATGCATCCCTTGGATGCTGCATCTTCTTCTAGTTAAGGCGACACATTCCGCTAGGATGTGCATCGAGGATTAATCCTCTCCTGCACAGATCGCTACAATATATACCTAGTTTAGCTAGGCGACTTCTTAGTCTACAGTGTCCTGTCACTGGACCAGTAAGTATCCTTAGGCTGTTCTTTGCCATGGTTATAACTTGCTTAGAGCTTACACACAGTTCTTATATCCTCAACCCTGCACAGATGTCCTTGGCTCTTTTAATATTATTTAATAGCTCAGTTAAGCTGTTGTTGTAATGCAAATAAACAAAGAATACTTTTGGCAAATCAAATCGAAAGCAAAACTAAAGTTTCATTAATTTGATGAACTTTTAGTTGATATTCAATTTATTGTACAATTTCACACCCATTGCGCTGTCCAGTATATATCTGTATCAATATCTGTGGACTTACCATAATACGCTTGAGATCCTCTTCGGATGGCTGCTCGTAGCCATCCTGATACCAAATTAATTTATATATAACGGCCAACTGATTGAACGTTAATGGAGGTATATTGCGCGCTTGACACTCGGCCAAAATATCATCAGGTAGTAGCTGCAAGGGGAAAGGTGTTCATTTCAATTATATTCGTTTTTGTGGGGTTTTTTTTTTGTTTTTGTTGACCTACCGGAATTGTGGCATGCTGCGGCGGCTCGCACGTCATGAGGTCCAGTATCTCCTTCTTGACGTAGTCATGGGTGCCTTGGAGGCCGCCACTGTTGACACACGCACCACCACCGGCTAGGCCGCCACCGCCACTGCCACCGCCACCACCGCCGCCGCCGCCCGCACCGCCATGCTGTGAACTGGGCGAACTGGTGACCTTATCCTTCTCCTTTTGGGCCTTCTTCTCGCGCCGCTTCAACGCACACTGATTCTCCGGCACAACGCACTCGGGCCGCATGCCAACGGCGAGGCACTTCTTCAGTCGGCACTCCTGGCACTTGCGTCGCATATACATGTCCATTTCGCAGGCACGCCCAAACTTGCAACAGTAGCGCGCATCCTTGGTGACGCTGCGCCGAAAGAAGCCCTTGCAGCCCTCGCAGGTCAGCGCATTGTAATGATAGCCAGACGCCCGATCTCCGCAGACGAGGCAGAGCTCCTCCTGCACCCGTGGCGCTGGACCCTTCTTGCTCTTCTTCGCATCGCAGCCCTCGTTGACGGAGTACCCGTTGAGGCTGCTCGAGGGCGAGAGATCATCGCGACCTGTAAAAAAAAAAATAGATGCAAAAATGTCAATTCAAAATGTAATTTTCTTGATTTCTTTTTATTTACGATTTCCGTGAATTTTTGAATAGTAATCGAGTGTTCTTGTTGTTGTTGTATTGTTATTGTTGTTGTTGTTGTTGTTGTTGTTGTCTTACATAAAACATTAGACCCAAATAAATAAATTTTGAATTCGGTGTGTGCAAAATTTGCATAGGCGTATAGAAAAATAGTGAGAAAACATTGCAGAGACAAATGCTCTCCACAACTGTCACATGTTGAACATGTATATGTATATATATATATGTATATGTATGTCTATATATATATATAGCTATATCTGTAGCTGTATCTGCAAACGGGGTCTCTAAGCTGAAAATACAAACACGAAAAATTTAAAATTCAATTAACGTTTGGCTCAAAGTCGAATACAAAAAAAAAGAATCGCGCACACAAAAAAAAAAAAACAACTGAAAAAATCCTCAAGCCAGAAAGAAAAAAGCGATAAAAATCGACAAAGTTTGAAGAAAAAAAATTCGCAAATGTAAAAAATGGACGAAAACAGAGTTTGTCAATTTTTAGCTAATGAAATTGGTATCAACTCTATATATACGTAACACACTTGGGCACAGAGAATATAAATAGAAATAAAAAATATGAAAAATATAAAAAATACTTTTGCAATTCCATGTGGATCGTCTGTGGATCGTATGTGGATGCACGCCTAAAAAGAGCGCTATTTAATATAGCTGTATAAAGATTTTGTTCTTATATATATATATATATGGCAAATATATATTATTTGTGGACTTTTTTTTTGGTTTAAGGCACTTGACTCGAGCCGTATCGATTAGGCTTTCATGTTAACAGGAAACTGTGGAGCCCTTCAGACTCTGAGGCTCAGACACATTATAGAAATAGTCACGTTCACAGGGCACACATTAAGACACAGACACAGACACGGACACATACGCCACAGAGCGGGGAGAGTGAAAAGAGAGCGAGAGCGAGAGAGTGAGAGAGAGTGAGTGGGGCATGCGACAAAAATAAAAATAAAAAAATGCATATCAAGTGCATGATGTTGTTTGTGGTTTGTGTTTTGTGTTTGTGGTTTGTGCAAAGACAGTAATAATCGGGCATGCTGATGGATGGATGGACTGAATGGGTGTGGCAGTTGGAGGCGCGCCCTAAGTAGATAAAAAGATACGACAAAGAGGCGTTGTTGCAACTACAGAAGACTGGCATCAGGCAGCAGGCGGCAGGCAGCAGGCGGCAGGCAGGCAGGCAACCAGCTTAGCAGCAAAGACACTTCACTAAGAAGCCAAAGCCCAGGCACCAAAACACTTGGCCACAAGTGCCAAAGCTTTGCACAGCCCACCCCTCCAGCCACTGCAGCACACACTTGCACACACACACACCACACACACAGTTGGTGAGTGCAACATTGCGGTGCATTGTCGGCATAACACAGTTTCTTTCGTTTTTCTGTTCAGCTTTTCAGCTGCACCTGCTGCTGTTCCAATGCAGCACAGTGGCAACTCGCTAAAAACTGCCACGCAATTGAAAAATAAATAAATATAAATAAAATTACATTTTTTCATTTTAATAATTAAACTTGCTCAAAGCCTAAGCCTAAATTTGTATTAATTTCTATGGCTGTTCGCGTTAGCGAGTGTTCACTGTATTGCGCATACGCCCAGTCGTCGTCGTCGTCGTCGTGCTGGCTGCTTGTTCCACTGCCACTGCCACGGAAACAGGCTCTGCCACTGCCACTGCCCACTTTCCCTCCGATGGCGTTTCAATTTCACTGCCACACAGCAAAGCCAACAACAACAAGAAGTACAAGCAGAGGAGAAAGAGAGTGGGGAGAGAGGGGCAGAGAGAGGGGGGGGGGAAGAGGGAACAAACTTCGCGCTAAATAAAATGAAATAAATAAAGTGCGGCGTCATGCAAACTTCGTCTGCTTCAGCGGCAACGACGCCAACTTGACTGCAAATTTTCACTGCAACGTGTGGCAAGCACACACATATATATATATATATATATATATGTGTGTGTGTGTGTGTGTGTGTTTGTGTTGCAAGTGTGTGCATGGTAAAATGAAAAATGCAGTAAATTGCTGTTGCGGCAAAGAAAAAGTGTGTGGCAACAACAACAACAGCAGCAGCAGCAGCAGCACAAAAAGTAAAAACCTGACCAGCCACACAGAAACAGCCAACCAATCATTACAAGCAACCCCTCCGCCTCTCCACTGCCCCATACTGTGTGTGGCAAGTTCCCCAGGCATTGGATATTATCGCTGACAACGTCATGAAATGTTTGGCATTTTCATGGGTTGTTTAAGCAATGCAGCAACAACAACAACAACAACAACAAAAGCAACTTTATTTTAATCGCCATGTTTGCGTGGCTGATAGCTGATTATTTTATGTATGGAATTCGTTTGATGGTTCAGCGTGTTCGACACAACTTGAGATCAGAGCTTCGGTGTGCTAATCATAATAAATCAAGTATTTAGACAAGTAGTTGTTGACTTAATGGCCACTTGAGTACCGTTAGGCTAATGCCACTCTTTACGAGCTATACTTTGTTTTTTTTTCTTAATGAAAATTACAGTTAAACACTTAAACATATTGTTAAATCTCAAGTTGCCAAATGGAATTCCTTAAATTCCTTAAATGGACAATAAAATACAAATTGGACAAGCATTCGCTGGCTATAAATGCGAAAAAGTTGACAAGAATAGATGATATTTTCAATATTTATATATTTAATATGTTATACAATATTTATCTGTTGATACTCGGCACAAAGTGGATTCTATTTATATACAACTCAAGTGCCACAACTCAAAGTGGGAATCAAGTCAGCTCAGCTCAACTTAAACCAAGGCAATTCTCTTATTCAAAAGGACGAGCAATCTGTGGATCGTGTTCACTAATACACATGCACATATGCACGTATGTATATGTATATGTATGTGTATATTTATGTGTTGAAGTGCATTTAAAATGGGACACATTTCAGTGTTTTGGCGCCAGGTGGCGCCAGCGTGAATAGCAAAAGCTTCAGCAGTTAGTTATTGGCAGCCATTTTGCGCTTGCAATTAGCACAGGTTGGAGGTGCCTCTCCAGCGTAGCGCATCAGCGTGATGAGTTATTATATTTCATGTACTTACACACATACAACTACAACTGCAACTACAACAATCACAGCGAGCCACATTTCATTTCATTTTTTTTATTTTTTTTTTGCTTTTTTGCTTTTTCCCTATGAAAAGCAATTTTTCCAACTCGCACACAGCGCCAAAGAACGCCATGAAGTAACAAAACAAAGGCGCGCAATGGGAAAAATGAAAAATGAAAAAAGAAAAGAAAAGGAAAACAAGAAAAATGAAAAATACAAAGTAAAAAAAAATAATAAAAAAAATGACGCCAAGCAAAGTACAATAACAAAACACAAAAGGCAGCCAGCGGCCTCCAACAACACACATCAGAGCCATCCATCTCTCCATTCCTTCACTCCTCTCTCCCTTCCACTCTCTATCTCTCTCTCTCTCCCTCTCTCTCTTATTCACACTGCACAGAGCCAGCCATTCAAAAGCCAAGAGCCCGGCCTCTGCCCACATTTGGAGTTCATTGTGTTATTGTGCTTGCTTGTTTGCTGTTCGTCGTCGTCGTCGTCGTTGTCGTCGTCTCTCGGTCTCGGCGCCGCACTACATACCCACATAATCCATGTAAACGTCCGAAAGCTACGCTACAACGGCGGCAGAGGCAGCGACAGTGACAGCGACAGCGACAGAAGCCATAGCCTATGGCCACGAGAGCACAACACAAACTGGGAAACTGCAGTCGACGCCAGCAGACCCAAACAACTTGCACAGCAACCGCAACATCATCAAGCTTGCTCTCCCAAATGCAGCGTTACTCTCTCTGGCGCGCTCTCTCTCTCTGAATGGCGCTTTTTACTCTCGCTCTCTCTCGGTGTAAGAGTGCGCCCAGAAAAATGTTGATGTAGGCCTCGAAATATGCAGTTTGCCTTTGCCTTTGGCATTGCCACTGTCACTGCAAGCAGCGCTGTCAGCGTTGTATGACTCGCACCCCATCCCACATTAACTTTAACTTTCCTCTCCTGTTCTCTCCTTGCCTGGTATGCATGCAGCTCTGTTCTGTTCGTGACTGTGTGTGTGTGTGTGTGTGTGTGAATTGCATGTCGCACACTGTGTTTGAGCGTGGTATAGGTAAGTTCTCCCTTCTGTTTCATGTTTCTGTTTTTCTCGTTTTCTCCTCGTTCGTTTTGCGTGCTTTTTGTTCTATGGCAAGAAATGAAACTTTTTTTTTGTCTATTTTTCTTTTTGTGTTCTACTCTAGTCCGTCGTATTCATTCTATGGCAAGAGTTTTGTTTTCTCTCGATTTTTTGTGCTTGCTTCAATGCATATTTTTAAGCGGCTTTTTTTTTTGCAGTGTGTGTGTGTGTGGGAAAGGGAGGGCTTGTGCAAACAGCGCCTTCAGCTGCAGCGCAGCAAAATAAATATCGTTGTGTGTGTAAGTGAGCATGTGTGTATGTGTGTGTGTGTGTGTGTGTGTGTGTGTGCAAGTGGCCAGGCGCTTTTTTCAGCTCCCATCTTCTCCACTGCCGCTGCCGCTGCTGCTGCTGTTGCTGCTATATTAGCAAGTTGAAATCTAGTCGACTAAAAGTCATGAAAAAGTCAGACGACGACGATTGGGAAACAACAACAATAAAAACAACAGCAGAAAGTTGTTGGCTTGTTTGCTTGTACGATTTGCAGTTGAGTTGTAGCTATAATAGAAACACAAACACACACACACACACACATGCATCTCGCATACATCATCAATCATCGTATCGCATATGAAAAATCAAATAAATCGTCGAGTCTGAGTTTATTTTTTGCTCTGCGAATATTATATTTTTCGTGCAAATTGCAAATTGCTTTAATATGCGAGAGTTTTTGTTGTGTGTATTTTGGAATTGAAGATGGAAATGGAAATGGATATGGAAATGTTTTTGTTGTTGGGAATGCGTTGCATTTTTATGGCGCCACATTTATTGCGAATGTCAGGTCATGAATCATGGCTGCGGATCAGCATTGTATATATAGCTATATTTATTGCTCAGAATGTCATCAACGATTTTTTGTGGCTTTCTGAAAATCTATTTAGTATTCTCTCTGCTTATAGCGTGTGGAATGCATCATGTGGAACTTAAGTTTGCATTGTACAAATTATGAATGTTGAATGGAGTTAAGTCAAGTTCAGTTGTGGATCCCATGTGGAATGCATGTGGACCACATGTGGATATTAAGTATAATTTTGAAATGCGAATTTATAAGTAATATATATATACTCGATATCATAAATATTCTGTCATAGAAATAACTGCCTGGCTGCATGTGGATGCCATTACACTGTGATATTGATGAGGCAACCCTCAACAACGAGTTATTACAAGTCACAAGTGTCAAAGAGCAAACCAAAAATCATTCCATTGACACATTTATCCATATCGCTTGTTGACCAATTGCCAGCTACACAACACGATTACATAAATAGGGCTGACGACCCCAACTGAGAACATCGTAGTGGTTGAGTAGGCCCCCCCTCGCCCCCCAAACACGCCCACTAACCATAGCAACCCCAAAATGCAAAAGGGTAGCCACCCCACAATACCCACACCTGATAAACTACTTTACTCTACCTTGGCTTTGGCTTTGGCTTTGGTTTTGGCTTTGGCTATAAGCCCAACATCAACATGGGGCGCTTAATTACGAGGGGTAGCTGGGCTGAGATGGGGTGCGGAGGGGAGCTGAGCCTCTGGCTGTGGCTTGGGCTTGCATTGCTTGTTAGCTGGAGTTTGTAAAAACTGTACCACAAGCAGAGCGCATGGCAAATGCATTCCCATTTCTCGCTCTCTCATCAAACCAACGCCGCTCTCTTTTGGGGGGTTTCGCGAGGTGGCAGGGTGACAGGGTGACAAGAGTGACAGGGTGACAGGGTGGCAGGGTGGCTGGTGGCTGTTTGGCTTAGAAGGGTTCTAGTGCAAGGCTGCAATATATTTTGCACGAGTTTCGCTACAGTTCTTCTTAGGCACGTTTTTTCCCAACACAAAATTGATTTTTTCAGTTCGTTGGCATGTTGCCTAGCCAAAGAGGGGGAGGTGTGGGGGTGTGAGGCATACACCCCCCCACCACCCCACAAACACCCCACTCCCAGCAGTAGTTTTGACCAAAGCACGCAAAACACAGGGCTGCAGCATTGTAGTGCAGCACGTCACAGGGCTGCAAATGGTTTTTTAACCTACTTAAAGCACAGGTCGACATTTGGCGAGGGTCGTCGCATGACCTTTGCGCTTATGCCTTGGCTTTGCAACCGGCAACTGTGACGAGGGGTCGACAGGGGGGGGGGGGGATCGAGGTGCAGCTGCCTCAACTAAATTGAAGAAGAATGCGCCACTAATTTACATTTAACAAACGAACGTTGCCAAAGCGAAAACGACGCCATTTTTATGGCGTCCGTAATTTTAAAAATGGCTGCCAAGCAAGGCATAAGGCACAAGTTAGACAGAGACGCAACCAGAGGAGGAGGAAAAGCGGAAAAGCAGAAAAAGCGGAAAACCAGCAGCCACTGCCCGAAGGTAAACGAAAGTATTTGCAGTGGTTTCCGTTTCCGTTTGTCGACTCGAGTCGAGTTCAAGGAAAAATGTGCATTTGACATGACATCGATGGACAAACGGACAAACGGACAACGGACAGTCGACATTGGACTGAACGAGACGAGCTGGACAGCAAAAGCAAGAGGAGTGCGGACTGTGGACAGTGAAGCGTACTTTGACTGGACTTCCAACTTAAAGTGTTGGCTGTGCCAATCAAAAAAGAAAGTTTAACATCAACTCATGAAGTTGAAGAAAATGACGAGGAAACCCATTTTATTTGTTGTATATTCTAACTAAAATATAGAATATAGTCGACAACTTTAAGGCAACTTGTATATGGAATGTATTTACTTTTTATCGTTATCGATATCGTTAGCCAAAAGTTGACATTTATCGCCAGGTTTGCCGTGATTAATAAATGCAATTATTAATAATTATTATGCATTAATATATATAAAATTATTGCACTTATTAATAGCTATAATATTTATATATATTAATTTATAATAATTATTAATATTTACTCTTTTTTTATTTTATTTAAAGAAATCTAGATAAATGTTTAGCTTTTGAGCTGCTTTTTTATGCTTATAAGTTTTCCAGCTTTGATTTCCTTTGAGCTGCGCGCCTTGAATTATGCAGCATAAAATTGCACGCTGCCCGCAATATATCAAACTCGCCTTGTCCCACCTTCTCTGCTCCTCCCCTCCCCTCCCCTCTCTCTCTCTCTCTCTCTCTTTCCCTTCCGCCCTTCTTCTCAGTCTCTGCAAGTTAACTGCAATGCCCGCTGTGCCCCAGTGGAGCGCCTGTCATATTCCGTTTTTATGGGCCTTTAACATGCACGGTTTGCAGGCACACACACACACACACACAGACACACACGCAAAGAAACGCATCGCTTTGTTTACCGTTGGATTTTTTTATAGCCAACATATGTTCGACATGTTCAGTTGGCTCTTTTATTGCACTTTGCACATTGCGTTGCTGCTTTTATGCCCCATTCGCCACTCGCCATTCGCCATTCGCTCATTCGTTCGTTTACCAACACTGTCGCGGCGACACTTAACAAAATATTAAAGTGTCTAGCTTGGCCAAGAGAGGCGTGGCGCGGTGTGTGTGTTTTTGTGCTTCATTCAGTGCATAGTAAAAAAAAAAAAACAAAATAAATGTGTATTCCAGAAGCCGAGCAAAAACAATGGAGCGCTAAAACAAATGGCAATGGAGTGAAGCCATTAACAGACACAAGCACACACACACACACACACACACACACACACACACACACACACACGCACACATACACACAGACAAAAAAAAGCTAAAATAGATGAAGAAGTTTCCGTGAAAATGCTAAACAAAAGTTGCAACGCTGATTGTTCTGCTACAAACGCTTCTTCTATACAAATGCTGCTGACAGTGTGACCAGAGCACAACGATGAGAATGATGTGATGAGCTTGAAGCGGGGCAGGGAAACTCTCAGTGAGTGCATGCCTCGGGGGGGAGGGGGGAAACCTAGCAAGATAATAAATAATGGCAAGATGCGCTGTCAACTAAATCAACTGAAGTTTGGCAACAATGCAAGGCTTATCGGTCTGTAAAGTGAAGCAAGGCAACAAAGCACATTGCACATTTGCTGAAGTTTGACAAACAGCGCATTGATACCAATTTTACCTTGTCGCTGTCTTAATTTAAATACAACATTAACAACATTCAATTAAATTTTGTGCTATTTATATACATATACAAAAAAAAAAACAGTGTTTGCAATGCAATTTGGCAGCAATGCATTTAAATAGAACAAAATGGGCTGCCAAATATACCCCATGTTGTTGAAGTACTCCGAGGCGGACTGCCTCAACAATCAACAATGGACTGTGTGAAATGTGAAAGCGATGCTTTGATAATGAAGTTTGACAACAATGGCAATGCGAGCTGTATCGATTACAGCATCTCATTGTGATATACCTGATGCGCTGTTGCCGCACTGCACACCCTCAGCAAAAACAACAAGCCCAGCAAATGCAGTCACTCAAGCGTTGCTCGTATGCAACAACAAATAAAATAAAATAAAAAAATATAATTATAAAAAAATATTTTGTTCAAGTGCAGTTCTTGTTTGCTGTTTTTTTTTTTCCTGAGTTTCAAAAGTTCCTAACGGAAGTTTTTAATTAAATGTTGTGTGAAAAATATGAAAAATTGTTGAGAAAAAGTATATACTAATATATACATAGATATATATATATATATATATGAAGAGAGATTGAGAGAGAGAGAGAGAAGAGTAGAATATCAGTTTAAAGTCGTTGACGACCTTGTGATTATGGCTAAAGTCAAACATGCAGTTGCCCAGTGCTCGCTGCTGGGGTTTGCTAAGGTTGGCTAAGGTTGGCTAAGGTTGGCTAAGGTTGGATTGTACTATGTATTATCACACAATGTCGTCTGGTCTTGGCTTATATTCATTTTTATTTTTATTATATTATCACAACTTGTTATGCAGCATCATCGAGCAACGCACAACGACATCCTATACTAAAAACAAGAAAAATAACAAGAAAACCATACCCACAACACCATTGCATTTGCAGTCCCATTTCCACCCTGTCTCTGGCACTGGGTCTGTTGTCTCTCTTTGTTGTCGTCTCTGGCACTGCAGACTTATTAAATATCAGCCACATTGTTGATGGTCAGTGATTTTTATTGAGCGACTCGACGCGACTCGTTGCCGTTGCCGTTGCCTTCGCCTTCGCCTCTCATCTCAGCTCGTCTCGTCTTGAGTTGCTCTTGTTCTGGTTCTGCTTTCTGTTGTTGTTGTTGTCTTTTATTATTATTATAACTGTCTGCGCTGTCGAGCTTTACTGTGCGTCCTTGAAGTAATTTACGTCACTTGATAATGCAACGGGCTGATAGCAAGGGCAACAGGGAGGGGACAATGGGGGCTACAAAACTGGTCGCATAATAGCAAAAACAACAACAATAGCAACAACAACAACAACAACAATAGCAACAACAACAACAACGTATTCACGCATTTTGCGGGCGGCGCACAATTTATGAGAGAGCAGCAGCAGCAGCAGCGAGCAGCAGCAGCAGCATCAGCCAGCCAGGCAAAAGCATTGATGCATATAAGCCACAGGATAAAGCGCCCAGACAGGCGACTCTCAGTTGGCCAAGTGAATATTACAGCCAGCTAAAAATAACTTAAGCTTAAGCACAAGGCAAAGCTCATTTAATTATGCGTCACAATTCACAAGCAATTTTAGCTGGCTCCTCAAATTGCACAACGACAAAAAACGTGAACTTTTATTCCAAATTTCAAGTCTTTCTCGGTTTGTGCTTAAGTCGACTCGGCTGTTGATGCAGATCATGAAATATATATATATATATATATATATATACTTTTGCACAGCTTTATTAAGCTACAAAATAATTACTTTCTGTTCCAGCTTTTGGCCTTCGATTAATACTGGCATTTGGCTAAAATAAAATCAAATTAAACTTGAACTCACTTGCAAAAATTGTAACTGCATTTAAATTTGGCATGCCGATTTCAAGCTGAACATTCAGCTTTTTTATAGCTGTCAAATTCCAATAGGAAGTTATGCAATGCAGGCGCCGTTTTATTTCGACTTCACTTTAATGTTATTCAATATTTCACTTCTTTCACATGCACATTTATTTTTTATGGAAATTTGTGCATTTTGTTTTTTTTGTTTGCTGCCAATGGCATTGAACTGCCGTCGAATTATAAATGAATATGCATTTGCCCTCTCCCCTCCGCCCCCACCACTGCCCACCAACACTCCCCCACCCATTGCCCATTTTGACCAAAACTGTTGGCAACAAATTTTTGGGTGGCTGCTGCTTTTCAAGTGCAAATCGTGTCAAGCACATTTATTTATATTTGTTACTATTTTTTATTTTCTGCCCCCGTCTTTTGTGCGCCGCTGGCTGTTCGTTGTTTGTTGTTCTACGATGCGTATGCGTGATTTTTGGGTTCGTTGGTTTCTTGTTTGGTTGGACTGTTGTTTGGCATTGTGGGAAATTCATTTGTCGAGTGCAGCAGAAAGTGTATTTGCTGTCCAGTGTTGGGGGTATTACATTACCACCACCACCACCACCACCAACACCGCCGCTGGCAGTTTGTAAGTCGAGCACAAAAGAATGGGGGAGCCATACGAGCAAAATATTACCAAATAAATTTCCAGGAATTTGTATGCCAACAAAGAAAAAAAAATGAGCAACAAAAAATAAATATAATATAAAAAATATGAACATAATGCGATTATCAATTTGTTTGCTTTGGTTTGGGTTCAGTTTTTTGCATCGCCAGGCAAAATAAAACGTGGCCAAAAACAACGTTAAGCGGCTAAATGTATTAACAATTATGAAATTATAAATTTCACTTGAATACTTGAATTTATTTAAGTGCGCTCTAGGCCCAAGTGCGTACACATAGAGAAATATATATATATATATATATATATATACCCAGTACTATAAAGCATTAATCTCAACGCGACAAATTGTCAAAGAAAAAGAAGAAAAAAAAATACTTTCGTTTTGGCAACTTTGGAACACCTGCCCAATTCACGCAGTTTGCGTATTTCTCTCTCTCTCTCTCTCTCTCTCTCTCTCTCTCGCTCTCTGTCTCTCTCACTCTGCTGCTCTCTTTCAAATACACATTTTTATTTCTTTGTCATTTCTCAACAAATAAATCACTTGCAAAAATAAAAACAAAATGCTGACGATTGCCTGACACCAGCAAAAACATAAAATAAAATAAAATATTTTTTGCACAAAATTCTATGTTGCTGTTGCTTCTGTTGTTGTTGTTGTTGTTGCAGCATCAGATACATCAAATTCATCATAATGATGAGCTACTGAATTGTTTATAAAACTTGTTGTTGAGTCTGATTAATAGCTATCATTTTGGGCGAATTGTCGGCTGGCATTTTAAATTACTTGTGGCATGCAATTATTGTCATTTGTGTTGTGCAAAAAAATTCAAACATTTTAGTAGAGCAGAGAAATTTTTTTATGTTAATTAAAGTTTGTTTTACGTATGCTTATATTTATTTATTTATTTTTGTTTTTCATGTATTACTCTTGAATTTTTAAAGTTTTATTTATTTATATTTTTTGCGCACATTTCTAATTTGATTTTATTAAGTTTTTCACTTCCCTTCGACATTTATTATGGAACTGGCTCACTTTGCGCCCAAATTGTTGGGCTCATTAAATGCAACAACAACAACAACAGCAGCAGCAGCAACAACAATGTTTAAGTGCCCGCCCCCGCTAACAGGCCGTTGCCAATTGTTGGCCAAAATGTGAGCACATTTTTTGCGTCTTTTTTTTTTAGGCAGGCAGCACCAAAAAAAATAAAAATAAAAATGAAAAAACAATTTATTATATTTGTTGCTATGACAAAAAGTGTGTCAAGGGGCAACTTGTCAGTCATATGATTTCTGTGCGCCTGTCAAATTACACTTTTTATTTTATGGCTATTTCTTTCTTTTCTATTTGTTGTTATTTTTAAGAGCAAAAGAAATTGCGCAAAGGCAGCTGTGCCGCGTAGGCGTTTATATTTATTTTATTATTATTATTATTATTATTATAATTATTATCTCTTTGTTAGACTCGCTCGCCTGCTGGTGAGTACATTAGGCCTTTTACCTGTGCTGGCCAGGCAAATTTCAATGGACCTGCTGCATGGCTGTGTATCATTACCTGCAAGTACAAAAAAGAAGAGAGAAATAAATAGTAGTAGAAAGGTTGACAGACAGCCATTAATATTATTATTGTTATTCTAAGATGTACGTGTAGGTTTTGCAGTTCGACCTAGCGCATCTGGTTCCCATTACATTTCCGCAATCAGATATAATATATATAGAGATATGGGTCTGTGTACGCGTGTGTGTGTGTGTGTGTGTGTGTAACGTATGTTAAGTTAACTTCACAGCTCGTCTAACTTCCGCTGGCAACTTTAATTACAAGTAACAAAAGCAAATGCCAAACGACCGACAATTTTCTTTGCTCTCCGTCTCTGGTCTCTCTGGTGGGTAAATGAAACCAAAACTCAAGGTAAAGCTCAAAAGCACCGACAGAACACAGCAGCAACACACACACACACACACACACACATGTGTGGAAAGTGTAGAGACTTTGAAATCGACATTTCATATACATATTACTTTAACGTCCCAACTATTTATAAACATGCGATCATCATGCGAAAAACGACAAAGAAGAAGAAACCCCAAGAAATGTTCAATCCCATCAAAAGGGGCAACAAAACAAGCAGCAGCAGCAGCAGCAGCAACAGCAGTTGGTAGCAAGAAGCGTTAAGAATCCAAAGAATGAAAGAGATTGCGACTATTAAAGCTGGCAGGCTACACTCAGCCACACACACACACACACACACAAGGTGGGCCATCATTTGCTTGTTAAACACCTGAAGGCGTGGTCCAACTTAACTGAAATGAATACCCTTCATGCTGGCATTGCCAAGGCTTAGTAAAATGCAGCAATGAAATGCGAGCAATTTAACATTTTCTTCTTCTTTTTTTATTATTATTGATTGAATCAACAAATAATACATGACAATAAAATAAAGTGGCTTATTTAGCAGGGCATGCAGGAAAAGCAAACGGAAATCATAAAAGGAAGCGCCAGTTGCCAGCAGCAACTTCCTTTCAAAGTCAGCCAATCATATTTATTCATATATTTTTATTACAAATTTTTACAAAGGATTTGTGTGCCTTTTCTTGCAACCCCTGCGGCTAGGAATGCTGCAACAACAAATTATTTTTATAATCTAAAGACAAGCTATGAAAAAATTGCAGTCAGAATGGCTAATTACAGCTGGCAATATTTTCAAACTCGCTCGCACAAAAAAACAAAAAAAAATCCAATTATAACCAGATTTTTCTAAAGACTTTAAAATGGCCAAATCGCTTTTTCGATTGTGTTAAAGTCATTTTAATGGGGAGCCATAAAATAAACGTTTGTTCTAGGCAAGAACGAGGCAAGACAACTTAATAGAAAAGCGACTCAATTTCAGTTATTTATGGCCACATTCAATTAATAGCGGCTTACCAACACTGGCAATTAAATTAAATGCAATTAAAACCTGATGAATGAATGCGAAAAAAATCGAGAAAATATATATATATACGTATACAAATCAGTGGCTAAAGCTTAATGCTTATTTGATTGAGATATTGAGATATGAAACTGAGCTGTTGACTGCACAAAAACAATGCCAGCGACTGTAATAAACAACAAACAATTGCAAATAATAATAATAAACAAAAAAAATGTTTTTATATACACGACAGCAACAAGAAAGAAAGTTGTTAGCGGCTTGACGAAAATTAAATACCCTTCTTGAAATAAGCTTGGAAAATATCTATAAATTTCTTGTGCATTTTGTTGGCTTCATTTCATTTTCTTCGCATTACTGTCTAAAATAATGCCTCAAACTGCCTTAAAGTATATACTTAACCCATATCTGTTGTCATGTTCACAAATTTCATGACAAAACTTGGCATACCTCATCGACAAAAGGGTATTCGCAAAACAAAACCAAAAAATGAGCTGGCAACAGCAAACCACTTTCAGTGTAGTCCACCAAACTGCAGACCCAGTGAGATTGGAGTCAAAGCCGCCAACTAGTTTGTGGCAAAATGTGGGCAACAAGAGGCAAGTGCAACATACAACACAGCAAGCAACGAGCAATTGTGCAGTGAGTGGTGCACTGGGCAAGCGGAGCAGCAGCAGCAGCAGCAGCAGCAGGCGAGCAACCGCTTTCTAAACATGCCACAACAGCAAAGCGGCAAGCTGCAACAAGCATCAACAGGCACAATACAGAGAGAGAGAGAGAGAGAGAGAGAGAGAGGCGGGCAAAGGCAGGGGGGATGGGGTGGGGGGAGCGGGGGCGGGTTAAGTTGCTTGCTTTCGTTTCAAATGCGCGCGCGGCGGCTGCTGCCACAATATGGCCTTGAATTTTTAATCAAGTTTCGCAGCAGACAAGCCGCAAGGCATGGATCACGGCTCCAAAGACTCAACAACACAACACAACTCGACTCGGCTCGATTCAATTCAATTCAACTCAACGCGACTCAACGCGACTCAACGCGACTCGACTCGACTCGACTCGACTCGATTTGTGGCGAGACTCCACACTCGCCTCCTCGAAATTGCCTGGTCATGTTTTAGACACACAACCACACACACACACACACACACACACATATTACTCGTTAACATCAAACACGTTCTATTGAACTTGGAGCTGAACAGCAATAATATACTAAACCTTTGGCTCGGCCTTTTTTTGGTTGTTGTTTTTGTTGTTGTGCTAAAATGATTAATGGAATAAACGCGCGCAATTTTTGCCACAAAATTGCAAAAAAAAAAAGTAATGAAACAAAACCAACACACACAATACACACACACACACACACACATACATATCCTACATAAATTTTAAACTTACCATATTAAAAAATATATTATTTTGTGGCCAAACAAAAACTGCCTGCTGTGCAGAAAACACATCAAAAACAAAAAATAATAAAACTTGACAAAGCGTTGAGAAAAAGGCCAACCTAAAACAAATGAAAAGAAAGAGCCAACAGGCAATATAAAGCCAAAAACAGAAGAACTTGCATAAATGTGGCCAGTGAGAGTTACTAAAAGAAACTATTTACATATCTATCTATATATATATATATATATATAGAAAAGAGAGAGATCCTAAAAACAAAAGCGATCATTTCTGAATCAAAGTTATTTTTTAAATGCATAAAATTGTGATTTGACTTCGATGTTATTTGAAATGGGGCCTATAAGCTAAATTTGCGAGAGTTGCCAATAAAATAACAGAAAAATTAAAAGTAGGATTTGGGTTACAACTTTTAATAAAATCTAAAAAAAAACTCGAAAAAAAAATAAAAAATAAGGTTATTAAAAAATATAAGTTTCCAAGTTTGTCAACTTTCCATCGCCTGAACCCATAAAAAACTGGATAAAAAGTGTATTAAAAAGTTGTGTAGCAGTTAAAAGACATCATAAAGTACACATCTATATATATTCTTGTTCAGCATTCAAATCCGAATCGATCTATTCAATTTCGTTACATTTTCAGCTGTCTAAGATCAGATTATATCTAAGACCAGCTCTTGCGACTACTGCATTCTTAGTTGTTTGCTTATTATTATTAATTAAACTATAAGTTTATACTTTTAAGGCCATTTTAAAATCACTAAACAATATTTATGTTATATGCTAAACACTGTCTAAATCTGTGCAAAATGCTGATTGTATTTTTATGGCCTTCGCCCTGGTGGCTGTTGTTGTTGTTGTTGTTGTTTGATTAATTGCACGCACATTTTTGGGGCGTGACAAGCGGCAAAAGGAATTGTCATAAGCCATGCAACGCAACACAACACAACGCAACACACAACACACAACTCATGACTAATAAACAGGCGCATTTAACAAAAAAAATAAATTGGAAAAAAAAACAGACAAAACTGAAAACTGAAAACCGAAAACAGACACAAACTGCGCCTTCCTAAAATCATAAAATAAATAAAACTGAAGGCAGCTAAAAGCCGACATATGTAAACTCTGACAGGCCAAAGGGTGACGAGGGGGGGGCGGCGGCAGGGGTTGGGCTGAAGGAAGTGGACTCTGCTGTGTGTGCGTGTGTGTGTGTGTGTGTGTGTGTGTGTGTTTGACTTTTGATACGGCACACAGCACACAGAGATTGAAACGAAACGATTCCCGCTTGCATTTTAAAAAAAACACACCCAAAAATTTTTAACAAGAAAAAATACACTTTTTTATTAGCTTTTTATTTTTTGTATTTTTGGTTTTTTTTTATTTTTTTTTTTGGATTTCGAATGCATTTTAAGTCAACGACGAAATTGAATCATTTGACAAAAAAGCAACGGGGCAACGAGCTTTATCAATTTTCGACTCTTTCGAGACGTTCGCCCGAAATGCAAATTATGCGTTTAGGTAGTGAAAAATCGCCGGACCCAACTCGAACTGAGTGAGGGAGCTTGAGAGAGAGAGAGAGAGGGCAAGATAGAGAGAGAGAGAGAGCGAGTGAGTAAAGAATCATCAGCGGCATCTGCCAAGCAAAAGTGAAGAAGTTGTCGCGCTTGTTGAACACCAAAATCACATTCGCCTTACGGATTTGTCTGGATGGACAAATGGACAACGCTGAAAAACCGGGGGGTTTTTGTTTTTTGTTTTTTTTTGCATGCAAAAAATATGCAGAACCTATAAATCAAAAAACCGTGGCTCATTTGGCATTTATATGCGTCTTATTGTTGTTGTTGTTGTTGTTGCTGCTGTTGCTGTTTCCCCTGCTTACTGCCACAGTATAAACTCTGCTTACGCCTTTCTTTTAAGTCGAAATCATTTTTGTTATGCCCCTCTCAAGTCCAAAGGGCTGTTGACTGCAGCAAAGCCACCAAATTTGTCGTTGTTTTTGCGTGTGACAAATTGTGTTGATCTTTTTGGCCGTTTTTTGCTTTTCTTCACTTTTTTAATAATTAAGATATTGCGTTTGTAAAGTGTAAATTAGGGGACGCATTCCGAGAACTTGAGGCAACTTGAAAAGAGAGAGGGAAAGATGATCTTTAAAGATCAAACAACCTATGTCAGCCAGCTTTATTAGAACTAATGTGGTATTAAAATAATATATATATTTTTGGACTGTATTTCGTCTTGGTCTGTTTTAAAGTAAGTTTTGCTAGAGAGCATTGAAACCTAAGCCCCAACAGGCCCACACACATTCTCGAGCATTGCCTTCAAGAGCACACACAAAATATCACTTATGTCACACATTTTGGGCGCGCCCCAATGTCTGTCCATGAATAATGAGTGAGTAAAAGCATATATGCGGCGGCAGCGGGTAGGGGCGGGGTTGGGGGAGTGTGTGGCAGTATTTAGGTCTAGGTCTAGTGTGTTGGGCATTAAAAATAAATAATACATTCGCGCAAATAATATTTGTATGGGGGTCGGTCTTTCATTGTGTGTCACTCATTTCATTTCATTTCATTTTCAATTTCAATTTCTCACATTTTGTTGGCTGACAACTTTCGTTTCATTAATTTTCCTTTGCGCGCACACACATGGCGTATGCGTAATGTGCGTTTAAATACACGTATGTACAACCATATAAATACACATTTATTATAATTCTTATTTATGGCCTGGGTAATTGAGGAAAATAATTCGGCTTTGCGTGTTTGCATTTGATTGATGAGCTGATTAAACAAGTATACTCCAGACAAAACTCCAGAAGCGCTTTTTGCATTTTGTGCATTGTTTGCCAATTAACGTTTGACGATGCGATAAAAATCGCGCACAAACATTTGCCAGCCAATGCTAAAGACAAAAGATACAGATACAGATACAGATACAGATACACTTTCGAGCAGATGCCAAAGAGCAAACGAGGGCCAAACAGACAACAGCTGCCAAACACACAACAAAAAAAACAGACAAATTTATATATATAAATGTAAAAAAACAGACCAGGACAGACCGACCCAGAACAGACCAGGGCCAGAACAGATCGGAAGCGAAAAATAGCAGCAGCAGCAGCAGCAGCAGCAGAGAGAACCAGCAATTGGAATCTAATTTAAAATTAGTGCTTAAAGGATTGAAATAAATTTAGGCAATTTTAAGACACGACACAAAAGCAGCCGCTGACTGCTGACTGCTGTGTGTTGTCTGCCCTTTGGCCAAAAGCCGAGAGAGCTGGCTCATTGAAAATGCGTAAAGAGCTGCGGTTCCGGCCAAAAATATAATATATATGTATATATATATATATATATATATACGTTCATTCGGCAGGTGGCTTGATGCTTTGGCCCCGATAGCAGCGTTAGGGCTCAAGACATTTTAGCTCTAACCAATTGCAATTGGCCCAAGCTGTTGTACATATTTTGACAAGCGAGATAATAAACAAGCGTTAAGGCCAAAAGCTAGAAACCGAAACGAAGCCAGCTGCTGCTGCCACAAACAAATTAAAGCCAGAACAGAACAGAACAGAGCAGAGCAGAACAGAACAGAACAGAAAAAGAATGACTGCAGCTCAAAGTTCTAACTTTAAGCAGAGCAGCAATTAAAAGTGAGCTAAAATAAAGTAAGTCTTTGCTACATAAAAAAAAGTAGAAAAACAGCACAGATATTAAAGCATCGGTCACTCGTTCCAAATTACAGATAATTACTTTTACTTGAAGCAGCGACAACAATTTCAGCTTGTGGGGAATACAAATAAAAACATTAGATACGAGATCTAAATTACGCGACGACGGAAATTAAAGAAAAACACAAAATAAAAATAAAAAAAGACGAGCAATTCGCAAAACGTGCCAAGCCAAAAGAAAGAGGGAAAAGAACGAGAGAGAGAGAGAGAGAGAGAGCGAGAAGAGCCACAACAGAGAACTAGTGGGAGAAAGAGAGTGAAACCATCGTGAGATTCTTTGGCTCAACTCCTCGTTTTTTTTGCTGTTGTTCTTTGTCATTTTGCTTTTAGTATGATTATCATCATTATTGTTATTATATTCATAATTATGTCCGTGTTTTTTTTTTGTTTCTATTTCTTTTTTATTTCTATTATATTTTATTATTTTTGTTTTTTTTTGCACGAAAAGAAACAAGTTTTAGTTTCTTTTTAGTTGGCTTCTTTAAAAATTAATTTAGTTCTTTTATAACTCTTTCACGCAATTCTTGAATAGCATTTAAATACATAATTCATTCGGGGCCCGCTTTGTCTTATGTACGGAAGTCATATTTAATAACGAATCGTTAATTTATGATATTTAATGACTTCATAACCAGTGTGAATTAATTTTATTTTCTTAGTTACGAGTGCGAATCAGCTGAAGGGGGAAAGAGATGCGAATAGTAGCTGACATCAAATCTATTCAAAATTATTTTTAACATGTTTACAGACTTTTGAAGGGTACGCCAATTGCTAATATTAATAAAAAAAATAACAATTTTTATAGTTATTCATACAAAAAAACGATTCATAATTAATTTTTAAAGACTTTTTGATTGCTTTCCAAAAAGAAATGCAAAGCCTTCTTGGCTTACTCTCAAACAGTAGGCCAAACAATATTTATTTTCAGTTGAAGTTTGATTGGCCACCTGCGCAACAAATCAGGTTTCAATCGTTGTCATAGTTCAACATGCCCATAAAAGTGGCTAGCTTTACCGTTAGCTGAAAGGGGGGAGCTAATCCCACACACACACACACACACAGACACAATACAATACAATACAATGCAATAAGCCTTAAGCTCAGCTGGCAGATTGATTGAGTCGCTAATTGAAATGCTCGCCCAGCTGTCAGCTTGGCCCGTCGAGGAACCTACAACAAATAAATGTTTAGCGAAAATTTTAGAAATTTGAGCAATTAACGCCTGCGCCGGTTGTACACAGCAAGAGCAGATAAAAGAAATACTTATATATATATATGTGTGCGTATAAACACGTCTAATGCGATTGCTGTTAACCCAGTTTCTCGGTTAATGGGTGGGTGGTTAACGCAAATTGTGAAATGTGTCCATTAAATTGATCAGCGCGTGTTTATTTACAATCATATCCAGTGTACAACAATTGATGGAGCCCCACGGGGTGTCTGTGTCTATAAATAGTAGTTGTCGGTTTTTTATGGGCCGCATGGGGCTGCTTGTGACAACGCGTCAGGATGGCCGAGCGGTCTAAGGCGCTGCGTTCAGGTCGCAGTCTACTCTGTAGGCGTGGGTTCGAATCCCACTTCTGACAACATTCGCTTTTTTTTCGAGCTTTAATTTTTACTTAATTAATAAAAGTAAATATTTTATGCATGCAAAGTTTGCTGGCTCTATTCGGCCTTTCTTTTTTTTCAAATTAATTGCAAGTAATTGTCTAAAGGTCTAAGCGGCTTTTTCTCGTCTCGTCTCGGCTCACAAAACAAAAGACTTAAGCAACGAACTGCTGTCAAAACAAAGTTTGAAGTTGAAAGTCAGGTGAGCTCAAAAGCAGCCCCCAAAAAAGAGATTTGGCGCACAAAACAAAAAAACGCACACAAAAAAATAGCTGAAAGAAGTGAACGAGAACTTTTTGAAAAACGACGATGGAATGGCGTCAGAAAATGTTAGAAAAATTTAATAAATCACTTCTGATTGTGTGCATTGTTATTTTAATTAAAAAAATAACAAACACACGCACACGCACACACACACACACACACACAGACAGACAGACACACACGCACACATAGATAATAGTTATAATAATAATAATAATACGCTGTTTTAGACAAAAGCCCAGCGAAACAACAAAAGCCGGCAAATTGTAAGCGCGGTTTTCTGAAATTGAAGCACATGGCTTAAATAAATAAAAAGCAAAGGGGCGAAGGGGGCCAGGCGGCCAGGAGGCGGGGACAGTCTCCGTCCGGAGACGGGTTCGAGAACACACAAAGTAAACATAAAATTTAATTTGCTTTTGCCCAACGATCATTATAATCAACATAATAATCACGCCGCACGAAAATTACAAAATAGGGGGGCGCAAAAAAATAAAAAACAAGAACCAAAATAAAAAAACAAAACAGCCCAAAAAAAAAACCAAGAATCCAAAAAACCGAAACTGCAGAAAAAAAAAAATAGCAGAGAAGAGAAGAGAACTGAGCCGAAACTCGAGAATAGAGAAATTGCGTGTGCGCTGACGCAGCAGAAACTCCCCCAACAATGATATACAGTATACACATATATATATACACATATATATAGATATATATATATATATTCGGGTAGACGTGTTGAGGCCCATGTCTTATAGTAAAACTCAAATAGTAAAAATTCTCAGCGACCAATTTCAATTCCAATTCTAATTCCGAGTCCGAATCACGCACATGGCATGAGTTTCTATTATTCTTCTTCTTGTTGCTGCTGTTGTTGTTGTTTCTTTGTGCCTCTCTTATGGCAACGTGTTCTTGGCCAAAAAAGTGTGAACCAGCATGATGTTGCTGTTGTTGTTGTGGTAGTTGTTGTTGTGGTAGTTACCATTGTTGTTGTTAGTTGTTGGTTGTAGTTTATTACGCATCAGCATTTAACCTTGAACGTGTGGGTCAATGAACGTTTTGGCCAAATATTCTAACGATTTTTAGTTGCTACCAACAACAATGGGAACAACAACAGCAACACAATCACACCAAAAATTATAACAATAACAATAACAACAACAGCAACAAAAAACATTGTGCATATTTATATAGTTAGTAACTTGACGCGGCGTATGCGTAATATTTGTTTTGTGTTTATTCTTGCATGTGGCCAGCCAGCCAGCGTTGAGCGGCAGGGGTTAGAGTTGAAGCGTTTATTCATCTGCCTCTTATTTATTTTTATTTTTTTTTGTTATTACGCCCATTGTGAAATGGTGTTTTTTTGTATTCATTACATCGACACTTCATCAATCAATATTTAATTACATCATTCATTAAATTCCCGATACTTGTTTGGCCATAGTTTTGCATTTGGAATAATACTATCATCATTAAATTTATCATCTTCGGTTAAAAGACAAGTTGAGATTTGAGTTTGGTTAAAATTTTAAACTGCCAAAGACTGAATCGATTTTCAAAAGCAGCATATTTTTGGGAAGCGTTTGACTTCTAGCTGAATACTACAGTTACATCTGGAAAATCGATTCATAAGTCGGAGCCGAACGGATTGGATAATATAGCTGCTATTATTTAATCGAAAGCTGAATTCTAATTCGAGTTCTTAATCATGCTTCGCTCAATTCCCAAGTGGCAACCACAATTCCCTTGTGGGAAACCACACTTCTTAAAGCTCTTCCACTCGTCTGTTCTTTTAGCAGCAGCAAAAATATCTTTGTAAATTTTTTTTTGCTGCGCCTGTTCCATCAATATTTTGGCTTTTATAATGCTTTCAATATTATTTATTATTGTTATTTTTGTTTTGATATTTTGGCAATGCCATTTTGCTCATTGTACTTGAAAAACATAAGCAAAAAAAAAAAATAAAAAATAAAACATTTCAAAAATATTTCGTATTGTGTGGCGACTTTTTCCCTATTTTTATTTTATTTACTGTGAATTTCAATTGTTGCTGAATAAATTGTGTGTATTGTGGGGAGGCCCCGCCCTCCCCCTGCCCCCCACATGCCGCTTTCAAGAGGGGGGTTCTTCAGAAAACGGCCACGGCACGGTCCTACAATTAATTTCGATTCGCATTGACGAAAAAATACGCGACTTCGTACTTGAATTATATATACTATATATATATATATATACATATATATACATTTATTTATATATATGTATGTATACTTGTGTATGTGTGAGTACAGTGAATACAGATTTGAGTGATTCGAGCACATAGACTCCAATACAAATTAATTGTATTTTATTGTTGTTGTTTTTGTTGTTGTTGTTGTTGTTTTGTGACTTTGCCTTCATTATTCGCTGCTTTTTTCTCTTTTTTTTTTTACTTTTTTGTTTTTTTAGGCAGCAATTGTTGAAAATGGGATTTCTGTGTGCGAAAAAGTTAACGCGCTGCAATCAACACGTGTTGAGCACCGTCAACTTGAAAGATTGTTGCCTGTAACCTGTACAGACCCGTATATCATATCATATTACACAATATCAGACAACAATACGGGTAAAGGTAAAGGTCAAAACCAACACCTTCAAATTTTGTTTGTCGGTTTTTTTTTTTTCTCATTGTTTCGCGTGAATCGTTTAATTTGTCTTTGCAAATTTTATTTCTTTACGACTTTTTAGTTTGTTTCTTTTTTTCCATTGTAATTTGTATGCTTTAAATTTTAATTAAATGTTGCACTTGATTGTTCGGCTTTGATTTGATTTGGTTTATTAAACCAAGTGTAGCAGTCATTAATCAATTGGATGACAGCCACAGCAAAAAAAGCGACAAGGCGACAAGGTCAGAAGAGGTAGCAAAAAAGCTAAAGATTACCAAAGGGTCGGGCAAAAACAATGCTTTTGCTTTTATCAAAGATTTAGCAAAGCAAAATAAATGCTTTTAACAAGGATTTTGTAGAAATGTATGATTTATAAACAATTAAATAAGAAAACCAACAAATAAAGTGCCGTCCAAAACACTATCATCAATTCAGGAGCCCAAAAAGTAACTTCTGTCTTAGTTGACTGAGCTTTGCTTTAATATTTTGTGTGTAGGACTATAATTTTATGCTTATGTATGGCGAATACCGAATACAAAACACACAAAATTGACCATAAATCATTTGTAAAACGATTTAATGGAGCATAAATGGCATGCGCCTGATTTTCATATTGTGGAAAGAGTTGTTGAAAAGCCATAAAGTCTACAAACACTTTTTGATAAAAGGAACAACTATTTTGCTGCTATTTCTGCTTTTAGCTTAACTTATCAAAACTCTATTTGAGCTCCACAAATGAGTTAAAAGCTGTTAAAACTACAGAGGAGGGTTTAAAATATATGTAAATAAATAAGAAATATATTTTTAAATAAAATAAAATAAATCAAATAAATAGATAAATAAGAAGTGAGCTGAAATTCACTCAACCTTTAAAAAATATATTAAGCAATTAGTTTATCTGTGTGAGCCATAATTGTTTGCAATTTTGACATTAAAATCTGCACTATATATATATGTAAGCCAAACTGTATTATCCATACAATTAGGCCAATTATACGCATAATCTTTTCTCTTTTTTTTTTGGCGACCTGTATTCATTACTTTGGCGTATTAATTTTTATTTGTTCAATTTAAACAATTCGCCAGCCAGGGTCTAACCTTGTAACAATTTTTTTTTGTCTGTTAAATATTTGAGTTTTTGTTTTCTAAACAAACAACAGCGGCGCAAGTGCGTGCTCTTTAACAATTTATTTTATTTGTTTAGCTTAAAAGTATTTCTTTTTTTTGTTTGTTTTTTTTTTTGCATTGCGAGAAACCTTCACAAAGCAAAAAATATATAAAAAGAAACATGCACAAATAAGCAACACCCACCACATAAAATAACGACTCAAAATTGATGTCGTTTTTTGTATTTTTATTATTATTATTTATTTTTCATTTTTGGCGCGTTTTTAAACGCTTCAGAGAAATGCGCTGCGGCCTTCGGCTTCAAGAAACAAATGCCTTGCGGTTAAGCATGGCATAGTTTCATTATATTTTTCCATTTTTCCCATTTTTTTATTATTAATTTTTTTGTACTTTTACTTTGTCTTAGGCCTCCTTTTCGCATACATTGTTGTTATATACATATATATATATATGTATATATAATTATGATGATTAACTTGAGCTGAATTGAGTTACGGCTTCACTTGAGTTCAGTTTGAAGTGAAGTGTGGCGCACAATTAAGAAATCTCAGTAATTGCACCACATGCCACACACAAACACTCACGCCTGCCCCGCCCACACACACACACACACACACACACACATTGAACGAGCCACTTTCTTTTTTAATTGCAAAAAATAAGTAAAGTCGGTTAAATACATGAGTTACTCGGCAGCAACAGCAGCTTCTGAAGTATCTCTATCTCGCCATCTGCCCGGGGCGTGGGCTCAATCAATCTATCAATATGCCCCCAAGGCTGTCGAGTAGCTCTCTATTTGGAGTGTGTTTCCGCAAATTGATGTTGGTGTTTATTATTAATTTTAAGTTTGCCTAGATAAATTTAGGTTATTCCACTAGTATTGAAAGTATCAAATATAAAAACTATTTTATGCAGTTTTGGTAAAGTGATTTTGGCAAATGTGGGCAAGTTTAAGAGTGCTTTGTGGAATCAATCCAAGAAATAGCTTAAAGCCAGTCAAACTATAACTTAAAAGAGATTTAACTTCATAGAGCCTTGGCTCGTTGAAAGTTTACAAAAATCATTTAAATATCCCAAAACGCATTCGAAATGGTTAAATGATTAAGAAGACCATGATGAAGTTGGCCAGAAGTATGAATTGATGATTTCCAGGGTTTTCCCAATATCTACACAAATCGATATATAACTTTAATCTCTAATCGAGAATTGATATGCCTGCAGATATTGATCATCCGCAAAAATCTCATCAATATCGGCTAAGAAACACAGCAGAAAATCGTCCATTTATATTCAACATTTATCATTTTAAAATCTAAGACGTATACCACTTGTAATAGCTAAAGCCTTAGCTACGCTGTATCTCCTAGTCGAGCACTCTCGACTACAGCATTCTCTTTGCTTTTCTACATTTTATTGCACTTTGAATTTCGCTTTCATTTTGGCTTTGTTGTGCAAACACACACAGAGAGCAGCTGCGTTCTTTATAGAAAACTGTGTATATATACAAAAATATACATATATATATATATATATAAATGCTAAGAACAACTACAACTAGCATCGGCATCGAGCAGGCCGCTTATCTTATCAGTAATGCGACGGCACACATCAAAATAAGAAAAAAGAAAAAAAAAGTGCAAAAGCTTTGAGCTGTTGAAGAAGAAAAAAACAAGAATTGTTTATATTGTTGTTGTTGAGTATAAAAAAAAGCTGAAATTGTTATAGCAAAATAAATAGCACAAATGTGCATTATCAGCTCCACATTATAGTAGTAGTGAGTAGTGAGTAGTACTCATGAGTGTGTGTGTGTGTGTGTGTGTGTGTGTATTTGGCAGACGCACACTTGCGCATTAACCTCAATTTGAACCGTCCGATTGTGGGGCACTGTGTTATCTGGCTACGTTTGTAAGTTGACTGGCATTTTTGGCCGCTCTGATAAGCAGCAACCAAAAATAACAAAGAAAAGAAATAAAACACAGACACACAATTGGAGTACTACTCATGCTGGCATTCATATTCACATTCACATTCACATTCACATTCACAATTGATTTTGAGACACGCAAAGAACGCATCAGCCTCAATTAGACCAAACCCTTAAGCAGGTGTAGCCCCTAATTGGGTAGCCAAAAGCAGCAAATGAGTGCAAATGAATGTGTGAATGTGAATCGCAAGACAAGTGAATGGTGTAAAGTTGAATGAACTATTTGTGTCTATTTTTTTTTTATTATTTTATATATTTTTTTGTTTTTTTTTTTGCTGAAATGTTTCCGCACTTAAATTTAACACTTTTTACTAAGCCTTTTAGTGCAAACTGACCCTGAACTTGAACCTGGCTAACAAAAATTAGTCGAAATCATTAAAACAAAAACCCAAACAAAAAAAAAATGAGTATAAAAAGTGAAGTTGCCGTGATTTCCACGCGGTTCATGAACTCTTTGGTCAAGTGTGAAGGCTAAATGGCTTTTCAACCAAAATGTGCGAGCGAGACAGCCTATCAACAGCTTATCTATATATAAAACAAGTTTAACAGGTGCTGTTCAGCCAAAAAATATATAGTAGTTGCTAGCTAATAGTTACTGGCTCGTCTTGGCAGACATATTTACATATCATAGTGAATTATAATCGTACTTGCTGATCTTTGTCTTCTACCGGTTATTTGGCAGCAGCAGCGATGTGTATTATATATATATATATATATATATATATATATGTTTTTAAGCTGAAAACTATTAGTATAGCTGTACTAGTTAGGCATGAATGGAGTCCAATAGGTCGCTGGGTTGTTTCAATTTTAATATCAATCAATACTTTTGTTTTTGTTAGTTTCATTTGAATTTTATAATAACTATTTGTGGAGATTTGAGAGCTGGCTAAAAATAGTATTCGATTTGATGAGTTACATTTTAGCCAGAGAGTAGTAAAAGAAATGTATATTTCGCTATATCTATAAGAAAGAAAAGAGCACTGCGATATAACAGAAGTGTTGCATAAAAAAAAAGGTTTTCAAAATTTATTTATTCAATTATTGTTAAAGTTGTTTTGTAGTTTAGAATGCTGATTTATATTTTGGTTTAGATTCAAGTGCGTCAAGTGTAAAGATTCGGGTCAAGGTTATGCATTTGTTTAAATTGACTAATAATATCGGTTTCTGTTTCTATATTTCTAAAGTTCTGTTGGTTCACCCTGACATCCTATTCTATTTTTTTATGGTATTACTATCTTGAAGTAGCTCATCAATATAGCCAGCCCATATTTTCTAATCGATTTCACGTAACTGCCTGCCCAGCTGACTGAAGTTTTGTTAGCCAATTAGTTGGCTGACGTTTTAGTACGATGACTTTTAGCACTTTTTGGGGCGACACCTTGAATTAGCATGCCTGTTGAAACCGGGCAGCAAACACGTTGGAGAATCAAGCAAACGGAACAAGTTTCGGTATTTTTTCTTGTTTTGTGTATTGTTTATATTTATTTATCACGATAACAAGGCGAGTCAAGAGTGACCAAAAAAACTAGAGAAAAAAGACGCAACGATTGTGAAAGTGCCCGTTGAGAGTTGTTTGTTTGGGCCCAACTAGCAAGAGAGAGAGAGAGAGAGCCGACGATAGTGAGAGTGAGTGAGAGAGAGTGAGCGAGAGAGAGAGAGAGCGAGTAGCAGGAGGCTAAAATAATGCCTAGGTATACGCACCTTATGCACGATTACGAAAAAAAACTATTTACGTGGGGCGCGCAGTCAAGTGGCAAGTGGCAAGTGGCAAGTGGCAGGGGATGGGGTGTCTACCCCAACTCTAGCAAATTTGAATCGAAATTCTGGCCCATTAGCATTACGAAAGTGAAAGATGACGAGTGCTGCCAACCAGCGACGTCTAGGTGCGTGCTCTCTCTCTCTCTCTCTCTCTCTCTCTCTCTCTCTCTCTCTCTCTCTCTCTCTCTCTCTCTCTCTCTCTCTCTCTCTCTCTCTCTCTCTCTCTCTCTCTCTCTCTCTCTCTCTCTCTCTCTCTCTAGCGTCTGCATGATTAGCTCCCACTCTTTCACACACAAACACACACAATGAGAATTCTCAGTGAACACGAGTCGGAAATGCGTGCGTTCGAAATTTGGGTTATTATTTGTGTTTGCTGCCCTACTTTCTGAGATAGTACACACACACACACACACACACACACACACACACGCATAGCAACACCCACTCACACACACACACACACACAGAGACGTTATACGCACAATTGTGCTGATTAGAATTTTCTGCTGTATTTTATTCATTTCTATTTTCTTTTTGTGTATTGCTGCCTTTGTTGCCTCCAGCTCCCGTATGGTCTCTGCCACGAGATGCGGCCGGTTTGATAAAGTAAACTTCCACTCCCAACCCACCAGCCCCTCCCCCCCAACGCCTGATAAGCTTGCCTTGCGTAGGTAATTTCGTTTTTTTCTTTTTCGGGGCTGTCTTTTTGGTCAATTTTTATGTGACGAGTGCACAATTTTGATCGTTGAGCTATTTTTGCTTTTTTCTGCTTTTTTCTGCTCGTTTTTTGTGTTTTTTTTTTTTTGCTTTTGTTGCTCTATTTAGGTTAATTGACATATTTGGGTCAATGTTTAGTTTGCATTTTTGTTACCGATAACGTGAATAGTGCTTAGCCGAGCCAATGAAGCGTACTTTTTGCAATTGGGTTGCCAAAATGAATATTTTGTTGGCAACTGCTCTTTCTGGATTTATGGTGTACAACTTTTATTAAGCTCCAAGTTGATGAGAATGCAATCAGCAAAGAACACAAATTTCTAAATACTTAGAAATATTTTGAGCATGCTTTCGTTAAACTAAGAAAACAAACTCAACTTAAATGCTGTTCAGCTTTCGACTGATCACTGCTATGGCAGCTATATATGATATATAGTGATCCGATCAGTCTGTCTTCAACATATGCACAAAAATATATGCCAAGCTGCATCTGCATAGCCTTAAAGCTGAGCGACTAGTTTGCATAGCAACGGACAACAGACAGCGGCACACGATTGTCATCGACTATGCTGATCAAGAATATATATATATACTATCAGATCGAAGATGCGTTGAAAACACGACGAAAGCATTAGAATACCCTCTGCAAATGTATACAAACAACTCAACAGCAGCAGTCAAGAAACAGGGCCATGAAAGAGAACACTTTCAAAATGAATTCAATCTCTTTGCACAGTGTATTTCTTTGCTTTTTCGGTTCTGTTCGATTTCGAGTTCGGTTTTGGGTTCCTCTACCCTTTTTATGTTTTTTGTTTTGGGGTCATGTGTTTCGCTTTCTGCTGGGCTAAACAGTTTCTTCTTTTTTTTTTGTTGTTGTTTGGTTGCAAATAGAAATACAATACAATTGAATATATATTTATATATACAGATAAACCAAACAGACTGAGAGAACTTGGGCTACTTGGGGGCTGCATTAATTGACGAAATTACTCGGAATGGGATGGGGCAGCAATATATATCTATCTAAGTGTGTGTGTGTGTGTTGTGGCTGTATCTTCAAGTACCTCGACAATCGAATTTCATTACACCCCATGACGAGGCGATTGCGTTTGATTTGTGCGTGTAATTGAAATAAATTTCCCAAGCCAGCCAGCCAGATACAACTAAATTGTACGATTTGGCGGCTGTGGAAAAGCTGAGAAGCTGAGACGAACTGAACAACAACAACAACAACAACAGTTGACAGGTGAAGTTACGACTCCAAACAGACAAAAAAAAACCTATCGATAAATGTATCGGAAGTGAGCGGAAACTAATTGATGTTCGAATTGTTGACCTACTTTTGGGCACACTCACATTATCTAGCTATCATATATAACAGGCTATCTCCCTCTCCCTCTCTCTGCACCCTCTCTCTCTCTGTCTATCTCCAACTATCTGTCTATTTAATGTTCATTGAGCTTACCGATTGACAAATATAATTAGCTGGACTTAGATAAGTTGCTATTTGCATATGGGAAACACATACCTGCAAGATAAAAAGAAATGGGTTAATCAAACAGGTTGTTTATGAATGACATATACTTGAATAACACATGTACTTAGAGCTTAGCTATAGCTTTAGATAAATGTTCAAATACTTGATATGGAATAGCCATAAAATAATATTTTAATAACGAAATAATATGTAAAAATATATGAAATTAATATTCCAATATCTTAGTCAAAACTTAAGCGATACCTTTTTCTGAGCGGATTTGCATCTGGATCCAAGCTGCTTTCTGGAAACACAATTCTGGCTCAAAATTCATGTGAAAATTGTGAAAATGGCATTTGGCAATGTGTCAAAACTGCCAACTTTGTCAAAAGTTATCAGATTTTCAAAAACCAGGGCTCTTTGATCATGGTTTCGTCTCTATACTAATACTATATTCATACTATATTATTTGATATTTATTTTTTCAAGAAATTCCGCTTTCCACAGCCATAAGTTTGTCAAAACTGATCCGATTTTCAATAACCATCGCTTTCTGATCATGGCTTGACCAGATTTACGTAAAGAAATCCCTCTATCGAATATTTCACAGCTGTAACTTCGTCAAATCTGAAACGATTTTACGATCGCTTTGGATCGTAGTTGGATCTCTTCTAAACTGGTTCCAATTTCATATATATTTCAATTTATTATATCCTATTTATAAGTACTAACTAATTACTCTACTAAATCCATAAATGAGCACCTCTCTCTCTCTCTCTCTCGCATAATATGCTCATCCATTATTAATTTATGTGCACATAGCCTAACTCAGAAGCTAGGTGGAAATAACATTTGCTCGATTCATCGTTAATATTTAATGGCAGACCATTAAAGCCAACATTTTGCAGCGAGTAAAGTCGTAAAACTGCATTCGAGTTTATGATTATTAATTGTCAGCGTTTTGCTTCTTATGCACTGCATATTATGGAACTCGTTAAATTTGCATCGTAAAGTCCGCCCAACTGCATCCCAACTATAAAACTAATATCGGAGCGGATATGTTTATATGCACATATGTATATATGTATATATATATATATATATATGCATATGTATATAAGGTGGTTTAATGGGTGCGCAAATGGGGCAACAACTCATTTACACCTGCGACGCGGCGAATTGCGTGCCAGATGGCAACGCAATGGGTTAAAGGTGAAGGAGCCGGCGTTCATTAGGGTTAAGGATTATATATTTTAATCGGCACGGGTGCGAGGGGTGATACACGCGATACGCTTGGCTGTAATTAATTAGAAACTATCTGCGGTGGCTATTTTTAAATTAGACACGCGCAAAAACTAACGAATAATACGCGAAAATCATTTTAATGAGCTCATCGGACAAACCAAATATACAAAAAAATATAATAATAAAAAAACATAAAAAACAGAGAGAATCAGAGTTGAACCTGCCAAACTTTACCAGTGTAATTTCAGCTGTTATTTTTGTGGGTTTTTTTTTCGTACTTTTATATTTTTATTATTTCGGCAATGATTTATCTTTTTTCCGGCTCACGAAAGTTCTCATTGCCAGCGATGACGTGCAAAATAAATAAATATATATATATATATATATATATATATATATATATAAAATCAATGTGAGATCAAAATAATGATTGATATTTTTGCCTCAATTTTTGCATATTTTATTGCGGCTCATTTAAATATTTGCACCACACACAGATATATTTGTATATATAAATCGTTTCGTTTGAATAACGTTTGAATGCAAATAATAATTGTGGGCGCCAATTAATGTCAAGGTGAATGACAAAAGTGAAACTGTTCAACGCATAGAAGTTTTTCATTTGTACTTTATAAAGCCAGCCGACAACAACAAAAAAGTTGAATTCTAAGCTATCATTTTGTAATTGGAGGTGTGCCTTGCCCAATGCAATTAACGACTTTATTATATATATCATTTAATATCGTTTGCTGCGTTTTTTATTTCCAAGTTTAGGAAGAACAACTAAACGAGCTATATTAAAAATTATATAATTCATTGTGAATTCATTTAATAGGCTGTAATTTCAGTATTGCTACACATATATTATACATGTAGGTCAAACTCTTCCAAGCTAAGCCTTTTCACAAGCCATTATAGTATTTTTAATGCCAAACCGCATATAATTTGAGCATTTTGACAGCGTTCTGCAACTTTGCCCCTTTGCTTTTTTGGGGGCAACAGTTCAGCAGTTGATCATCAGTGATGGTGAACGTGATCAGATAATAATCCCGTATGCCGTATATATAATCAGGCCGTATCTGTCAGCCATTCACTTTGTTGCACACTTATCGCTGTCGATGATCAAAAGCGCTGAGCGCCGATTGCCGATTGCCGATCGCTGATCGCTGATCGCTGATCGCTGATCATAATCGATAGCTGCTACCTTTCTCTGTCACACTTTCCCACATGCATTATCGTTAGCTGCTACCTTTCCCTCTCACACTTTCCCACATGCATATTGCAGTCACGCCATTAATTTTGATTTTTTTTTTTTTTTGTTTTGGTTTTAGCGCCTTTCGCTTGGGCCAAATTGGCAGCTTTGGCAGCTGATTTCAAGTTCAAAATTGTTAAAGTCGCAATCATTTCTGAATTTCTGAGTGCATGGGAAATTTATGCAAAAATCAAAATTGCCAGCAATCAGCACAAAAACCAAACAACAAAGAGAGTGATCGAAAGAGAGAGAGAGAGAGAGAAGATGTAAACAATTTTTAGCTGCTGCAGAAAACAAAAGCCAAAGAAAAAGTGGAAAATCATGCTTAGCTGCAACAACAACTTTCACCCGACTTGTTGCAGACGACGACGACGACGAAGACGCATTTCTAGAAGCGACAAGAAAGAAAGTGAGCAGCATTCGCAGACATGCCAGCTGCCCATAGAAGCTAAAAGCGAGAAGAAAGTAAAGAATGAAAGAGAGGGAGAGAGAGAGAGACAGAGAGAGAGAGAGAGAGAGTTGAGCGAAACTTGTTTGTCGACGAACTGCGCTTATGGACAGGCAGCGTGTTAGAAAGTTGTTTAGTCTCTGCCAGAATGCAGCAGCAGAGCTACAAACAGTTAGACAAGACAAGACAAGACGCGCTGAGTTGAGCTTTAAAACTTGTGTGTTAGTTGGTCTGCTTATTCTTCTCTCTCTCTCATTCTCTCTCTGCCTAAAGCTCTTGCGTGCTGTGCTGAGAGAGCGAACGACACTCTCACTCTTTCTTTGCATTCAGCTTGTTGTTGTTGCTGTTGTTATTGCCTAATAAGAAAAAGTGTATTCTTAGCATTTTTTTTTTAGTGTTTGCTTTCGAACACAAATTCCTGGCACTTTTATTTCAATTTGTTGCTGCTTTTTTGGTGGCCAATAAAAAATACTTGTGTATTTTTTTTTGTATTTATTTATGTACATATTTATGAGCGTGTGAGTGTGTGGACAACATTTGTGCATACACACTACTGACATAGTTTGCGTATGATTATACTTTTCTTCTTATTTTTGAAAATACCATCTCAAAGAAATGATAATTTATATTTAGCTGGCACAGTGTCGCAAAGTGTTCAACAAATATGCATAAAAAAAATATGCTTGCGGTTTGTACATTGATCATCCGCTAATCTTTGTGCGCAACTAATTTCACTTTTAGTTTTATGTTTTTTTCGCTAGGCGACGCAGCTGCAAGTTGTTTTTAAAATTAAATTTAATTATATATAAAACAGTTTATAATCGCTGCTCTGCTCGCGCAGTCGTTGTGTCATTAACCTATAAAAACGTGTTCGCTAAATGCACTCACACAAACACACACACACACAAGCACAAACACGCAAAGAGGCAATCTAAAACTAATGCGAGTTGCGTCGCAGCCGCAGTCGCCGTCAGCGTCAGCTTCTACGGCTAATGCACTTGACGTTGTTGAAATTAAAAATAAAGCTTTGGACAGCAGCGGCAGCAGCAGCTGCGCTGTCGACGCTTTCTTTGCGTTTCTCATTTGATTGCAAATTAATGCCAAGTGTACGAAAATAGCCGAAAAAATAAAATCACAAAACACATATTAAGAATGCACAAGCACAAGCAAATACAAAATACACACATACACATACACACATAAATGTACACACTTGCATATTAGCTGTCGGCTGTCGCTGTCAAAGCTTTCTCAGGCTGACGTCACACACCTCATGTGAGTGTGACTTTCAAAATGGCCGCCGCAGTCGCAGTTGCAGTTTTAGCTGCCAAATGGAAATCTCATTGTTAAGTCAAAAATAAATTTAATCTTAAATTGATGTAATGTTAATGAAAGCAGTAGCAGCAGCAGCAGCAGAAGATCAAATTACAGCGCTGATAAGCTCTCTGTTTCAAATACATTGCTTTGCTATGACAAATCGTTTGCTAAAAAACAAGAAAAACAGAAAAAAAAAGCTAAAAGTCAAAGTCGTGCAGCACTGGCCGGCAGCGCAGTCGGCTGCTAAAAGCGCAATGCTTATCAATGTCAAAAGCGACTATCAGACGACGACAGACGACGGCGTAATTACAAGCAAACAGAAAATAAACCAACTGCAGCAGCAACAACAAATATCTCGTTTACACAATGTTGCACTTGTGCCCAGCAGCCAGCAGCGGCAGCAGCATGAATACAAATATTTCGTGCATGCCATGCAACAACAACAACAACTACAACAACAGCAGCAAAATAACAGCGCTGTTAATCAAATGGGCGCACAGCAATCAAGTCCATTTCAATTTGCGGGCGGCCGTGGGAGAGAGCCAGCAAGTGCGAGTAATGCGAGAGAGCTTAATTCTCTGTTACGCTCATTAGTTAGCTAGTGCTGTTGCCTGCTGCTGCTGCTGTTGTTGTTGTTGTTGTTGGGGCTCGATTCTTGTCGCTTGCACGCACGAAGTGCGCTTCGTTGCTTGCGCTTGATCGCGACGTCGATAACTGACGATGGACGACGGACGACGGACGACGACGCAAAATCATTGACCTCATTTTTTTTTCGTCATGCGAATCCAAATACACAAGCACACACACACACACACACTCACAGACATAAGACCACACAAACACAACTATATATGATAAATGCGCTGCAGTTGTCAGTACACACAATGTTAACAGCGACTGTTATCGGCACGGGTTTTATCGCTTTTATTTGCTGTTGCCATACATTTAAAAATAAAATACGTTTATTATTTCTGTTGTTGTCCTTGAGGATCGCTGCAGCAGCAGAGGCAGCAGCAGCAGCAGCAGCAAAACAAAATTACGTCATAGACACAACGGCATCGAATAACAGAGCAACCCTAAAATCAAGTAATGCCCACCCTAAACGTAAACGTAACACAAAAGAAATGCAAATTCATAGAATAAGCTCAAAGCCGGCCATACAAAACAAATGTTGTGCAAAAAGCACGCACACAATTCAGTCGCAGTCGCAGTCGCAGTCGACGCAGATGTCGCTGTCGTTACCGGTAGCGGCAGCAGTCGACGCGTCTCGTATTGGCAGCATCTCGTATTGCTTTTTTTGCAGGGGTAAGGTCATCATCATGTACTTGAGCTTGCAACGCTTGCAATGGCACGTAATGTTGTGCAGAGAGAGAGAGAGAGAGAGAGAGAGAGAGAGAGCGAGCAAGACATCAACAGAGAGAGAGAGAGAGAGCAGGAGAGAGAGAGAACGGGAGAGAGTGATGCAGTAAATGCACACAGCAGCTTCGACAGCTTTGTCCTTGCGGTTTTCAGTAAGCAACGGCACTTTTTTTCGGGCTCGCACCAGTGACCCAAATTTACTCCAAAATTACAAGTTGAGTTCAAAGTCACTTCACAAATGTGAACAACAACAATAACAACAACAACAACTGTAAAATGCATCCAGCTGTTTGAGCTGCTCTTAAATTAACAGAGACAGATGGAGAGAGAGAGAGAGAGAGAGAGATGTAGATGAATTGCAGTTTGTCTTGTGCTAATAATAAATGTGAGATTTTTTCGCATGACTCGTTAATATTTTTTTTTTGTTGATTTTTATGACTTTTGCGTTGAGGTTAAAAAATGAATGGATTCAAATCTTGTTTACAAATCGGAATTTTGCTAATTTGCAATTTTTTGCTGGCTTAAATTTAGTTTAGGATAAGTTGTTGATCTCTAACAGAGAGAGACAGAGCGAGAGAGAGAGAGAGAGAGAGAGAGAGAAAGAGAGCTTGCTTTAATTTCGTGAATAGATTCAATAAAATGTGTCTTAAAAGGCACAACAAAAACTTGTTTTGCTTTTGAAAAGAACCCAACCTGAATTGGCATTCCTATTTTTGTGGCGATTCAGCAATTAATTATATAAATATATATTATTTATATGCAATAACCACAATACACAATAATAGCAGACTGATGATTACAATGGAAATCGCATCCTTAACTTCAAAATGTGTTGAAACCATTTCCATTATTTAAGCTTTCAATTTGAAGTTGAGAGCAGAACTGGTTTATCCAATTATATCCAACAATCGATTGCTGTATAGTTTGGAATTAAAAATCTATAAATATAGAAAGATGCATATCTGATTTAGCAATTAACAATTAACTACATTTAAGTATGTATTTTAAGTTCTGTTGCAAAAAAAAAAAGAGTAGCTGACCTGACCCTGACATGGCTTTTGGAACTGGGACAAGGGACATGTGGATAACATGGTTCGGAGGAGAACTGTGTCACTGTCACAGCTGCAGCTCCTCTCCTCTCCTCTCCTCTCCTGTCCTCTCTCTCTGGCCATGCCCCGCCCCTGACCTTAGACACAGCAAATTGGGTCACAGTGCAAGCATGCAAATTGGCCTGCACAAAACAGTGACCCGATTTCCACAGCTGCAATCGAGCACAAGGACGACACAAAGATAGATAAGAGCAAAGGACGAGGACGAGGACGAGAACGAGGACAGCGGCCTGGGTGCCGGCAACAGCAGCAACAGTGAAGGTCACGCTCAAGGAAGCTGTACTGTTACAGTACACGCTGACGTCATCATCATCATCATCATCATCATCATCATCTTCAAGTGGAGTTCTTCGATCGCTGCACTTTTTTGTGTTTTGTTTTCCTTTCTGCTGCTGCTGCTGCTGCTGCTGCTGCTGCCCAGCTTGCCACTAAATATAGAACAACTTGAGGTAGGTTCGAGTTACAATAACCCGCCCTTATTGCTGCTGCACATTGCCCCGTTTGCAGTCGACTGTGTGTGTGTGTGTGTGTGTGTTGTGTGTTTGTTTTTGTATTTGTGTGTGGAATGCAGCCTTCCATGACGCAGGCTGATAAAGTCCAAAGCAAATGCAACAATAACAATAACAACAACAACAACAACAGCAACAACAACAATCATAAATGCATCATCTCCCCCACTTTTTGTTGCCTGGCTGTCTTTAAGTGTTTTTTACTGCTGTTGCTGTTGCTCTTGCTCTTGCTCTTGCTCTTTCCACCTTCCTCCTGCTGCCCCTTTCACCACTCCTTGCCTGCTGTTGGGCGCCATTTCACTGCGCACTTTGCCTCAGCTTGCATATGCATTTTATTTTATAAAAAAGCAGAGAAAAACAGAGAAAAAAGAACGCAACTCATAAAAAAAAAGACGCATCATAAAATGTGTGCAATAAAATTTAATTAGTGCATTGTATGGCGGCAGAGTGGAGCGGTGGCGGGGGGCGCGGCAAGGTGGGCAGGGGCTGACTCGGGCGCTGATTGTATGGAATATAAATCATTAACTGAATGATCATCTCATTAAAATGGAGTATTATTTGCCAAAGTGATCGTAACTCAAGTCACCATTTGCAAATGGCAAAATATATATGAATTGAACAAGTTTAACGACTTTTACAACACTTAAAGCTAAGTTGCACAGCAACTGCAACCGCAATTTGCAAATGGCCAAGTCAAAGTTCTACCTATGACTAAATAGCAATCAATAAGTGCATAAAACAGGTAAACAACGAATATTAAATACCCTCTGCTGAACTATACTGAAACTGCTGACAGCTAAATATCGTGTGGAATTTAAGGAACCAACCAATTGTTGCTATAATAGCTATATAATATAATAGTCCGATGTTGATCATAATAAAGTACATTATTCGACAGTTCGGTTGGGATATCTTGGTAAGCTATAAAATATGGTAAATATAGTAAAATATGGCAGCTATAGGATATAGTAAATATGGTAAATATATATAAAATATACATAAAATATAATATTTTATTAAATTAAAAAGTTATGCGTTCCAGAACTCAACTCTCGACGATTCTTCCTATTTTAATATATATTTATCAGTATTTAATGAAATATTTTAAAAATAAATTGTTCACCTAAAAGTAGCTTAAAACTTTATATAGCTAAAAATACTTATAAGCTGACAAAGACTTGCTTAAAATTAGGCTTAATTTAAGTTAGTTTTTGACTGCCTGACGAAAACTCAATCAACTTTCAGCGATGCACAAGATCTGCGCAGTATAAATATATATATATATATATATATGTGTATGTGTATGTATAACCCACTAACCTGATGAAATGGAATTAGCTGAATCACTGCGCGGCGTGTGTTGCATGGCCTGCATGCCCATGGGTCCACCCATGGCGCCCAAGACAACACCTACTCCAGCACCGAGTCCGACGCCGACTCCGACGCCGACGCCGACGCCAACTCCCACGCCGTGTCCATTCGAGTTGCCATTCGTGTGATGATGCATGTTTAGAGCCATGCTGTTGTTGTTGTTGTTGTTGTTGTTGCCGTTGCTGTTGTTTGTGGCAGCACCGTTTAGGCCATTCTGTTGCATATTGGGCGTTGTGGAATTGATCAGACTGTGACTGTGACCATTCTGCAGCTGTTGCATGCTGCTCACCAAGCTGCCCATGTGGCCATTGGTCAATGAGCCCAAATTGGTGGCACCAGGCACATAGCCATTACTATTATTATTGTTATTATTGTTGTTGTTGTTGTTGTTGTTGATATTACTGCTGTTGTTGTTGTTGTTGTTGTTGATGGGTATTATGGTTGTCTGGGCGGGCAGTGTGCTGGAGCAGCCCTGCATGGCGAGCGTAATGACGCTCTGCTGCTGCTGCTGCTGTTGCTGTTGCTTGTTGCTGTTGTTGTTGCTGTTGTTGTTGTTGCTGTGTTGTGTGTGTGTTGCCATGGCCCAAAGTGTTGCCATTGGCATTGCCATAGACGCCGGCATCGTTGCCACATAGCCACAACTCCGGTTCGCCATAGTCGTGCGAGTCGAGGGATGACGGCGACATGTTGATGCCACTGCTCAGCACGAGTCCGTTGCTCGAGGAGGTCACCTCCGAGGAGGATTCCTCCTGTATGCGCAGGAAGCCGCCATTGTTCGACCAGCGTCGTTTCATCATTTGATAGCCGATGGTCGCCGTTTTGCTGCCTTTTCTTACAAAACACTTTCAGCTCTCAAATACGAATCGTTGTGGGACAATTTCAAATTGTCCAATTCAATGTTCAGTTTGGTAGTTTTCGAAAACTTTTGCTTATTTTTGTTTCTTTTTTTTATTTTCTTATTTTCTTGGTATTTTTTGTGGTATTTTTGTGGTATTTTTTCTAGTATTTTTTACGCACTTGCTGGCGTACGAAATACATTTTTATCGCGTTCCGTTCTGTCGTCCTCAACACTTAAACGCTGTAAAAAATTCAAATTTCTGTTATCCAATGGATATTTTTAGCTAACTTTTGGCTGGCAAACTCGTTGAAAGGAATTTTTTAAAACAAATTCATATAAAAATAGGCACAGTTTTAAGCAGTCGCAGTTCAATGCACTCCATTCCGAGTAGAACTCATGAAAATTTCATTTTCATTTAATTGCAAATTGTCGCCTCGCTTTGAACTTGACACAAACAAAAACCACTTGGCAAAAAAACAAAAAAAAAACTTAATTAATTGCCGAAAGGAATTCAAATGTGTTTATTTCTAGTTTTGTGTTGTTTTAAGTTGTAGTTGATTCTATCTTTAATCCGCCATCAACCAACTACAACAAAACTAACAAAATGCGAACCAGTTTTGGACTGAAAATGATGGCGAAATCTTTGATAAGCGCTGAATGGGCAGCAAAAATTGATCGAAGCATAATTTCACTTGTCAATTTAAATTAATCAATGCCAAAAAGTCAAAAGTTGTCATTGCCCTGGGACATGGATTTCGCGCCAAAGAAATTCGAGTTCGAGTAATAGGATCTTATCGCCAAATCCCAACTTATAATTGATGATTATCATAAGCGGTGTGTCTCAAAAAAAAAAACAACAATAATAATCCATCAAGTCGCTGACAAAGTATTCCAACCCTTATAAACACAACTAATCAATTTCATTTCCCTATTTACAATGCATATACAAAAAGAAACAAAAACCAAAATGTTACTTCGTAATACATAGGAATTTGTGTGTTTATGTGTTTATGTGCTATGTGTTATGTGTCTGTGCATTGAATTTGTACACTTGTCGCACTTATCTAAATATTTTTACAATCATTTGTTTACACACATTCGTCTATCGCCTATCTGCCTAATTCACGGCTCCCCCAACTCAAACAAAGTGGAAACCTTTTACAATCAAGAACACAAATGCCTCGCACTGGCCTTCAAAAACACACTCATGGCTTAGTAGGAAGTGGGTAAAAGTTGAGACATTCCTCGTCTCAAGTTTTCTATATGGAATCTTAATAAATTAGGGGAAAACGCAAGGTGTTAAAACCAAACCGGATTTGAAATTCAGTATTGGAATCCAAATCAAAAACTATATTTAAAAGTTGAATTTAAAGCCTCATCAGATTCTTATAGTATATATATATTAACATATATGCAATTCATCACTTGTCAGCGAACAAGACTACATTTTGGGATTTTTTGGACACGCGTTAGAACTTTCTAAAATTAATTTGACTCATTAATCAACGAGCAAAATGTGCTTAAAAGCTCAACTTTTATGCAAATCTCCAAAAATTAAACTGACCATTTATTGGCCAAAAATTAAACTGGATTTAAGTTAAATATGTGTGTTGTGTGCTACTTTTGTGGGGCATACACATAAAAAAAAGCAGACTTTTATGTTTCATAAAGATTGATCAATCAAATTGATTGAATACATTGCTCACATAAATTCACACGCGAAACCAATAAAAATTGATCTAATTAGGCATCAATTAATTTAAGTATTGTCACAATTTGTGTCCAATGCATGATTACAGTGCGCACAAGCTGTAATGGGCCTGCCTGGACTGGTGGCAATTAATTAGCGAAAGTTTTTTATTTGTTTTACTTACACTGTGACTAACTAGCTGAGAGAGTTGGTTAAGCACACTAACAATTTGTGTGTGGCTAATACGGTCATGGTCGGTGCTCTAAGAGGAAAACACCGCAAATGCATTTGAATCATTTTGTGAATAAGGCAGCAGCACTCAGAGTGAACAACAGGTGATTCATCGGATTCGTCGGATTCATCATTTGACAGTTGAACTTAAAGGTGAGTGGAAAAAATAAATACATTTTTCATTTGCCAAACTGAAACGAACCGAACAAAGTGCTGCATATAAAACAGAGACCGGCAACAAAAGCAACACAAAGGCAACAACAACAACAACAACAACAACAATGAGAGCAAAAGTTTTGCGAGTAATAAGAATTTGTGTTGGGTATGCCGAATAGTGAATACCCTCCTCTTAACACATCACTCAATTATTGACAAATTGACAATAATGATGGCAATTAAAAGACTAAAATAAATAATTAACAAATCAATCAGCAAACTATTTGACAAATTGAGCTTTGAGTTGGCTTTCGAAAAACAGCAACAGTTCAACATGATTGTAAAGCATATACTGTTTATGCTGATCAAGAATATATATATATATATATATATATATGTATATATATAGTGCTCTGCTGAAGGCGTTACAACTTGTGTTACAAAATGTTATTATGCCCCAGGCAAGGGTGTCGCCAATTATTTTGTTTAAAGCGCCAAAACTGGTTTTTCAGCACAACAAAAGAAGAGAAGTGCCAAAGACAGAGCGGAGAGAGAGAGAGAGAGAGAGAGAGGCGACAGGTAGTTTAAGACAGAGAGAGAGCAGCGGGCTTATTGCTAGCTCGCTTGCGCAGGCAGCTTAGAACAAAATCGAAAAGTGGACAAGACAACAACATAAAGCAGTCTAAGCTTTTAACAATAATGCAGAGAGAGAGAGGGAGAGGGAGAGATGGGGAGAGAAGCAGAAAGAGAGAGGGAGAGAGAGAGGGAGAGTGTAGCGGCGAAGCAGGGCGTAGAGCGGGCTTTAGATTGGTGGGGTGTTGTTGTTCTTGTTGTTGTTCTTGTTGTTGCTGTTGTGTGTGTGTGCGTGTGTGTGTGTGTGTGTGTGTTGGCCGTCACATTGCTGAGATTTTGGCCCGCATTAAGAAACGTTAAAAAAAAAACCTGTCGCCGTCGACGTATCTCGTTCAATATGAACAAAAAAACAGGTTGTTCTGTTGTTGGCATTTGTTGTTGTTGTTCTCGTTGTTGTTTCTGTTGCTGTTGTTGTTGTTGTTCCTGTTGCTTTTGCTTTGTTGTCTACAAAAATCTTGCCCAGCAGCAGAAGACGCATCCAGTTTACAGGCATACAAACAAACACACACACACACACACACACATATATATATATATATGTGCGCATATATATGTGATATATAAACGACATTTAAGGCATTTTTATAGCTTTGCGTGTCTTGGTTTTTTCTTGTTGTTGTTGTTGTTGTTGCTTTTTGCGCATTTTACTTTTAACTTTTTTCATTTTATTTTTTTTTCAAGTTGAAGCGCACAAAACACAGCCAAACGGCAAGTGTAGAAGCATAAAAGAAGGCAACAACGAAAACACGCAGTCGCAGTCGACTTTGCTTTGCTATCTCCCTCCCTCTCTTACTCACTCTCCCTCACTCTCACTGCCTCTCTCTCTCTCTCTCTCTCTCGTTCTCTCCCTGCTCGCTAGCTTTGCGTAATTGCCGTGGCATGTAAAAGTTCTTAATATTTTTATTATTCTCTTTTTCTCTCTTTTTTGTAGTGTGTCAGCGCTTCTGTTGTGAAATGTGTGTATTTTTTAGTTGTTGTTGTTTTTGTTGTTGTATTTTATTTTATTTTTTCTCAAGCAACAATTTGTTACGCGTGTTATGCGTTTGGGCCCGGCTTAAAAAGCGAAGAGGCTCAGAGAGTGGCACTTGTATGGCTTATATTAGTTTTGCATTGCGTCATGACAATTGCATTAAAAGGTTAAGAAAGGCATTAAACGTTAAGCGTTAAGCTACGATCTTACAACTTGGCCATAATCTGTTTAGAATTGCGTCTAAGAAACCGTTTCGCCATTAGAGTTTGTGGGCTTAAATCGCATAATGACTGAATAATGAGTATTTGAATATGCTATGAATGAGAGAATGAATATGTTAACAGATTGTGAATGTTACAACGTATTCACCTATTCAAAGTGAAAAAGATTAAGATTTATGGCGCACAAATGGCCCAAAGAATGTGCAAAAATTAAGAACTCTTTTCAAATGTTTTCGATTTTAGCATTTTTGAATGGCAACGAGTCAATAGATATGCGAGCAAAAAAATAAAACTGCCAACTTTTTAAGTGTTGCGCATTGAGTCAAAGTCGAAAGCTTAAACCATAAATCTTCTGGCTGATGAGCAGCTCGAAATAACAGTTTAACTTCACTAATAACTCAAATGTTTATTACCATTTAATGAGCATTTAGCATTGCTTGCTGAAAAGACAGCAACCACAGTTTATTTTCCCATCATATTGAGTACTTTATTTCAAATAGATTCCCATGCTCACACAAGCTAGCGGAGGCTTTAAATAATTGATTTAAGTGCAACCAAAAGAATTCAACGTGCAACATGTACAAGCAAGTACAAGTCCAACTATGTCAATTTTGTGGCACGCGATTGTCATTTCCAGAAATGCAATAAACTTTATTAAATATGTGAGGCAGGCAACTCAAATGAAAGAAAATAGGGAGTGGACACGTCTCCTACTTCTTCGCAGTAGAAAGGGTTGAGGAAGGTTTGAGCAGACCAAAACGCGCCAAGGGAAAAGAAAAACAATTAAATTTCCGTTGAGCTGAGTTCAAGTCGAGTCACAAGGAACCTTAATAGGCCCACGCACAAAGACACACACACACACACATAAATAAATACTTTAATATAGAGGCTATATACACTCTCTGTCTCTCTCTCTCTGTGACAAATGTATACACATGGATCCTTTTAATTTCCTGCTGTTATTTTTATGCACGTAGCGCAAACGCCGCGTGATTTCCATTTCCCTACAGCCTGACAACAGCAGCAGTGTGTGTGTGTGTGTGTGTGTGTGTGTGTTGCGCACATGTGGCACATTCCCATAATCACAACACCATGTGTCGCACAACCAAAACGCTTGTGGCCATCTCCTACTCCCTCCCTCCCCTCTCCTTCTCCCTACTCCCTCCTGCCTCCTCCGCCTGGCAGCCGGCAAAGTAATCTAATAATAATGTGTGTGAGAAAAGGGACCTACCAAAAAAAAAAACCCCAGCAGAGAGGAGTCCGAGTGCAAGCAGACTCGAGTCTAGTCCAAACCGGGTTTAGTTCCGAGCTGAAGCTAATGTTTCACCCACATCCAAATAAAAAGGCTTTTATGCCTTGCACACTAATGACTGTCATTGAGATTGACTTCCTGTTCGCGTTTCGCTGAGTGTATTGGTGACCCAACCGTAAAAAACAATAAAAACATATGTAGCATGTAGTTAATATATATATATATATATTTATATATATATATATACATAATGTTCTTGCATACCTTGGCCACTTCTAATGTGGGGCATATCAGGCTTTTGGGGGAGCAAGTTTCTTCAATCGAAATATAATATTTATCATCTTTGCTAGTTCATATTGCTCTAATTGAGCATGCTCGACTAGTTTGTATACCCTGTAGCCAAGTCTCCAGCTATCATATGAAATAAACTTAATCTGTGTGTGGCAAACGAGTAATCTTATTACAAATTTTGGGGTCTATAGCTTGTATCATATCTGACATTAGTTTCTGTTTCTAGATAGACATAAATCCTTGGCTAGATTCTATGCCGATCAAGAATATATATATCTCTTCCTGCTGCTTCCTTCTGCCTCTAAAATACCTTTCCCATTTTCAATGGGTATTTCGCTTATCATAATTTGATTAAAACCACAAGATTTACTGGACATTTAACTTGTCCCATTTAAATTTAATATTATTAACAATTAATTTAAAAGGTTTATGCTATTTTAGGTGCTGGTATTTGCAAGTCCATCACTTGCTGCTCTGCGGATCGGTCTGCAGACCTTTTTGGAAAAACGTGTACCATCTGGCGGGTAAACTAAATGAAATATGTTGAGAGCCACCAAAAAACTAGGCATTTACCTTTTACCTTTACCAATATATACATATATATATATATATATATATATAGTTGATGAAGTTTGATCGAATGCGAAATATGCCACTGAAAGTTCCTCGAAAGCCACTCGAAATTCATCAGAATCCAAATCGAGACAATATCAACAACAGAGTTGACCTCGTTTCTCTTTTTTATTTTGGTTTTTTTCTTCTTTTTTTTATTTGTTGAGGGAACTTTTGTTTTTGTTTGCAGTTTCCCAGCTTCTTCTTCTTCCGTCTCTCTCTCACACTCTCACACTCTCTCTCTGTCTCTGTCTAGCTGCCTTTTGGATGTCTGTGCAAACACGTGCCGCAGAAGCGTATGTGAATATATATATATATATATATATATATATGTATATAGACTGTCCACTCGTGGGAGACAGACAAACTTAACGGTTATTTTGCGTGTGTCTCTTTTGTTGTGAAAAAACATGAATAAAAAACAGCCCAAAAGCCCAAAACTGGTTGCGCTTTACTTTTCCGCGAATTTATTGTATGTATTTCATTTATTTGTATTTTTATTTTTATTATTGTCTTTTGCTGATTTGGTTAAACATGGCAGAAAAAAATGGTGTCATTCAATTGACACATATCCAAAAATACAGGTAGTTCAAATAGTTGCCAGCAACAGGTTGAATATATATATCATCATATATATATATATAAATATTGGCTGTCAAAAAACTTCACTTCACAGCAATTGTCAAAGTTGGACAGCAGCTGTGAGAGTCGTTTGTTTTTTGTCATGGATTCTTTTCGCTTTTTATTGTTTCTTTTTTCTTTTTTTTCTTTTTTCTTTTTTCTTTTTTTTTCTTTTGTTATTTTATTGTACTTTACAGCACAGCTGTCCTTTTCCAGGCAGCTTATGTTTATGATATAAAGAGCACTCTGTCAAATCATAAAATCATTTGCATGTAAGTCCTTTCTCCTTGCTGCTGCTTGCCACCCGTTTACATTATTTTTTATTTCGAAATATGTTTGTGCCCCCAAACCAATTAACAATGAAAACAAGTTATGCAAAAAATATCCATCTATGCCACAAAGTTAAGTGCCACCAAATTGAGATACTCCAACAGTGGAGCAATTTAGAAAATCTACAGCATTTAAAAGTTTATCAAAAGAAAAAACAAGTGCGAACTTTGCAGGCCTACGCGACTGCGGAATACTCTGTAACCTGTGTGATAAATTTGCTTGCTATTTAATATCTCGACTCCAACTGCCGCTCATTTTGCTAATCTTCTGCACTTGTTCAGCTTAAGAGAAATGTTTCATTTTAAACCATAAATAAACTTTTTAATGGTCAACTGATGTATGTATTCAGTCCAACAAAAAAAAAAAAGGAAAAATTAATCCACAAAAAAGAGGGACAGATTTATGGCGAATTTGGAGCTTTTCATTAGACACCAAACCACAAAAAAAAACATAAAAGAGAAACCCACTTGCCACTTAATTGCTAGAAAATGTTTGTGGCACGGCACGCGTCTGGATTAATGCTGAGAATTAATAAAAAACAACAAAAAAAAAAAGAGAACATAAAATAAATAAAAATGAATGAGACAAGTTCAATACTCAATAGTCAAGTTCTTTGCACTGGCACAAATAGATATATCATCAGACACATAAAGTAGCGGTACTGTAAAAGAGAAAAAACGACAGCAACCTTGGCGCAACAACAACAACAACAACAATAACACTAACACTAACAACAAACTAACAATAAAAAGAACAACAACAACAACCAGTCAAAAGGCAACCGCTCAAAATGCGCTTGAATCATTTCCTTTTCCGGTTTCGTCGCGTTTCTTTTTCAGCTCATTTTTCTTGTATAATATTATTATACAAATACATATATATATATGGCATATATCATCATCGATTTGCATTTATTATCAATGCGATTTGCATAAAAAACTACAGAAATTCTCTTGATTTTTTGGGCTGACCTTTGCGAAAGCTCCAACAGCGAGTGAAATACTCATGCAAATTGTGGGCTGGGAAGGAAGCATGTCAACATTTAACATCATGTTAAATTTTAACAAGCATTTTGTATGTGAAAGAGCGAAATTTGTATGTTTTATTTGATTATTACCACCCATACTGGAATGGATCTGAACAATTTTAAGCTATAGTCATTTATAGTCAAATTATAACTGTGCACGACGACCTTGATTTGATGTTTTATTGGCGTAAATTAAAAAATTTGCCATATGCCAACCAATAACAACATCTATAATTAATTCATTGAATGGCAATAACAACAAATTATCAACCTATAATCATGAGTCATTAAAATCAGGTTTTCAAATTGAGTTTAGCTGAGGTCAATAGCTTTTGGCGAGGCGTTTGCTAAAAGGGTTCCTCAATTAAAAGGTTAAGTTGAACATTTAAAGATTTACTTGTAGATGCCACAGATAGTATTTGGATAGCAGATGGAATGCTCCACACGAAAGATAGCTCAACTAGCAGAGACACTCCTGTCTTTTATCTATTAGACTGGCAGATGCCCCAAACTGATAAAGAATATATATATATATATATGGAAGATACTGCCTACTGCGTGTTACATACTTTTCCACAACTTTGCTATAACCATTCTTTTAGTGGGTTTAGGGTATAAAGATTGGATATTGTCAGCAATACATACATATTCAGCGAATATAAAAGACTATAGAAGACTACAATAGATCAGAATGTCATCTAAATTTAATAGCTATTTAAATCTTTTAAAATATGCTAGCAGAGAAAACGTGTCTAGACAGAAGTGAAGAACATAAATGAATATAGATAACGATAGTTCCAATATCTTATATATCATATCACAATAACAGCCAATGACTTGCAACAATTGTGACAGATGTCAGCTCATCTTTTTAGGCAGACACGTTTTGACAATATAATTCAACAGTTGCCACACAATCATCAACGGCACATGGATATTGTGTTTAGTCTGTGGTAAATATGATTTTGAGTATGGAATGCAGGAGATAAATATAGCAATAGTTGCATCAACTGATAGAAAACTGTGGAAAGTCTGTGGTAAATTGTGTGCGAAAGTGTTGACAGCCATATTGCAGTTGGCAGTTTTATTTTTATGCATTTTATTGTTGTGGATTGGTGGATTGAGCAATGTGAAAGCGCGTTGCAATGAAACTCGTTTCGAGCGTTGCTTTTTATGGCAAGACTTTGCTAATTAATGCCACACACACACACACACGCACACACACACACACAGAGAGAGAGACACAGATACAAACGGAGACCGCAGAAGTTGCTCTGGTTTTTCCAGAGATAAAAAAGAGCTGCAGACTCGAATGCTGCACAATTGAATGTCCAGGCTAAGAGAGAGAGACAGAGAGAGAGAGAGAGAGAGAGAGAGAACAGCAAACAGAGAGAGAGAGAGACACACACACACACACACAATACACACAGGTAGCCTCCGCACAGGAAACGCAGACAGCGTCTGACAAGATAAGACACACAATGGTTGAAGAAAAGACAAAAAAGAAAAAGAAAACATAAAAATAAAAATAAAACTAAAAATAAAAAGGGAACCTGTTTGATGCGTTTGTGCAATTGTTGAAATTTATCTTGCATTTTATTAAGGGTGGCTCGAAATCTAGTTGAACCTGTATGTGTGTGTGTGTGTGTGTGTGTGTGTGCGTTGGCAAATGGCTCATGACCCAGTCGAACTATCAATCAGTCAATCATGATTGATGCTTGCGCGTAGTTGAACTCACGTTGACCCAATGACAGGTGTGTTGTGTGCCGAGATCAACTGATTTGTAACTCGAATCAATGGCGCCCAACAAGTTTAATTGAGTTGCAAATGATTTATTGTCAACCATTTCAAGGTTATAGGCTTGCCAACAACTATTATAGCAAATAGCAGTTGTTTTTCTTTAAGCTCTCAATTATGGCAATTATAGCAAGTGGAAAGATGTGCTTAAAAATAAACTTGCTATGCATTTATACAATATACTCGCTGTAAATAGTACTGCAACTATTCGAGTAGCTGTGGAAATGCACTGAAAAATGATATATCAAATTATTTGAAGGCATAGGCAGCGGCGCAAGGCGAAATTATGAAAAACATAAGCATAAATAACTGCCCAAATAAAGATCGCGCCGCACATTAAGCGCACACACAGACACCTACACACACACATATATATATATATATATATATATATATGATAATCATAGGCAAACAACTTATGGATAAGGCGGGGCGATCCATTAAAACCAGAAGCTTGTCAATGCAGCAGCAGCGAACAAAATACAAAACACAAAAAACACTTTGGAATGTGCGCCTAGAGCAACACACACACACACACACACAGAGAGAGACACACACACACACACACACGTGTGTATTTAGCTGAGCATATATATATATTTGCATAAAATGGCATTAAAATTTTTGCCATTTTGCCAACTTTAATGTACCATAAAACTGAACAGCAACAATGACGCCAAGTAACTTATTTTTTCTCTTTTTTTGTACGTTGAGAAATAAAGAAAAAGCGAAAATACTTGCAGACAGGTTGACAGAGGAGCTTCTTGCCTAGAACCTCTTCAGTCAAATTAATTGCGCCTAGAATCCGCAGAGAGAGTTGAGGGCCCAGAAACTAATGCGAGTTGGTTAATGTGACTTTGTGGCTCATTAAGCGCCTGAAATTGGGCAACACAAAACCCAAACCAAAAAAAAAAAACAATAATAAAAAAACACAACAGAAAATTAAGCACAGCCTGGTCACATACACACACACACACACACACACACACACACACACACACACACATACACACACTTTGAAATGTGACCGTGATCTAATTGAAAAAAAGCAGAACGCGACTATATAATAAAGAGGAGACATATATACAAAGTATACTAAATTACGTTCATCATCATCATCAACAACAACTTTATCATGATGAAGAACATGAGCAACATCATCAACATCATCATCATCATCATCATTAGTATTGGGTGTCCTTTATAGTTGAGGCAAACTGACAAAAGAGGATTGGCTGTCAATTTTGTTTGTTGGCTTTCATTCATTTCTGTGCTGCCTCCCAGTCTAGTCATAGATAGATAGATAGACAGTTATATAGATAGATAGATACAACATTTGATGTGCACTGACCAGGTTTCCAACATATCCCATTACATTTCCATTTCGGTGGCAAGCAAATGGTGGCAAATGAAGCAAAATGTAATAGACTAGAATATTGTATAAGACTCTGTCTCGGTCTCTGGCCGTGTCTAGCACTCGATGGAATAGAGCACTTTAAGCTTGAACGTTCAATTAGCGATATATATATATATATATATAGTTGGCAATTGGTGTTTACATAAAGACATAGATACTACAGTTAACTTAAGCAACGAAATCTACTGTTAAATACATCTCTGAGATTCACTTAGAAAATTATTCGATATTGAATGCCACACACACAATTAGACCCAATTCTATGTTGCCTGTATTTATAACAATAGCTGATTGTCCTTTGATAAAAAAGATAGAAGTAAATTGAATTGATTCTGATTTGATTTTAAGCTCAGCTCAAGGATAATAAATAAAAAATAGCTGCTAAAAAGCAGCCACAAGTTGTTAAGTGCTACAAGCGAAAAGAAACTTCAGCTTTTCACTATAATTCGCAACTGTTTCAAGAACTTTAGCTAATAATAAGGGGATATCATAATAATGCTTGGCAGATATATTGTGTGATATTCGAGAAATGCGATAAACTTTCCAATTGGTTTGGCATGTAAATCAAATAGTCTAAAGCACATATTAAACATACATTTACAAATTCTCAAACTATAAAAGTAGACAACTTGTACATGTAAATTGCATGTAAAATAATTTTGAGCTCAGATTTCAAATGAAAAAATGATGTGGGACTTGGCTTAGCTGAGCTACTTCAGGGCAAGTCGCTTGGAGTCGCAGAATTAACTTAACCAAGGCAACAAGATTATTATACAAAATCAAAGAGAGACCTTCTCCACTCGAAGAGTCAATAAGCGACGCAATTTATTTGTGTTTTGTACGTTTTTTTTTTTATTGATGTGTTCGATGCCAATTACCAATTACCAAGTGCTCAAAAATACCACTCAAATATATATATATATATATAAATATATATATATGCATATAGATTTATGTATAACAGATCTGAAATGTATAAATTTACATTTCAGCAAATGCGCTTTAATTGGCCGTCTGTCAGTTGTCATGACAATAATTAATGTATTGCCAAAACATGTGTATTCTTCTTGCGTCTTTTTCTTTTTTTTTTTGGGGTCTACAAAAAATGTGTATCTTGGCATAGAAATGAGTACGCATGTTATGCTTTCTGTTCTTGGGATTCAATAAGTTGGAAGGCAAAGCTTTTCACTTGGCCAATTTTCCAATGGATTTGCTCGAATGGAGCCACCAGAAAAAAAAAAAAAGAAAAGGAAATGCGTCGCTTGTGTTTTTGTTTTGGCAGTGGAAAGCGTGTTTCTCGCTTGAGCGATGCGCTCGACAGCTCCATTCTAAATAATCAGGAGCCAAAATAAATATAATAAACAAGTGTCAAACCGTTGACAGCTTAATTCACTTGAGATAACTGTATACAAAGGGCGGAGGCGGTGGCATGGAAGGTTAAAGTTTGGCTTAGATGTGATAAGGTGGAAATTGATTGAGTTTTACTTTTTTAATGAATCATTGATAACAATCCTTTTCCATGCACATTTATTTATTTATATACTTTCACATTGCTATCTAACGCGTAGAATTTGAGCTAGAATCAGAATTTCCCATTCAGTTACAATGTTTATAATTTTTTTTCTGAAAGATATTTGATGGGAGGTGTCCAAGTTTGGGTATACTCTTAGAAGCCATTAGCAACAGGGAATGGGGAGAGATTTTGAGAGTGCTTAAGTTGAGCTGCTGTTCGCTAAAATAGAGTTTTAGCCTCCCTCAATACAAAAAACACTAATCCAGATTTGGGCTACAAATATATATATAAATAACGAGTTGTATTTATAAGCGGTATTCAGGTGTATCTAGATCAACACAGAAATTATCAATCCTCAACTGCATCTGCAGTTTTTCTTTATAAAAATTCCATTTTTGTTTTAGATTTGCTTTTACTATTTTCAACGAGTTTGCCAGCACTGTTTTCGCTTGTTGTTCAAGCTGTACAATATAATTTGTGAAAACTTACCGTTAGCATCTATGAAATGCGCCAATTCAGCTACTAATCCACAATAATCGTTATCCATTTACAAATGTTATCGTTGTTCTATGGAACACAAAAATTAAACCAATTTTCTTTATCTTTTGCCACTTTTGTTTCTTCTATTTTCTTCTTTTTCCTTTTCTTTTTCTTTTTGCCTTAGCACACTTCTTGAAACACTGTAAACTCTTTGTAATGTGGCTTTTCAATTAGCTTCGTTGTTGTTGTTGTTGTTGTTGTATTTGCACCATTTGTTACAAGCACTTTTGGTTTAAACTGGGCAACACTTTTTTTTTCTTCTTATTTTTATTTTTATTTTCTTGAAGATGATGCGGGCGTATCGAGAGTGAAAGAGACAGAGCGAGTCAGTTAGTCAGTCTGTCGATTTTATTATGTTTTGTTTTGTGTTGTTATTCTCTCCTCCGTCCTGTGCACAGGACATGAGTTTGTGACTAGACAAGAAGAAGAGAAGAGACAGCAGACAACAGACAACAGACAAACCGTAGACGTTTGTCTGACGGCGTTTTCCACGCGCGGCTGTTGCTCTTCCTCCTCTTCGGCAAATGTGTTTTGTGCCCCCGTTGATTACGTAGCGCAGTCGGCGTCCGCGTCAGCGTCGCTGCTTGTTGATGTTTGATAGTTCTTTGCTGTAGGTGTGTGTATGTGTGTGTGTGTGTGTGTGTGTGTGTGTGTTGGTGGTGTGTTTGGCTTTCACTGTAGAATGTTTAGATTCGTGTGTTGTGTGTTTTTATTTACACATTTTCGTCTTTGTATTTTTGTTTTATTTTTGGTTGCTATTTTCGAGCATGCCGCATGCGGCGACCCAAGAATTTCGAATTCATATAATATTTATGCACAAAAAACACACACATTTGCTTCTTTTTTTTCTCAATATTTTTTCATATTTGTTGCACTTTTTACATCTTGTTCAGCCGCAAATGCATTTACACTTTGTTTCTTTTTTTTACTTTTTTCTACATATAATATATATATATATATATATTTTTGTATTTAAATTGCACTTGCTGTGTTGTTAACAATTGTTGCCGTTGTATAGCATATATGATTTGTATTATTTCGGTATTGGCGCAACGCGTGTCATAAACAAGAGTTGCTTTTTTTAATAATATTTTTATAATTTTGTTCAAAAGCAAACCGCAAAAAACACAACGAACGAACGAGCGAACGAACGGGAGAACGAACCGTTAACGACAAAGTCCAAGCAAATACTAAATGTTAAGTTCAAACAAATACGAAATGTTATGGCTCTGTTAAACTCGAAAATGGATGAAGTGCGCTACAAACTCACCATGACAGAAAACCCACCACCAACCAGAGAGAGAGAGAGAGAGAGAGAGAGCGAGAGTAAAAGATAGAGAGAGAGCACATCGGCAACCCACACCATTGCAAATAGCGCTCACAAAAGTCGAAAACGGAATCAGCGCTAAAGTTAAAAGTAAAGCGCAGCACACTCACACACACACATACACGCATTTATATTTTACGCTCTCTCACACACACACGCACGAGTGGCTTGAATGAAAATGCCGATGCAATCGTGCGCTACTTTTTGTATCACCTCTCCGACACACACACACACACATATACACACTCACACACGTATATAGAAATTGAAAGAGAGAGATTGACGCTCACTCTCTCTCTCTGCTTACACCCACATTCACAATAATGAGGCGTGTCTGCGCTTGTGTGCGTGCCAGTGCCATCATCGCTTTCCTTTATATTTGCCTCCTTTTCATTTCTGTTTTCTTTTTATTTTCGTTGATTTTTTTCGTCGGTTTGTGTGAGTGTGTCTGTGTGTGTGTGTGTGTGTGTATGTGTTTTGTTGTTGGCTCTGCTGCTGCCGCTGCTGTCGCTGTCGCTTCGTCGGGTGCACAAGTGCAAATTCACACGTACATTCGAAATGTGTTCGCACAGTGGCCCAAAAGCGATTATTGTAAAGCCAAAGGCGAAGTTGGTAAGTTGGTGCTGGGAACTGCGAGACAACGGAATTTTCTAGTACAAAAAAAACACTTACGAACATCTGTTTGCACACACTCATTTACATGATATGCATGAAAATGAATGGCAATGGAAATTTTTGTAGACAACAACAACAACAAGTGAGAGCTAAGAAATTTAGCATTAATTTTATGAGTCAAGGAGTTGAGGTGGATAAATATATAAGAATTTATGCATGAGTCTTGTAACTGAACAAGAATACTTGACTGCTTTATAATTATGATGAATAGGTATAAGATATAATTTCCCCACTTAACGTATATTAATAATACTGATGATAATAATAATAATAATAACAACAATAATAATAATAATTTTAATAAGAACCAGTTGCATTTTTGATTATCTGGCCGCTCGTCAGCATTCCATTCAAAACTTATCTAATCTCTGTGACTTTATCTAAATGCACATTTTTGGTGAGTTCTTTTTACAAATCTATCGTGCCTGAACTTTTGATGCCACATTTTTGGGACTGCAAATTGCGTTTTGATTAGAAACCGATCTTATCTTATTTTTATATTTGTTAGTTATAGATTAAATATATTAAACATATTTAAAAAATTTAGAAAAACTTGAAAAAAGTGTATAGCATTGAAGTAAATATTGAAATACGAATAAGAATTTCAATTAAAATACGAATAGGAATAATAAGAATAAGAATAAGAAGTAAATTGTACACAGAAAACGGCGACGTGCTGAGACGTAATTGATGGCAGCAGGCAACAGATCTACAGCGCAACAACAACAATAACAATAGCAATAACAACAATAGCAACAACAGCAAAAATAAGAAGAAGAAAAAATCAACTTAAGTATTCGACGTAACGCAGCCGCGAGACGATGACTGCGACGTATGAAATTGCACATTTCAAATACAATGTGGTTAAAAAGTAAGCACAGAAGCAAACAAAAAGATATACAGATACCTCATAAGTTAGACAAGGGTTGGGTGCGGGGGGAGTGAGAGGGGCCTACAGATAATTGTAGACACTGTCTCACTGTCAGACAGTCAGATGTGTGTGTAGTTGTCTGGCTGCGTGTATGTGTGAGCTTGTATGTTGAGTTAACGCTGGGCAAGTTCAAGTGTAGAATGCAATAGAGCGCTGCAAGCAGCAGCAGCAGCGGCAGCAGAAAAGCAGCAACGCAGAGAGCGAAGCGCTAAAGAGCGAAAGCGTCTACGCATACGCATAGAAAAACGCCGGCAAAGGCAAGGGCAGCAGCAGCGAGAGAGCGAGAGAGCTTTGAGAGGTGTTGGGGGGGACTGGCATTTGACTGGGTGTGTGGTGAGTTTAACGTTTTGGCAGGCAGCCTTACATATACATTTATGTGTTTGTACGGTAAGGTGGGGGAGGGGGGTTTGTTGGCTAGACACATTGAACCACAAAAGTTCAAGATGAAAACACAAAATATCAACAATGACACAGCTGAGAATGGTTGTTGGGGGGAGAGAGAGAGAGAAACAGAGAGAGAGAGAGAATGCCGAATTACTCTCTTGCGCTGCAAATCAAACGAAGCCCTCTTTATGTATGTGTATGTGTGTGTGACTCCACTGCTTTGGCCGACTGCCAAACGTTCAGTAGTACACTGGAGCAGCTTGGGTGTGAGTGCAACAGTCACTCACTCACACACACACACACACACAAATGCATACATATATATATATATATATATATCATGTTTGTGGAATGGTTGGGGGGGAGGGAGGCGACAGCATGTGCATGTCATGGCTGCCATTTGTTGGGGTAGTTCGCTGCCGGCAAATAGCAAAAAGGAAAAATAAAACAACAGCAGCAGGCAGCAGCAGCAGATACACACAGGCTGTATCTGGTTGCCAGTATCTATGCACAGTAAAAAAGAAAAAAGGAAAAAAAACTTGTCTACAGGCCGTGTCAAACAAGCTGCAAAATTAATGCGAAGACACACAAATCTACTGAACGAGAGACCGACAATGCAGTCAACGGCGCTGCTGCTGCGCTGTCGCTGCGACTGTTATCGTTGTGTGTGTGTGTGCTCGCTCTCTCTCCCTCTCCTTCTTTCTTTCTATCTCTCCTATGAGTGCATAGTGCCCCATCCCCCCCTCCCAACCCAACACACCACACCATGCACATAATAATCATAATAATTTGTTGTTGCTGTTGTATTTTCTTTTGCCCGGTTTGCCTTGTTCGTTTAGATTTAGTTTGGTCTGCTTTGGTTTTTAATTTTGCGTGGCCGACAGACCAAGCGTGAGCGAGAGAAAGAGAGAGAGAGAGGGAGAGAGAGAGAGGGGGCTTAGGCTAGAAATGTGGAGAGAGCGAGAGGCAATGATGACAAAGTCAGGTTTAATGTCGTTCAGTGGCGCGCGAGGCATTTGCAGTTGAGGCAGGCAGCGGGGGAGGAAGATAGGGCGACAGCCACCACGAGTTGATGGAGTAGGGTGTAGTGGGGGGAGGGTGACTGATTGTGGGCATATGTATGCATGCATATAGACAAAACATGAACAACAAGCAACGACAACAACAACTACAACAACAACAACAACTACAATAAATATCGTGGTTGGTTTCTACATGAATCCCCCCTTTGAAAAGCAGTGCCAACAATGCCGATGAGGAGCATGTATTTAGCATAGTACATCTATTTAATCAGTTCCAATGAAATTACATGTATTTTTAGTATAGTAAATCTGTTTAGGGTTGTAACTGCTGCGTATTTAGCAAGGATACTTACATACATATAGTACATATAGCAAGGATATTTACATACACAAGTCTAGGCAGTATAAATTATTAAGAAAATAGCCAAGCGTTTAGAAATCGATACAGTTTTGATAGAGTTGTGGCTGTGGAAAGCTTGTTCCTCTCTATGGGAACTTGCTTTAGAATGCTTTTCTACAAGAATCTTATTTCTAGATTTATATGTAGTATTGTTGTAGAATGCAAACCGTTTACAAAAAAAACATTGCTTTTAAAAATAGGTTGATTTTTGACAAAGTTATGGCGACATATAAATTTGGAGTGTAGAATTTGTAAAAGAATTTCGACTCAGAAACGTGTTGCAACATTTAAATGCAGTATTGAACTAGAGTTCAAGCCATTAACAATAATCTCAAAAATACGTATTTTCAACTTTTGATGCAGAATTAATATATATAAAAATCTATTACTTTTGATTATCGTTAGAATTATGACAATTTTATGGCTAAGCAAGGCATAATTACAAATTTAAATGCAATTTCGATCGATGTGGGTCAAACCCCTATCAAAAAGCCATCATTTTTGACAAAGTTTTGATGAGATTTATGAACGACAAATGATTTAAGAACTTTACACGTCAAAGTATCTGTCATTAGACACTAGACACTTTGGATTCAGCCGGTGGTTCTACGACTCTTAGCATAGAAATCCAATTTCCCAAGCAGTTTTCCATTAGCTGAGCGATATCTTGAAAATTACCACTGCATAGGCGATAATTTGACTTTTGTCAATGCTTCTTCCGACCACTCTTAAAATGCATTTGCTGCTTATCAGTAAAAAAAAAAAAATTGTTGAAAATTGTTCGGCAAGGGGAGGGTAGCAGCGGGCGGAGGGGGTGGGGATGGGTGGGGTGCAGGAGGTCGTCTACAATTGACCGTCAGCTGGGAAACTTAACGTTCTCGCTTCGTTTCGATTATTTCCGATTTTCCAATTTTGATGTGCGTGCATTTTTCACTTAAACAAAAAAAAAGTTCATGTTGGTTTCTGCTGCTGATTTTTATATTTATTTTTTCTTATTATTTTTCCACTTTTCTTTTCTATATATGTATTTGTTTTTTATTGCATATTGACATTTCAATTGCTTTTTATCAGCGCAATTTATTTTCATGTCTTTTTATGGCTGCCTCGTTGTTGTATGTCGCTTATGGTGGGGCAACTAGCAATAAGTCGCTTGTGTGTTGATTGAGTTTTCGATATGAAGTTCAGCTTTTGTTATTCATACTTACTATATTATATATATATATATATGTATATTTACCTTACAATAATCATTTTATTAGCGGTTTGAACTCACCTGTAAAGATACAAAAAAAACAAATGAAGATAAATAAGTAAGTTATTTGTGCTAATTGAAGCTACTTTTAAGCGATATATATATATATATATATATATATATATATATATATATATGTATATGTATAGAAATTAGCATTAAAAATATCTCAACATTTCTGGAAAACTTTTTTGTTTTCTATTTTTCAAGGTTAAGAAAAATGTTGACCAAGATTTTCATGCTGCTGCTGGCAAAACATCCTCAATCCTCAATCCTCCTCCTATTGTTCAGTTTTATTTGGCTTCCCTGGCAACCACAATAATAACAACAACAAATTGTGAAATTGTAAAATAATTTGCGAAAAGCGATTGCCTATTTACAAGGAGTGGGCGTGTCTCTTATTCGATTGAGTGTTTTGATAAATATATAGAAATTGTATTCTCTCGAAATCTATAAATATCCAGTAGTCATTGTTATTTAAAGAGTCCTGCTTCTCTCTTTCTCTCTCTTCTCACTCTTCCTTTGCTAGCTAAATTATACTCTTTCGTATCCTCATCTATTTTTTATATTTTTTTGTTGTTTATATTTTATAATCTATAGATTTAATATACAGTTCCTTGTGCAAAAATGTATCCTTTTTCTGATGCTTTTCAAGCTCTGCTTTGCGAGACATTCGTAAACATTCTACTGGCAATGCTATCTATCAAAACGACTAACTTTTCAAATAAATTAACAAAGTTTTTTTTTTTTTTTTGTGCACCATTTGGCGTCTGTTAAGCATGGCGCAATTCTGCATTATAATTTGTTGCCCCTTGTCTGATAAGTTTATTATTTGTGCACGTTTCTCATGTCAACGGCGACACATCAAGCTAAATGCAAAATGCAAATTAAAATTGAATATGAAAATTGCTCCACTCAACAACGATCCGAGACACTTGACGAGCTGTCTACAAAATTAATATAAAAAATATACATATATATATATATACATAGAGAAAAAAAACATTCATTCAACTACATAGTCGAGACTACTATGCATGTATATGCTATGCTCGAAACAGAGGCGTCCGCCAACTACTTAAAGGGGGCTTGGAATATGGTAAAACTAAAATTAATACAATTTCCCAATATTCATATAAAAGACAATATTAATTCTTTAAATATGCAAAATATAAAAATTACTATTTTTTCTATTTTTTTTTCAAATATGCAATAAAAAATGTTAATTGTTATAGTGAAAATTACTCTGGGCAAATACTACTAAGTCCGGTAAAATCAGTTCCGATTCCGGTAAAATGTATACATGTATACGTAAAGCTTAAGAATTGGTGCCGAATTAATATCGGAATAGAAACTGTATTTTAAGAATGTGCAAACTGTAGGCAATTTTTGAAGCTAGATTATAGATTGCAGCCCGTCAAAGAGAACGCCGCCTCTGTTCGAACCCGCTGCTTGCCAAACGAATTGCATTATTTAGACACGTACACTCGGCACACTATTTAAGAACGTATGAATGGTCGAGTCGAGTCGGGAGAGTTTACTTGTGTTTCTGTATTTCTGTATTTGTATTTTGTGCTGTTTGGCCAGACGCGTCCGGCGCAAATGCTACATGTCCGCCAGATATTTAGCTGTCTGGAATTTTATTAATGCCGTGCAATTTCTTAAACCCACTATATATTATTATATATATATATATATATATATATATATATATGCATTCCGCCCGATCAGACATGTTGGCGTGTCGCGCTTGTCTTGATTTAGATTTATATTCACAGGCATAATTTTTATTATATACATATATATGTCGGTCTGTATGCTGCATACATATTATAAATATTATTTATCGTTAATGACAACTTGCGTGACATTCTTTCATTCAATGTGACAATTTAAGCCAATGCAAAGGCAATACGAATAAAGATTGATCGATATCAACAAGTTGAATAGCCATTAAAGGCGCTGATGGAATGATAAATATCTCACGAAAGGCTGTATATGTAATTAAATATCATTAGATGGTGTTTTGACCATCGCAATAATCCATCAATTACCATTTCAGTGATTTCAGTAATTAAAAGTGATGGAAAACGTTTTTCAGTATTGTGCAATGTTCAATTTTAATTATACATCATTCAAGGAATTTTCAAATTCGAAATACTGCATCAGATTCAAAATCAATTACCAATTTAATTATATCAGTAATTAAAAGTAATGGAAAAGCTAATTGATTGATATCAATGATTTATTTATTTACATTGCCTAAGATAACTTCTCACTGCTTCAAGTCCAGGTAATTGTAAAGTAATTAAAATTATTTGTTTAGTAATTACAAGTAATTAGTAACTCATTAAACTGATTAGGAGAGCTCAAAGACAATCTTGAAGTCTACTCCTGTCTCGCATACACTCGCCCAGTCAAACCACCTCTTTGCAACTTATTTACAGGGCATCCAACTGACAGGTAGAACAAAGTGTCGCGCAGTCTCGTCGACTGTCAGACTGTAATACAAACTGACAACACGACGGTGCGACTCAAAATCAATGATTGCATATTAAGCAGGGCACTGTCTGTTTGTGTGGGCGTGGCACAAATATACACACACACACACACAGACACACACACACACACACTATTGTCGATAGTGGAACACACGTGCCGCATACCGTGCCACCTGTTGCAGCTTGCAGCGAGCAGGAAACGTTTGTTTACGCAGGACTTTCAGTTCCAGTTTGTAAGACCTGCCCTGCAACACTGGCTTACAGGATCAGAGACGGAAACACGCCTCCTGCTCTCTCCCACCCTTTTCCCTCTTCGTTCAAGGTCCTTTTGTGAAATAACGACGCAATTGTTGGACACAATTTGTTGTTGTTGCAGTTGTTGCAGTTGCAACGCTTGTGGCAAGTCTAACTGAAATAGCCACGCACTTCGTTGCACTTGTCACACACAATCTGCCTTACTTAATGAAATGCCCCCCTCGCAAACCCTTTTTAAATTGCACATATTTAATCAGCTGTAAAGATCCGACTATAAATGCTAAATTAAATGATTTATTTATGTGCTCGTAAAGTCGACAATTTGTTATTGAAAACGATAAATTATATGACTATATACTCAACTTATATCAAGTTGAACTTTGGTTAAGCTGCAATTTCTATTAGAAAAAATCATTTATTGGAATAGGTTAACATTTTTCAGTGTTGCAACAGGCTGGCAAACTGGAATCGCAACTTTAACCATATAAATAAATATATAAATTAAATGTATATTCAAGAAGCAATTAGACGAACCGATATATATGTGGTAATTAAAGCCTCATAATGAGGCATCAATTCATAACCCTTAAACCTGAACCTGAACCTGAACCTGAACCTTTCGCACTTTGCATAGCAAAAACGGAGCTAAAACTAAAACAATTTAACTATACAATAAATTAGTCATGCTTTAAACAAATTGAACCACTTGGCAAATGTATGTGGGGCAAAGATATACAAAAATTATCGATTTGTTGGGGAATGTAGAGCCCCAAGACCCCCTTTCCAGTTCGCTGGGCAGCAAGATTTGCAATCCTTTTGTGGGAGCAGCTTGACAACAACGCTTTAAAAAAATATTAAAAAAAAACCGGTTAACCTTCTGAAAAAGATGCACTTCAGTTGCAAAAATCTCTCAAATATTTAACTGATTTACATATATATATATATATATGTATATATATGTATATACACGACAAATATGCAAAGTGAATCATTTTAGTCGTAGAAACTTGGATGCATACAAGAAACGACGACTGCTCTGTCAAGCGAACACCAAACAGAGGCCCCACATGTCGCCTTTGCCCTCTGCCCCCGCCCAGAAGTATTCAACCTTATACTCACACACACACTCACACTCACACACACATACACATACACTCAGCAGTCGATTCAACACTCATTTGTTAGCCGCCGCCAGTTCAATGAACGACTCCTCCTCGACTGCGGTTGTTACTCATTTTGGCATTTTGTGCGCCGCAAAGTTTTTACCTAATTAAATCAACAAAGTGCTGGAAAAACACACACACACACTCAACACACACACACACACTCACCAGACACACACACACACACTCAACACACACACACACTCACTTAGACACTCCAAATGAAGAAATTAAATAAACGATTGAGTGTTGAACAACAGCTGAAATGCAATTACTAACCGTAAAATAAGCAAATTAATAATAATAATAACATAATAGCAAAGCAAATCAAAGGATCCGCCCTCACTCACTGGAGTACAGGGTGTTTTTTGGGTGGTTTGTCTGCACCGCACCGATAAATATCATCAGTTTTGATTATCACGCGCGACGCAACAAATTTATCCTAATCAAAATTTATTCAAGTGTTGCATACATATTTTAATACTTTTTTCTTTTTCTTCTTTTTTTTTGTTTGGTTCAAGCCTAATTGGGTCGCGACACTTTTGGCAATGCTGCGCTTTTATACCCTGTCATTTGGGTGGAAGGGTAGAGTGGGCTATATGGAAGGATATAACAACAATATACTATATACTAAATGCTATAATACCATGTCAAATATAGTTTTCAATTGAACAATCTTCACACTGGCCAAAGTTATTCCGATTTACTTGTTTTATATTGAATGATCAACTGATAAGCTTTGTCCAATTGCGTACAGGGTAACTTCAAATCGAGCATTTTCTTTTCTTTTTTTTTGTATCTGTGACAATTTGAAAGGATGTCGAACACTCCTCCGCCTCTGGTTTGAGGACTACGCGACTTTTGTGTCATAATTTACAATGAATAAGTAAATCAGCGAGACAAGTCATTAATTAGGTCTGCTGACAATGCCGCAGAGTGGCAGTTGCACACACAGAGAGAGAGAGAGAGGGGGCACTTCAACACAAATGAAATTCTGTTCTGTTCATATGCAAAAGACTTTCAACAAACAGTTTTGCAACCGCTCTAAACAACATTTTCTGAATTGAAGAAGATGAAGTTGAAGAAGATGAATCGATTTATCAGCACCTCTGTCAGTGTCCAGCCATCGCTGGGATGAGGACGACAATATTTGGAGTCTGCCCTGCTCACAGATATGCTCGACAAAGGCAACACTGGCCATGTTCAGACAAGGCACGTGCTGCATTACAAAAAAAAAAAAGGTGCCCCAAAGAAGATGCAGACAAAGTCGTTGAGCCAAGACAAGACCTAAATGGGGGGGACTCCTCTGCCTTTCCACATTTAATATTAACATCTCCAAAGCCCACATCAAAAATGAAGCAAGCTTTTGCTTTTAAGCCACAACAGTAATTTAACCAAATTTTTAATAACTAATTTTACAAAATTTACAAACAAATTCTGACAAAAAAAACAGGCAAACAAACAAACAAATCTCTCGCAACTTGCACAAATGAAAGGCGTTGTGAAGTTGGCAATATGCTTGGGCTTGGCTCTGATGGCTTGGCTACTGTTTCACTACGACCAGCTTTTCACAGGTAAGTAAAAAAAAAAGGGTAAAAGGTAAATCCAAGTAGGCCATTAGGCATTAGGCAGTCTAACTAAATACAATATAAAACTGCTTTCAACACGCTGCACACAAAACAACTAGAACAAAAACCGAACAGCAGCCCCAACATGGATGCAAAAAACAACACGTTGGAAACGGAACTGCAGGATGCACTTTCGGAGAGCTGCAAGAAGAGCTCGATCGATGTGTATTTGCACTTCTTCTGGATATTTGCGTGCATCTATGCGTTGGCCAAGTTGACGGAACTGGCGGAGCGTTATATGAACGCCAGGATGGCAACCAAGGAGCGCAGCTCCGACTTGCATGGCATCAACGACGAATGGGAGAAGACACTGAAGCTGTATGAGCAGGATAAAATCGAATTGGATTCACAGTTGCAGTCGCTGCGCGAAAGGAATTGTGGCTTGGAGGCATCGATGCGAGATTTACGCGATTGCAATTTACAGTTGATCAGCGAGAATTATATGCGCAGTGTGCGCCAGGATCAACAGATTCAGGGCTTGGCTCAACGCGTCCAGGATCAGCAATCGGCATCAGCAACAGCATCGAATATCTATATAACCAATCGACACATCCATTTGACGCGACAGGTCTTTCTCAATGAGCAGCACACCGATCTCGATCTCGATCTCGATGCGAATCTGGCTGATCGGGATCTGAAATCGCTGAATGTTTGGGTGCAATATTTGAGGATGCGTAAATGCTATATGGGCAAATTGGCTGATCCCAAACTGGTGCTTAATGGTCAGCCGGAGCGTATATTACCAATTGTCATGACTACCGAACAGATGGCTAGATTACAGGGTATTTCGACTGCTTAATTATGGGCAAATAACAATCTTTAATGGCTTCCTCTCTGCAGGCATGTTCTAATTGATTTCATTTGCGACTGTTTCGTTTCGATTATTGAAGAAAAACAGGCAGCGAAACAGAGACAGCAGTAAAGAGCGAAAGAGAGAGAGCAGAGAGAGCAAGATAGAGAAAAAGTTGAAAAAATGTATCAAAAAATAAGTTAAATTCGATTTTTAAATATTACGAAAAGACATATTTGAAATATACTTTGGATAAGCAACTGGAAATTGGCGTAGATTAAAAGCTGCAACAAACACAGAATATTTAAATGATATATTTACTATATATTTCGACATTATAACATATAACTTGTGCATGTGATTAACAAAGAAAATAATAATAATAATAAATAATTGAATCTTGATTAAACCGCATCCAGAATCGAGTAAAGAAAATGACTTATTGCAATTGTTGTTTAAATTATGTTAAAGTCTTTATTTGCCACCGATCCAAATTCAACAGACGTTAAAGAACCAGTTGCAGGAACCAATATTATAGGTAAATAATATAAAAATTGGATTACAACTATAAGCTTTGCCGGAACTTTTATACAATACATACCGGAACCGGAAATACGATTCGTTTGTACGCCCTTTTTTTGCCATCCTCTATACCATTTGTGTGAGCGGATTTTCCGGATTTATCGCTTACTTTCAACATTTGCAGTACATTTTTGATAACCAGAATTTAGTTGAATCATTGTCGAAAATATATATTTGGCTTTAAGCTCACAGCAAGGCACGATCTGATGCACAATTTGAAAAGTAGTCTGATAAATAGCTAATATTTTCTTATTATTATTATTATTATTATCGCTTAAAGTGTATAATAGAGTCTAAATGGCAAACGCATTACTGTCTGCCAAGCTCATTAGGCCTACTTGCCACAATCAGCGCTAATCGATGAACCTTCCACACAGACACCCAAAAAGAAAAAAAAAACTAAAAAAAAAACTCGACCACAAAAAAAAGGCAACTGTGCCACAGTCAACACAATGAAAGTGCATTTAAACTGGCAATAAATCTAAATTAACAAAAGTGACAATAAAAAAAAAATACATAAAAATAAAACGAAAAAAATACCGCTGCTCCAGACGGGCAAATGACCCAAAAAAAAAAAAAAAAGACGGAAAGAAATAAATAAAAAAATGAAATGAAATAACAATAAAATCAAATGAAAAGTGAAATACAGTTGAAAGCGCAGTTGCGCAAAACAACAACAACAACAAAAACAAATATGGCGACTATCAATATGTGCAAATAACGAGAGAGAGGAGAGCAAAGAGAGGGGAGAGGAGAGCGGAGAGCGGGTGGCAGTTGCCGTTAACCTTGAGCCGGCGACTGATTACAAAATTGCACCGATAACTGCCAGTGACCCCAAAGCTCGTCAATGAATGAAGCAGAGCAAAGCGCAAGTAAAAGTAGAATAAACAGGGGGAGAGTGAGAATAACAGAGAGAGAGAGAGAGAGAGAGAGAGAGAGTGGTGGAAGGGGGTGGGGGCTTAGCAGAACTGCGACTTTGATAAGTCATCGTCAAACGTCATCGTTTCGTTCGTTTCCTGGCCGCCAGATGTCTCAGCGCGAATAGCATAGAAATATAGAAATCATTTCTTGGCTGTTTGTCTTTTTTTGTGTTGCTGTTTTCTGTTTCTTTTTTGCATTTGACATTTCCTTTTCACATTTGGTGTTTCTTTTCAGCTAATTTGCTAGGGGATTTAGTGGATTGACATTTAAGAAATACACAAAACCGACTTGTGACGGCCACAAATTCTTTATAGAATGTATAATAAATGCAGTAATGAAAAAAAATAAAAATGTGCCAGCTGAAATAATGTTTGCAGCTCAAACTTTGAAGTTTAAGCAAACTGAAACAGTTCCAGTGAAAACATATTTGCATATCCAATTTTCTGATATTTCATGGAGCATTTTAGGTTTTAACAATTTCAATCAAAAGAGTTAAAAATGGATATATAAACTCAATTAAAAATCAGTCAAAATTAGTAATTAAAAAAGGGTATATAAGACGCAATTCCAATCCCATTAGGCATATATATTCTTGATCAGCCATCAATTGCCGAGTCGATGTGGCCTTATCCGTCCTTCTATCTGTATAAACCAGCCGATCTCAGACACTATAAGAGCTCATTAAAAGCATATCCAAATCGATTTTCGATAGCAATACAAAAACCGCTATGCCAGAAAGAATCAAGAATGTGTCTAACTTTGCATAATATTAATCATGTGTGAAAATTTCAACAAAATCAGTTGGAAAAACACAGAAGAAAATTGCATAATAAATGAAAGCTCAGTTTTCAGTGTGTTGATTTGAATACAAATTAGGATAGCTCCTAGTTGGTATCCCCACTGGTTTTATACTAATATATCTTCAATAAGATACCGTTAATATATATATTTTAGAGCAATTTTCAATTGCCAACCTCAACTGCGTTTTCCTTTTTATAAGAACACCTTAATGCTTGCAAATATATTTTTAGATATTTATCTATTATCACAATTATAAATATATCTCAGACAACTATTGGCTATATTTAGAATATATATTTGTAGATGGAATTATATTTATGGTTTCACATTGTTCAGCAATATTATTATTCTATCGAGCACTTTGCCACATTGTTGCTATTGCAATTACGCTTAAGGCACGAGCCAATTGTGGGTCAGGGTTAAAACAATGTCAACAACGTCATTCGATTTACGACCCGCATCCTCCTGCATATATATATTATATATATTCGCTATGTTTACCAAGTTGTGTTTTAATTGTTAAGCGACTCTCCCTCCCTCTCTCTCCCCTCTCTCTCTCTCTCTCTGTGTGTGCTTCTCTGTGGCAGACTGTGACGCAGAAACACTTGCATTGATTTTCACACGCTCGGGAAAAACACTACGCATTTATCAATGGCAGTGCCAAATATGTATATATTATTTATAGCTGGACAAAAGAGTATTTAATGAGATTTGCATAGTTAATTTGTTTATCATTCTCTCTGCCTCTTCCTCAAGCGGCCAGTCTCAATTTCGCTCGTTGCCACAATGCCAAAATGCCAAAATGCCATTAACCTAGAATAGAACGCAGAGCAGCGCGAAATCTAATCGTTAATTGGCACACTAACCCCAAACGAAAATGGGCAATAGACGCTCGCTTGCCTTTGCCATTGGCCCCATTTTTATTTGACTGATAAAAATAGTTTATCAAGGTTGTTTGCCAAAAAACGGCGGGGAAAAAAAAAACGAAATAACAACAGCAATAGTAAAAAGCAGGCAAACACAAATAAAAAACGAAAGCGAAATCGAAAAAAATGTGGGTGCCACAATAAAAAGTGCTACAACAAACAATACAGAATCTAACAACAACAACAAAAGACCAGCTATCTTTAGAGTGCAGATTGTTAAATACCCTTTCTTTGATCTCTTTTTTTGTATAGTAAATAAAAGTAAACTTAAAATTGTTCAGGGATTCATCAGTAAATTAGTATTGAAATTCTAGACTTTTATTAAAGCAAACTTTTCAAATCAGTCAAAATTGCACAAAAACAGTGGCAAATAGTAACTGCATAACTTGCCACCAGATGCCTTATAATTGTAGCTATATATTTTCTAAAGCGTTACAAACTCAGTTGCGCAACTAAAATGCCCCACTGCAAGGGTATACAAAGAGCAGCAGCAGCAATGAGCACATACCGCAACACAGCAATTGAAAGCGACCTTGAGATAATGGCCTCATTTATGCAGATATTTCGCTGGTATTTATTGGGAAATTCTTGAGTTTGGCTAGCTGCTAAATGAACCAGGAACCCAAACGCTCTCACTCGCTCTCACTCGTGCCCAAGAAGCGTCGGAATTAGCTAATAAAATGTTTACAATAAGCACAATAATTGAATAGCAACAATCAAATAGGGCAATCAGAAGAAGCGACCCACATAATTTCCATAAGGGAATCTGTTGTTTATACAAATCGCAGGCTAAACAACAAAAAAATATTAATAATCAACAAATTGTAAGGCGAGAAAGTTGCAGATTAAAGACGATGAATCATGCAACAATCAGAAATCAAAGAAGAAAACATGTAAAAAAATATATTAACAAAACAAATATTAATTTTATATTTCTTCTAATATCTCTGACATTTTTTTGTGTTTGTTGAGTAAAAACCCCACATTGATTGATGTACAAATGATGATTATTTTAAGCAATTTTAGTAATTATAAGCTGGGATTTTCTAATATTCCCCCGAATGAAGCAGGCCGTAGAAATTCGATAATATTTTTACATTTTTATTGTATTGCAAAAACTGAAAGATTCAAAATAATAAAACTCGTATTTATTCAGTCATCAACGCGGTTTCGCGCAAAAGAGAAAGAAAGTGAAAAAAAGTGAAAAAAGTGAAACACAGAGAGAGAGAGAGAGAGAGAGAGAGAGAGAGAGAGAGAGAGAGAGAGAGGGGAGTAATAATCAAAATTCTGTTGGGGCAACCAGTTTTCAATTTACAACAAATTAAACCCGATACAAAGCAGCAGTGAAACAAATAAATCAGCATTGACAAACGGCATCATAAAAATTCAATCAACACTTTCAAAAACAGATACAGATAAATTCAATTGAAATACGGCCAGAAATTCAACCGTTGCAGCTCAAGTTCAATAGCATCATCGCCAATGCAAAACTTGATGGAATTTCTAACAGCTGACAGAATGCGAATGCGTCACAAAACATTGACAAAACATTGAACTCAATTTTTGGCATAGAAGTCTAAAAAAATATGCATATATAAAAATATAGAAATACAAATAAATAGCCAAATTTGTAGATAATTTAATTATGACATCGAGAAGACAACGAACTCATCAAAAGTTGCTTAGAAAAATGTATGTTGACAAGGAAACACAGAATACCCTTTACAAATTTAATACTTATATTTTTGATGTGATGGAAATTGCAAATACTTTCTTTATGTTTTATCTTTAACCAACATATCAAATATATCCTACACATATATCCTATATCCTGATAGTTTTCTATTCTCTTCTCTACTAAGACTATAATTTTTGTATATTTTGTATGTAATATATTACATTCTTTCATATACCCTATATCCTCATCCAAATACCCTTAACTGCTAGTTTTCTACTCTCTTTTCCATTTACTCCACATCCTTTTTATCAAAACGTTTAAGTTTCCATGCCCTTCTGCCCTTGCTTACAACTGCTAAACTCCCCTTAAACGTTTGTCAATCATAGGGTATCTCAACAGGCATTTGGGTTTATGGGTCAATGTGCCTAAAGCTTGCGGACGATGTATTTTTTTTTTTTTTTTTGGAGTATTTAACCCAAAAGCACAAAAAGAGATGAACAAATACTGCCCGATTTGTCCGTGGAGCGTTGACACCTTATTTTTGTGCAGGTTGAGTTCTAAACGCGCAGTTCATTCACAACCGGAATGAGGCGGAATGGACAAGGCGCATAAACCAAAAACGATTAGGCAGATAAGGGCTTAAAAGATATGCCCCAAAGTCTCCAACAACAACAACAGCCACAAAAACAACGACAGAACAACAAAAGTGAAGTGAGAAAAAAAAAAACAGGCAGCGAAACAAACGACAAACAAAAATGCGACCAATGAAATGTTTGTTTACCCAAAAATTAGGGTCAGGGCTAGAGCAGGCAAATGACGACAGTAGACAGACAGACTGACTGAAGAACATTCAGACAGACAGACAGACAGACAGACAGAGACAGCGAGCGAAAGAGAGAGGGATAGACCATATTTGGTTGCTTTCTTATCCGCTGTCTGGAATTCAGTAGCTGTAGCTGTAGCTGTAGCTGTAGCTGTATCTGTGTCATGCGAAAGCGCACATATATATATATATATATATATATATACATATATATATTTTTTGTGAATACAAATTGAGATATTTAGCCTTGCCACGCACAACGCCACAGAGCCAGACAATAAGCACATAAATGCAAGTTTGTTCATGACTCTCATTCTAATTTCATTTAAATGCGCTCGCTCTCTTTGCATCCCCCTCACACTCACACACATTTCACACTGCCCGTCTGCACTTTTCTCTCTTTCACACTCTCACTCGCGCGCTATGTGCCTGTCTCTGCTTGCGCCAGACGCCAACACATTTTCTATACACCCGAAATAAAAGGAACCCGCCGGCCATTTTGTTTTTGTCTGTGTCGATGCTTTTTTTCGGCAATTTAATTTTTGCCATTGTTCTGCTTTGTTGTTGTTGTTGTTGTTGTTGCCTACTGTCTGCTGGCTCTCGCGCCTTACGCCTTGACGCCCCCATCGTCAGCTGGCAAGCCTCACTCAATCCCCCCGCCCCCGCCTCACTGCCAACCCACCTAAGTCAACGTCGACGTCGTCGTCGTCGTCGTCGCTTTTTGTTGTTGCTCTTTGGAGCGCAAAAACGTGTCGTTGTCAATTTTGCTGTTGTTGCTGTTACTTTTTATTCATGTTCTGTTTGCGCACACATATTTGCGCACACTCTTGCTTCTGCTTCTGTCTACAGCATTTTATTTATGGTTTTTACAAAATTTTGTTTCGATTTTAAATTTACAGCTTTTTTTTTTAAAAGCTGAATATGTAAATTTTTGAAGAGAATTTTGAGAATTTAAATATTTGATTATCTATTTTGGCGGCATAGGCATTTAATCGGTCCTGTGGCGCAATGGATAACGCGTCTGACTACGGATCAGAAGATTCCAGGTTCGACTCCTGGCAGGATCGCAGAAGAATCACTTTTTTGTATTCTTTTTTATCAGTGTGACTACGAAAATTGTTAACTTTCAATATGTAAGTTTTTAAATAATCAAGTTTTGGATAATAATTATTATTATTCATAATAATAATGATATAGTAACTATTTTCAACTCTTATCCAAATTCAAATCAAAAATATGCATATATATATATATATATATATTTACAATCTGCCTTCTGCATTCAATAAAAATATAGAAATGCAAATAAATAGCCAATTTTGTATTCATCGTCATGATCATCATCACATGATCATCATCATCTTGATCATCATCATCTTGATCATCATCGTCATCTTGATCATCATCATCTTGATCATCATCGTCATCTTGATCATCATCGTCATCTTGATCATCATCATCTCGATCATCATCATCTCGATCATCATCATCTCGATCATCATCATCTCGATCATCATCATCTCGATCATCATCATCTCGATCATCATCATCTCGATCATCATCATCTCGATCATCATCATCTTGGTCATCATCTTGATCATCATCTTGATCACCATCATCATTATTATTATCATTATTGTTATTATTATTATTATCATTATTATCATTATTCTTATTATTATCATTATTATTTTTATTATTATCATTATTATTATTAATATTATCATAAATATTATCATTAATATTATCATTAATATTATTATTATTACTATCATTATTATTATTATTATCATTATTATTATTATTATTATTATTATTATGTTTCAGGTTAGTCAAAATCAGCTTTACGGTACAAACAGAATGCTAACTTTATTTAAAGGCAAAAAAATCGATGAATCCTCAAACTAGCAATCTAAAAGTAATCAATTATTGTAAATATTAAAAGCAAAAAATTGATTTGTCGCCCAACGTGGGGCTCGAACCCACGACCCTGAGATTAAGAGTCTCATGCTCTACCGACTGAGCTAGCCGGGCACTTGTCCGGATGCTAGCCAAAATACATTTTGTAGACAGAGGCCAACAACTATTTACAGAACTAACAAGCAAACAGAGAAGTGTGCAGAAGCATATCGACGCCTAGATAAACAAAAGCAGGCAGGCAAATCAAACAGAGAAATAATTGGAGAGAAATAAAGTAAATAGAAAAGCACACGACTTCCACTCGGATATATACATATGTATATAGATATATAGATAGGTCGCAAATAGAGGTCACATTGCGTATGCGTAATTTCGTTGACTTTCTAGCTACAGGTTGAAACTAATTAGCAGCTAAATAATTGATTAAATGTGCTTGATTAGCTGACAGCGCATTCTCAAGAGCCCCCCTCCCAACACTCTGCCTGCCTCTCTGATTAGTGAAATGTAATCACCATTGTTGTTGTTGCTGTTGTTGTCACGACGAACTAACAAGTAAAGCCCCACACACTCCGCACCCCCCTCCTCTTTGTCTATTGTCTATTGCAATTATATTGCAGTTGCACTTTTAATTACACTTAATCAGTTGCGCCTGCTTTTTATAATTTGCTTTGTGCATTTCATTTACACATTCGCGCGCATTCATTGTTTGCCTTCTCGCTCGCTCGCACGTTCGCTCGAAACTACAACAACTATTCATAGATTTCTATTTCATTTCACCCTGACCCACCGCAATAGTTTTCATGTATACCCCTTCCTCTTTTTTTGTTTGTTTTTGCTTTTGTTTTGCTCTCTCTCAGTCGACGCCGGCAGCGACTGCAGCTACTAAAACAACATCAACAACAACAATAACAACAAGTGCCAACTATTTATGGCAAATTTCATATGTAGTTTTTGTTGCTGCCGCTTTCTTTCGCTGTTTGCTGTGTGTGTGTGTGTGTGTTTGTCTGTGTGTTTTTCTCGATACTCTTGATTTTATTTTATTTACTTATTATTATAAAGCATGTTTATTATTTATTTGTTTGTCTGCTTAATCTGTCTGTCTGTTTCTTAAGCTTTTCTTAACTGTTAATGTTCTTTTTAGTGCTTTTCGCAAACAAGCATAAATATATATTAGAAGCATATCTATTATTATACTATATACAGGGTATTAGCTCTGCGACGCGCTTATCTTAAAATTGTAGTTTAAGTTTTGCTTTTGTTTTTCTTTTTTGTTTTTGGGTATTTTATTTCTGTCTGCGGTTCATTGAGTTTCAGTTTCAGCGATAAAGCGACGCCGGCGCCGCCGCCAGCCACGCACTTTTTTTACGCACACAACAACAACAGCAACAACAACAGCAAACATTTTTGTTGGTGTCACAAAAGTTTAGCCAAAGTGCAAAAAATATTTCATGCAGACAGCTGAGTGTGTATTGTGCGTGTGTGTGTTGAGTGTGTGTGTACACAATGCGTATGACTCATTACGCATACGCCGTGCTGTCTGCGACGCATAAAAATATATGTTTATTCATACGTAGCGTATACGTAATCGGTGGCAATTAATGAGTGTTGCCACCATTTGAGCGTATCACATTTCAAATCAAACAGAAATGTGCGAAATATTAGACATGTGTGTGAGGTGAACGATTTATTTATAATTCTTATTAGGTTAAAACGGGAATCGACATTCTAAAGCTACTGTCATTAAATGTATAGTTTCGATTACTGTTAACCCAAAAGTCGGAAATGCCTATACCTTGTCATAGATAGAGTCACCAAATGTGCAAAACTGATAACTAGCAACCCCCTTCAAATAGAAAATTTCACCAATTTGAAGGTCAAGTTCAATTCCGCCTGCAAAAATCGCAAAATTGGATATCTCCCACAGTTGGGGCGCTTGACAAACCAAATCTGACAGGCTGGAAGCCTGTTTAGCCACCTGTTATCAGCTGACAGTAGTAGTACTAGTTATACCTTTTTTTTATTTCGAATAGACTAATTTGTAACCATTTATCATCATCATCTTGATCATCATCTTGATCATCATCATCACCATCATAATGATCTTGATCATAATGATCTTGATCATAATGATCTTGATGATAATGATCTTGATCATAATGATCTTGATCATAATGATCTTGATCATAATGATCTTGATCATAATGATCTTGATCATAATGATCTTGATCATAATGATCTTGATCATAATGATCTTGATCATAATGATCTTGATCATAATGATCTTGATCATAATGATCTTGATCATAATGATCTTAATCATAATGATCTTGATCATAATGATCTTAATCATAATGATCTTGATCATAATCATCTTAATCATAATGATCTTGATCATAATCATCATTATAATTATAATTATAATATATAATTATTATTATAATTATTATAATAATAATAATAATAATAATAATAATTATTATTATTATTATTATTATTATTATTATTATTATTATTATTATTATTATTATTATTATTATTATTATTATTATTATTATTATTATTATTATTATTATTATTATTATTATTATTATTATTATTATTATTATTATTATTATTATTATTATTATATATTATAATTATATATTAACATTATTATTATTATTATAATTATTACTATAACTATTATTATTATTACAATATATCTTGTTTTTTATTTGGATAAGGATAATTTGTAACCATTTAAGCCATAATTTCAAGCAGTTAATCTGCCAAAAATTGGTTGCATTCATTTTAGATGCAGAATTCAACTAGAGATCAAATGAAGATCAAAATGATTTCATGATTTTGACAAATTGATGGCTGTTTAAGGTTTTATTTTGGCTTCTGATGATTATTGGGAATCAAATTCGATTTTTAAATCGGTATTTAGCTAAACTTATTCAAGTAGTTTCAATAATGATCTGTATTTTAAGCAAATATTTGCAATTCGAATCAGTTCTAACCCGTTCGATAATCGCATTTCGAACAGCGTTTTCCTCCTAGTCTACAAATGCAAGTCTGCATATAAATTTCACTGTGCATGTATATATCATATACATTTTCATTAGCAATATATATATATATATATATTATTTTTTGGCTGCCTGTCGTCGGCTCCTTTGCCCCCGCCTGATTATTCATTTAACATTTCGTTGTTTTATTTTCTTTTATTTTTTGTATTTTTTTTTGTTGGTTTTTTCGTGCCTTTGTTCTGATATTTGAGTGTGTGTGTGTGTGTGTTTGTGTGTGTGTGCGTGTGTGCGTGCGTGTGTGTGTGTGTGTGTGTGTGTGTGTGTGTGTGGCTGCAATTTGAAAAGCTTTGTTTGAATTCCACACATATGCACATAATATTAATATATTTACCTATGCATATATAGTCTGTATCTGTGTCTGTATCTGTATCTGTATCTGTATCTGTATCTGTAGCTGTATCTGCATCTGTATCTGTATCTGTATCTGTAGCTGTAAGTACATGTATCTCTTAGGTACACATGCAGTTCGCTTTTTACTGCTCTTGTTTCGCTTATATTTTGTGAGTGTGCTTTGATTTTATTGCCATCTTTTTCTCTTATTTTTGTTGCTTCTTTTTACCATTTTAGGTACGTATTATCAGAATTTACTGCGTCTTTATTGTTCATTGTTTTTCCGTCGAAACACACAAAATATTTGTGTTTGCAATGCATTCAAATGTTGCGATTTAAGAAGAAATGAAGAAATGTGATGGATTTGTAATATTTTTATCTGTTAATTATTTCAACTATAATTTGAATTTAAACACTTTTTCACATTAAATCAGATCTCTCCATTACTGAGTGCTGAATGAGTAAACTTCAATCTTTAAAGTAAAGCATTTGGCATAAGGAAAGCTATTTCTAATTACATCATTATAATAACGCACATTATTTTCCGTAATCCTTTTAACATCTGTCATCTATTGTTATTCACATTTCCAGCTATTTTTCCATACAAAACAAAAACACTCTGCGAGTGCATTGCCTCTCGCATTATTTCGCTATTAATCATCGGTTATAGTACACACCTCTATCTAAGCGTACAGTTAGGGCCATAAAACATAAAACATCAATCAAATATCGAGCGAAAGAAATAAATAAACAAATCTTGCCACCGCCCCCCGTTTTTTTTTCTGCGCCTCTCTCATCAACTTGGATTACTTTTAATTAATGGCCTTTGTTTCGTTGCTTTGCTGTTTGTGCTAAAACTTTTACTATATACACACACAATATATATATATATATATATATATATATATGTATTTATTTTATGGGTAGATTCGCGTATATATTCGTTGCACTCGGTTGCGCCATTTGTTGAGAGAGATAAGCGTCAACGTTTCGAGCTGTTAAATTCATTTCAATTTGAAAGCGAGAGTCTTCAAAGCAAATCATGAATGTTTACCAAGTACTGCAAATGAATGTGTGTATTCATCTATGAGTGTACTCATCTGTGCACTCGTATTTTCTACTGCAATACAATACAGATTTATAAATAATGTTTTACTTGGCTTCGTCTAGTTGAATTGTTCTTGCAGTTTTATTAGTCATTTTGCATACTTGCTGAGTTATGCCTGAGTTATTTGCAACAAATCATGTTCGGTGGCATATTTTCGAATTCTCAGGCATTGTTTCTAATATTACGCAAACGTTTAAAGAATAGTATCAGAAAAATTGGAGAAATGAGTAATAAACAATATTTATAGCATAATAAATGAAAATAAATTGCAATTTTGTACAAATTTAATAGTGGAAAATGCTTGGCAAATATTTAATTAATATAATTTGTTGATTCATTAAACAATGAGCTTCAAACTCACACTTAATGAAGAATTAAAAAACCTTTATTCATACATATTTACTTAACTGTAAAAAAAAATCAGAAAAATCGTTCGTCAAAGCTAAACTATTCTTGAACTATAGAAAACAACTAAAAGTAGGCAACATATTCAACTCCAACAAACTGACAAAACTATAAATTCCATATCAGATCCATCGCTCCCTCTCTTGCCACTTTTGCACCATCATCTGTTTGTCTCCCAAAATGATGACCATAAATTCTATATCAGATCTATTTCGCTATCTCTCTCCCTCTCTCTCTCTCTCTCTCTTGCTCTCTCTCTCTCTCTTACCACTATCTTTGCCCCGCTCAGCTGTAAGATGAGCTCATCATTTGTGATATTAATGTGCTCGATGTAGATGAGTAGTCATTCATTGATAAATACTATACACAACACCACCTAGGCAATTAGCTGAGAAAAAAGGAAAAAAGAAACTACAAATAAAATATTTATTTTTGTTATATATTTTTTTGTTGTATGGCATTTCAGCTTGTTTTCGCGGCATCTTGCGGCCATTTTTTGATGACGCGCAACGCGGCCACAAAAGTGACTTACTGTCAGATACATATATACATATATATACACACATATATATATACATATATAAATATGTACAGCTGCACACAAATACATGAGCACGTGTCGCTTTTGTTTGGGGCCCCCGAAATTCGTATATTATTTTGTATATATATGTTAATGGGTCTCTGACCTGATTTAATAATAATAAATATCATGTCAGGCCCGTGTGCATGTGTGCGTGAGCAATAAATACAAGGCAAATAAATATATGCAAACAGCAACAGTGTATAAAAAAAATTAATAAAAAAAACACAAATTAAAATTGCAATGAATTCAAGTTGCGGTTGAATTTATTGTTTATTAAATTCATTTGATGACTACATAAAACATGTTATAAATAAGCCCTTAAATTGACTTGCAGATTTTCTGGAATGGGTTCATTTTATACCCATAACTAAAAGAAAGGCTTCTCAACAAAGTACATTTTAAGATATTTAAACATGTACTCAAATTGATTTCAAATTAAATACATATTCTAGCAATTTTATATGCCCTTATAATATTAAATCAACTTCATAAACAACTGAAAGCATTTTTATCCATTAAAAATCATCCTAAAAATAGATTTTAGTCCATCATGCAATTACTGTCCCATATTTTCTTTGGAATTTACGGCTAGGTTAAAGTCATTTGCTGAATTTTCAAAATTACACTTAAAATCACACAAAATTCCAAAAAACAAGAGACTGACATTTTTCGACAATTATAAAAACCCAAACATACAGATATATATATATAAGAATACATATGTATTTGTGTGTATAACGTATAAACAAGACAGCAACCGAAAAATATAATAACAAAATTAAGCTAACAAAATGTCTTATCAAGCACTCAAAAAAAGAAGCAAAAAAATCGAAAGAAATTAAAGCACACAAATTTTAATGATTGTATGTTGGAAATATACGAATAACAAATGTTCTATAAAATAAATATAGCATTATTAGTTATTATAAATATAAAGGGAATTCAAAGACATCTCTAGGTCAAAATTTAAAGTGTTTCATTTAATTTTATTAATTGATATTGAAGTGACTTTTAAAAATTAAGATTCTTTTGATGTCAGAAATCCTCCAAATTATGCAAGATTCAAAATTCGAAAAACAAGTTCAAAGAAGAAGTTAAAAAGTAGAAACTAAAAAAAAACTTAAATGAAGAGATTAAAAGCATAAGTTAAAAATCTGTAAAATTGCAAATTTCTACAAGTTTTCTACAAGTATGCCAAAACTAATGTTTAAAAGCTTTTCTAGATTATATATTATATTTTTTATATTTATCAAATTAATGAGTAATGCTGCTGCTGTTGAGCTATGAGCACGCCCACTTGCTATAGAAAAAAGAAAATAAATAAACCACCCACCCACTGCCATCGTAGTTCAATATACCCCACAGGCCTCTTTGCAAAATTTCATGTACAATAAAAAGTAAAAAATAAATATGCCAAAAAATATAATCAACAGCGTCTGTTTTTTTTTTTGCTGTGTGAGGGTGTGCATTGTGTGTGTGTGTGTGTATTTGTGTTATGAGACTGTGTGCGTGACCTTGAAAACGGTTGCTTTGTTGTTGCCACATTTCGGAAATTATCGCGCGTGTTTGTCAGTGTGTGTGAGAGAGCGAGAGAGTGTTTGCAAGTGTGTGTGTGTGTGTTTGACTGTATTGATGAAATGAAAGTCGCTGCTGTTGCTGTTCGTTGACAAAATGCAAGCAGCTAAAATTGAAATGCGCTCGCAATTATCGCTGTCGCCGTCGCAGTCCATGAAATTAATTATCTTTTTACAGAGATGTACGATAAACATTTGCACCAGACAAAAGCCAAAGTTCGCTGTATTAATTCAAGGCCAAGTGCAAAAATATTATATACACATATGCACAAATATATACATACATATATATATATATATATATATTAGTGTGACAACAACAAGAACAGTAATATTGCCAATACGAGCTGAACTGCGAGTAAAAATACAACGCAAACAGTAAAAGGAAACAACAAAAACAGCAAAATACAGGCGATATAAATAACAGCAATAACAGCACAGTATGTGCAGAGCTGAGAGACAGAGCAAGAGAGACAGAGAGAGAGAGGGAGAGAGAGTGCAAGTGCAAGTAATGCGAAGAGAGCGAGCATGTATAAGATATAGATTTATACGGTATTTTATAATATTTTATTTGTAGCTTTGCAGCACAGAGACAACTGTCTATTTTCGGCAAATTCATCAATGGAACAAAGTTCTTTTTCGGTTGGCATTTGAATCATGCTCAAACATGTCAAGAATTTGTGAAATATGCGAATAACAAAAATAATATAATTGAAGGAAAACTTTTTAATAAACATTGCTTCACTTCTAAATAAAATTGCAGTTCTCAAAACACTTTCTAGTTGTAAGAACTCTTCAGCATTGTAGAAACATTTTTTAGCTATTATTTTTAGTAGTTTTTCACTTTAAAACTCATCTTAATTATAGAAACAACTTTTTTTTGTTTTTTAAATAAACTTTAAGACAAGTTATAGTCAAAAAATACGACCAAGTAATCCAGTTAACTTTAACTTGCTACAACTTCAAATGCCTTTGGATATAAATTGCTCAAAGTCATTTCCTGTATATTTTTGGATTCTTTTCTTATGGCAAAAACCTTTTAACAATTTGCGACACGAATAAAATAAACTTCTTCTTTGACATATGCAAATAACTACATATATATATATATATCATATTCTATGTATATATTTATTTATGATGATGATTTGATGATTTAGCAAACGAAATATGCACAAATCAATAATATTTTGCTCTAGCTACAATTTGTGGCTGCAGCTTAGAAGGATTTCCCCTCATTAATGCCAATCAAATGCTGCGCAAAAAAGATGTCAATCAACTGGACATAAATTTGTGGCGCCTCCAGGGAGGGTTCAAGGCTCAAGGCTTATGGCAAATAGACCCAAATGCAAATTGAACTGTCACAAAATCCTCAACAACAACAACAACAACAAACAGTTGTTGCTTGTATATCGTATTAATCCAAAATGATGGGGCTGCGAGGCGAACACCAGAAATCCATTTGGGGACACGTAGCTCACGTAACTGGTCTCAAATGCCAAGTGGGCGTGGCTATTAACATTATTTATTGCAAACAGAAAAAAAAAACACTCACATCAACAAGAAAAGCAGCAGCAAACGAACATTATCATCTGCATTAGGGACACACAATCATAATCATCCCATTCTAAAATTCACATGAATTTCAAGGACAAACTGCGAGTTATTTTTTTCTTTCACTTTTTCGGTTTTGTTTTTTCCGTCGTGTTTTTTTTTTTGATGTTGTTGTTTGTTTTGCAGGAATTAATTGTGCGGGTTCTCTGCAAGCAAAACGTTGCACTTATCGTGCACATATATATATAGTTATATGTATATATGTATTTGTTTATATATATGCCTGTTCAAAACAGGAAAGCCAAAAAAAAAAGCAGAAGCAGAAGCAGAACCCGGCACAGCGTAATCTTCTCTTGTGTGCGCTTTGTGCTAATGGCATTTGGCCTATTTATGCTTCCACGTATTCACACACACACACACACACATACATATATATATATATATATATACACACACACACACACACACATATGTATATGTTTAGCTTGGGATATTAGGTAACGTTTGTGCGTCGCTTTCGCTCCTTGGGTTTCAAATTTGTTTTTAACCCTTCAACTGACGCAGGGTAACTTTTCAATTTTTTTTGGTTTGGTTTGGTTTGTGTTTTTTTCTTTCTTGCTTTGCTTTTTTCGTTGCTCTTGAAAAGCATTTTGAGTGGCTGTCGTCCATTTGTGCAGTTGAAAGTTAATTAGGTTACAAGCGCAGTGGGTTAACAGGGTGTTTCGTGCAGGGGTCGCAGCTTAAGCTTTTGTCTGTGTCAGTTGACTTGCTCGAATCCATGCTGAACCGTTGTATGTAAATTGAATGCCAAATAAACTTGTCTATTTTCCCATTTTGCATCCACGCTACAAATTACAGTTAGCAAATCATATGCTAAGCATTTGACTATCGCCAACGACCATACTACGCTGAATACATCGGTTCTCGTCCGATCACCGAAATTAAGCAGCGTCGGGCGCGGTTAGTACTTAGATGGGGGACCGCTTGGGAACACCGCGTGTTGTTGGCATCTGTCCGAGAACACTTCTTTTTTTTTACTTTTCTTTTCTCAATTTTTTTCTCTAGTGCTCAGCTAAAAGTTTTGAAATCTTGTTTTAGAAATGAATTTCGATGCAATTTTCGATTGATTTTGTAAGATTGAAATATATATAAATTAAATTTAATATATAATTTTTCAGATGTATATTAATTGATGACATGAGATTGTTAGTTGTTGTTAACTACTTTTATATTTATTCACTATTAACTACACTGCCCTCTGCTTATATAAATTTTGAGCTCTGTATTCCTCCCTCGGCTTTTCCAATAAGAACTCTAAGCACCCTGTATTCCTGTACGCCAATACCAATTGATTGCACGCGCTTCTTGCTACCCATATACCCGCCACAAACATAAGCAAACACACACATATATATATATATATGTTGGTTATATATATGTACATAGGGACTCATGTGCAAGTTTTGAAGATCAAGGTCAAGCCATATGTATATATCTATCGAGGCTTATGTACAGCAGAACGAAAAAGCAGAGAAAGCAACCGAGGAGAATCGCAAACATGTGCCTGGTCACACACACACACACACACACACACATACAGACAATGGAACTCTGGCCTCTGGTCGCATTTTTTTTATTTTATTTTTTTTTGAGCAACAACCCCTTTTTTTTGGTGCAGACCATTTGACACACTAAAGCCAGCCGCACACGTTAATAATGATAATGATAATGATGATCAAGTTGCTGATGATCAAGTTCCCTGCGGACAATGGGCAGACAAGTGTACCAGCCAAAGAGACCAATAAGAAGCAGCAGCAGCAGCAGCGAAAAGATCAGCAGAGCAACAGCCAAAAAAAAAAAAACAAAAAAAGCAGCTGCTGTCGGAAGACCTTGAACAAAAGTCCAGACAACAAGAACCGCAGCGACAAATTTTTTGCAAGAGACGTGAGATCGGTTTAAGTTCTTTATTTTTTTTTCTCCTCTTTTTGTGTTTTTTTTTTGGTCAAATTCTAAGGCATAATCAGGAAATGCAAGCCACAAACAACACAAGCTGGAAACGAGTTTCGCATATATAGCGAAGAAACCGTCTGCTTCTTCTTACTTTTTACTCAAAAGCTCAGACAGCGACTGTTAGGCAGACAGACAGAGAGAGAGAGAGAGAGAGAGAGCGAGAGAGAGAGGGAGCGAGAGAGAGAGAACAGCGAGTGGGAGCGAGAGGGGTTAGCCGTTATCATGTTTCAGGCACATGATTCAAATTGAAATTCATCGCTGGAAACCTTGAAAAGCAACAACAAAAATAGCAACAACAACAGCAACAACAACAACAACAACAGCAACATTAACTTTAGTTTTGCGTGTCCTGCACAGATTAAGGCTGAGCATTTAATGCTTCTTCTACTTCTTCTTGTTGCGCTCTTGTTCTTGTTCTGGGTTTGGTTCACTCGCTGCTGCTTCTTCTTCTCCTTCTTCTTTGGGCCTTTGGGCTTGGCTCTGTCTAGACATTTTTGTGGCACGATACTCTAATTGCAGTCATTGCTCAATCGATCCCATCGATTTTTTGGCCACATTTCTTCTTCATATTCTCTTCACCGATTCGATTTTGGTTTCTCTGGAAAGTGCTCGGGGCAAGTTTATTATGCTAATATCTGCTGAAATCTGAGGCAGACAATTGGGTGCTGAATTTCATATGCAATTAACAGTTAAACACCCATTGGTTATTTGATATAAGCATGCGATATATATATATCTATCTATCTATATATATATATATATATATAGTTACCTCAACAGCTCTTTCAAGCTTGTCATATAAAGTGTTGGCTTACCTGAAAGGAAAAGTGAGAAAAAGTTGATTAAAAAATAGATTTTAAATAGAAACTATCTTTAAACAATAATATTACATCTTTAAAGACGCACTTTAATCAAAATTTGACTACTTATTATCAGATTTATTAATGATATGCCTCCTATCAAATCCCAGCTTTAACTTTTATTATCCTCACACATTTCTATTTAATATTTGCCGAGTTGCTTCTTCATCGCAATAGTGCTTAAAATAAAATACAGCAGTTCTTAATTGTGTTTATCACTTGGGAACATTGTAATATATTTGGTGACCTTAACCATCCTAGGGATGCATGTTATGAATATTTCAGAGACATAGAAGACCCCAACCCAACAAAAATCCGCACATTCGTGTGGGAACTGGGGCTGCTGATGGAAGAGCTATAGGCTCAGCAGGGGGCACATTAGATCGAGTAGTTCATGGTGCAATCTCCCCCCATAATAATAATAATAAAAAAGTAATATATATAGAGATTTTTCCTCTCGTCGTTGGTTCTCTTTACAATTTGGTTATCTTTTAAGTCTTGCCATCCATTTATAGACTTTCATATCGCTTCCCTTTTACCACTTTTCTCACAATTTCGTTTGTATATCGTTCATCGATGTTAAATATATTTTTAACATATTTTTAAATACGCCAACTTTTACAATTTAACTTGCCTTTCAACTTTGTAAACCCCATTGAAATTGTTGCTTATTTATATATATAGCCATATCCATAAAAGCTGATACGATTTTTGGCAATAAGCAAATGTCAGAAACCAGGGCCTTGATAATCTGTATGCAATGGCTATTGACAATTTATTGTAATTACTTACATTTGCCACAAGCTACTCAAGTTTACCAATTTCATCTCGTTGACTTGTTATGTCTACCAAGTTTCTCATTCATTAAACAGATATTTCTTCTTTCTTTTTCTCCGCTTCTTTGCTACTCACAGCTCAAACTCAGTTCACATATTTCACCATTCGCAACCTTTTTGCTTTTTCTCTAGCTTTTTAGCATTTGTAACCAGAAAACCCCCACCAACTTGAAGCGTCAACTTTCGTCCGAGTTTGTCGACTTTCCCAATTCGAATCTCAATCATACCAAGGAGACGGTCGCATCTGTTGTGAACTGCGTCGACCTTGTGGCTGTCATTAGCATATATGTATGCATATATATATATATATACCCTGTACATAGCCAATATATAGAAGATTAATGAGGCAAACATCGACGCATTGGGTGCACTCAAGCTGACCATACATATAAATAACCAATTACAGATGCCAGACCAGCTCTACTCCACTCTTCACATACTTATATTTATTTAATACATAACTCAAAGCGCAAACGTCAAGAAAATGTACGAAAAATCGGGCGTAAAATCATAGAGCAGCAGCTGGAGCACAAGCATTTCAAGTTGCTCCAATCCTTCTTCTTCTTCTTCTTCATCTTCAACTAACTGGGGAGCATTTTATTTGCGCAGACATTGCGCATACGCCACATTGAACACGCAGCAGGCAGCGGGCAGGCAGCATGAAGACCCAATTGCCAGTGAAATTGCAAAAAAAAAAAATAATAACAAGCCAAAGTCCTTTGGGGTGGAGAGCACTAGCAGATACCCTGTGCTCAGATGTCGACCTCAGTCTTACTCAGCTCTTCCATAAATCCTAATCAAGAATTGCATTTAAAAATTCTATATTCTCCCAGAGTGTATTATTTGATATCGATAGTTATCGATTTGGCAAATGAGTACAAATTATCGAAAAGTACATATAAAATAAATATATATTGATCTATAGCCCATTTATTAGATTTCTTGCCCTCAAAGCGCATAGACAACAAAATAAGCTAAAGAGAAGTGAGATATCGATAAATTTATATATAATTTGGATAATTTGGTTGGCATAAGAAATCTAAATTAGATCACAGCTGTCTCTATATACAACAAGAATACTCATCACAAATTTAATCTCTGTAGATATTTGAGCTTCCTTGATATGATTGAAAAAGAGAGTGCTCTGATATCGATATTTATTGATTTTAGGAATACATAGGGATAGTTAACGAAATAAACTACAATAAACTACTACTAGATAGACATCTGCAGCCATTTTGGTGCCTTCAATGCTGCTCGATTTACATAAATAAGTTTGAATTGAATTTCGATATTTATCGATTTGTGTAGAATAAAGTTAGATATTTATTTGTGCAGAGTAGCTAGCCAAAATCGACAAAAGTTAAGCACTTTATCAACTTAATATATAATCGAAGCTGCCTTCTGCTGCTGATCCCATTATCCTACCCATTTCACATATATTTATTAATGGGTATACTAAATCGAGAACCCTGCTGAGTGTGTCCCTACGTCATTGAGTCCCTGTGGCACATTTTAGGCATTTGTGCGTCCGCTTGCTTAAGTGCCTCGCCTGAGCTCATGCTATCAGCCACCACAATCCAGCAGACACCACCCAGCACACACCATCCACATGCCACATGCCACATCCACATGCCACATCCGACAAAAACATCCTTTATTCTTCGTCCTTGTCTGCGTTCGCATTGCGACTAACAGCCTTGGCATGATTTCATTACATTACGCGCTTTCCTTCTCTTATCACTTTTGCTCTCTTTCCCTCCCCCTCTCTCTCTCTCTCTCTATCTGTCTCTCTCTCTCTCTCTCTCTCTGTCTCTGTCTGTGTGCTTGGCTTTTTATGGGTCGTTGCTTTTGGGGCGGGCTCCTCGTTGCCCCGTTTCGTGTGCCACGCCGCGCACCGCCAGACACATCCAGCAACTGGGACTCTGCGACTCTGAAGGAGGAGACAGAGGAGCTCAAAAAGGACGCACGCACAATGCAATATGGCCACGACACCAAGGAATCGGCGCTGTACAATGTAGAATGTAAAAAAAATAACACAGCTGAAAATAAAACCGAAAAACAATCGATATTTTTCGGGCCGACAAGCAAAGCGCGTTTTTTTTTTTTTGCCATTTTATTTTAGTGGCTCACAGAGAAAAGCAGCAGCAGAGTTTTCATGGCCGGGGCCAAGGCTGGCAATGGAAATGGGACGCAGGCACAGACTGGAATTGAGGCTGCGCAGGGCGTTGCCTTGAGGACGCGGAGGGAACAGTGTGCGTCTGGCGGAGGGAGGTGTGGGTGTGGTAGGGTGGCTTTCGCTACCTCAAAGTTTATTGTCTGGGTTTAGCCTTCAACTTGGCTGGCGATGCGATGCCAAAAACCGACGCCGACGTCGACGTCGACTACGACGCTGTCTGGTGACCTTCAACTTTCAACTTTATTGGCATTGTCAGTTAGACCGAGTGCCGCCCACCCACTTAACGGACGCCTCCTACCTCCTGCCAGTTACCACCCACAACAAACGGCTCAGTCCCCGTTTTATTGCTTTGTCTGCTTTGTCTGTGCGCATTTTTGGCAATTTCAAGGCTTACTTTTCGCTCATCATTTCTGGCCCAAACCCCACTTTTGGGTGTCTGCGATGCGCGACCTTGAAACTGGTCACGTTCTCACGTGAAAGGTGAAAGGCACGTTCATAGCACATTTATATTTATTTGCTTCTTTGCTTGCTTGCTTGCTTGTTGGTGTGTGCGTGTCTGTCGTTTGAGCTCGTGTCTAATTCAGTTTGAGGTCTACAAATTTCGGTTTTCCTTGTAGTGATTTTAAGACACATTTCCCAAGAATTTCTATTTCTGCATATTGTGTATTCCCAGACACAGCCAAAAAGGTTAATAAACTGGCTCGGAACTGCAAAGACTGTTTAATCCCTATCCCTTTCAAATTGTAAACAGCATAAACCAAGTTCAAGACTTTTGGGCGTGTAAACAATATTGTGGCTAAGAGAAAAGGCAAACAGAACTGATAATGCTAGAAAATAAATAAGTTTAAAAGATAATTCTGGTTCAGAATTTTAAATTACATAAAAACTGTTAAACAAAATGAAAAATTAATGGAATAGCAAAGGAAATGCGTTTGATTAAAAGCAGCCTGAAAACCAATTGAAGAACCATATAAATCAAATTACCAAAACAACAAAAAAAATAGAAAAAAATAGAATTGCTTCAGAAATTAAGAAAAAAATAAATAAAATAAACGAAAGCTGCAAAAAAGTGTTTTGGACGATGCCAACAACACGCGGTGTTCCCAAGCGGTCCCCCATCTAAGTACTAACCGCGCCCGACGCTGCTTAATTTCGGTGATCGGACGAGAACCGATGTATTCAGCGTAGTATGGTCGTTGGCGAATATCGAGTGCTTAATAAACCGTTTTATGCGACACATTGGAAATATGGAGTTGGGAATTCCTAAAGCTTACATTACACATTGACTTTCAACGACAAGGAAATTCAAAGAAAATTGAATCGTGGTCCTCGATGAATATTTCCCAGAAAAGCAATAGCTTTTATACTTTGTGTCTACTCTACCCAGTATTTTATGTAATATATATGGACCACTATATTTATGTGTAAATATTCATTTTTCTTGCCTAAATAACTAATATTTTTAATAATTTTTTATCCAAATAATTCAGCAGTAATAAGCCGAGGAAGCTTTTCACTACACTGCTAACTAAAAAGCTTTCAACTCAAAGGCGCCACCTGTGTTCAATTATTGGTAGCCTTAGCCGTGCACACAAACGAACACCAGATGGCGCTGCTTGCACAGCTCGCGCATCTCTTTCGCACACACTCACCTGTTTTGCCATTGGGACTATATGGATCGTAGCTGCCAGCTGACATTGGCGATGCATAACCGTTGGACATGTTATAACTGTGATTCTGCGAGCCGGGCGACGGCGACAACGGCGGCGCTGAGCTGGGCACACTGCCCGGACTTGACGTTGACATCCAATCCTCGGGCCTGCAATGCAATGCAGAAAGTGTGAAAGAGTGAGCAGAGAGAAAGATAGAGAGAAAGCTAAAAGCTCTTTTCCTTCATTTTACTTACGCATCGAGACGCGCTCGCTTTGTGGGCACAAAAGCCAAATGCCCGTTGGAGTTGGAGGAGGAAGAAGATGCGGCAGCCGCGGCAGCAGCAGCAGCAGCAGCGGCCGCTGCTGCCGACGTTGACGCGATGCCACTGCTGCTGTTGCTGTTGTTGTTGTTGATGGTCAAAGCGATGACGTCAGGCATGGGTTCGGTTTTAATTGTTGTTGTTGTTGTTGCGGGCGTTGCAGTCGACGTCAACGTCGACGTAGACGTCGTCGTTGTGGCAGTTGTCAATAGCTTTAATTTATCCTCAACACCATTTGCAAAGGTCAAGGCGGCATTGCTACTGCTGCTGCTGTTGCTGCCAGCGCCTGCAGCGGCGGCGGCGGCGGCGGCTGCAGCAGCGTCTGCGACTAATTGTTGTTGCAACAAAATGTGACTGGGTATTTGGGTTGTCTGTTTTGGTTTGCTTTGTTGTTGTTGTCCAATTGTTGGCTGTTGTTGTTGCTGCTGCTGCAGCTGTTGTTGTTGTTGTTGTGTGGCATTCAAACGGTACATTTTGCCTGCTGCATGTATTTTCTACAAGCTGTAAATTGTTGTGGTTGTTGCTGTTGTTCTTCTTGTGGTGGCGTTTGACAACATGGCCACGCCTTCATGTTGCCTATAAGCATTTTATTTTACATAATTTGTCAGTTGCCGTATAGCTGCAATACAAAACAAAAGTTAGCAAATATAATTTGTAAAAAATGTTAAAACTAATTTTAAAATCCACAAAAAATCAAACCCGCCCCCGGGTGGACTCGAACCACCAACCTTTCGGTTAACAGCCGAACGCGCTAACCAATTGCGCCACGGAGGCTGCGTTTACAGTGCAAAACTTGTACATACTTCAAACGAAAAGCACACACAAAAAGCTTCCCATGACTAAAGCCCGGCTAGTTATTCAATGAAAGTGCTTGAGCTAAAAAGAGCTTTCATTAAATAAAACACTGCTTTGACCACGTTTCGGATGCACTGCTTACTAAAAAAGAGACTTTGGACGCGAGAGTGTCAGCTGCCTCCGTGGCGCAATTGGTTAGCGCGTTCGGCTGTTAACCGAAAGGTTGGTGGTTCGAGTCCACCCGGGGGCGACTTGTATTTTTTTAATACATTTTTGTATTACTTTTAAAATAAATCAATATTAATTATTCACATTTAATTGTCAGTTATTAGATGCTTTTATAGCTCACAGGCTATTAATTTCAATTAAATATTTTTTGCTTTAAATAATTATTTGGTTTGCATATTTTCTTCCCATATTTATTTTTGTGTGGTTCGCATGACTAAATGTCAATTACCTGATGCTAAACGGGGTCAATGCAGCAGTTTAATGCACCTTAAGTACTCGTCGTAATAATTGCAAGTGGCATGCAACCACCCAACCCATTCCACGCTTCTCTCTCTCTCACTCTCTCTATCCCTTTCCCTTGTCTTTGCCCTTTGTTGTTGTGCTTTATTATTGCTAGTTCTATTCTCAAATGAACGCATGGCCACGCCTCTTTTGACAACCCACCCACACAAACACACACATGCACACAATTATCAATAAGCACACACACACACATACACATCCACAGTTGGAGATGTGTGTGTATGCGTGGTGTGAGCATATTGACCCAGAATCCTTGATAAGGTCGTCACTCAACACGCCGACGTTGACCCAATTTTGTTATAGCTTCTGCGCTTTTATATAAGGACATATATCCCAGGGGAATCATGGCAAACGGGGGGTGGCCACATGGTTTATTTGAGTGTGGGAATAGATTTGTTATAAACATGATTGTCACACTTTTGGCCGCCCGCCGCTGCGGAATTCAATCTAGCTGCAAAATTCTATTGACAAACGAATTATACAATTTTCTATGCTGGCTCTTTCCTCAAACATAAATCAAATTAATGTTGCTCGACTAAGAGTTATGTTTGCATACATATACATATATATATATATATATATATATATATATATATATATATAGGTTGTGGTTAAGGTGTCTCAACCCAAAATCAAATAATTATTGGCATTAAAATATCGACTGAGTTTCTATTAAATTTTAACTGATTATACCCAGCTTGGGCCATTAATTTATATACAGGGCATATATATAGAAATTGGCAAATTGAAATCTATTTGTTCAACATACAGCTGATGAAAATAGAATTTATTTCATTTTCTGTTTGTTGTTGATGTTGTTGCAATTGGCAAAGTTTATTCGCCTTTTGTCGCTGACATTGTTGCACTTGCACTCAATTCTATTACTATCCCGACTGCAGTTTTCTGTTGTTGTTGTTGTTGGTATTATTATTGATATTGTTGTCTGTCTGTTTGTCTATCTATCGTATGACTAAACAAAACTGTCTGAAAACTGACGGCCTCCCCTTCCCAGGCCGTGCCCCTGCCTCCCCCTGCCTGAATGACCGATGGACCGACGCTGTAAACGATGCATTTCCGTTGCAGTTTTATTTTTGAAAAGCGAGGAAGAAAAGTGCAAAAATAAAAAATGAAAAAATAAAGAGGGAACTTTAAAAAAATAACCTCATCTGCATTGCCAATTGGCGCGCCACACAAAACAGCTGCAATTTATGCACATTACAATTAGCAAAAAAGAAGAGTTTCAGTTCTTCTTCCTCTCACATTCTCTTCTCTCGCTCCCCCCTTTATTTACTTTTTCCAGTGCAGTGAATTGAATGAAGCTAGAATAATTGGGGGCGAAAAAATTCAAAAAAAAACCCCATTTTTGCATAGTTGAGAAAAGTGAATTGAAATTAGTATTATCATTGGCTGATTGTGCTTAAATTAATGCTTATCTTCAAAACTAATTATAGAGTTAAAGAAATCAGCATTTATTTATTTAAAATTTATCACCTACTAAATTACTCACCAGTTTTGCATGTCGTTTCGTTAGTCAATCCAAATATTATGTTTTTATTTATATTTTTTTCTTCACTTTTTTTGTAAGTTATATTAATTGTCCGTACATATGTCGTAATAATTCACCAAAATCTGTAAATAAAAGCAACAAGCAGTCGGTCAGTCGGCCATCAATCAATCAAAGCAAATGTTGACACTTTAATATTTAGCTGTATTCAATTTCAAATAAGCATTATTCAAATGACATTTAACACACTGTGCGCTATTGCACTGAGAGAGCGCCAAAGAGCGGAGAGCTCGAAAGAGCGAGCACAAAACTTCCAGTTTAGGAGCCGCGAGAGAGACTGTTTGTCGAGAGAGTGAGCGGGAGTGAGAGCGCTGTATGCAATTGGGTCTCAGTCAAATGGCCGACAGCCCCCTCCTCCACCACTCACCCCAGCAAGACACAGACACGTGCATTTCAGCAATTTTTATTGACAACAAAAAGCAAAAAAAAAAGCACAACGCAGCAAAATTTTTGAATGAATTAATTTTTTTCAATGTGCACGTTAATCTTTGCGTTTAAATGCTATTTATGTGTATGTGATTTAATAAACATTACACGCGCCACAACAATGTGAACAACAATAAAATGCACACACTGCCTCTTTCTCTCTCTCTTTCTGTCTATCACTCTCTGGCTGCCTTTTATTATTGCACTCGCACAGTTTCCACTGATTCTAGCGCTCTCTCAGAGAGCGCCAAACAACTGCATAGAAATTACGAATGGGTGGGCGGAAGGGCGAGGGGTGGGAAGGTAAACGTCACTTGCTGACAGCATGGCATGGACTGCAGCAGCAGCAGCAGCACAGCAACACACACTCACACACATACTGCTGCATTTTCGCTCTCTCAGTTTCGGTTCTGCGGCGCTCTCTCAGTAAACAATGCGAGCCAACAAATGGAATGGAATTGTGAGTGAGAGAGGGAGAGCAACGTCACTCGCTGGCAGTAGCAGCAGCAGCAGCATCAACAACAACAACACTTGGCACGGCACAGTTTTTGTAGTTGTTTAGAAGTTTGCATACATATTTCTAATTTAACACAACACATGCATGTTTATTTATGTACATTCTCTGCTAACTAATAATATTCTGTTAACTAACATTACGTGAAAACGATTTCGTTTGTTGTTTTGTTGCTGTTGTTCGCATAGAACTTTTTCTCAAGCAAATTGGACACAGACACACACACACTCACACGCGCACTCGCATAGATGACAAAAACAAATTCACACACACGCTTATAAACAGGGCACAGGAGCGGGGGGCGTGAGGGAACATGCGAGTTGTGTTAATTAAACTAAAATTTGTTTCACTTTACGTTTTGTTTTGTGCTGTTATTTCCACACAATTTGTTTCTTTATATATATGTATATTTTTTTGTTTTCTGCACTTTTCAGCGACATAAGCGACGCGCAATGTAATTTTTATTACACGAGAGCCGCACATAAAAACTAAAACTAAAAGGCCGCCGTTGCCGTTAGCCCGTTGCTGCTGCTACGGCTGCTGCTGCTGCTGCCTGTTACTCTCTCTCTCTCTATTGGCGCTCTTTGGCCCGCCTCTCTATCTCTCTCATTCTCTATGTTCTTTTGCGGGGGCGAGAGAGTGTGGAGAGCGCTGCCTGCAATTGTTATTGCTGTGTTGCTTTTGGTTGCGGCGCATGCGCTCTGCTCAATTTTTCTACTTGGCAATGCTTTGACTGCTAAGCTGCGCTCAACTTTCGCGCGAACAAACAGCAACAACAACAACAGAGACATGCAGTAGCCAAAGCGGCAGCAATCGGGCGCTGTCGATATGCTGCACCGTGGTGTGTGTGCATTGCATTTCATATGGAAAATATTTATATTTGGAATTTTAAATAATATTATTATTATGTTATTTATAAGTTTTTCATTTTACTGCTCTGATTTTTGGTTGCACAAATTTGGCATTTGCGGCCCACTATGCACTCACACACAACTTTGGGGCCAGCGTGCGGAACTTTTCAAAAAACTGGTTTTCGACTTGGGCTCATTGTGTGTGCTGTGCCTGCCTGACTGGCTGGTTATTGCTGCTGCTGCTGCCGCTTTTGGTTGTGTGTAGTTGTTGCTTCTGCTGCTGCTGTCGGTATTGTTGTTGGTATTCTTTGGTTTCTTTTTCGTTGTGGTATTTAAGCTCTACTTGTTGTTGCTGTGCTTTTGACTTTGTAACACACTTTTTGTGTTGATTTCGCTGCCAACGTCGCTGCCAACGTTGCTGCTGCTATGTGACTTTTGATTTTAATGCTTTTTTATTCGTTAATGGAATTTATGTTTGTACGTATGCATATATGTATGTGTGCGTGTGTGTGTTTGTACGTATGTGTTTCATTTTTGCGCGTTTTGGTTTCTTTGTTGCGCTTAGTCGCTCTCTTCTGTCTCTGTCCGTCTTGAGTGCATTAAGATTACGCTGACAATGAGACGCACACGTGTTGTTGTTGTTGCTGTTGTGGTTGCTGTTTTCTTCATTTCGTGGGAATTTGGCAAATTTTTAAGTTTATTTTCAACACTTTAGACAAGTGAAAAGGTCAGGTGTTTTTTGTGTTTTTTTTTGGTTTTGAGCTTCAGGTGTATAGAAAGTTAAGTCTTATAGTACATAATATGACTTAACTGTTGTGTTGGTTGTGTTCATCATTTATTGTTTTGACGTGACTTTGCTTGGCCTGCATGCAAGCCAAAGGGGCAAGCACTTAACCTCACTTTACCCCCACACACCCCTCAAGTAATTTGTAATAATCGTCTATTGAACTTATAAGCCAAGGGAATCCAATAAAGTGACCCAACAAAAGCAACAAAGCCTGTGCAGAAAAGCACAAATGCAAACAGAAGAAAAATATCTAACCAGGCAGACTATTTTTATTTAAAGTATAAATTATTTCTTATTTTCATTAATAGCAAATGTTAGTAGAAGTTGCAATAAATGGCAATTCAGAATTTGCTCAAAATACTTCCCTTTCTCCTTACTATTTCAGCATATTTGCAATGCATTAAGGCTTTGCACGGAGAAATATAAAATGCATTTACCAAAGTATAAAAATATTTAACAAAGCAGGCTATTTTTATTTAAAGCATTAATGGACAACGTTAGTTGAAATTGCAATATATGCAATAAAAACTTAAATTCCCTCTCTTTTTCAGCATATTTGCAATGAGTTAAGGCACTGCTGGCTGATTTAACATTTCCGAAAATTAAATACAAAAAATGCACTTGGTGGGGGGAGGGACTGAGAATGAGAGGGGAAGAGAGAATGGTAATGGGAATGTGAAGAAGAGTGGATACGGGGGCCCCACGCCCCAGTTGAATTTCTTAACACGCAAGCGAATCGCGGCAAACATTTATAAACAGTGGCAACAACAACAACAAAAGCAATAAAAAAAAAAGCGCAAAGCGCAGCAGTGACGAAAATGTACAAGCAACAACAACAACGAAAACGTCGACGACAACGACGGCAAGTTGAATGACATAAAACATCAACTGACCTTCAACTCTGCGACTGAACCTTAGAAAAAAATGAATAATTTTACACTCGAAACAAACACAAACACACACACACACATATGCACATGCATTGCGCTATATGCAAATGTAAGCGGCGAGCGGCGCATGCAACTTACAGCAATTTACAATGGACACGCGGACACCGCCGAATAGTTGTGCAGAGAGCGAAAGACAGCCAGAGAGACAGACAGAGAGAGAGAGAGAGACAGAGAGAGAGAGAGAGATCGAAAGCACCCAAGCATGTCAAAAAATACACACACACACACACACGCATAGGCATGTACATGTAATAGTGTTGCAAGTGCCAAGCAAAACGTCAGCTCTCGTTCCAATGTGCAATAATGCCCAAAAAGCAAATGAAGAGTGTGAGCGAGAGAGGTAGCGAACTAAAAGCTTGCCCATGCACAGTGCATGACGTAAATTACAGGCCTGCTCTTGCACTTGGACAGATAGAGAGAGATAGAGAGAGAGGCAGCAAAGCAGAGCAAAGCAAAGAGAGCACCGAGAGAACGCACTCAACTACAACTAGTACTTAGTCGAGTATAGTTGAGTGAGTAGTTTTGCTACGGCCTATTTAACGCTGCATGTTTATTTTTGGCGCTCGCGGCAGCGACGCAACAGCCGCAGTAACAGCGAGCAGCAGCAGCAGCGGCGGCGGTAACCAAATTGCATTCACTCTCGTTTCAGTAGATTTTCTTTTTGTTTTAGGGCGTTGTTGTATACAAAAACGGAAGTGTAGGCGGCGAGAGCCGATTCTGTTTTTGTTTTTGTTTTTCTCGTTTGTCACGTCAGCGGATGCATCATGTGACGACGACGACGAGTGGCAGTTGCATGAGCGGTTCTCTGTGAGAGAGATTGGTGGCGGTGGGTCTTGGGGGTTGCGAGGCGAGGAAACCAGCCTGGTATGTGGAATGTCGTGCATGCCATTAACACCTGTGTAAATGACACAGGTAGGTCAAATTGTCTTCATTTTCTGTTTCAGCAGTAGAGAGAGACAGAAAGAGCGGTAAACAGCTGTTGGTTGTGAGGGGGTGGCAAAATGGCTAAGCCTCAAAGCGCCAAGAACAAAATTTTGGCAAATAATATAAATTTAGATCGATAGAGTCACACAGTATTTGGGGCAACAATTATAAATAACACGCAGAAGCCCTTGCAAGCTAAAAGCTGAACGTGGCTCTGTCATCTAGAAATCATGCCAAGGATAAACAATAACAAAAAGTATAGTTTTTATATTTTATATGAATTTCGGAATCGGGAATCATATCTAAATGCAGAATATTTTCATTAATCAGTTTAATATAGAACATAAAAAATGTATAAGAAGGTAAGTATAAATAAAATAATCTATTTAAAACACAAAATATGTTAACTAAAAAGAAAACGTGACTCTTCTACCGTGCCCCAACCAAAAAAGTGTTTTTGGACGATGCCAACAACACGCGGTGTTCCCAAGCGGTCCCCCATCTAAGTACTAACCGCGCCCGACGCTGCTTAATTTCGGTGATCGGACGAGAACCGATGTATTCAGCGTAGTATGGTCGTTGGCGATAGCCTGATGCTTAGAGTGGGATTATATGTTTGGAATTTGTCAATATCTACTTGTGAATCGCTTGTTTAACTTCCAATAATATAAGATACTTTTGTTACTATGATATGCATAAGCATTCAATGGAATTTTTGCGAAAGAAGTCTAACACAGAAAACCAAAAATTAAAGTCACATTACACATGCACCGCTCAGATTGTTTCAGTTAAGACAAAGAAAATAAGCGAAAGAAAAACAAATAATAATAGAAAATCATAATAAATGCAACTTGGGTATAATATTAGGCAGTCCCTTTTGGCACCTGTAGTCGTATCTCAGAATATTATTATGACCCCCACCGGTTATCATTTATTGACAACAATCTTTCGGCCAGACATTTCTTCATGTTTTATGCATGCTGCATATTCACGAATATTTGCAAGCCAAACAGCGTTGAAATTTCTTGGCGCACATTCTCAAAGTGTGAACTCTCCGTGGAGGAGGCGAGGCGAACGGCTAAAGACGTTACTGCTTTTGGCATTGAAATGCTAACACGACTGTTAAAAGTTCACAGCTTTCACAAGTCAAGTGCCGCCAAAAATGTGCAAGCCTGAGGTTCTGCCACACCCCTGCAGCATGCCCCGCAAAAGTATGCGGCAAGTAATACACAGCATGCCATTTCCACAACATCCTTGACCCAAACAATGCACCAAAGGCAGGCGCCAAAGAGCGACTGGGGCGAATCGACAGAAAACCTAACGACGCAAAAAAAAGTTATGCACAAATGCAAGCAAAACGAATAGACGTGATATACTCGAAAGCGACACGACGCGCAGATACCCTGTAGGCGGTTTGTTGCACTCTTAAATTCGATTTATTTAATTACAAAAAATACTTTAATTTGATCAATGTTAGCCGATATCTACTCAAAAGAATAAATATCTGCTACTCTAGTTAGAAAGTAGTTTCAAGAATTATACTCATTATATCCGCCAAGATCTAAGAAATGAATAAAAAATAAAAATAAAATAAGAAATGAATAAAAAAATAATAAAATAAGAAATGTTGACAACAAAAAAGTGTTTTTGGACAGATGCCAACAACACGCGGTGTTCCCAAGCGGTCCCCCATCTAAGTACTAACCGCGCCCGACGCTGCTTAATTTCGGTGATCGGACGAGAACCGATGTATTCAGCGTAGTATGGTCGTTGGCGAACGACGAAAGCTCAGCGTGGGATTTTGTGTAGGGAATTTTTTTTAGCACACAAGTTGATTAGACTCTGTTTACTGCATTTTATAGAACACATAAATAGCACTCAGTCAGTGCCGGCTGGTTGGGCGTTGACAATGACCAACGCCGAGCCCCCCCGCAGACCGAACAAGAGATAGCGACAGAGACTGAGACTGCGACTGCGACTGAGACAGAGGCGCAACCAGAAGCAGAGAGACAGAGAGAAATGGAAAGGTCTTCCACCTGGCCTCTGCCGTCATGGCGACGACGACAATGTTTTGGGTGGTTTTTGGGTGGCAAGGACGCGTGTCTCGTCGCGCCGTTTAATGGAATTGAAAATGCTGCTGCACTAGAGGGGTCAAAAAAATAAAAAAAATCTAAATCGATAAATTTCACTCGTGCATTATGAAAAGGTTTTATGTGTGCAAATTGTTGTGGGTGAGGCTGCGAATTTCGGTTTCAACTCTCTCGCTCTTACTCTCTCTCTCTTTCTCTCTCTGTCACTTTCTCTCTCTTTCTATTTGAGGTTACGGGCAGTTAGCATGTTATCAAATGAGTTGCTAAAATGTTTTTGCATATTTTATGGCCAAGTCAAGGCTCGCAACTTGAAGTGATATGAAGTTGTTGAAGCTGAACAGGTTTTTGCCAATGGTGCAGGGCGAAAAATAGGGAATTATGTGAATAAACAGCTGCAGCACGCTATATCTATAAGGAGGCATTGAAAAGAATACTTTTCTTTTTGTTTTACAAACATTTAGCAACATTTATGTTACATGTTTCCTATAATAACATTATTTTATAATTCAACCAATTTTCGAGTGTTTTTTATACTGTCAGCTATTTGTATATATTTACATTGCTCTTGAAACCGGGTTTGTTCTTGTTACAGAAAGCATTACGTTATTTATTTCAATAACATGCATTAATTATGAAAGATACAAATGGCATTCAGATCTTTCCAAGAAAAACATAAATAGTTTGGAGAAGGCAGCAAAAGAAAAGCAAGCACAAGTAACAAACAACCTTTAGAACTTTTCTAAGCTTTCATTTGTACAATGAGCTTTAAGCAGCTCATTAGTTTCTGGGCTGATCAATCGGTCCTGTGGCGCAATGGATAACGCGTCTGACTACGGATCAGAAGATTCCAGGTTCGACTCCTGGCAGGATCGAAGTCATTTATATTTTTTTCGCTTTACCTAATTTTATGTCCGGCATTTATAGTTTTAATTTTTACTTACAGAGTTACAGAGTTGCTAATGTTTTCAGCTTTCTAGTTTTCTACGTATTCAAACGCACTATTTTGTAACTAGTGATTATTGGCTTTACATTAATTATAGAACCCGTCTATGTTTAGTATTTCTTCCGAGAATTGTCAGCGGCCTCCGTGGCGCAATTGGTTAGCGCGTTCGGCTGTTAACCGAAAGGTTGGTGGTTCGAGTCCACCCGGGGGCGAATTCAACTTTTTATCGCATATTTAATTTTTACAAAATGTGCACGATCACATCTCGTCGCAGCCAGTAATAAGCTTGCGACAAGGTCATTTGTATTATATAAAACTAGTTGGGCGGCGACCCTTCGGCTCAATTTACTCGGCAAGTTGTAGAGTGAGTTTTTTGTTTTTTGCCTCTTACACTTAAAACTGGCTGCAGACATAAGTGCAAGACTTATCGCTCTCGATCGTCTTTTTTGCTATTGCTATTAAGCATTTCGTCATGCGCGAAAAATGGCTTGAATAAGGGGGAGGAAGCAAAGGGACTACTACAAAGGGGCGTCAACAGGAACTTGAGGGTGCTACACTTAAACTCTGAAGATACGCTTAAATATCTAAAAATATAAACAAGTTTCAAATTAAAAAAAAATTTTAGAACTTTTCAGCACCATATTTCCCATACCGGGAATTGAACCCGGGCCTTCCGGGTGAGAGCCGGATATCCTAACCACTAGACAATATGGGATATGTTCGGAACTAACCCAAAGGCGCATTTGGGCGCCAGTGTTGGTAAATATAGTTGTACTAGCAGAACAAAATATATAATATCGAATATGCCCAAACACATTCCCTATGAACTTTTCGCACAGCTCAACCCAATGATCTCATAGATTAGAAATGATCTCAGAGCTTACCAACTGTAGCTGCAACTTTAATGATCAATCTCCACATATTTAAATGCTTAGATTTACACCCTTTAAACTATTTCATTTGCATTCATACAAAAAAAGTTGTGCAATCATTGCGAATTCGCACGTTAAATATTGTGTTGTTTTTATTGTATGTCAGTGCATTAACCGCAATTTGCATAGTCAAAACAAAATAGTCGATCTCCATATAGGAAATACACATATATACCCAGTAATTGACACAAGTTTGCAAATTGCGAATGCATACTTTTAATAGACGTATTTTTATGGCTTTGCCTTGTATGTGTGTGTGTGTGTGTTTTGTCTGTTGTGTGTTTTAAGGTTAAGTTCAGTCATTCGCCTCGATTCATTTGATTTGCATGGCAAACTGAAACGTTTTTAATATTTTCGCTGTACTCTGGTGTTGCACGCGTAGTTCTGTTATGCATTCAAATTAATGCATTTTCTAAACGTGCTCTTATTCACATTTGCATTCGGTGCTGGCTTTATTATCGTTGTTCTATTCGATCTATGTCCCTTCTCTCGCCTTCTCTCTTCATATCTATCTATCAATCGCTTGCCATTGATTCTCGCATTTCATTTCAATATTCAAATCACATTTTTATTTTCCCCCCACAGACATCAGTTTTGTTTTACTCTCAAACAATGCAGTGTCGTTGTAAGTGTACTCGCTGCCGCAAGAAATGCGGCTGTCAAGGTTCAATAAAGAATAAAAATCATTATATAAGAGGAGGGAAAAACATTATTAAAATAAATAAAAATATAAAGAAAAAAGTTAACACTCGCCCAACGTGGGGCTCGAACCCACGACCCTGAGATTAAGAGTCTCATGCTCTACGACTGAGCTAGCCGGGCTTGGTGACGATCGATGGCAACTTTCTGTAGCTCATTTATTGCCCAGGATGTCCGTGAAAGATCGTTCTTTGAATTATTTTTAGAAAATTGAGGTCGTTTTATGCAGCTGGGATATCTGGTTAAATATTTACTTTTGTCAAATTTACTTTATAGTATTGGGTACACACTCGTGCCTCGTGTTTACTCAGCTTCTTCAAGGTTCCATAACACATAGCACAGGTGAGTACAGATGTTCTTTACATTCTTTACTTTCTATCAAAATAAAATAAACTGACAATATGTATTATGATTTTTATCAATAGGTAATTTTTAAACCCTGTTAGGAATATATTATAATTTGGTTATCAAGCTTGCATAAGGTTTATTTTATATATATAGGAACAATCCGATTACGAAATTCTTTCGTAAAAAGCGAATGAAATCAAATAATATATCGAACTTCGCACAAAAATGTAGATGTCAGCAGATTAACTGCGGTCTACAAAGGGTATATAATCTTCGGTTTGGCAAAAATAACTGTGTTTGCTCTTGCTGCTAGTTGGAATTGCAAATGGAACTGGGATACATTAAGAAAATACATCTATTCACATTTTCTTTATTGATTCTATTTACATTTTCTTTATTGATTTTATTCACAACTTACTCAATTTACATAAAGACATTTACTATATAGACAAACATAGATCCTATAGAGCTATTCTATTTTAGATACGATTTCCACTGCGATTCCATCTGTCGAAAATTTCAGGGCCCTAACAAGTGCCCGGCTAGCTCAGTCGGTAGAGCATGAGACTCTAATCTCAGGGTCGTGGGTTCGACCCGTTGGCGAATAATGAATTTTTTGATTTAAATTAAAAACTTCTCTAATGTGTTTGTGGATTTATGAAATGGTTTTTGTTGGTGAATCAAACAACATATTTTTTGTTTATCTCATTATTTGACGAGCCTAATATAACCTACCCCAACTTATTTGGCCTTGTGTCTGCTGCAGACACTGTTGTTGCCACCGGCTGTGGCATGGAAAATGCGAAAGCAAGCGAAAGATAAAGATAACGAGCGAGTGGACAGGGAGAGTGAGTGCTAGTGAGTATTTATGTAAGCAAGCATGTCCGTATGTTTGACAGGCATTATGCCTGGTAGGTCTAGACTTGATGCGGAGGTCGCCGAGTCGCCAACAACGACAATAAACACAAACAATTTGTCTGCACAAATAAGCTTTTGCCTTTCATTTGCTTTATGTTATGCTCCCCATTATTACTTGTTTCGTTCACAATAGAATATGAAAGACTCTGCACATCAACCTGGCCACCAACATGATATCCTATACTGCTCACAAATTAACTTACAGAAGTACTATTTTTAGAAATATCTTTAAGATAATTGATTGAATTAAATACTTTCACTTTGGGCAATTGATAAAGTATCCTAGTTATTAGAGGTATTTCCTTTTTAATAAACTTACTAAGCTATTTCCAAAACAAAATCTTGCGTTATATTCATTATCATTCACCGATTGATGTCGTCTTTTTTTTTAATGCTTTCATCCCTCCAACATAGCATATTCATTCCGGAATGCCCGACTCTTTTGCATGTAGTGCAAGCAAGCAAGAAGCCGTCTGCCAGGCTGATTATCTTCTGCCTGCCTGCCTGCCAGCCTGCTCTCTCTCTCTCTATCTATCTATCTTTCTCTCTCTCTCTCTCTCTCTGTCTGTCTGTCTGCACGTCGTCTCTTTGCCTGTCCTGTCTCCCCATTACACTCTCTCTCTCTTCTCTCTCTCTCTCTCTCTTTCCCTCTGGTTCCATTGTGGCTCCCTCATCGCTTCAATGTCTGAGTTTCTGTTTCAATATACATGCCGCTGCCGCCGCCGCCGCTTATGTATTTTTTTTGTTTCCTTTCGCACATTGTTTCGTTTTAATATTTTATAGCAAAATTACTTAGGGCAGTCGCGGGGCGACTGTCGGACTTTGTGATGGCTGCTCTTGCAAATGCCTCTCCCTCACAGACAACTCCCTAATAACCCCTTCTGAAGCAATAAAACCCTTTCGCATTGTAGATTATATTCATCGTTGAGGTAGGCGCGTAATTTTATACACCATTTCCATTAGGAAGCAGTAAAATACACCGCACAAGAAGGCAATTACAGAAAATTCGAAAAGGTGAGAGAGAGAAAGACATAGAGGGAGTGAGCAAAGCTAATCAAGCCACAGGCATGTGCCTATAAATAAAGTCTAAAAAAAAAGAAAGAAACCAAAAACGTGTCGCTGCCACGTACACAAAACTCATGCTTTATAGCCAGATGCGTGTTAGCCGGAATCCACCACCAAGCCCGGCTAGCTCAGTCGGTAGAGCATGAGACTCTTAATCTCAGGGTCGTGGGTTCGAGCCCCACGTTGGGCGAAAATACATTTTTTGTTGTGTGTGTGTCTCTGTTATATTTTTGTAGAAATATTCATTCATAAAAATAACAAAATATGTATAGGGACTCCTTAGCGTAGCATTTGTCATGTACATGTCAACTGGCCCATTAGCTCAGCTGGTTAGAGCGTCGTGCTAATAACGCGAAGGCCGCGGTTCGATCCCCATGGGCCAACATAAAGTTGGTTTTTTGTTTTGTTTTTAGTCTTTCAGACGTTTTAAAATAATTATAAGTCGTATTTTGGATTTTAGACGCATATTTATATAAGCAAATTAAAAAGTGTTAAGAAATCGATGTTTTATTTTTATATTTTTTAAATCGCATAGAAATTATTTGGTGGTTGAATATATATTAATTTTATAAAAATATCGAACGAAAAAAATCTCATTGGCCCATGGGGGGATCGAACCCGCGGCCTTCGCGTTATTAGCACGACGCTCTAACCAGCTGAGCTAATGGGCCATGTTAATAAGAGCTTGCCCAAAAGTTAGCTTCAGAAAACAATAGCAACAAATCTCTTGAGGATAAAACATTTTACACAATAATACAAAATACTTGATAGGACAAGCAAAATATTATTTTAGTAATCAATTCATAGCTCTTTCTGGTTACTTGCTTCAATATTTAATAACTTATAACTACTCAAATCTAAAGTAAAATACAAAAAATTTCAGATGTCAATTATACATATATTTCCTTTATTATCAATTTTATTTAGACCTAAGCCAAATACCATGCCATTATACAGATTTATTGCTTGTCTTACATGAATTTAAAAATGCACATGATGCAAAACAAAAAATAGGACAATCCTGGCCCATGGGGGGATCGAACCCGCGGCCTTCGCGTTATTAGCACGACGCTCTAACCAGCTGAGCTAATGGGCCATGCGAGCATCTATTTATTTGAGGGCTTTATTCACAAAGAATTAGTTATTAATTATTAATAAATTTTAATAAATACACTTTTAATGTGGTTATTTACAAAATGAAAATAATATTAAATATGGTTCAAGCACATTTAAATAGTTTAAGGATCTATGCAAAAAGATATATACTGGCCCATGAGGGGATCGAACCCGCGACCTTCGCGTTATTAGCACGACGCTCTAACTAGCTGAGCTAATGGGCCATATTGACGCCATTTTGTTTGCAGGACGTTCATTAAATAAAGATTTTCTATTTTAGAATTAAACTGACAAAAAAATGATTTTGGCCCATGGGGGGATCGAACCCGCGGCCTTCGCGTTATTAGCACGACGCTCTAACCAGCTGAGCTAATGGGCCTTACGATCTGCTACAGAATACTACCCAAACTGAACTTCTGGACATAATAATTGAAAATAGAAATATGAACGATAATAAAACTCACCATAGCTATGAGGAAAATACTTAATGGCCAGCTAATCGAAGGGTATTATTTTTAAATTATTGCACGCTTGCCCTATAGCATGTGTTATAAAGAATCTATTAATCGTAAAATTAATTGAACGCTTCGATTGATTATGATTCTGCAATGACAGAGAGAGACACAAAATTAGAATAGCAAATAAAAAAGATACATATATTGCATCAATGAAACCACAACGAAAACTAATGAAGAAATAAAAACAAAGCACCAACAACAAGCTGACTGAAAAATGTATGCCTCGTAGATACGAGGGCGAGCAGCATATGAAATCAAGTGAATGTGTGTGTGTGTGTGTAGCTGCGTGTGAGTGGAAGTGGAGCCGACGCAATAAATTTTCTGTGGTGTAGGTTAGGGCAAGCAGAGCGCTCGCTCGCTCACACACTTGCAGCAGAGCCAGTGCAGTGACAGAGACAGAGAGGAGGGAGAGGGAGAAGCCTGCAGACAACGAGGCAGCTCAGCTGCATGGCCGACTGCACTAGCAGCGACGCAGACAGCGACGACGACATCAACAGCGGCAGCGGCAGCGACAGCGAGCTTCAATAGGCCGTCGGGCAGCAACTTGCAATTTTACAAGAATGAGCGTAGAAACGAGCAGACAGCGAAACAAGCAAAAAAATAATAAATAAACGAAGTCAAGCAATGTAAAGCACTACGTATGTGTGTGTGTGTGCAAGGGTCGTTGAAGGAGGAAGTGCAGGAAAAGAAGGAGAGGGACACTGCTGCTGTTGCTGCTGCTGGCATGGGCCGATGTCAGGGGCATGAAGTTGCAATGAAAATGAAATTGCAAGCGGGAACCTAGAGACAGACGCGCATACATTAGTAAGTGTGTATCTGTGCGTGTGATTGTTTGTATGTATGTATGTGTGTGTGTGTGTGTTTGTGATATATTTAGTTACTTGTGTCTGGTTCTTACTGCCTGCAATGTGGCAATTTTAGATATGTATCTGCAAGATACATTCGCAAGACTTCTCTCAGGTCCAAGCAGGCAAGCAAGCACCTAGCA